>CM062252.1:3897241-4497241 GCA_031216285.1 Syzygium syzygioides | reverse complement strand
GCCGAGCCGCTCGGGGCAGCGTGCATGTAGCTGGAGTGGAAGCTCGCGGGGCGGGCCTCGCCGGCGACCCAGGTGGCGGCGTGCTTGTTCGCGGGGTGCGCCCGGGGCTACACCGGCGTCCCCACCGCGCACGTGCCGCAACGCGTCGCCGCCGGTTCTTCTTCTTCTTCTTCGTCTTCGTCCCCGTCTCCGTCGCGCAAGAAGCTTCCGCACAAGAAAAGAGAGCAGAGATGGGATCTAGAAAAGAGCGGCGAACGATAAACGAGAATCAGAATCCGAATGAGAATGGTGATCGACTTTTCTGTTTTTCCTTTTTTTTTTGGGGTCTGAATTTTCGAATTTAACGGTTCGATGCCGTTTGAGTCTAGAAGCGACCTGCCTCGCTGAAGCAAAAGAGACTACTACTAAAGGGGAGCAAACTAGTAGCGTGGCGATGATTCTTTGCATCCGAGGACGCGACCTTTCTGTTATTACGGATTTGGTCCCCTGAACTTTTCGTTTATTTCCGCCCCGTATCCCAAATTACGGAACCTGTTATCGCGAAAGTGTTTCTTAGAAATCTTTGGACTTTGAGAAAATCCCTAATAATTAAGGGTACGTCTGTTTCATGAAAAATAAATGATTTAAAAAATATTTTTTAAAAAATAATTTCTTATGTCATTTAGAAAATTAGTCAATGAAAAATGTTTTCATCATCGATTACAATCTATGCCTAACTATTTTCGTGGGCGATGAAAAAATTTTCCGTTTATTTATTTTTGTAAGGGATATAAGTGATTATTTTTTAAAAAATGTTTTCTAAATCGTTCATTTTCCGCGAAACGAACTCATCCTAGTTCAAATGATTATTTCTAAAAAAATTTTAAAAAAATTGAAATTTTAAAAAATAACCAGTCCGATCCGAATCAGTTTCCTATGGAACTGAGAAGCGGATTGAAAATCACCTTCCAATTTTAAAAATCAACTTCCAATTTTGTGAATATAAACTAGACCGGGCGACCTCTGCAACCGCCCAAAACCAGTCGGTTCCGTCCAGGCGGTTCCTAATTTGGGCAGTTCCTGGTGCACACCATTCGATTCTCTTTTTTTTTTTTTTGGTAAGGACCATTCGATTCTCTTTTCCTCACTTCTTAATCCAAAAATGCAAATGAAGTTATATGAAAGTCAAATCTTGAAAATGGCGAAATTATATTCACAAAAATTGTAAACTTTGACGTCCATTCTCAAAGCGGGGATTTTTGTTTGCCCTTGCCTATTTCCAATTTGTTTGATTTGATATGAAGAGTGATGTAGTGCTGAAAAATGACAGTAGGAAGCGTTTGGAGCAATTAACACGATCTTGAAAATCGAACACGAAAATACTCATTCGCATTCGAAATGAAATAAAGTCAAGTAGAATACTCAAACCTAGTTTTAATAAAGATGACATATATCTCCTCCTATTATAAAATTTCCTCCCGACCTAATAGCTTTAGATCATGAATCTTTAAAGGAAAATTAATATAATTTTTTAAGTGCACATTTAACACTAAATAACTTTAGCAACCTAGTAAATAGAATAAGAATTTAATTAATCTCATGTATTAGTGTTATTAAGGGAGAGATCATCTTTTGATATCTCCCACTATTCTTTGATTCCATTATTTATTGTATAGGTAACTATGTCGTACTCCCCCTCCTTTAAATCAAAGTTCTTTATTACCTCTCTCCATCCATCATTTTTCAACATTATTCTTAGCGACAATTGATGCACCATGAAGCAACGCGTACATAGCGACCACTGGAGTGCCATGAAGCCATGCGTAGAGTAGGGTTCGTGCTAACTAGATTTTTAAGCAAAGACTTCCAATAGAAAATCTTGTCACAACTTTCAGCATAGTGCTACAAGTACCGAGTTTGGGCTAATGTCATCCTTAATATGATAATGCTAAAGGATGATACAAGCGTAATTACAATCCATAAACATAGTCATAGACATATACAATCTCATGATTGCCATGGAAGGGGAGCTACACATAATACATCATCAATACCACGTTTCAATTTGCCACATGTCACTGGATGAATTGGTATTGAAATGGGTCTATGCTTGTGTAATACTAGTACTAATATACTCGAGATGAGAATCTTCATAAGTTATTTTGCTAGTTGGTAAAGTGGATACGGTATCAATGCCTTCATCAGTCCAAGTTCCATCATCCCTCGTTGACATTTTTGTTGGATAAAAGAGTGGCTTGGGAGGTATATTGTAGATCATCTGCTTCTCTTTCCAGCATTTCCAAGACTTTGCGCATCGAAGGGCGTTCGCTAGGACTCCATTGTGTACACCAAAGAGCAACTATTATCATTTTCTTTACTATTACATATATAATATACATATATATGTATGTATGTATGTATTTATGATCGGGAATGTTCATGAGTACCTAAGGAGAGTTACTGAGGTAATCTCTTATGAGTGATGAAAAATGTTCGAGATTATATCAATTGTGTGCGAAGCAATTATATCAGTATTTATACCTGCGCATTTTAAGGAGGGCCTCTTACACAAGTAGACATTGTGTGAGTTCCTTGTCATGACTTCTTTAGAGATCGGTTGTGTTACCCTTTTCTTTTCTTTTTTGCCAGGGAGATTCGAAAACTTTAAGAATAAGTAACGGGATCCTACCGAGTCTTTCTTTTCTCTCCATTTTTTTTCCTTACAAATTTTAAGATTCCATAGTCTTTTCAAACTGGATGTGCCTAGTAAATGAAATCCGCCTCGGTCTCTTATCCCTTGTTTCCTTAACCAACATGAGATCGTACGTGTTGCTGCCCGTAAAGTAAGGAGGTGAAAGAAAGTCTTAAATGAGTAAAAGAAAGAAAACAGCTCTCAAAGATCCGAGCTCTTTTAAGGGAAAAACATAAGTCGGATCTCATCCATATCGAATGATAGAATTTTAGAAAATGCGAGAAATTTTCCTGTTCATCGTCATTATGATGTTGTCCTTTATTCGGGGACGAAAAACTATTACCCATGATAAAAAAAGAAAAATCCGCGCGAATAATGGGTTTTGAGGTTGAAATCTATCTCCGATTTTACATTACATGTATATATTTTTGTAACACAACTGGCAGGAGAGGAAAGAATATTCGTTTTTTCTTCTCGTTCTTTTTTTTTCTATTTTTCTTTTTTTTTGAAGAAGAAGAAGAGCAGCGGATATTCTGTGTAGAAAGTCTGGATGATACCTAACCGCCAATCACAAGACGCCACCTACCCCCCTCCGCCCTTGAAGTCAGATAACTTCGCCACCCACACTCCTCTCTCTCTCTCTCTCTCTCTCTCTTTCTCTCTCTCTCTTGAGCTAATGTCGAAATTTCTATTATTTTTACCAAATACCCCCGCACCAGAAACGTGCTTTTCCAAATTAAAAAAACTTTGAGTTAATATCACGAAAGACCTCAAATTGATATATTTATGATAAATTCACTCTAAATTAACTTTAAACTAGTACACCCGTAACAAATTTACCCTCTATTAGTTTTCGTTAAATTTAACTGCCAAATTGTTAAGTTAAATAACACGTAGCAATTGACAAATGTATCGATTTTGAGTTTTACCCTCTATTTATCACAGATGTACCAGTTTGTAATTTTTCGTGGTATTAATCTAATTTAATAAAAACTAACGAAGGATATATTTGTCACAAATGTATCAGTTTGGGGTTTTTGATAGTCAGAATATTAGTTTGGGGTAAATTTATCACGGATATACGAGTATGGAGTTTTTGATGGTAAAAAAACTGATTTAGGATGAATTTATTGTAAGTGTATCGATTTGAAATTTTTCGTGGTATTAATCCAAAAAACTTTCAATTCCAACCATTTTTTTTCTCTTCCCTCTTCAATTCGAATGACTCGGATTCACTCACAAAAAACAAAAAACATAATAATAATAAGAGAATCACCTATTTCCCATTATAAAGCTCCCTCGTGTTTTGTGTGCGCATGAATGACCGGGGGGCAAAGGCAATAATCAAAGTGACTTTAGAGGCGGGCCTTCGCGCTTTGTAGACGGAGCCTTGACCAATGCATGTGAATCGGACGGAATTTTACGCCCACAACAAGGCAGCCATCCTGTCTCTTTGGTACAAGATTGAAGATATATTTGAGAGGATAGTATCGACAGGGGGAAGAAATAGGTAGAGATGGAAACGATTGCTTATAAACTCAAAAAGTCTTTCGAGGACTCACGGAAGCCCCTCGGATGGTTCCACAATAATATGAACGAGTCAAGGAGTTTGGTTTCCTTAATGGGGTCAAAGCCATTATTATCCCGAAGAGATGATGATGATGGATTTGCAATTGATGCTGCCAGGTGATTCCCTTATAGCATAAATGAGTCAAGGAGTTTGGTTACCTTAATGGGGGTCAAAGCCATTATTATCCCAAAGAGATGATGATGATGGATTTTCAATCGATGCTGTGCCAGATGATTCCCTTAGGCCATAATTGGGGTGACATCTTGTCTTGCACAGAGTTGGCCTCGGCTTCTTCCTCTTTCATGGGGTCTCTCCAGTTGACATCACAAGCACCACCCTCCAAATCAATCAATGTCCGCACCATTTTAAGAGATGGAGGGGTTCTGATTAGTGCGCCTTTTGCGTCATCGGGTCTTTTTAAAAGGCTTTGAGAAAGGAGGGTTTTGGGTCCAGTGGATTGACCCTGATCGGATTCCAAAAGGGTCACTTCCAGGGGAGAGATTTGTTGGTCCAAAAGAAAACTTACAAGACTCTCGTTTTCCTTTATCGGCAGACTTTATGAGATATGACTACTCATGGGAATGTAAAACTTGTATTTTCTCTGAGGGGCAATTGACGTGACCGGCGACATCGGATGGGGCACGGGAAGGAACGGTGAAACACGGAGTGAAGGCGCGGACATGACAGGACGGGTCGTCATGGATTAACACGTTCGCCGGGATAAATCAAATTTTTTGGCAATAGAAATATTAACACCTAAATTTTGACAAATAATTTAGTGATTAATTTTACAGGAAATTAAAATTTTCTAATAAAAATATTAAAGATAAATTACATGGCATTTAATTTTAAGAACATTTATTATATAATTGCATTTATATTGGACTGATTGTGGATGAATTTAAATGAATAGTTCTGAACTTAATTAAATGGGACTAAGCCCGAATGGATCAACAAATTTTGGCCTAGCCCATTCATTTTTGCGCGAGGGATCCTACACTTCGAAAGAATTGTCATAAGTTCACAATCTAGGGAGATGCATCGCGCAAAAGGTTATATTCTTGATTGTGTGCATATTATATGTTTGCCATATATTTGGTGCATAATTCTCGATCAAGAATTGAAAAAACAAAGAGACTAGAAAGAAAGAAATTCTTTTCCAAGTCTTGGAAGGCATAATCTTATTGGTTTAGGCGTAGAATCTTGGTTGAAATATGGACAATATTCTGATTTGGCGAGGGAAGAAGGAAAAAACATATATAAAAGGAGATGCGTTAGGAAAGAAATTGCATACCTAGATCGTGCAATATGTGGTTGGAAAGAGGAAAAACTTGTATATTTTATTTCCTTGGTGGACTCCTTTCCTTTGCATATAAAAGGGATGATAGCACAATGCGTAAAAGGGAGCTCTGATAATTCCCAAAAGATAATTTTGAAGAGCACAAGATATAAGTGAGGAAATAGCAAGATTAAAGAACAAGAGTGAGACGCCTCACCATCGCGCTCGCGCCGCCTACTCACGGTGAGACTTGTGGCTGTGAGTAGCTTGCTACCACAATTGGTCGCACGCCGATCTTTGCCTACCGCTGCTACTACCCCCGCACCGACGAGCCCAATACAGTCGCCGTGCGCTGCTACTTCCAGTTGCTGCATCGCCCGGCTCCGACACCGCCACACTCCCTAATGTTGACGTCGCAGCTACCGTGAGCGAGACCCTCGAATCAAGCACTCTCCACCGTGGACACCCTGCATCCAAAGCTCCTCATCCTCATCCGAGTCCCAGTCAAGTCCAGTAGATTCCCTGCCGTTGAATTTACACACTTGGTCTTGCTTTCTTGTTCAGTGGGTCCAATGAAGTCAACAGAATTCGTTGGATCCAACTTGAATTATCTGCAGGTTTCATGGATCATGAGCAGCGTCCACATTGCCAACTAGCCTCGGCCGTGAAACACCATTGAGACGAGCTGCTCGTGATCCATTGCCAGTCCGACCCACTGCCGTTCGCCGGTCCAACCTTGGAAAGCAAATATTCGAATTAGGTAAAATCTCATCCAATTTGCTTTTCGAGTATATTGTTTCCCTATTTGAAATATTATAATCTTGTGAGAATCTTTGAATGATATCATCGTATCCATTAAATTCCCGAATAGCCTTTAAATTAGGAATTGTTTTCTAATTTCACAACGTGCATATGATCGATAGTCCGATTTCATGCCCGAAATATGACTCGCGATTGCACGGAAAATCGTCAATCCGATCTCCCGCTTGAAATATGATTCGCGATTACGTGAAAAATTGGCCAATCCGATTCTCATGCCCGGGATATGATTCGTCAACCTACTGTTTCTAAATTTAAACGGATATGGATACTATTGATTTGGTGTCGTGTTAATTTTATTGCTATTTCTTTCCCTTTTTGTTGTTGTTTGAATTGAATTGATTGTGTTTCTATAAAAAAATAAAAAAATTAGTTAATAATTCGAAATCTATTTTTTATTTAATATTGCATATTGAGAGTAATTTTCTCATTCCGAATTTAATAAAATACCAAAAATATATTCTTAGAATAAATTAGATTTTCATTACTAGGATAGATTGTAGGTTTAAATTAAAGTATTTAATTAATTTCGAATTTCATGAAAAATATAAAAATATCATATGCGTGTCATATACATTAATTGCATCATGCTTGCATGTTATCTTGTGTCATCTTGCCACGTCATTCATACCTTGCCATGTGTCATTGCTTGCGTGTCATTAGAAATTGCACGTCTAGATTCATTTGTGTGCCATATTAGAAAAGTCCATTTAATTGTTGTTAGAATTAAGACATTTAGGTAATTGCATGTCGTGTGTCATGTTAGACTAGCATCATGCATTGCATATAGTTTATTTTTTTCATTAAATAAGCGAAAACTCCAAAAAAAAATATCGTGTGAATTGCGTGTTAATTAGAAATCATATTAGGGTATTGATATGATTTTCTAACTAACATTGTAGATGCTTTCGTTACTTTGAGGTAAGTCAATATTTTGCAATTTATTTATTGCTTTGCATTATTGAGTGTTTTATTATTGGTTACGCACCATCATGATCACCTCTCATGTTAGTAGATAGGTTTAAAATTAATCCAAGCTGCCTGCAAATTTTCTTTTAAAATAAAAGAGAAAGGTACCGAAAGGATATTAGAGTAATTTATTGTAATCAAGTCTCCAAATCCATAATCTCTAGTTCGTAACAGTAAAGTAATTCTCTCGATACTTTACTTGGGTTTATAATTGACTCACCAAAAAATAGTTTAATGGCGACTCCTGATTGAAACGATTTGCATGTTAAGAACTTAATCCTTAAGTTACGAATTGGCAAGGGTTTGAGAGAGCCTAAGTTAGGCCTAGACTTAACAATCTATTAGCCGAACCCCTAGGTGGCGCACTCGAGGGTAGGTCGCGACATGAAAAAAGGGTGATTATTATTTAAATGACACGGCGTACATTGAGAACACGAATCTGCTTTGCTAACACGAATTGCCAGGCGAGTAAACTAAATTATATGGTGCACCATTATATGGAAAGCAGACAGGCTACATAAAAGTAATATTCTTTTGTGCAGTTCCAATGCATATGTACCATGACCCTACATGTCCTAATCCTAGCAAGAATAAAATATGTAAGAAACGTGAACGTCAATCCCTGTCTCATGACAAAGCATATGAGCCGACCCGACGCTTAACGAGCACGTAGGTACAAGTCTCCAATTGAACAGAGCCCAGAGCATGTGGAACACGCCAAAAGAAAAGCATAGACATAGAGAGAGGTAGGTTCTTATATAAAATGATAACCACAAGAACATGACATCTTTTTCTATTCTGTTTGTTTTATAAATTTTTTGGCTAAACCATTAGCACATGATATCACATGTTACACAATCGTTGACAAGACGAGCATTGGGCATTCTCCTCTGTTGATTTATGGGTTAATACTACGAAAAATCATAAACCGGTACACTTACGACGGATTTACCTCAAATTATTTTTTTGACCACAAAAAACCTCAAACTGGTACATCTGTAACAATTTTACCCCGAGCTATTTTTTTGATAACCAAAAACCCCAAATTGATACATTTGTGACAATTTTACCCCGAACTAATTTTTTAATATTATTTTTTTAAATTTTTTTAAATTTTTTTAGTTTTTCTTTTCTTTTCTTTTTCTGTTCCTTTTCTTCTTTTTTTTTCATTCATCTTCAACCTTTGACCCGCGAGGTCAGCCCTGCTGACTGCTAGCGAGGCCGACCTCCCTGTTGTTGGGCAAGGTTGACCTTGCCGGCAACTAGTGAGGTCAGACTTGCCCACCCATGGTGAGGTCGGCTTTGCCCCACCCCTGGCAAGGTCAGGCTTGCCCCACCCATGGCAACGGTGGAGTCGGTCTTGCTGGCAACTGGCGAGATTGGCCTTGCCCACCCCTGGCGAGGTTCGACGTCGCCAGTCGCCGACAAGGGGTCGTCCTTGCCGTCACATTGGTTGTTCTAATACTCAAGGGACCAGTTCAATGCATCATCATTTAGATAGATGTAAGGAATGTCCATACGCAAACATCGAGAAAAGACAAAAAAATGCCTCGGGTCAACCTGTTGGGGTTGGTTGTTCACTATGGAAATTTGACCGAAATGCTAATAGAAAAGAATTAGCGACCATGTTCATTCTTGTTGAATTGCCCTTTAAGTTTGTAAAAAATGAGCATTTTCAGCGATTTGTGTATAGAATCTAGCCAAAGTTCTCAATCCCTACACGTAATACGTTGAGGAGTGATTGTTATGCGTTATACGTGGAGTAAAGAAGAAAATTGACGAAATATTTTGTCGACACATGTCCTAGAGTTTGTTTGACGACTGACACATGAACCACTTGTCAAAATTTGACTTATATGTCTCTCACTGCTCATTTTGTTGATGCTAATTGGAAGTTTCAGAAGAAAATCCTAATTTTTTTGTCAAATCCTGGGTTATTCTGTCGAGATAATAGGAAAGGCAGTTGAGAAATCTTTGACTGGTTGGGGGATTCAAAGTATTTTTTCCATTACCGTGGATAATGCAAGTTCAAATGATTTGGGAATTCAATATTTGAAAAAATTACTTAATTCTTAGAACACTCTAGTAGTTTGCAAGGTGAGTTACTCCACATGAGGTGTTTTGCTCATATATTGAGTCTGATTGTGAGAGAGGGGTTAAAAGACATAAATGATTCCATTATCAAAATACGTTTGGCCGTACGTTATGTGAGGTCTTCTCCTGGAAGGTTGAGGTGGTTTAAGGATTGTGTTGAACTAGAGAATATTGAATTCAAGAGTGTTATATGTTTAGATATGGAGACTTGTTGGAACTCGACATATATGATGTTGGAGGCGGCTTTGAAGTTTCAAAAAGTTTTTTTTTATTGGAAATTCAAGATAGCAAACTTGTTGAAGAACACCACCCGCCTGGGTGGCGCTGCTGGAACGCGCACTCTTCCTCTCGCAAAAGGTTGAGTGTTCGAATCCCGGGCGCCGCAGGGTGACTTAACCGGTGGCACATGTGTGGTGGCTAGCACGTGTCGCCCCCAGGGTTTACTCTCCGGCTGTCGGCCGTGCGGGGGTTCACTGGGTTATCAAAAAAAAAAAACTTGTTGAAGAACCGCCCAAGGCGAAAGGGTTGCCTACTAGTGATGATTAGGATTATGCCCGTTACCTTCTTCCTTTCCTGAAATTGTTTTTTGATACGACTTCAAAAGTTTCGATTTCTTCATATGTCACTAGTAATGATTTGACAAAGGATGTCTATGGGCTTTTTGGGATGATTAATGAATATTGTGAGAATGAGGATAAAAGTTTGCAGGAAATGGCTAAAAGAATGGAGACTAAATTCAATAAATATTATGGCAATGTGAACAACATCAATCTTAATTTGTTCATTTCTTGCATACTGGACCCTCGATAAAAATGGGAATATGTGAAATGGTTGATTAATGATGTTTATGAAAGCAAGCAAGTAGTAATTTTATGTGATAAAGTAACATCATCGCTGATATGATTGTATGAGCAACACCGCACTGGTAAATGCCCCCAAGGCAACTTGAGATTAAATGGTACAAGAACAGTAAATGTGTCAAAGTCTCCTGTGGTTGGTGCGGACTTTATGACTGCAAAGTATCTTAGCCAAACGGGACAACAAATCTTAGAAGAAAAATCTGAATTGGATAAATATTTGGAGGAAGGATGTGAACGTTATAGCCCTGACTTTGATATCTCAACTTGGTGGAAAGTTAATTTTTCGAGTTATCCTATCCTCTCTTCCATTGCTCGAGATATTTTGGTTGTACTCATTTCAACTGTAGCATCAGAGGCCACATTTAGCATAGGAGGTCGTGTACTTGATGTCTTTCGTAGCTCCTTAACCCCAAGAATGGTAGAGAGTCTTATATATGCTCAACATTGGCTACGATCCTCTCCACTTTCACTTTCAATTGAGGATGACTTAGAAGAACAAGAAAATTTTGAATTAGGTCAGAAAACATAATTGTGGAATATTTATTATTTTCTACATTACAATGGATACTTAATTTCTCATTTTGATTGTGAATTTAATAGAGAGTGTTCAACTACAATTATGGAGCCGAGCTCGATATCGATTTCTCTTGATGATTGACAAAATTGGAAATTGGTACTTGCTAAATCAATTTTTTTACTCTTATTGCAAATTTACCTTTTCATATTCAAATTTGGCATTTAGCAATTGTTATCTTCTTCATTTCTTATTTGCAGTAAGTACTCTTAGAGGAAGCTTTTTGCGAACAATCATCACAGTAAATCTTTTACATTGTCCTTTTTAAGGGCTGATCACGAGTATTTTGGTGAAGGATTAGCATGTGAAACTATTGTTGAGGGGGCGAAAAGGGAGCAACTGCTAGAAATTGTTCACTTAGACAAACTTTTTCATGGGCAACTCTGGATGAGCAGCTGACTGACTCATCGATGAACAAAATTTATTTATACCTCATTGAAACTGAGGGTCTCCCAGTCTTTGTTGGAGAGTTCTACAGAAGAATGAACATGGCCTAGAGCTTGCTTTTATGGAATTAGTGCTCTTGTTTGTCACAATCAACATTTCGGATCTAATGTTTTGAATACTACAATAAAGCTCCTCTGTGTAATTAAGACATCTCAAACCTTTTAAGATCCGTGGCTTGGTTATTTTGCGAATGATCTTGGTGGTCGTAGTTATTTTGAGGCTTGGGCATTCTCTACAGCTTACTAGACTCTGCCCTTCATAGTCCATGAATGAGGTCCAGTTGGTTCCTTTTTCATTACATCCTTCAGCAGCTTTACTTACAATATAATCCAACACTTAGTTTATGCAGATTTTCTATTGTACTTGCTCTGTATTGCTTGAACAGTTGATTGGGTGCCACTATTCACATCCATTTCCAAATAATTAATGTTAAAAACAGTTGGCTATTGCCTGCCTAATGAACATCACCTTGTAATTGTAACTTGTTTACACTACTGTAATCTTTCTAGATCAAAACTGCTCTTTTGTATCGGCTTTTGACACTTTGAGTGCATCATAATATTTTCTGCTTCAAGGTATCTGCACAAGCACTAACGAAGCTATGGGACAGCATGAAGATTTTGAGCAAAACAAGGTGCTGATAAAGTTATTAAGAATATGAATCGACCGCAAGAACTGATTAGTAAACATCTAAACACAAATCCGACCTGACCCGAACCCGACCTGATTGTGCGGCTATATCATGTTCGGATCTTGCTTCGGGTCGGGCCAATCACATATATTCATTGTTTTGAGTCGGGTCGGGTATCATGAAAACCCAACCTGACCCGACCCATTGACACCCCCACCCGATACTTTACTTGGATTTCTAATTGGCTCACCAAAAAATAAATTAGTAGCAACTTCTGATTGAAACGATCAGCATGTTAAGAACTTAAACCTTAAGTCATGAATTGCTAAGGGTTTGGGAGAGCCTGAGTTAAGCCCAGACTTAACAATTCATTAGCCGAATCCCTAGGTGATGCACCTGAGGGTAGGTCGCAACATGAAAAAAGGGTGATTATTATTTAAATGACATGACGTACATTGAGAACACGATTTTGCTTTGCTAACACGAACTGCCAGGCGAGAAAATTAAATTATATGGCGCACCATCATATGGAAAGCAGACAGGCTACATAAAAGTAATATTCTTTTGTGCAGTTCCAATGCATCTGTACCATGACCCTACGTGTCCTAATCCTAGCAAGAATAGAATATGTAAGAAACGTGAACGTCAATCCCTGTCTCATGACAAAGCATATGAGCCGACCCGACGCTTAACGAGCACGTAGGTACAAGTCTCCAATTGAGCAGAGCCCAGAGCATGTGGAACACGCCAAAAGAAAAGCATAGACATAGAGAGAGGTAGGTTCTTATATAAAATGATAACCACAAGCACATGACATCTTTTCTATTCTGTTTGTTTTATAAATTTTTTGGCTAAACCATTAGCACATGATATCACATGTTACACAATTGTTGACGGGACCAGCATTGGGCATTCTCCTCCATTGATCTATTCTCTTTTGGCGTTCACGAGCCCACATTAAGATATCGTCAAAAGATCTATGACTAAATTGACAAATTGTCGAGAGAGTTAGAACTAGATTGGCCAAATTAAAATGTTTAAGACTAAATTGACAGCCTCAAAATCGATTTAGGACTTTTTGGGTAATCATACCTTGGAAAGCCATGAACATAGGAAAAGCACAAACTGAGTACACATTCCCATCTTAGTTTGCTGGCAAAATGATTGGAGTGCGTCTGTGGATTCTCGTCTCCTGCATATAAAATAGTTTCCCGGGCGACTTTGTGATCAAGGGACTTGTCGTTCTGGCGATCTTGCATATAGAAGTTTGCTGCAATAAAAACTTCTTCCCTTTCGACAATTTAGATTATGTGGGGTAAAGCATTTGTAGCAAAACGCGATTCAGATTATAATGGTCGTCATCAGCTATAGTGCTATCAGAAGCCAGCTTCCATAACTGAACAACTCAATTATCAAAGGGAAAAAGAAGAAACAAGCTCCGACAGCCGCTTCAAAGAATATAATTACCCGCTGCAAAAGGAAATGTTGCTGTCGAAGTCCCACTTCTACAGGCCAAGAAAGATTGCATACAGTAGCCAGTGATACAACATGTGACTATCTACGGATCATAGCGAAAATAACACTCGAACAAAGAAGTTTCCAATGCATCATGCGTTGGTCACTCACCACATATCTCAGTCCATTGGCAATTATGGGCATCTGAAATTCTGAAATGACTGGCCATAGTCGTTAAAGAGCAATATTGAAGAAAGCTCTGGTGATCCTTTGTGGGACTGTTAAAGCTTTATCTTCTTGTATTTTACATTACAAAGTAAAACATTAGACATTGAGTATCCATAGCAGTCAGACACACATCCAAGTTATTCAAATACAGTCAGATATCTCTTCCCCAATCTGGCGAGTTATTGTACTTGTATCCTCCCGGCCATGTGATTGTCCCAATGGTGCTGCAAAGCCTCGTTTATGTTCTTGAGAGCCTTATCGTATGATATGAAACCCATGAACCAGAATTCATAACCATCTCTCGTAACAACCAGGATGTACCTTTCAGAAGGATTCAACCTGTTTGAAGAAGGACTAACAGTGCTCAACTGATCGAGCAGCAGAACCACCTAGACAATCAATCAGGATGGAAGCACTTTAAAAACTGATGGTTGGAGAGGGAAGCTCAGTAAAGCTTGAACAAACTTTTTCCAGGGTGTGTTTCACTACATTCAGATGCTTCATGCTTAGATAAGAACCAAATGATGGAAAAATGATCCAAGGCACAGTGAAGTAATACAGACAATGAGTGAAATGAAGGTCCTTTCCAGTGAAGGATCTCCCAAGAGGGGAAACGATAATGATAACTCAGGCTAGTCACAAGAGGGGAAACGAAAATAATAACTCGGGCTATGAATTTGTCGTGCATCAAAAACTTATCATGATTCAGACAAAAAGGTCAGCGCTTACCAATTTGAAACCGCAATCCTAGAGTAAATGCAATTACGGGAAGATTGGAAAAGGTTACCTTGTAATACATCCACTGTTGCTGCCCTGTCGGAGAGTATTGGCAAAGAGGGTTATCACTACAGAAGGCCAATCTCTTGTTTGACAAATACAGTGTCCCAATTACAGGCCCGGTGGAAGTGGACATATAGCAAGCATATGCCTTCAGGAGCTTCTCTCCTGGCAGAATCTCAAACGTATGTTGAAATACCTTATCCTGTCCCCCCTCGGTGAGCACTTTTGTCCCCTGAGCAAGTCGAGCCATCGCTGCGTCTGTGATGTTAGGGCTGGTTCTAACTGTTTCACACAAGAATAGCACAATTACCAATTAGTCAAGGTCAGGCAAGAATCGAGTTCTGAACATCACACTTCAATCGATTAGAAACCACGAGGAGACAAGAATCAAAGAAATTACGGGCTTTGTCTCTTACAAGTCACAAACAAACTAAAGAACGGACAACGGGCCAGCTGCAGTGCTCGCTCTTACAGGACAAGGCTAATTCTTCTTCCTCACAGGGAAAAAGATGAAGAGCCAAGAGACGATCATTCATCTAGTCCAACGTTCAGTCACGCAAAGAGCCCAATGGGTCCGCATGGCTTCAGAAAATTATGGAAACAAACCATGTCCTCGACGGAAGTGCCATGTTATGCATTTGGCAATTTGCTATAAGTAGGAATCGAAATAGATTGCCAAAAGAATAAGCGCCGAAGATAGCACCGCTTATCAAAGTAGAAGCTCCTCTAAGATAAATAATCAAGGGACTTGATCCACTCAACAGCTAAATTGGCGGATTGAATACACAGATTATGAAGCATGTATGCTAGTTCCGTGGTGGTAATTCCAAAAGAAGCCGATGACTGATCGTTTGAACTGATTCCTAAAACCACAGGACCACAATGGTACGAGACCACCATGCCGGACAAACGACGTCAATGATGAACAAAGTGCCAAACTCTTTGCATTGAATATTTACTTCCATAGCATCCGCTTATATTTCAGAAACAGAGAAATAACATACGCAAGCAAGCGATCAGATACGTCTCCACGAATAAATCCAAAATGTAGAGAATACTCACGGTGATGCCAGACATTGTCCGCGAGCACCTCTGCTTTTCGCGAAGCATCTTCGAACCTCTTCCCACACCGGCTCAAGGCGTCGCATATCTTGTTCATCGGACCTGCAAACAAACACCAGCAAAGCGTCGGCCTCATCAACACCATCCCCAAAAGCCTAATCATCAACCATAACTTCCGATGCAGAGAACACGCCTCGACGGCAACTCACTCCTGCCAGGCGGCGCAGAAGCATTCAGCGGAGCGACGTGGACGTACGGGTTCTCGCCGCCGCCGCCGCCGCCGCCGCCGCCGCTCTGGTTCAGGTTGGCGAAGCCGGAGGCCGAACCGCTCGGGGTGGCGTTCATGTAGCTGGAGGGGAAGCTCGCTGGGTGGGCCTCACCAGCGATCCACGTGGCGGCGTGCTGGTTGGCGTGGCGCGCCCGGGGCTCCACTGGCGTCCCCACCACGCACGTGCTGCAACGCGTCGCCTCCGGTTCACCTCCGCCGCTCATCGCCTTCGTCTTCTTCGTCCTCGTCGCCGTCACGCAAGTGTGGATTGGGACTGCGATCCAAGGGAACAATCGCACAGGAAAAGACCGTGGAGATGGAACCTAGAAAAGAGCAGAAATCTCGATAAGATCACGAGAATCAGAATGAGCTTTCTCTCTCTCTCTCTCTCTCTCTCTCTCTCTCTCTCTCTCTCTCTCTCTTTTGCTTAATTTTTTAATTAAACGGTTCGATGCGTTTTCAGTCTAGAAGAAGCGACCCGCCTCGCTAAAGCAAAGAGACTCCATGAAGGAAGCAATAGTGACTTGGAAAATATTTTTTGAAAAATAATTACTTATATTATTTAGAAAAATTAGTTAATAAAAAATATTTTCATCATCGATAACAATCTATGCTGAACTAATTTTGTGGGCAATGAAAACTTTTTCGAAAATTTTTATAAGTGATACAAGTGATTATTTTTTAGAAATTCTAAATCGCTTATTTTCCACGAAATAAACGTACTTTAGTTCAAATGATTGTTTTTAAAATTGTTTTAAGAAACTTAGATTTTAAAAAATAATTGGTCCAATCCGGTTTCTTGTGGAACTAAGAACCGGATTGAAAATCACCGGTTCTGATTTCATGGAACCAAGAACTGGGCCCGACGCCCTCTAGAGCCGTCCAAAATTGACTGGTCTGATCTAGGCGATTCCTGTCGCACACCCCTACTTTGGAGGCCAAAAATAGAAATATTGTATCCGGCCAAGAAAAAAAACATTGAAATTATAAATGATGCAACGCTCCGTTTTATTCTCTTTTCCTCATTTCTTAATCAAAAAATGCAAATGAAATTATATGAAACTCAATCTTGAAAATGGCGAAATGAAATTTACAAAAATTGGAAAATTTTACAGCCATTCTCAAAGCGGGATTTTGTTTGCCCTCACCTGTTTCTAGTTCGTTCGATTTGATATTAAGAATGATGTAGTGCTAAAAAATGATAGTAGGAAGTATTTGGAATAGTTAACACGATCTTGAAATCTGAAAACGACAATACTCATTCGCATTTGAAATGAATTTAAACTCGAGTAGAATACTCAAACATAGTTTAATAAAGAATCTCGAATAGAGTTTGCTCCGGAAGCAATAGCATTAGACGATGAATCTCGAAAGAAAAACTAATATCATTTTTTAAGTGCACAATTACCACGAAATAACTTTAGCAAACCTAGTAAATAGATAATATCATGTTTTGAAACCCAGTATTCTTTGACTCAATATCATCTACCTAATAAATAACTTTAGCAAACCTAGTAAATAGATCATCTTTTGATATCTCCCACTATTCTTTGACTCAATATCCTTTAAAATGCTTTGAAACCCAAATTCGCTCGTCATAGCACTATGCTGAAAGTCGTCACCAGATTTTCTATTGACCCCAAAGTCCATAAGTATAGTCATAAATACATTAGATTAATTCCACAATGAGAAGATTGTATAAGCATTAATTACCAATGCCGTGGAGCGAGATCATTTTAATAATCCTGACATTATCGGAGATGATATTGAAGAGGTGAACCGTGATATTTTCATCTGCGGAAAAGATAGAATATGTGACAAGTGAAAGCTGAAGAAAATTTAAAAGATACTTATTTACCACAATCAAGCATTCAGTATAAAAAAATGAATAAATTATGTATTTATTCTTATACGTATAACTAATTTGCAGGTGTGCTAAATGTTTGCATTTAGAAACACAAAATTGATTCCACAACGAGAAGATTTAATGTTACCGATGCCATGGCGCAAGATCAATTTAATAGTCCTGCGAATATGGGAGAGGTAATCGAGGATATCTGCAAAAAAGATACCAATATGTGACAAATGAAAGCAGAAGAAAATTTAAAAGACACTTATTTACACCGTAATCAAGCAATGAGTATACTAGTTCAATCCACTAAGATTTGTACGCGGAATTCCCATAAAATTAATAAACAAATAAATAAAACCGTATTTATTATTATACTTGTAAAATTCCTCGACAGCATTTAACTAGCTACTAGATCTTAATGGCCATTTTGAAATCACGTGAGCTATGAAAAGATATACAAATGACCGAGATCGATTTCACGTTTAGATCAAATATCGAAAGATATCCTCACAATTTTCTTTATGTTGAGAAAACTAAACAAGTCAAAAGTCCTTGCCTGTGTTGGCCCCGCAATACATCTGGTGCTCAGCGTTGATGTCGCACCAAGCACAACCTTTGAAGTACATCTTACAGGCTTTTTGAAGCCATGAAAACTCAAACCCATGAACCATCTGTTCATGAATTTGCGCATAGGAACGAAGATGATTGCCATCAACCCACCATGGTATCATTGCCATATGCTCTATAGTGCATCCGGTTTCAACATTCGAGACATTCGCATCCACCATGGCATACAATCGCCTCCTTGTACCAAAAGAATTTGAAAATTTGGCCCCATCGAGGTACAAGGAAGTGTCAATGTAAAGGTGAGAATCGAAGACCTTCTTGCAGCCCACAATCGAAACGGTCTTGGATAAATCTGGAACAGAGTATCTGGCATCCCAATAAGTATACGAATCTGATATGAAGAAGTTGCGGCACGGCGAAGAGCGGTGAGGAAGAGTCGAGCAATTGCCCTTTTGCAGCCCTGTATCAGCAATCCCAATCGTGTAGTTGGTATAGTTGATGTACTGTATGGAGTAATTTCCCGAGTACGGATCGAGAATGGTGCAGTTATCGATGCAAGCTAGCTCAAAGTTAAGGTTCTCGCAGATCGTCGGGTCGCCCCTTAACCAAAATAGGGAGCTTATGTTGACCTTGCCACAAGAGGTGGTGCACTGATTATTTTTGACGATGATACTAAAAGACAGATGTAGAAGAAGAACAACAACGACGACGACAACGAGGAGTGGATCTTTGTGCATAGCTCATGCAATAGGAGAGAGCACGAATCAACAAGGCAAAATCTGAGTGTTTAGTGTGGAGACGGAAGAGAAAGATAGATAAAAGATGAGAGGAATATTTTGAGGTGCTCTGCGTCTTTCTTGGAAACAATGAGGAGTGGATTTATCAACGGAGATAGGGAAAAATAAAATCTCCGACGACAGCTAATTATGTGGAGGTGAGTGATTTGTTTTTCGTTTTTTTTGGGCTGGGGTTTTGGTTTGCTTCTATGATCCGCGCATGGCTGGAGTTCCTATCAGTGCTGAGAGTAAAAGCGTGAGAACGTGAATTGCGTGTGGAGATGACTATGATACCGACATATGGAAAAGGACGAAATACTCACATTCTAATCATTTTTACATTATATGACATGTATGTATGTATGTATGATCAGGATTGTTCACGAGCATCTTCGGAGAGTTATTGAGCTAATTTCTTAGGAGCGATGAAAAATGTTCGAGATTGTATAAAATGTGCATAGCACAATTTTATCGGTATTCATGTGCGCACATTTTAAGGAGGCCCTTTTACACGAGTAGACATTGTGTGAATTTCCATCTCGGTGACTTCTTCAAAGATGGATCTTGTTGCCCTTTTCTTTTCCTTTTTGCTGGGGAGATTCGAAAACTTGAAGAATAAGTAATGAGAGGGTACTGAGTCTTTCTTTTCTCTCTTTTTTTTTTGGTTTTTGTTTTTCCATACAAATTTTAAGAGCCCACAATAGTGGTGGCCACGGGCCGGAACCGACCGGTTCCGGTTCGGAACCGGCGGTTCCGGTTCGTGGCCAATAACGAACCGGAACCGGAACAGCCAGAGGCGGTTCCGGTTCCGGTTCGGAACCGTCCGGTTCCGGTTCCGAACCGGAACCGTCAGGTTCAGAAACGGTTCGGAACCGGTTCAGAACCGGAACCGGACCTCGCCACCTCAAGCGAGCGAGGCGACGGCGAGCCTCGCCCGACGCCGGCGAGGCTCGCCCTCGCCTGGATCTGGCGAGGGCGAGGCTCGCCGGCGTCGGGCGAGGCTCGCCCTCGCCTGGATCTGGCGAGGGCGAGGCTCGCCGGCGTCGGGCGAGGCTCGCCTCGCTCGCCCAGCCTCAGGCGAGCCTCGCCCGACGCCGGCGAGGCTCGCCCTCGCCAGATCCAGGCGAGGGCGAGCCTCGCCGGCGTCGGGCGAGGCTCGCCTGAGGCTGGGCGAGCGAGGCGAGCCTCGCCCGACGCCGGCGAGCCTCGCCCTCGCCTGGATCTGGCGAGGGCGAGCCTCGCCGGCGTCGGGCGAGGCTCGCCTGAGGCTGGGCGAGCGAGGCGAGCCTCGCCCGACGCCGGCGAGGCTCGCCCTCGCCAGATCCAGGCGAGGGCGAGGCTCGCCGGCGTCGGGCGAGGCTCGCCTCGCTCGCCCAGCCTCAGGCGAGCCTCGCCCGACGCCGGCGAGGCTCGCCTGAGGCCGGCGACCTCCGCCGGCCCTCGCCGGCGACCTCCGCCGGCCCTCGCCGGCGCCGGCGAGGAAGACCAAAAAAACAAAAAACAGAAAAGGAAAAACAGAAAAGAAAAGAAAATTAAATATAAATTGTAATTAAAATGTAAATTGTAATTAAATTTGGGGATAAAAATACATGACTTGAACTTAATAAATTATCATTAAACACATTACAATTCGTTACAACGATTTATAAAAAAAACGAGCACAATATATATGCCCTAAAAAATAAAATGATCCCAAAACGGCAAAACCAAAACATTCCGTGCACAATGCATAGGGGATCAGAGGTCACGTGTCGTCGGATTATACTCGGGTTTCCCTAAGCTCATGTGGGCGTACCCGATATGAGAAACAAGGGTTCCCGAAATATTTGCCAACTCCAATAATTCTTTTACCCTCAAATCTCAATCGTCACTACCCGTTCCAGTACCGGTAGTGGTAGTATCTCCTCCATCGTTAAAGAATTCGGATTCAGCATTGCGATCTATCTCTTGTTGCCGGTATTGAGCCTTCGTCCAATCAGCAACACAAGCTTGCATCTGCACTGATTCTGGATCTAATCTTGAACGATGTTCTTCCAAAATATTACCTCCGGCACTAAATGCTTGTTCGACCGCAACTGTGGAACAAGGGGTTGAAAAAATCTGTTTTGCAATAAGAGCAAGGATTGGGTATCGGCTTGCGTGCCCCTTCCACCAATCCAAAATTAAAAAATCCTTACCACATTCAGTAATCTCAAATGAAACGTTTAGATAACTCTCTAATTCAGAAATATTTCCCATAACTCCTTTTTGTTTTTTTTGTCTATGTAATAAAAGTTGGTACCCTCTACTAATTTTACCTGTACCGTCGTTTTGTATCTCCGTTGATTGAGAAGATCCAGTATCATCTAAATTATATTTAGTATAAAATTCATTATATAATTCTATTACTACGTTTTTAACATTACGTACTATAGCTGTAATATTTATATCATCACAATTTAAACATTGATAATACACACGTAAAAAATCATGTAAGCCATCAATTTTGCAACGCGGATCAAAAGCAGAAGAAACTAAATAAATAATGGGAATTTCCATATAATAATGTAGCCACTTCCTTTTCATTGCAAGTATAGTATGTTGTAATTGAACATCATTTTCACATTCATCAAAAATTCCGACAATATTAATACACTCTACTAAAAATAAATGTGTAGTAGGATAATAAACACCAGACAAAGTATAAGTTGCATTATTAAAAACCTTTAAAACATCTAAAATTTTTTGGCAAATATCCCACTCTTGTGGGTATAAATTAATCTGAGGTACATTATTAGAAATGAATGTACATAATAAATCTTTATATGCTAAAGATTCAGTAAGCAAGTGGAAAGTAGAATTCCAACGAGTCGGAACATCTTTTGGAAATTTTTTTGGCCTTCTGCCATTTTCTCTACAAAATTTACCCCATTCTCTCATTTTTTGAGGATGTTTCCATAAAAATTGAATCGCCATTTTTATTGGTTGAAGAAAAATATCGAGAGTTTTCAAACCATCTTGTACACATAAATTTAAAACATGACAAACACATCTAACGTGAAAAAATTTTCCGCCAAAAGCAGGTCTACAAATATTTTCTAACTCGACAATTGAAGCGGTATTTGCTGCAGCATTATCAAAACCGATTGAAAAAATTTTGTTAAGCAAATAATATTCTTCTAAAATTTGCCTAATTAATCTATAAATATTATTTGCCGTATGATTATCATCGAAAACTCTAAATGCAATGACTCTTTTTTGAATACTCCACTCGTCATCTATCCAATGACATGTTATGCCCATGTAAGAATGACTTTGCCAAGGATCACTCCAAATGTCACTACCTATATGCACGCATCCATTAAATTGCATAAAAAAATTTTGTAAATCTTTTTTTCCTTTTTTGTAAAGATCTTTAATTATTCGTTTAACTGAATTTCTAGGAACACGTTTTGCTTGTGGAGCACATGCATTTTGTACAAATTCATTAAAACCAAATCTTTCTCCAAAATTAAATGCTAAATGCTCAACGGAAATAAATTTGCCTAATTCTTCCTTATAAGTTTTGTCATTAAAACGAAATAAAGGGGAACTGTTAGGATTAACGTACCCGGAAATTTGTTGTTGCCCGATATCGATTCCCGTTTCGGTTGGATGTTTGCTCCTAAGATGTCGTTTAAATGTTCCATATCCTTGTCCACCTGTATATTTATATATTTTCCCACAATATTTACAAATTATATCATACATTTTTTCACCAAGATCAAACCTTTCCGTTTTCGTGAAGTGATTCCAAATGTCAGATGTAAATTCTCGTTCCGTTTCCTTTGTTGTAGATATTTCTCCAGGAGGATTAAAACTTTCTTGAGTCGGGACGCGCTCCATATCGGGAAAAATGTTGATTTCATCATCTTGAAAATCTGCATATTCACGAGGATCAAAAGAATGATGGGATTCCGTCGCGATATTCTTACCTTTGTCAGACGGCACTCGACTTCCACTTGCCATTTTTCGAGTGGATTGAGAGAATTGAGCGGATTAATTGAGAGAATTAAGAAAGAATTGCGTGGATTGAGAAAATTGAGAGAATTTAAGAGAATTGGCAATTGGAGAGAATTTCGAGTATTGAGAAAATTTAAGACTTGAGAGAAGAGAATTTGAGAGAATTTGAGAGAATTTGAGAGAATTGTGTGAGTATTGAGAGAATTGTGTGAGTATTTATAAAAAAAAATTGAGAAGAAAATTAAAAAAAAAAAGAGAAGAAAATTTGCCCGTTGGCCCGTTGCCAAACGGGCAAAAATTTGCCCGTTTGGCAACGGGCCGCAAGGGCGGGCCCGCCCGGGCGCCCGCACTGCAGAGTGCAGCAGGGCCTGCACGTCTGCAGGCCCTACTGCCCTGCAACAGTGCAAAGTGCTTTGCACTTTTTTTTTTTTTTCACGCCGTTGGCGTTGGGTTGGGCCCAACGACGGGCGCCGGCCCCCGGGCGCCGAGGAGAGGACGGCCGACGGCGACTCCGCGGCGTCCGCCGGTCGCCGCCTGAGGCCGGCCGCCGGAGTCAGGCGAGGGCCGCCCTCGCCTGGGCTGGGCGAGGCCGGCCTCGCCTGCAACTGGCGGGGCCGGCCTCGCCCGACGCCGGCGAGGGTCGACCTCGCCTGCAACGGGCGAGGCCGGCCTCGCCCGACGCCGGCGAGGGTCGACCTCGCCTGCAACGGGCGAGGCCGGCCTCGCCGGCGTCGGGCGAGGCCGGCCCCGCCAGTTGCAGGCGAGGTCGGCCTCGCCCAGCCCAGGCGAGGGTCGACCTCGCCGGCGTCGGGCGAGGCGGGCGACGCCTCCGCCTCCGGCTGCGCGCTCGGTTTTTTTTTTTTTTTTTTTTTTTGGTGAACCGGGCCCGGAACCGGCGGTTCCGGGCCGGTTCAAGAATTTCGGGAACCGGAACCGGGCCCGTAGGGCACGGGCCGGTTCCGGTTCCGAACCGCCGGCCCGGTCAACGGGCCGGTCCCGGGTTTGACCGGGTCGGTTCCGGGCCCAACCCGGCCCGTGGCCATGACTAGCCCACAATCTTTTCAAACCGGGCATGCCTAGTAAATAAAATATGCCTCGACGTCTTTTCCCTTGTTTCCTTAACTAGCATGAGGCCGTACGTGTTGTTGTCCTTAATGTAAGCGGGTGAAAGAAAAAAATCTTAAATAAGTAAAAGAAAGAAACGGCTCTCGAACAACCAAGTTCTTTTAAGGGAAAAAACGTAAGTCAGATCTCGTACATCTCGAGGGATAGAATTTCAGAAAATGCATGACATTTTCCTTGATCATTGTCATTAGGGAAATTTTCAATTTGGTGTCCAAAGTGAGCCAATTTTCTCAAAATGGGGTCCCCAGTGTAATCAATCTCAAAATGGGATCCTAAGTGCCCAATCAGTCTCAATTTGGTACCTGAGCTTGCCGGCCGGCCAAATAGTCACCAGCAGCGAGTTTTTTACTGTTCTAGTGGCTAGAATAGTAATTTTTTACTTTTTAATTTTTTTCCTTATTTTTTCCTTTTCCCTCCGCTGGCCTCCGCTATGGCCGGCGAAGATTGCCCTTGCCAACATCGGGGAGGGCCGCCTAGCCTTCCCCTACGGCCCTTGCTAATGTTGGGGAAGGCTGGGCGGCCCTCGCGTCGGCTAGGCGGGCGAGGGCCGACCCTCGCCTGCCCAAGCAAGGGTTGCCCTCGCCGACGTCGGGGAAGGCTAGGTGGCCCTTGCCCGATGTCGGCGAGGGCAACCCTTGCTAGATCCGGCGAGGGCACCGTGTCGGCCACATGATCAACACGAGCTAGAGCATGCCTAAGAACCCCGTCCCCGAGCTCGACTTGAGTAGCTTCGTGGAGAGGTACGGCGAGCTAAGGTGGAAGGTGAGGAAGGGGAGGGAACTGGAGAGGGAGAGGAGGAGGTGGGAAGAGAAGGGGTCCGTGGCGCCACGCTAGCGGAGCTGAGGCTGTCGGAGGAGGAGCTGAGGAGGTTGAGTGGGATCTGCCAATAATCGCCCTCGACGGCGTCGGACGAGGGCCGCTAGCCTTCCCCGACCGTCGACAAGGGCGAGGGTCGCCCTCGCCCGCCCAGCCGAGGTGAGGGTGGCCCTAGCCTGCCCGACGCTGTCGAGGGTCGCCCTTGCCTGGGTAGGCGAGGGTTGCCCTTGTCGGTGTTGGGCGAGGGCCGCCTAGCCTTCCTTAACATCGGCGAGGGCAACCCTCGCCTGCGGCATTGGGCGAAGGTCGTCAGGGAAGGCTGGGCGGCCCTCCCCAATGCTAGCGAGGGCAGCCTTCGCCAGCCATAGCCGAGGTCGGCGGAGGGAAGGGAGAAAAAAAAAGCAAAAAAAAAATTTTTAAAAGTAAAAAATTACTATTCCAGCCACTGGAACAGTGAAAAACTCGCCGCCGGTAAACATTTGGCCGGCCAGCTAATCCAGGTATCAAATTGAGACTAATTGAGCACTTGAGACCCCATTTTGAGACTGATTGCACTTGGAACCCCATTTTGAGAAAATGGGCTCACTTTGGACCCCAAATTGAAAATCTATCTTGTTATTATGATGTCGTCCTTTATTTAGGGACGAAAACTATTACCTTTGATAAAAAAAATCGACATAAAAAATGTGGTTTGAGGTTGAAATCTTTCTCCAATTTTACATCACATATGTGTATATAGTAGAGAAAGAAATATGGCTCGAACTATATATATTTGTCTAACACAACTGGTATATTTAATATTTTATTTATAAAAAATAAAAAGGCGGATAGGAAAGAATATTCATTTTTTCTTCTTATTCCTCTTTTTTTTCTAATTTTTGTTTTTATTTTTATAATTTTAGAAGAAGAAAAAGGGAGGGGGGGGGGGGGGTGTGGCGGATATTCTGCGTAGAAAGCCTGAACAGATGGTACCCAACCGCCCATTGCAAGCCGCCACCTACCCCCCTTCGCCCTCAGAGTCGGATAACTTCGCTCTCTCGCGCGCGCGCACACACTCTCTCATTTCAAGGTAATATCTAAATTTCCATTTTTTTACCAAATACCCCCACGTCAGAAACGTGCTTGTCCACATAAAAAAAAATTTCAATTTCGACTATTTTTTCCTGGGTTAATATCGCGAAAAATTTTATAGCCCCCAAGGTTGAGCAACCTGAAGCCGGTAGAAACCTGTAGGTTTCGGGTTTCAAGATATGCAAGGTCCGGGTTACAAAAATTAGAGAACCTATTTCGATGGGTACGTTCCAGATTTTGGATCCACCTAAAACTTGGAATCTTAAACAAGTATTTTATATTTTTTCTTGGTCTATGTCTTTGTGTGATCCTATGATGATCCTTAGCGTTAGATGATGAGTATATAATTTGGAACCACTAGTCCAAATTTCATTTTATGACTTATTAATGTTTCATATTTTTCATGTATTTAAATATAAGTTATGATTAGTATATCGTAGCAAGTAGTGGTTATTAAAGGTAATTAATAATACAAGTGGAATTGGGTAGATCTAGAAACTGACTCTAAAACTTGTGACATGATAGGTTCTAGGTTTTAAGGTATGTATGATACTTTCCAAGTTCCGAAAAATTCCCATGGGTAAGTTTTAGGTAGAACCTGTACAGAACCTGGAGCCACTCACTTCTAGCCACCAAAAACCCTAAATTGATACGTTTGTGATAAATTTATCATATATTATTTTTCATTAAATTAGATTAATATAATAAAAAATCATAAATTAGTACACCTGTGACAAAACGGATGATAAAATTCAGAATTGGTACACTCGTTAATTGTTGCGTATCATTCAATTCAACAATTTGATGATTAAATTTAACGAAAATTAATAGAAAGTAAATTTATCACGTGCGTACTAATTTAGAGTTTTTCGTAATATTAATTATTTGTTTTTCTGTTTTCCCTCATCGATTCAAATGATTCTGATTCCCAATAAAAAAGAAAAGAAAGAAAAGAAAATCATATAATTGCCATTAGAAAAAAAGCTCGCGTTTTCCTCTCACATGAACCACCATGCGGTGAAAAGCAATAGTCAAAGCGACTTTAGAGCCCCGGCGTTCTTACTTTGCAGACGGAGCCTTGACCGATGCACGCGAATCGGGCGAGATCTTGTTACATTTATTGACCTAAACGAGTCAAAAAGGCTGGGATTTGCAATTGATGCCGCTATATATGATTCCCTTAGCCCTAACCGCTGATGACATCATAGGTCCTTGACTTGAGTTGCCCTCGGCTCCTATCTCGTTCGTGGGTTTCTCGAGTTGACATCACAAGGCGCCACCCGCCAAATCAATCCACGTCCGCGCTTTACTTTAAGAGATGACGGGGGGTGGGTTCTGATTGGTGCGCCTTTTGCGTCGCCAGGTCTTCCCATACCAAGGAGAAAATATTCAGTGGTTAGCTCGCACCAGGTCATCCGCCTACGTGGCATGCGTGAGCTTAGTTGGCTACACTCAACGGGAGACACGTGGCGCTGAGTTGGACTTGCTGAAAAATTAAAAAAAGGCTACGTGGGGACACAGCTGAAAAATTAAATGCCCGCCTAAAACTTCCGCCCCTCTCTCTCTCTCTCCTCTTTTCAATTTCCAAGGCCCTTCTTTACCTGCACTGCTAGGGAAGAACAGCCAATACACACTCTCTCTCTCTCTTTCTCTACCGCCTCCGCCGAGCTCAGATCTGCGCTCAAGAGGGAGAGCCCGCGTCGCTCCGAGCTCAGATCTGCGCCTGGCACGTCGCCTCACCCAAGTGCCCCTCCGTCGCGGCTGCTGGACTTCGAGCCCCTCCGCCTCCGCCGAGCTCAGGTCTGCGCCCAAGAGGGAGAGCCCCGCTTCGCTCCGAGCTCAGATCTGCGTCTGGCACGTCGCCTCCCCCAAGAGCCCCTCCGTCGCGGCTGCGCAGATCTGTTGTTCCGTCTCCGACTTTTTGTCTTGTTGAAATTCCTCTACCACGGCTATTTGCAGCCTCTACTTTGAGATTGCGTCAACCATCACTAGGTTCCACTGAGTAAATACCACGATTTCCTTGCTGTGTTAATTGCCACTTCGGTTTCCTCCTCATACTGCCTTATTCACCTTCTGGACTTTTTATGTACCAACGGAAGATGGCAAAGATTAAATCCTCAAAAAGCAATTCTGTCTGATTTTTCTGAGATACCCATTTCATGAAATTTCTGTTCCTTTGACTTAAATGTGAATCAAGTAAAACAGTCAGCACAAATGTTGACATTTTTAGTAGAAACCTAGGCTTTTTGATGGATTTTGACAGCATTATTTCACTTTTTGTTCTTATGCACAGAAGCTTTGCTGTGTCCACCGTTGTGGGCTCAGTCTAGTTACATATATAGTGCGAATTTGATGATAGCACTAGCGGGAAACCTTATCTTCCCGCTCATCTGCTTGTGCCTTAAGTTGCTTGCTGAAGGAGTGGGTGGTCTAGATGAGGGCACTAAGTTTTGGTCATTTCTGTTTAACTCCCTGTTTTCTTAGTAAGTTGCGCAGTCTCCCCGGGTGATGGGGTGGGTATTACAAGTATTGACTGCCCCAATTGATGACACATCTACATTCCTAAGAAGATTTGCGAGAGGTTTCACATGGACTTGTGGAGTAGCATTTGTTTCTGATTTTCTAGCACAGTTCTGGCAGCAACCGTTATAGATTTTTAGAGGGTTTTAAATCCTTGACTTGAGCACGACAGGTTACAGGACATCCTTCATATCATTTTCTTGTGATGTAAATCCGAGAGACCGAATTCTATCTGGGCTATTGTCTGAGTGGCCATTTTCATGCAGGGATTTGAGGTCGTGTTGCCGGATAAAGCAACAATGGAGCACACTATAGTTCCTGCAATTGAAGCTTCGAACAGAGAGGACATGGAAGGGGCGAGAAATCTTTTGAGGATCGCCCTTCAGGTTCTCTTAGTAAGGGCGGTGAACACTGTTGTCCTTGCGTCCGATGACCTGCGAGACATTTTACCTCAAGATGACCCTCTTCTTAGGAAGTGCATAGACCCCATCGATGCATTGGCCAGGTCAACTATCAAGTGGGCAAAGGCCGTTGAAAGACGTTCTTTAGATTAGATAGAAAATTGAATACTTGTATGTGGTCGATGCTTGTTTTTCGTTGAAAACCTGTATAGTTTATTTATTTCATCGATTGATATCGTGTACAGGGAACTTTGGCAACAAGAACTAGTTACTACATTAATCTTTAGCTATTGTGTCAATTAAAGAGAGAGTCAACATTGTAATTCATTTATGAACAGGTTGCTTTCGAGTAAGCTATTGGTAGTTCCCTCTGTTATTGTTTCTGTCTCGGGTGATTCAAACGATCACTAAATCTCTCTTCTTAAGCATACGAAGTTGGTTTTCAATCCCCCACGGTCCTTGATTGCATCAATAGTGAAACGTGGATACAATTTGAGGCAGAATATCAGGCAACTAGAGGTAACTTCTTGGAATTTGTTGTTCCTATTTTGTGCAATAGACTAGCTACAAACTCAACTAGGACCAGTCCGCAAGTTATGCTCTCTCCCTCTGACTGGAAAACCCAAGCCATCATAGATTATCAGACAATTTCTGTTCTGTGGGAGAACATAATGTATCAAAAGGAATGCTAGTAAGGCTGAGCTCAAGATCACCCGCCAAGAAAGCATATATTTTGAGTTCAGTTTTTAATCGCAGATGTGCGCAGCTTAGTGAGCAAGCTTTCATAGTCTACTCGTCTTCGGCACATAGAGTTGCCCAAATTGGTGATTTCACTAAAATGCTGTCTTTATGGCTAAATCAAGGAATAGACAAAGCACGGCAATGAAAAGGGGTCGTTTACCGTTACTTTTCAAGAAATATATACAAGGCACGATACCAGGTAAACTTTCTTATGATTAGCCTGGAGATTGCCTTACATGAAGAATTTTAATGGCCCAAGCACAAAAGGCTGAAGAAGTAAACCTATCAGCATCTCGATAGCCAGGTATAACTGGTAATTTAATTCTGAATAATTCCAATCGTAATCTATTGTTGCCATAAAGGTTCGTGCTTGTAACCTTCACCTTTGTATTCTCTGCAGCAATGTGTTAAAACTGTCGAGACATAGGGCTACGTCCAACATTTCTGATCTCCTTGTTTCATTTGAAATAGACGAGGGGAAAAAATTATCTCACTGAAGTGAACATTGTACCATCAATAAAGACGAATCTGAAAGTTAGAACAGCTAAATAAGCCGCGATAAGTACACTCTATCCAGGGCTGAAGCTATTGAAGATGCAACACAAGGTGAAAAGAACCATCTACTGCAGCTTCTTGATTCCAGGAAAAGAAGGAAGAATGGAGATGAGGGCATCGCCATATCCAACTGGATCTGTCAATCAAACGGAGCAAGAAAATATGAGTAAACCAAGCATATAATAGCAACTTAAAATGGCTACTACATCAGAGAAGGGTACATATGGTACGTACCACCATCCTCTCGCAGGATCTTGACAACCTCTCCCAACACATCAGACTGGAAAGGATCAACACAAGTAGATAGATTAGAAATCAGACTACTTTGATGCCAAGATGAGCCCTTTGTGTGACCTGAATTAGGACAAGAAAAGACTCCATTCAAACGCGCAGAAACAAAAGTTAAGACTGACCTCAAGTGGAAGTTCTCCACCAAGCTGTTCGATATAGCAAACTACTTGACCCTCCTTCACTATTTGCTTCTGTCAATCCACAAGAATTATCAGAAGCCATGAAAGATGTACACAGAAAAGGACTGGCAGTAATTTCATAAGCAGCTTATAAGGATAAGGGAATTTATGATATTAATGTGACATTTGCAAGGCTTAATATCCTCTTTTAGCGAAACCCATCCTCAAAAGTACTCTAAGCAGAACTGGGATAGGTCGCACCATCATTAAAGTGCAGAATATGAGAGTCGTAAGGTCGATGTAAGGCTTTATTCTAAACACCACAAGCTATACCCACATTAGATTTGGTGTTCATCTCTGCTTGCACTGTATTATTCTGAAGATTGATTATCCTGAAGTGGCGGCGGCGGCGGTGGTGGTGGACGATGATGCGTGGATAAACATATATGCCAAAAGAGCCGATCGAGTAAAACTTGCCGACACAATACAAAAAGTCGGAGACGGAACAACAGATCTGCGCAGCCGCGACGGAGGGGCTCTTGGGGGAGGCGACGTGCCAGACGCAGATCTGAGCTCGGAGCGAAGCGGGGCTCTCCCTCTTGGGCGCAGACCTGAGCTCGGCGGAGGCGGAGGGGCTCGAAGTCCAGCAGCCGCGACGGAGGGGCACTTGGGTGAGGCGACGTGCCAGGCGCAGATCTGAGCTCGGAGCGACGCGGGCTCTCCCTCTTGAGCGCAGATCTGAGCTCGGCGGAGGCGGTAGAGAAAGAGAGAGAGAGAGTGTGTATTGGCTGTTCTTCCCTAGCAGTGCAGGTAAAGAAGGGCCTTGGAAATTGAAAAGAGGAGAGAGAGAGAGAGGGGCGGAAGTTTTAGGCGGGCATTTAATTTTTCAGCTGTGTCCTCACGTAGCCTTTTTTTAATTTTTCAGCAAGTCCAACTCAGCGCCACGTGTCTCCCGTTGAGTGTAGCCAACTAAGCTCACGCATGCCACGTAGGCGGATGACCTGGTGCGAGCTAACCACTGAATATTTTCTCCATACCAAGGGTTTGACAAGTGGGGTTGAGCGTCCAATGGATTGACCCTGATCACTTTACCAAAAGCGTCACTTACGTCGGGAAAATATTGCGTTAAGTGAGATATTTCAAATTAGCAATGCATAACACCACTGATACTGAACGAATGATACGTGATAAGCGGCCCACAGATCAGATTTATTAAAAATTTGAGCGAATGACCTTCTCTCTCCCGAGAAAAATATTGGGTACAGCTCTGATTCAACCGTGTCAAAATCCAAGTCACTCACCGAGCGACACGTGTCTCACGGGCCCCACCGCGTCAGAGCTGAAATATTTTGAAAAAAATTAAGACTCTCTCTCTCTCCTCTCTCTCTACTTCGCGCTCGCGTTCGCGCTCCCAGACTTACACTTCCAGATCTACGCACTCTCTCTCTCTGCACTCCCGCCTTCGAGACCCCGTCGTCTATGACGAACGACGCCGACGCCTCTGCCACGTCCTAGCCGATGCCTCACCGTTGCCCTAGCCTCCGCCTGGACTCGCTCTGTTGTTCTCGCCGTCTCCGTCTCCGCCCTACCCGTAGCTGACGCCTCCGCCTCCGCCTCCGCCTCGACGCTTTGCAGTTCTCGCCGTCTTCGCCGTCTGACGAACCACGTCGCCGCCTCCGACGAAGCCTCGAGAGGTACAGATTTACTCAAGATTTGGTTTACTCCAAGTGGATTTCACAATATATCCTTTATAATTCATTTTCTTCTCTCTTTCAAATTTTTATCAGCCATTCAAGGAGAATGAGTTTGAACAGAGCACTGAGGTTGCAATTATGTATCCAGTAGAACCACCGGAAAGCATTTCCCGGATAGCAGTAGTCTCTGTGTGAAGCTACTAGCAACCGTTGATGTCAAATATTTAATCATATCCATGCAGTGATTTAGTTATTGTTAGGTTAGGATGATTGTGCTGGCTATTCTGCATGATATAAATTTTATATGTGACTGTTCTCCTGTTCCACCCCGCAGGTTGTTTGTGAATTTTATTGGGAGTTGGATGAACTTGAGGTACAGATATTAATCCTCCTTTATAGCCTTGACGATGCCCTACTAGCTGCAATTTGATAAATAAGGCTGTGTTTTATCGCTGTGAGATCTATCGTTTTGGGTCCTGTGCAACCTTTTCTGGATGTTAAATTCTCTGTAAGTTTCTTGAAATTGCAAATACCATGATTAGAGTTTGTGAAACTCGGGCTATATTGCAACTGAAAATATACCTTTGTTCTCATAGGATCTTGATTATGAGATAAAGAAGCGGGGGAGGGATAGTGATAGAATTGATCTGTTTTGGACTCTTGATTTGGGGTTTATGGATTGTTAAGGTTAGGAAACTCGAGATATCATTGTTCCAGAGTGTGTGCCCCAGCATAGGTATAAGTTTAGATGAATGGTGAATAAGTCGTCCATGTATACGTGTAGCTTATATCTTACTTGTCATGTATTTAAACTTTCCAAAGCCAATTTTGAACAACCAGAGCGTATTGCAGGGGATTAATCAATTTGGGTCCTCTGTGGGGACTAGCCAACTCTGGCGACTTGTATGTGTTCCCTTCATGGATTCAATCCTTGCCTTCAGGGAAGAGTCTCGAGTTTGTGTACATCCACGCTTTGCCTCAAGCAGACATCTCCATCTCAAGCTACACCATGGCATAGGAAGATAGTTCAGCTTCAGAAGTAATTGCACCATTTTTCTAGGTTCAGGGATGTAAAGAATTGTGCAGCCATAATTGTTGCATACGGTCTCGGAAGTTCTCGATTTCTTTCTTATCGAAAATTTTCGTCTTTGCTTCATGATGTCGGAATCTGTTTCCCCTTAGGTGTAATGTGAAACCAAGCTGAATAAGGGCGAGGCTCGAAGGCTGAAAGGAGTGAAGAGACATTATAAACGAGTGCTCATCCTCTTTCCCCCTACTTCACTGGTTAAAAGGGAAGAGTCAGACATGTGCACAGCAAAGAATGGTTTGCTGAGAAGTGAGAAAAAAAGGCTTCCTTGTAGTTCGCGAAGTCCTTTTGTTTCTTAAACTTGTCAGATGTTTTTCCTTGTGATTTAAACTTGTCGAATGCAGCTGTACCATGATCCTACACGTCTTAATCCTATCAAGATTAAAAAAAGTAAGAAACGTGAACATCAATCCCTGTCTCATGACAAAGCATATGAGCCGACCCGACGCTTAATGAGCACGTAGGTACAATTCTACATTGAACAGGGCTCAGATCATGTGGAACACGCCAAGAGAAAAACAGACATCGAGAGAGGTAGGTTCTTATATAAAATGATAACCATAAGCACATGCCATCTTTTCTATTTTGTCTTTTTTATAAAATTTTGGGCAAAACTATTAGCACATTATATCACATGTTACACAATCATTGACGGGATGAGCATCGAGCATTCTCCTCCATTTATTTATTCTCTTTTAGCATTCACAAATCTACATCGAGAGATCGTCAAAAGGTTGATGACTATATTGTAAAAATTAGAAAGTCTAGGACTGAATAGACAGTCCTACCATAGATTTAGGACTCAAAAGCTTTCAACATTTTGATCGCTAGTTTGGTTTGCTGGCAAAATGATTGGAACAGGTTTGTGGATTCTCAGTCTCCTGCATAGAAAATAGTTTCCCAAGCGACTTTGTGATCAAGGGACGTGTCGTTTCGACGATCTTGCAGTTAGAAGTTTGCTGCAATAAAATATTTCCCTTCTGACAATTAGATCATGTGGGGTTAAGCATTTGGAGCAAAACGTGATTTAGATTATAATTGTCGTTATCAGCTATAGTGCGATCATAAGCCAGCTTCCATAACTGAACAACCCAATTATCAAAGGGAAGAAGAAGAAACAAATTTCCAACAGCTGCTTCACAGAACATAATTACCTGCTGCAAAAGGAAATGTTGCTGTCGAAGTCCCACTTCTACAGGCCAAGAAAGATTGCATACAGTGGCCAGTGATACAACATGTGACTATCTACAGATCAATGCGAAAATAACACTAGAACAAGAAGCTTCCAATGCATCATGCATTGGTCACTCACCACAAATCTCAGCCCATTTGCAAATATGGGTATCTGAAATGACTGGCCACAGTCATTCAGGCATATCTAACCAGAGCAATATTGAAGAAAGCTCTGGTGAGGCGAGTTACTGTACTCGTATCCTCCCGGCCATGTTATTGCCCCAATGGTGCTGCAAAGCCTCATTTATGTTCTTGACAGCCTTGTTGTATGATGTGAAACCCATGAACCAGAATTCATAACCATCTCTCGTAACAACCAGGATGTACCTTTCAGAAGGATTCAACCTGTTTGAAGAAGGACTAACAGTGCTCAACTGATCGAGCAGCAGAACCACCTAGACAGTCAATCAGGAAGAAAGCACTTTAAAAACTGATGGTTGGAGAGAGAAGCTCAGCAGAGCTGGAACAAACTTTTTCCAGGGTATGTTTCACTATATTCAGATGCTTCATGCTTAAGATAAGAACAAAATGATGGAAAAATGATCCAAGGCACAGTGAAGTAATACAGACAATGAGTAAAATGAAGGTCCTTTCCAGTGAAGGTTCTCCGAAGAGGGGAAAAGATAATGATAACTCAGGCCAGTCACAAGAGGGGAAACGAAAATAATAACTCAGGCTAGGAATTTGTCATGCATCAAAAACTTATCATGATTCAGACAAAAGGTCAGCGCTTTCCAATTTGAAACCGCAATCCTAGAGGAAATGCAATTACAGGAAGATTGGAAAAGGTTACCTTGTAATGCATCCACTGTTGCTGCCCTGAGGGAGAGTATTGGCAAAGAGGATTATCACTACAGAAGGCCAATCAATTGTTTGACAAATACAGTGTCCCAATGACAGGCCCAGTGGAAGTGGATAGATAGCAAGCATATGCCTTCAGGAGCTTCTCCCCTGGCAGAATCTCAAACGTATGTTGAAATACCTTATCCTGTCGCCCCTCGGTGAGCACTTTTGTCCCCTGAGCAAGTCGAGCCATTGCTGCGTCTGTGATGTTAGGGCTGGTTCTAACTGTTTCACACAGGAATAGCACAATTACCAATTAGTCAAGGTCAGGCAAGAATAGAGTTCTGAACTTCACACTTCAATCGATTAGAAACCACGAGGAGACAAGAATCAAAGAAATTACGGGCTTTGTCTCTTACAAGTCACAAATAAACTAAAGAACGGACAACGAGCCAGCTGCAGTGCTTGCTCTTACAGCACAAAGCTAATTTTTCTTCTTTACAGGGAAAAAGATGGAGAGCCAAGAGACGATCATTCATCTAGCCCAACGTTCAGTCAAGCAAAGAGCCCAGTGGGTCCGGATGGCTTCAGAAAATTATGGAAAACAAACCATGTCCTCGACGGAAGTGCCATGCTATGCATTTGGCAATTTGCTATAAGTAGGAATCGAAATAGATTGCCAAAAGAATAAGCGCCGAAGATAGCACCGCTCATCAAAGTAGAAGCTCCTCTAAGATAAATAATCAAGGGACTTGATCCACTCAACAGCTAATTGAAGGATTGAATACACAGATTATGAAGGCATGTATGCTAGTTTTTTTTTTTTTGGGTAAAGCATGTATGCTAGTTCCTTGGTGGTAATTCCAAAAGAAGCCGATGACTGATCGTTTGAACTGATTCCTAAAACCACAGGACCGCAATGGTACGAGACCACCATGCCGGACAAACGACGTCGATGATGAACAAAGTGCCAAACTCTTTGCATTGAATATTTACTTCCATAGCATTCGCTTATATTTCAGAAACAGAGAAATAACATATGCAAGCAAGCGATCGGATACGTCTCCACGAATAAATCCAAAAATGTAGAGAATACTCACGGTGATGCCAGACATTGTCCGCGAGCACCTCTGCTTTTCGCGAAGCATCTTCGAACCTCTTCCCACACCGGCTCAAGGCGTCGCATATCTTGTTCATCGGACCTGCAAACAAACACCAGCAAAGCGTCGGCCTCATCAACACCAACCTCAAAAGCCTAATCATCAACCATAACTTCCGATGCAGAGAACACGCCTCGACGGCAACTCACTCCTGCCAGGCGGCGCAGAAGCATTCAGTGGAGCGACGTGGACGTACGGGTTCTCGCCGCTGCCGCCGCCGTCGCTCTGGTTCAGGTTGGCGAAGCCGGAGGCCGAGCCGCTCGGGGTGGCGTTCATGTAGCTGGAGTGGAAGCTCGCTGGGTGGGCCTCACCAGCGATCCACGTGGCGGCGTGCTGGTTTGCGGGGTGCGCCCGGGGCTCCACTGGCGTCCGCACCACGCAGGTGCTGCAACGCGTCGCCTCCGGTTCACCTCCGCCGCTCATCGCCTTCGTCTTCTTCGTCCTCGTCACCGTCACGCAAGTGTGGATGAGGACTGCGATCCGAAGGGAACAATCGCACAGGAAAAGACAGTGGAGATGGAACGAAGAAAAGAGCAGAAATCTCGATAAGATCACGAGAATCAGAATCCGAATGAGTTTTTTTCCTCTTTTATTTTTTGCTTAGTTTTTTAATTTAACGGTTCGATGCGTTTTGAGTGTAGAAGAAGCGACCTGCATCGCTCAAGCAAAGAGACTACAAGAAGGAAGCAAACTAGCGTGGCGATGATTCTTTGCATCCGAGGACGCGACCTTTCTGTTATTACGGATCTGGTCCCCTGAACTTTTTGTTTATTTTCGCCCCGTATCCCAAATTAAGGAACCTGTTATCGAAAAAGTGTTTCTTCGGAATCTTTGGGCTTTGAGAAAATCCCTAATAATTAAGAGTTCAAATGATTATTTTTAAAATTGTTTAAAAAAAATTAAATTTTTGAAAAATAATCGATTCGGTCCGGTCCGGTCTAGTCCGATTTCACGTGGAACTGAGAACCGGATTAAAAATCACCGATTCTGATTTTATGAAATCAGGAACCAGACTTGGTGACTTGTGGAACCGCCCAGAATCGGCCGATCCAGTTCAGGCGGTTCCCGTTGCACATCCCTACTTTGGAGGCCAGAAACAGAGGTATTGTATCCAGCGAAGAAAAAAAGTAGTGAAATTACAAATGATGCAATGCTCCGTTTGATTATCTTTTCCTCACTTCTTAATCAAAAAATGCAAATGAAGTTATAAGAAAGTCAAATCTTGAAAATGGCGAAATTAAATTCACAGAAATTGCAAAATTTCACATCCATTCTCAAAATGAGATTTTGCTTGCCCTCGTTTATTTCTAGTTCGTTCGATTTGATATGAAGAGTGATGCACTGCTTAAAAATGATAGTAGGAAGCGTCTGGAACAATTAACACGATCTTGAAATCTAAACATGACAATACTCATTTGCTTTGAAATGAATTTAAACTCGAGGAGAATACTCAAACCTAGTTTTAATAAAGATGACATATATCTCTCCCCTCGAATAAAATTTCCTCCTATGACGTTATAGTCTTGGACAACGAATCTTAAAAGGGAAACTAATTTCATTTTGTAAGTGCACATTTGCCACTATAATAACATTAGCAACCTAGTATATAGAATAAGAATTTAATTAATCTCACGTATTATTGTTATTTAGGGAGAGTATCATCTTTCAATGTCTTCCACTATTTTCTATTCGATTTTTACGTAATCAATAAAAGTTTTCCTCTATTTATTGTGAAGGTAACTGTCTTGTACTTCCTTTCCTTTAAACCACGACAGCAATTGGTGCACCGTGAAGCAACTTATACATAGCGATCGGTGGACCGCCGTGAAGCCACACGCAAAGCGGGTTGTGTGCTCGCTGGAATTTTAAGCAAAGACTTCGGAACCCAAACTCGCACCTCATAGTGAAAGTCGTCACTAGATTTTCTATTGGATCGGAAAGTCCACATTATAACCAATGAACATCTTTAAATGATGATGCTAAAGGATGATACCAGCGTAATTAAGATTCATAAATATAGTCATACATATCTACAATATGATGATGGCCAAGACAAGAAAGGGGAGCTACCCATGAAACAACACCAATACCACGTTTCAATTTGCCACATATGTGACGGGATCAATGGTTTTGATATGTGACTATACCTGGGTAATACTAGTGCTAGCATGCTCAAAATGATAATCTTCATAAGTTATTAAACTAGTCGATGAAGTGCAAATAGTATCTTTGCCATTGTCAGTCCAAGTTCCATCTTCCCTTGTTGACATTTCTGTTGGATAGAAGAGTGGCTTGGGAGGTATTTGTAGATCATCTACTTCTCCTTCGAGCATTTGCAAGACTTTGTGCATCGAAGGCCGTTCGCTAGGATTCAATTGTATGCACCAAAGAGCAACTATCATCATCTTCTTTACTATTCTCTTATCCTCCTCGCTTATTTCTTCCACTGGAACGTCCAATCCTTCACTAAGTTGGTCATGAACCCATAAAGGAAAGTAAGTATGATTGGAACACTCTGTAACCTCGTCCGCATTCTTCCTCCCACTAGCCATTTCCATCAACAATTTGCCGAAACTATAGACATCGGCTTTGTTAGAGATTCCCCCAATGTTCTTGTAGACCAGCTCTGGAGCCATGTATCCTAAGGTTCCTCTTGCGGTAGTTAGAGACACGGTGTTGTGGTCCGGGGAATACAATCTTGCAAGCCCAAAGTCGGAAACTTTTGGAGTAAAATCACTGTCGAGAAGAATGTTATGAGGCTTAATATCAAAGTGTAAAATTTGCACGTCGCATCCTCGATGAAGATACTCGATCCCTCTAGCCACTCCGAGAGCAATCTCGTACACTTCCTTACCATCACGAGAAGTCCCCTCTCCTCGTGAGAAAATGTGTTTATCCAAAGATCCATTGTGCATGAAATCGTAGACAAGAGCTTGTTTCGAGCCCTCGAAGCAAAAGCCGATGAGTTCGACCACATTAACATGATGAATTCTTCCGATGGTGGCCACTTCGCTAATGAAGTCCTGCCCATTTGCTTTCCCCTTCTTCAGAATTTTGACCGCCACCTCACGGCCGCTCCGGAGTTTTCCTTTAAACACAGAACCATACCCTCCCTCGCCTAGTTTGACCTTATGGCCGCCTGTGATCTTCTTGATGTCTGAGTAACGATACCTTATCGGCAAGAAGTTGTTATTAGATTGCAAAAAATCCTCAACGTTTTGATCCATTGCTAAGTGTCTTCTCCTCCATTTGCGTATTAGCAACATCATCACGCATGGGGCTCCCAAGATGAATTTCCCAACCATGAAAGCAAACACTATATTTCCAATAACCAATTTGTGGGTGTGTTAAACGCTTGCATTTAGAAATATTAAATCAATTTCACAACGAGAAGGCAGTAGTAATGTTACCAATGCCAAAGAGTGAGAGCATCGCATCTCGGTAGCGGTTGGTCCATATTCCACAAGAGAGATTGAATTTGTGACAAATGGAACCTGAAGAAATTTAAAAGACACTAAGTTAGACCATAATTAAGCACTGAATATAAAAAATCAATAAATAATGTATTTATTCTTATACCTATAACTAATTTGTGGGTGGGTTGAATGTTTGCGTTTAGAAACATTAAATTAATTCCACAATGAGAAGATTGTATAAATGTTACCGATTTCATGGAGCGAGATCACTTCAATAATCCTGACAATACCGGAGAGGATATTGAAAAGGTGAACGTCGATATCTTTGTCTGCAGAAAAGATAGAATATGTGACAAGTGAAAGCTGAAGAAAATTTAAAAGATACTTTGTTTAGACCAAAATCAAGGATTGAGTATAAAAAAATGAATAAATAATGTATTTATTCTTATATGTATAACTAATTTGCGGGTGTGCTAAACGTTTGCATTTAGAAACACATAATTAATTCCACAATGAGAAGATTTAATGTTACCGATACCATGAAGCGAGATCATTTTAATCGTCCTGGCAAAATCGGAGAGGTAATAGAGGATATCGTCTTGGAGGATATATCTATCTGCAAAAAAAGATACAATATGTGACAAGTGAAAGCAGAAGAAAATTTGCAAGACACTTATTTAGACCATAATCAAGCAATGAGTATATCAAGTTCAGTCCACTAAGATTTGTTGGCGGAATTCGAATTAAATTAATAAACAAATAAATAAAACTGTATTCAGTATTATACTTGTTAAATACCACAACAGCATTTAGCTAGCTACTTGATCATAGTGGCATTTTCAAATGACATGAGCTCCAACAAGATATACAGATGACCGACCTCAATTTCGCATTTAGATTAAATTTCACAGGTTTTGGCCAAATAAAATTTCACAATTTTAATTTTTGTTGAGAAAACCGAATGAATCGAAAGTCCTTACTGGGCCGGGGCTCGCAATAAAGTTGGTGCTCAGCCCTGATATCGCATGAATAACAATCTTTGAATTTGATCTCACAGGCCTTTCGAAGCCATGAAAGCTCAAACCCATAAACCATCTGTTCATGAATTTGCACGTAGGAACGAAGATTGTCACCGTCGGCCCACCATGGTATCATTGCCATATGCTCTATAGTGCATCCGGTTTCCACGTTCGAGACATTCGCATTGACCATGGCATATAATCGCCTTCTTGTACCAAAAGAATTCGAAAATTTGACCCCATCGAGGCACGAGGAAGTGTCAATGTAAAGGTGAGAATCGACGGCTTTCCTGCAGCCCACGATCGAAACGGTCTTGGATAAATATTGAACAGAGTCCCTGTAAAACCAGCAATCGTACGAATATGATATGTCGTCGAAGTGGCATGACAAAGAGCGGTGAGGAAGAGACGAGCAATTGCCCTTTTGCAGCCCCATATCAGCAACCCTGATCGTGTAGTTGGTATAGTCGATGTACCGTACGGAATAATTGCCCGGATATAGATCGACAATAGCGCGGTTATCGATGCAGGCGAGCTCAAAGTTAGGGTCGCCGCAGACCGTCGGGTCGCCCCTTAGCCGAAACGGAGAGGTTATGTTGACCTCGCCGCAAGAGGTGGTGCATTGATTATTTTCGACGGCGATGCCAAAAGACCGATATAAAAGAAGAAGAAGAACAGCAACAACATCGAGGAGTGGATCTGTGTGCATAGCTCATGCAATAGGAGAGAGCACGAATCAACAAGGCAAAATCTGAGTGCTTAGCGTGGAGATGGAAGAGAAAGATAGATAAAAGAAGAGAGGAATATTTTGAGTTGCTCTGTTTCTTTCTTGGAAATAATGAGGAGTGTATTTATCAACGGAGATAGGGAAAAATAAAATCTCCGACGACAGCTAATTGTGTGGAGGTGAGTGATTTTGCGTGTAGCGACCGGCAACAATGGGACGTGCGAGAAACGGAAAAGTTTGGGAATGGTCGGCTGAGGAGTCAAAAACCGGTCAAAGTTTGAGACAATCATGAAGTGCGACTTGAAGCATCGATTAGGGGCTAAAATGATAATCATTTTATTTCAAAACCAGATTTTTGACAGTCGCCGATCACCGCTCGCCACTGCCACCCCTCACTAGCCACTCGCCTCCCACCGCCGGTCTCTACCTGTCGATGAATGAAAAAAGAATGTAAGATAGAGAAATTTTGTGTTGTTGACAAAAAAATTTTATGTCGTGATCTCGATAAGATCATGAGAATTAGAATCTAAATGAACCTTTTTTTTTTGCTTAATTTTTTAATTTAACTGTTCGATGCATTTGGGTCTAGAAGTGACCTCCCTCGCCGAAGCAAGAGGCTTCTAGAAGGAAGCAAAATAGCGAGGCGATTCTTTGCATCCAACGACGCGATCTTTCTATTATTTCGGATTTGGTCCCCTGAACTTTTTGTTATTTTCCCCTGTAACCCAAAATTAAGGAACCTGTTACCAAAAAAGCGTCCTTCAGCAATCTTTGGAGGCCCAAAAACAGAAATATTGTATTTCGGCCAAGAAAAAAGGTAGTGAAATTGTAAATGATGCAACTCACCGTTCGATTCTTCTTTTCTCACTTCTTAGTCAAAAATATGCAAATGAAGTTATATGAAAGGCAAATCTTGAAAATGGAGAAATTATATTCGTGGAAATTGTAAAATTTCACATCCGTTCTTAAAGTGGGATTTTGTTTGCCCTCGCCTATTTCTTGTTCGTTCGATTTGATATGAAGAGTGATGCACTGCTTAAAAATAATGGTAGGAAGCATTTGGAATTATTTGAAAATTGAACACGACAATACTCATTTGCATTTGAAATGAAATAAAGTCAAGTGGAATACTCAAACCTAGTTTTAATAAAGATGACATATATCTCCTACTATAAAATTTCCTCCTGACGTAATAGCTTTAGATAATGAATCTTAAAAGGAAAATTAATATCATTTTTTAAGTGCACATTTAAAGCTAAATGACTTTAGCAACCTAGTAAATAGAATAAGAATTTAATTAATCTCATGTATTATTGTTATTAAGGGAGAGATCATCCGTTGACATGTCCCCCTATTCTTTGATTCCACTATTTATTGTATAGGTAACTATCTCGTACTATCCCTCCTTTAAATCAAAGTTCTTTATTGTCTCTCTCCATTCATCATTTTTCAACATAATTCGTAGCGACAATTGATGCACCATGAAGCAACACATACATAGTGACTGCTGGAGTGCCGTGAAGCCATGCGTAGAGCAGGTTTTGCGCTCGCTAGATTTTTAAGCATAGACTTCCAATAGAAAATCTTGTCACAGCTTTCAACATAGTGCTACGAGTAGTTAGTTTGGGTTAATGTCATTCTTAATATGATAACGCTAAAGGATGATACAAGCGAGGTATAGTCGATGTACCGTACATAGTACTTGTCTGAGTACAAATCGAGAACGGTACGATTATTTATGCGGGCTAGCTTATAGTTAGGGTCGCCGCAGACCTTTGGGTCGCCCCTAAGCCGAAAATGGTAACTTATGTTCGCAATCTCGCCACAAGAGATTGTGCACTGATTATTTTCGATGGAGATGCTAAAAGACTAATGTAGACGGAGGAGCAGGAGGAGTTGATCTTTGTGCATAGCTTATGCAATAGCAGAGAGCACGAATTGGTTAAGCAGATCTAGTGTTTTGTTTAGTGTGGCAATGTAAAAGAAAGAGAGACAAGATGAGACGAATACTTTTACTTTGCTCCCCTTCTTGAAATGACGAAGAGAGCGGGAGTAATTTCCCCTTCTTGAAATGATTAGTTTAGTACTTTCGATGACTGAATTGCCATGTCACGTACCTTTTTTTATGTGATTAGTTTTGCTTAATCAACTATGATGCATTATTCCTTAATCAATTTTTTTTTTCATCTTGAAGATGTTAAAGAAATCTTAGTAGAATAATAATTTCTCCCATGTTTTTTTCTTTAATTACGAGCTCCAACTTTTCTAATTTTGAATTTTTTTTAGATGTAATGTGATTTGTGCCTTTTCATACGGCCCAGTACAATTCATGTGCGTTGGATATGTAAAGATCACGTACTGTCTTGAAAATCTAACAAGTCAAACGTGACGCCGCCCCATTTTCTAATTTAGGGTGCGAGGGAGTTTCTTCGTGATGGAGAGTGCTCCAACTCATATAGCCCTTCGTAATCGTGGAGTCATCCCCACAAGTCTTCTCTAGAAATGTCAAAGTCAAAGTCTTCTTGAAGTGACAGGTCTTGCGGTGTTAATTGGATGTGGAAAATTCTTGGTGCCACAGAATTTCCACGTAGAAGTCTTCTTGAAACTTCCTTATGCGCGCGATGTGTTCCCACACGTACAAAAGTCCATGTGAGGGCACTAACAACTCTACTTGACAATTGACGAATTCGACTTTAGAAACCGAGAGGACGACACCACCGTTACTACTTTAAATGAGGGTAACGGTGGTGCCTCCACGATAGGTTTCAGCCTTTAAATTGTAATAGATAAATAAATCAAATGAAGAAAAAACGAAAAAAATATTAAAATATCTTTATATTCAATGCAAAATGAACAGTTTAAACATCTTTGTTACTAGAAAAAATAAATGTAGGATTTCTATTAGCAATACCCTTTGACTTTCCTGAATACTTCAATTGCATATTTGTGTTGGTATTTGTCGCTGCCTCGCGACAAGTATTACTTGATAACAGAACTCCATTTTATGTATGTAATAGTGGTTCACAATAAAAAAGGTCCCATCCCATGTCTTCTGGCTGGCCTACTTGCTGTTTCTTTTTTCATTTGGGATAGGAGCATTGAAAGTCCAAAAACTTATCACGAAAATGCAATTGAGTCCTAAAACTTTCAAAAAGTGCAATAAAGTTCTAAAATTTATCACGAAAATACAATTTAGTTGTAAAACTTATAAAAAGTGCAACTAAAGAAAGGACTTGATTGGACATTATCTGCGAACACCTCTGCTTTTCGCGTAGCATCTTCGAACATCTGCCCACCTTGGTTTAGCGCGTCGCATATCTTATTCATCAGACCTGCAAATGCTAACAAAGCGTTGGCCTCATCAAAACCATTCTTAAAGCCTAATCATCAATCATAACTTTCAACGCAAAATATGCCTCGATAGTCCTCACTCATGCTAGATGTTGCGAAAGCATTTAGTGGAGCGATGTGGACGCATGGGTTCTCTCTGCCGCTTTGGTTGAGGTTGGTGAAGCCAGAGATTGAGCCGCTTGTAAGGGCATTCAAGCAACTGGAGTGAAAGCTCGCGGGGTGAGCCTCACCATCGAGCCATGTGGCGGCCTGCTGGTTCGTGGGATGTGCCCACGACTCCACCGGCGTCCCCACCATGCACGTGCTGCACCGCGTTGCCTCCGATTCGCCTCTGCCACTCATTGCCTCCTTCTTCGACCTCATCTTCGTTTGCATCTACTTCTCTCGCGCAAGTGTCGATTAGGACTGCAATTCGAGAAACAATCGCACAAGAAAAAGAGAGTGGAGATGGAATCTAAAAAAGAGGAGAGATCTCGATAAGAAAGCAAAAGAGAACGATAAACGAGATTTAGAATCAAAATAAGAATGTGATGAACTTTTCTTTTTTTCCTTGTATTTTTTTTTTTGCTTAATTTTTAAATTGATGGCTCAATATGTTTGAGTCTAGATGCGACCTTCCCATTAAAGCAAAGAGACTACTACAAATGACGCGGACATAGCGAGGCGATTCTTTGCATCCGAGGATGCGACCTTTCTATTATTTACAAAATGAACTTAAGTTCTCAAATCTAATTTTAATAAGTATAACATACAATTCAGACTCGGATAAAATTTCCTCCTGACGTAATAGTTTAGGCAAGGAATCTGAAAAGAAAAAACTTTCATCATTCTCAAATGCACATGTACTACTAAATAACCTAAGCAACCTAGTAAAAAGAAATTAAAATTTAATTAACCTCATCTATTACTGCTGTTAAGGGAGAGATATCTTTTGATATCTCCCACTACTCTTTAATATAATTTTTATAATTTTTTATGGAATAAAAAAGTCAATAAATGTTGCCACTGTCTATTGGGTGGGTAACAGTCTCGCACTCCCCCACCTTTAAACCAAAGTTGTCGTTTACCATCTCTCCCAAAAATTTTCACATCTCTCCACATATCAGTTTTCGATATTATTTGTAGCGACAATTGGTGTGCCATGAAGTGACGCGTACATAGCGACCACTGAAGTGACATGAAGCCACAAGTAGCACAGGATGTGTGCTACTAGGGTTTTGAAGGAAAAACTCCAAGACCAAATCTTACCCCTTGTAACGCTATGCTGGAACTAGTTTTCTGTTGGATTTGGATGTCCAAATTACAATAAATGACATCTTTAATATGATAATACTAAAGATAAATACAGTTCTAGTTAAGATTCATAAACACAATCATAAGCATATATAATCTGACAATGGCCGGAAAAGGGGAACCACACATAAAGCAGTATAAACACTACCCATTTCTATTTGACACACGTGTCACGGGATCAAATGGTATTGATATGTGTCTATGCTTGTGTAATGCTAGTACTAATATGCTTATGAGAATCTACGTAAGTTATTGCACTAGTTGATAAAGTGGATATAGTATCATAGCCATTGTCAATCCAAGTTCCATCATCTATTGTTGACACTCGAGCTGGATAAAAGAGTGGCTTGGGAGGTATTTGCAGGTCATCTACTTCTCCTTCCAGCATTTCCAAGACTTTGCACATCGAAGGGTGTTCGCTAGGATTCAATTGTATGCACCAAAGAGCAATGATTATCATTTGTTTTACTATTCTATTATCCTCCTCGCTAACTTGTTCCACCGGGATGTCTAATCCTTCATTAAGTTGATCATGAACCCATAAAGGAAAGTAGATTTGGCTCGAATGCTCTGCGTCTGCATCCAAATTCTTCCTTCCACTAGCCATTTCCATCAACAATTTGCCAAAACTGTATACATCGGCTTTGTAAGAGACGCCTCCGAGGTCCCTATAGACTAGCAGTTCAGCCAACAAAAGCAGCTCTAAAGCAAAACGGCTTTTTCAAAGCATCACGTGTGGCGTTGTTCCGATCAAAGGTCACGGGTGTAAACCACCCAACGGATGCCACAGTCTCACTTCCCATAGACCTCGTCCTTGAGGATACCAACCGCTCCTTGATCCCTGGATCAAAGACCTTGTGTGCAGAACACTTTGACCACAGTCCTGCTGACCCAGCTGCTAGTCCCAAGGCTCTGGAGCCATGTATCCTAAGGTTCCTCTAGCAGCAGTCATAGATACAGTGTTGTAGTCCGTGGGATACAATCTTGCAAGCCCAAAGTCAGAAATTTTTGGGTTGAAATCCCTATCGAGAAGAATGTTGTGAGGCTTAATATCAAAGTGTAGTATTTGAATGTCGCATCCTTGATGAAGATACTCAATCCCTCTAGCTACTTCGAGAGCAATCTTGTAGACTTCCTTGCAATCAAGAGTAGTCCCTTGTCCTCTTGAAAAGATGTAATTATCCAAAGACCCATTGTGCATGAAATCGTAAACAAGAGCTTGTTTCGAGCCATCGAAGCAAAAACCAATGAGTCCAACCACATTAATATGGTATATGCTTCCAATGGTGGCCACTTCGATGATGAAGTCCTGCCCATTTGCTTTCCCCTTCTTCAAAATTTTCACCGCCACCTCACGGCCACTCTGAAGTCTTCCTTTGAACACGGAACCATACCCTCCCTCGCCGAGTTTGTCCTTAAGACCCCTAGTGATTTTCTTGATGTCCAAGTAAGAGTACCATATCGGCAAGAAGTTATTATTAGATTGCAAAATTTCTTCAACGTTCTGATCCATTGCTAAGTGTCTTCTTCTCCATTTGCGTATTAGCAATGTCATAACGCAAGGGACTCCCAAGATGAATTTCACGACCATGCACGAAAACACTGTATTTTCGATAACTAATTTGTGGTGTGTTAAATGTTTGCATTTAGAAAAATAAAGTCAATTTCACAATGAGAAGACTGTAGTAATGTTACCGATGCCCAAGAGGAAGACCATCGCATGGAGGAGGTAAACGTTGATCTGTCTTCCGCAATAGATATTTAATTTGTCACAAATGAGACGTAAAGAAAATTTAAAAGACACTTATTTAGACCATAATCAAGCAATGGGTACATCGGTTCAATCCACTAACAAATGAATATATAATTTATTTATTATTACACGAGTAACCAATTTGTGGGTGTGTCAATTGTTTGCATTTAGAAACACTAACATGATTTCACAATGTGAAGATTGGATTAAATTTACCGATGCCCAGGCGCGGGATCATTTCAACGGACAGGACAATATAGGAGAGGTACGTGACGATGTCAACTGCGAAAGAGATAGAATAATGACTATATCAAGTTCAATCCGCTAAGATTTATTGGCGCAATTTAAAATATGCTTATTTAGACCAAAATCAAGCAATTGGTATTGGTTCAATTCACTAAGATTTTTGGTAGAATTCTAAATAAATAAATTTATTATTATACGTATAAAATACCACAACAGCATTTACCAAACTACTTGATCTTAATGGGCATTTTCAAATCGTATGGGCTCTGAATATATATATATATATATATATATATATATATATGTATGTATGTATGTATGTATGTATGTATATGACCGAGCTCAATTTCCCGTTTGGATCAAATTTCACAGATTTTAACCAAATATGTCCTCACAATTTTTTTTTTAGTTGAGAAACTGAACAAATTCAAAAGTTCTTACCTTTCTTGGGTCCGCACCGAATTTGGTGCTTGCCACTGATGTCCCACCAAAAATGATGTTTGCAATGCATCTTACCCGCCATTAGAAGCCATGAAAGCTCAAATCCATAAACCATCTGCTCTTGAATTTGGGCATAGGAACGAAGATCATCACCATCAACCCACCCTGATATCATTGCCATGAGCTTTATAGTGCATGCGGTTTCCACGGACGAGACATTCGCATCAATTGTGGCGTATAATCGCCTTCTTGTACTAGAAAAATTGGAAAATTTGATCTCGTCAAGGCAGGATGGAGCGTCAATGTAAAACTGAGAAGCAACGGCCTTTGTGTAGTTCACGATCGAAACGGTCTTGAGTAACTCTCAACCATAGAACTCGTATAAATTGTACTTGTATCCAATGCAACTATACGGATCTTATTCGCTGAAGTCAGCGCACAACAAAGAGTGGCAAGAAAGAGGCGAGCAATTGTCCCTTTGCATCCCCACATTGTAGTTGGTATAGTTGATGTACCGTACATAGTACTTGCCCGGATACAAATCCAAAATGGTGTGGTTATTTATCCAAGCTAGCTCAAACTTAGTGTCGCGGCAGACCTTTGAATCCCCCTTAAGCCGAAACGGGTAGTTTATGTTCGCGATCTCACTGCAATAGCTAGTGCACTGATTATTTTCAACGGCGATGCTAAAAGACCGATGTAGAAGAAGAAAGAGAAGAAGAACAAGGAGTTGATCTTTAAGCATCGGTTATGCGATGGGAGAGAAATGCGAATAAGTAAGAAAATCTAGTGTTCAGCGTTGAGATGTTGGAAGATAGGGAGATGAAGATGAGAAGAATAATTTCAGTTGCTCTGTTTCTTCACATAATGATGAGAGAAGGAAATATCTCCGACTACAAACTGATTGTGTGGAAGTGAGTGATTTGGGTAGTGGCGACCACAAAATGGGACGTGTGAGAGAAGGAAAAGATTGGGAATGGTCGGCTGAAATTTCAATGCCGTTCAACGTATGAGACAAGCACGAAGGGAGACTTCATGCACGGCGACGAATCTAAAATTTGAATCGACATTGGCCTGGGCCACCCCCAACGCAGCTGTACAAAAGCTCAGAGCGAGCCTAGGCCTGGCACGGCCAGTGGTCAGGGTTTCGGACGAGGGGCGTAGATTATGAGATCGGAATATGACTTCCGAAAGGGTCATGTTGATTCATGTTTGAATGATTGGAAATTCGATCCGATTGCCATGAGTTCATTTTCTATGCTCTTATTGCAGACAAAGGGGGAAAAAGGCAAAATGCTAAATGCACGAAGGACATTCGTGAAATCTCGTGTGCAGAATGATGCGTTAAGTCTACATTTGTGTGCTTTTGAGTTTTGACTATGTTTATATATAGAGATAATTGCTCATAAGTTGTAATTTTTACACGACTTTTTATAATCAAGAAGGGCAATTCGAAAATATAAAAAGGGAGATAAACCTCGCACTTTTTTTTTTTTATTATAGTGTAGTCTATTGTGTTTGTACCGATCATCCTTAACTCTCATCCCACCAATTAACATAATATCACGCACTTGATTCAAATAATAAGTATGTAAATTAATTTTTGTTGTCGTCCACAATACTCTGACTAATGACAATATTCCGATAGAAATTTTGTTAAAAATGCCCCGAGACACTTGTCGACACCGAATTACAATATATTGTAAAACCCGCTGAACTGATTTTTATTTATTTTTTGTGATTTGAATATTCCTACGCTCGTCTAGTAATACTGCTATACTCAAGCCGTTAATCTTGATAAATTATTGCAGTACTTGATGAATGGGATATGGTGTCCATGGGTTTGTCATTCTCGGTACCAACACGATCCCTATCAGCTGACACTCTTGTTGGACAAAACAGTGGCTTGGGAGGCATTAGGAGATCATCTACTTCTTCTTCAGCATGCCAAATACTTCTGTGCTTGAAGAACGATGGATAGGATACGATTGAATGCACCAAACAACCACTATTATCCTCTTCTTTAATATCCTCATATTTTCTTCCCTAGCTTCCTCCACTTGAATGTTCTTTCCCACACTTCGATCATCGTAAACCCAGGATGGAAAGTAAATCTGGCTCTATTGCCTTGGTGTGCATCCAGATTCTTCTTTCCACCGGCCATTTCCATTGACAATTTGCCTAAATTGTAGACATCGGCTTTGTAAAAATGCCCCAAAGTTATTATAGACTAGCTCTGGAGCGATGCATCCAAAGGTTACTCTTGTGACGGTTAGATACATGGTGTTTAGCTCGTTAGGGTACAACTTCACGAGCCCAAAGTCCGATACTTTAGGATTGAAACTCTTGTCGATAAGGCTATTGCAAGGCTTAATATCAAAGTGTAGAATTTGCATGTCGCATTTTCAGTGAAAATATTCAATCCCTCTACGAGACAAGCACAAAGGGAGACTTTTCTCATTATATAGAGCGATTCTATGATCTATCTATTTTCCAACAAGGCAAATTGGGACATTGCCCAAAGAAAAAAAAAACAGAAGAATCATATTCTGTTGGCCGTGGCTGACATTGGATTTGGGGTTCACTTCTTTGGCGTCTTCAGGAAATATCCCTTCCATATCCATAACCAAATATGCATTGTCCAATTCACATCACCGCGTGATTCACAAACTTTCCATGTCATGATTACGTGTAATGATGGGAAATGGTCTGTATACATGGCCATGCCCATTATGCGGTCAAAAGATGAATCTCTCGAGAATGGAAAATGCTTGTAATTTTTGGCCATAAATGTGATGTGCGGCTATCCGATTTTCCCTAGATTTCACGCGTCTTGTCATTCTTAGCAAGGAGCCATACGGTTGAAAGTTAATGATTGGAGTAGCAAACTTGGAATGGTTGGAGCAACAAATTCGGATTCGGCTGATTATCCAGGATTTGCTAATCCCACCATTAACTTTCGACCGTATGGCTCCTTTTTAAGATTGACCAGACGCATGAAATTCAGGAAAAATCGAATAGTCGCACATCACATTTACGGCCAAAATTACTTGTATTTTCCATTTTCGAGAGACTCATCTTTTGACTGCATAATGGACCATGGCCATATATACAGCCTATTTCCCATCATTACATGTAATAATGACTCGGGAAGTTTGTGAATCATGCGGTGATGTGAATTGGACAACGCCTATTTGGTTATGGATATGGAAGGGATATTTCCTGAAGACGCCAAAGAGCGAACCCCAAATCCCATGTCAGCCACGGCCAACTGAAAATGATTCTTCTTCTTCTTTTTTCCTCTGGGCAATGTCCCAATTTGTCCCCTGAGCAAGTCGAGCCATTGCTGCGTCTGTGATGCCAGGGCTAGTTCTACGTGTTTCGACATAAAGCATAGCAAAATTACCAATTTATCGAGGTCAGTCAAGAATAGAGTTCTTAACGTAACAAGAATCAATGAAGTTACGGGGTTTGTCTCTCCCAAATGAAAACTAAGGAACGGACAACAAGCCAAAGGAAAGCTTATCAACTGCTGCAGTGCTTGCTCTAGCAGGACAAAGCTAATTTTTCTTCTTTACAGGGAAAAAGATGTTCGGCCAGGAGATAATCATTTATCTAGTCCAATGTTCACTCGCGCAAAGAGCCCAACGAGTCCTAATACCCTTAGAAAATGATGGAAAACAAACCATGTTCTCCACGGAAGTGCCATGTTGTGCATGTGGCAATTTGATATAGATAGGAATCGACAAAGATTGCCAGAAGAATAAGCACCGAAGATAGCACCGCACAATAAAGTTGAAGTTCCTCTAGAAAGATAACCACGGGATTTGATCCGCTCAACTGCAAATTGGCGGATTAAATGCACAGGTTATAAAGCAAGTATCTTAGTTCCTGGGTGGTAATTGGAAAACTGCTTGGACTGAATGATTACTCCAATAGCACACGTAGAGATTGCGGAAACAGAGAAGATATATATGGAAGCAAGCAAGCATTCATCAATCAGATGCGTCTCCACGGATAAATCCAGAATGTTTATATCGGATTTATACAAACACGTTTACCGGGACAAAATGCAGAGAAAACTCACGGTGTCCCAGACATTGTCCGCCAGCGCCTCTGCTTTTCGTGTAGCATCTTTTTTCATTAGACCTGCGAACACCAGCAAAGCGTTGGCCTCATCAACACGTAATCATCAACCACAGCACAACTTCAAACTCGAAAACATGCGTTGATAGACTCACTCCTGCCGGACGGCGCAGAGGCATTCACCGGAGCGATGTGGACGAATGGGTTCTTGCCGCCGCTCTGGTTGAGGTTGACGAAGCCAGAGGCCGAGCTGCTCAGGGTGGCATTCAGGTAGCTGGAGGGAAAGCTCGTGCAGTGAGCCTTGCCGGCAATCCAGATGGCAACCTGCTAGTTCGCGGGATGCGTCCGCAGCTCCACCGGCGTCCCCACTACCCACTTGCCACACTGCGTTGCCACTGATTCGCCTCCACCGTTCATCATTTTCTTCTTCGTCTTCGTCTTCGTCTTCGTCTTCGTCTTCCTCTTCTTATCTCACGCCAGTGTCGAGAAACTATCGCGCAAAAAGATGAGAGTGGAGATGGAATTTAGAAATGAGGAGAGAGATCTCGATAAGATCACGGGGATAAAAGAAAAACACAATCTTTCTTATATTTCGGATTTGGTCAACTAAACTTTTTGTTATTTTCTCTGTATCCCAAAATCAAAGAAACTGTTACCGCAAAGTGGTCGTTGGAATTTTTGGAGGCCAAAAACAGAGAAATTGTAAATGATGCAACTCACCATTCTATTATTTCTTCTTTCCTTATTAATCAAAAAATAACCTCACTTACCACTAAATAACCTTAGCAACCCTCGCAAAAGATACAAGAATTTAATTAATCTCACCTGGTACTGTTACTAAGAGTGAGATCATCTTTTGTTGTCTCCCACTATACTTTAATTTAACTTCTAACTAATTTTCGATGGAATAAAGATTCAATTAAAGTCCCCATCATTGTAGTAGCGACAAGTAGCGTGCCATCAAATGACGTGTCCATACAGCTCCGGAGTGCCATGAAGCCACGTGTAGCGCGGGTTGTCTGCTAACTGGGTTTTTAGACGGAGACTTCGAAACCCATACTGGCTTCTCAAAGGATTGCCTTAAAAATCATCACTAGGCTTACTATTATAATCGATCGTCCAAATTATATTTAATGACATTATAAAAATGATAATGCTAAAGACGATATGGTCGCAATTAAGATTCAAAAACCTAGTTATAAACATATACAATCCAATAATGGCCATGAAAGGAGACCTATATCAACAATATTACCCGTTTCTATTTGCCACATATGTCACGGGATCAAATTTTATCAACACGACTCTACATTTGTGTAATACTAGTGCTAGTATGCTCAAAATGATAATCTTCGTAAGTTATTTCACTAGTTGATGAAGTGGATATAGTATATTTGCCCTTATCAGTCCAACTTCCATCATCCCTTGTTGACATTTCTATTGGATAAAAGAGTGGCTTAGGAGGTATTTGTAGATCATCTACTTCTCCCTCGAGCATTTCCAAGACTTTATGCATTGAAGGGCGTTCATTAGGACTCAATTGTATGCACCAAAGAGCAACTATTATCATCTTCTTTATTATTCTTCTATCCTCCTCACTTCTTCCACCGGAACGTCCCATCCTTCACTAAGCTGGTCATGGATCCATAAAGGAAAGTAAACCTGACTGGAACACCCTACAATCACATCCACATTCTTCCTCCCACTGACCATTTCCATCAACAATTTGCTGAAACTATAGACATCGGCTTTGTAAGAGACACCCCCAAGGTTCTTGAAGACCAACTCTAGAGCCATGTATCCCAAGATTCCTCTTGCAGCAGTCAAAGATGTAGGATACAATTTAGCGAGCCCAAAGTCAGAAACTTTTGGGGTGAAATCCATGTTGAGAAGAATGTTCCGAGGCTTAATATCAAAGTGTAGAATTTGCATATCGCATCCTCAATGAAGATACTCGATCCCTCTAGCCACTCCAAGAGCGATTTCATACACTTCCTTGTAATCAAGAGAAGTCCCCTCTCCTCGTGAGAAACTGTGCTTATCTAAAGACTCGTTGTGCATGAAATCATAGACAAGAGCTTTGTTTTGATCCCTCAAAACAAAAACCTATTAGTCCAAAGCACATTAACATGATGAATTCTTCCAATGGTAGCCACTTCGCTGATGAAGTCCTGCCCGTTTGCTTTGCCCTTCTTCAAAATTTTTATTGCCACATTGCAGCCGCTCCGGAGCCATACCCTTCCTCACCTAGTTTGTCCTTAAGACCCTTCGTGATTTTCTTGATGTCCGAATAAGAGTACCTTATCGGCAAGAAGTTATTATTAGCTTCCAAAAATTCTTCAACATTTTGATCCATTGCTAAGTGTTTTCTTCTCCATTTGCGTATTAGCAACATCATCATGCATGGGGCCCCCAAGATGAATTTCACAACCATGCACGGAAACACTGTATTTTCGATAACCAATTGTGGGTGTGTTAAATGTTTGCATTTAGAAATATTAAGTCAATTTCACAACAAGTAGACTGTAGTAATGTTACCGATGCCAAAGAGCGAGAGCATCGCAACAAGGTAATGGTTGATCCCTCTTCCGCGAGAGATTTTGAATTTGTAACAAGTGAAAGCTGAAGAACATTTAAAAGACACTTATTTAGACCATAATCAAGCAATGAGCATATTGGCTCAATCCACTAAGATTTGTGGGCAGAAATCGAACTAAATAGATAAACAAATGAATAAATTATGTATTTATTGTTATACGAATAACCAATTTGTGGGTGTGCTAAATGTTTGCATTTAGAAACACTAACTTGATTTCACAATGAGAAGATTGTATATTCGTTACCGATGCTATAGCGGGGAATCACTTCAATAGAGTAGACGATATAGGAGAGGTAAGGGACGGCACCTGCAAAAGAGATAGAATATGTGACAAGTGAAAGTCGAAGAAAATAAAAGACACTTATTTAGATCATGATCAACCAATGAGTAATTGAGTAGATCAAGTTCAATCCACTAAGATTTACAGGCGGAATTCGATTTACTTATATAAACAAATGAATAAAAGTGTATTCATTGTTATACTTATAAAATACCGTAACAACATTGAACTAACTACATGATCTTAATGGCCATTTTCAAATCACATGGGCGCTGAAAGGATATACAGATTACCGAGCTCAGTTTCACGTTTAGATGAAATTTAACAGGTTTTGACTAGATAAATCCTCGCAATATATCTTTTTTTTTAAGGAAACTGAGCTAACTCAAAAATCTTTGCCTTCCTTGGTACTGCACTGAATTTGGTGCTTGTTGCTGATGTAGCACTCAAAATAATCTTTGCAATAAATCTTACAGGCAATTGGAAGCCATGAAAGCTCAAACCCATAAATCATCAGATTATGAATTTGCGCATAGGAACGAAGATTGTCTCCGTCAGCCCACCCTAGTATCATTGCCATATGCTCTATAGTGCATGCAATTTCCACGTTCGAGACACTCGCATCGACCATGGCATATAATCGCCTTCTTGTACTGGAAAATTTTGAAAATTCGACCTCATCAAGGCATGACGAAGTGTCAATGAATAATCGAGAAGCGACAGCCTCTGTGCAATTCACAATTGAAATGGTCTTGGATAACTCTCGACCATAGAACGTGTATTCCCTGCATCTATAGTGATCCGATTTGTAATCAAAGTAGCCACACGACAAAGAGCAGAGAGGAAGAGACGAGCAATTGCCCTTCCTAATCGTGTAGTTGGTATAGTCGATGTACCATACAGAGTAATTGCCCGAGTACAAATAGAGAACAGTGTGGTTATTTATGCATGCTAGTTCATAGTTAGGGTCACCACAGCCCTTCGGGTCGCCTTTCAGTCGAAACGGGTAGCTTATATTGGCAACCTCGCCACAAGAGGCAGTGCACTGGTTTTTTTTTTACGGCGATACTATATGACCGATGTATATGACCGATGTAGAAGAAGAACAACCACAACAGGAACAAGGAGTTGATCTTTGTGCATAGCTGATGCAATTGCAGAGAGCACGAATCAACTAAGCAGGATGTGGGTGTTTCGATCGGAGATGGAAAAGGAAGAGAGATAAAGATGAGAGGAGTAATCTCCGACGAGAGCTAATTGTGGAGGTGAGTGAATTGGCGTGTAGCGACCGACGATAATAATGGGACGTACGAGAGACCGAAAAGTTTGGGAATGGTTGGCTGAGAAGTCTAAGCCGGCCAACGGACGAGAAAAGCACGAAGGACAATTTATGCGACGAATCTAAAGTTTCAGTCGACCTTGGCCGGCCTCGCAGGGAGTTACTCTTTAACTCATGATCAACGTGACTTTGACTTGTAGCAGGAGACTCGCATGATGCATTTGGTCCTGAAATAATTTGTTTTTTTTTTATATTGAAGATGTTAAAGATATCTTATTAAAACAATAATTTTTCCCATGTTTATTCTTTTTTATTAGAAACCTCAAGTGTTCTAATTTTCAAATTGTACTTTCGGGTGTAACATGATCCGTGATTTCTCTTATGTACCGGTAGAATGTCACATGCGCTGCGCGTGGTCAGGTCACATTTCTTTTTATTGAAGATGTACATAAATCATAGGTGATGAAGTTACTAGCGGCTAAAAAGTGTGTGAGAGAGAGAGAGAGAGTTGCATTTGGAATTAGAATTGGAAGACTCTACTTTCCCTACTTTGTTTTTGTTAGTGGATTTTCCGCAATATGGTAATCAACGAAGATGATTATAAAATTAGTTAATTAATCTAACAAATAAATAATATTAGCAAATAAATAAAGTTTATGGTGGTTAATTAACAGCTTAAAATTGGACTAATTTAGTACTTTTGTAAACTAAAGTGACAAGTCATGTACTTTTTTATGATGCAATTCGCTTGTTGGGCAACAATGATGCATAATTGCTGATGTGGCTCCTGACTTAGTAAAAATCATGTCGAGTCAGCAAAAACTATGCCAACTCAGCCGCCTAGTGCGTTATGACGAAGAAAGATGACGTGGAAGTATTTAGGGTGTATAATGTATATTAGTTAATGTGGTATCATCTTAAGAAGGCAGATTGGCATCCTAAGTGTACAACTAATGGCAATTTAAGGAAAACGTCGACTACGTCAGCTAACGCCCTTAATTCATTTAATAAAAGTTTTAGATTGAGTCGATTTGGAAAAGTGTTCCTTGATGGAACAAAAAACGTTTGGACATTTGATTGGAAAATGCGTAAAACTGGAGGTATGCGGGTATGTGGTGTCATTAACCCAGAAATTAAATCAAATGAAATTATAGGCCTCTTGGACTTAGCAGACACTTTAGACATTGAATATAGAATTGACCTAGCTTAATGTCACATTTTTAGTTACTTCTTCCATGGGCTTCTCGAACATGATGTTCCAACTTTCATCTACATTCTACACTCAAGATATTCAATACTGCGAAGAATTTGTAATGCATCAAAAACTTATCGTGATTCAGACAAAAGATCAGTGCTTACCAATTTGAAAGGGCAGTCCTAGAGTAATTGCAATTACAGGAAGTTTGGAAAAGGTTACCCAGTAATACATCTACTGCTGCTGACCTGAGGGAGAGTATTGGCAAAGAGGGTTATCACTACAGAAGGCCCCAGTCTCTTGTTTGATAAATACGTTGTCCCAGTGACAGGCCCGGTGGAAGTGGATAGATGGCAAGCATATGCCTTCAGAAGCTTCCCTCCCGGCCGAATCTCAAACGTTTGTTGAAATACCTTATCCTGTCCCCCCTCTGTGAGCAATTTTGTCCCCTGAGCAAGTCGAGTCGTTGCTGCACCTGTGATGCTAGGGCTAGTTCTAACTGTTTCGACACAAGCATAGCACAATTACCAATTAGTCGAGGTCAGGCAAATGTAGAGTTCTTAACATAACAAGAATTAAAGAAAAAAAAAAAAAGAAGTTACGGGTTTCGTCTCTCCCAATAAACTATAGAACGGACAACAAGCCAAAGCCAGGCTTACCCAACTGCTGCGGTGCTTGCTCTTATAGGACAAAGCCACTTTTTCTTCTTTACAGGGAAAAAGATGTTGGGCCAAGAGATGATCATTTTTCTAGTCAAAGTTCCGTCCCACATAGAGCCCAATGGGTCCGGATGGCTTTAGAAGATCATCGTATACAAAACATGTCCTCCGCGGAAGTGCCATGTTATGCATTTGGCAATTTGTTATAGATGGGAATCGTCATAGATAGGCAAAAGAATAACTTACTGAAGATAGCACCACACATTAAAGTTGAAGCTCCTCCAGAAAAAAAAAATCACGGAATTTGATTCACTCAACTGCCAATCGGCGGATTAAATGCACAGATTATAAAGCAAGCATCTTAGTTCCTAGGTGGCAACTGCAAAAGTAGCCAATGGCTGATCGTTGGAACTGATTTCCAAAACCACAGGACCGGAATGTTGTGAGGCCACTATGCTGAACAAACGAAGTCAATTAAGAACAAAGAGCCAAGCTGCTCGGACTGAATGATTACTTTGATAGCATTCACATAGATTGCAGAAACAGAGAAGAAATTTATGCAAGCAAGCAATCATCAATCAGATGCGTCTCCACGAATAAATCCAAAATGTTTCTATCTGATTATGCATACATGTTTAGCTAGACAAAATGCAGAGGAAACTCATGGCGATGCCCAGACATTGTCCGTGAGCGCCTCTGCTTTTCGCATAGCATCGTCGAACCTCTTCCCACACCTGTCCATCGTGTCGCATATCTTGTTTATCAGACCTGCAAACACCAGCAAAGCGTCGGCCTCATCAACGCCATTTTCAAAAGCCTAATCATCGACCACAACACAACTTCAAACTCGAATATATGCCTTGATAGACTCACTCTTGGTGGACAGCGTGGACGTGGACGTACAGGTTCTCGCTGGTGCTTTGGCTGAGGTTGATGAAGCCAGAGGCCGAACTGCTGAGGGTGGCATTCAAGTAGCTGGAGTGAAAGCTCACGGGGCAAGCCTCACCAGCGACCCACGAGAGGGATCTTAATAAGATCACGAGGGAGAACGATAAACGGTTCACTGTGTTTGAGTCTCTACAAGCGACCTCACTCAGTACAATGTCAACTGCGTTGCATGTGTTAAAGTTAAAAGATCACATATTTTCTTCAAGATGTACATAAAGCAAATGTGATTAAGTATGATGCGAGGATTCTTAATTCAACTTTGAGTGTTATTAAATAAATTATATATATTTTATCTAGAAGAGAGTCACAAAAAAAAAAAAAAAGGAGAGCTACTAACATTTTCGTATGTCAATCATACATGATGCTACAATTTATTACCTACCAAATCTTTCGTGTGATCATTGACTTTTTTTGACATGAAATGAGGCACACTCATTAGGGAAACATAAAAGGATACCAATTTAATTTTAAATATTTCAATTTTGCTAATTCAGTTCTAAACCTTTTGACAAAATTTCAATTAAGTCTTTTCGGCTAATTTTCACTGGAAATACCTATCACTGCAGTAAAGTACCACGTAGGATGATCGACGATGACTAAACACCGTCACATCAGCAATTTCTAGTGAAAATTGACCGGAATGTCTTTATTGAAATATATCGCGCAAAGGTTTGCATATGGAAACTCTTTAGACTAAATATTTACTTTGATAGCATTCTAATATATTGCAGAAACAGAGAAGAGATATATGCAAGCAAGCATGATCAAACCAGATTCGTCTCCACGAACGCAATCCAAAATGTTTGTATACAGCCATGTTTGGTGAGAAAGAAATGCAGAGAAAACTCCCGCCTCTACTTTTCGCGTAGCATCTTCAAATCTCTTCCCACACCAGTTCAACGCGTTGCATATCTTGTTCATCGGACCTGTAAAAACCAGCAAAGCATCGGCCTCATAAACGCCATTCTTAAAAGCCTAATCATCAACCAGAACATAACTTCAAACGTGAGATACGCCAGGCCAATTTGCAAGAAAGCGGCTCGGCCGTATCGAAGTGTGTTGGAGAGAGGGGTTGCACCAGCCACCATTGAAGAGGGCAACTTTTGGGGGGGGGGGGGGGTGGGTGGGTGGTGGGGGGAAAGTTGGTTGCCGTGACCTTGATGGTCCCCCGAGTCTAGAACCGACCTCCCTCTCTGCAGCAACAGCGAGGCGATTATTTTGCATCCATGGACGCGATCTTTCTGTCATTTCGGATTTGGTCCCCTAAACTTTTTGTTATTTCTCTCTCTATCCCAAATTAAGGAACCTGTTATTATGAAGTGTTCTTCGGAATTTGGAGGCCAAAAACAGAGAAATTGTATCTTGCCAAAAAAAAAAACAGAGAAATTGTAAATGATGCAACTCACCATTCTACTCTTTTATCTTTGCCCGTTGCTAAAAAAATACAATTGAAATTATATGACTACCGGTCCAATACTCGCATGAAATTCGTATGATTATTGGGCTTCGGGTTTAAGCAACACATTCACCACTCAAAAAAAGTCAATCTTAGGATCCGCAAAATTAAATTCACACATTTGTAAAATTTCACGTCCATTCTCAAAGTGAGACTTTGTTTGCCCTCATCCATTTGTATTTCATTCAATTTGATATAAAGAGTGACATACTGCTTAAAAATAATCGCATAAAGCATTTGGAATAGTTAACACGATCCTCAAAACTGAATATGACTCAAACCTAATTTTAATGAGCAGAACATACAACTCAGGCTCGGACAAAATTTCCTCCTTACGTAAATAGCTTAGGCAACAAATCTGAAAAGAAAAACTTTCATGATTCTCAAGTGCACATTTACGACTAATTAATATTAGCAACCAAGTAGAAAGAAATAAAAATTCAATTAACCTCATCAATTACTAAATTTAATTAAGCCACTATCTATTGGGAAGGTAACTGTCTAATACTCCCCCGCCTTTTAACCAAAGTTGTTGTGTACCGTCTCTCCTAAAATTTTTCATCTCTTTCCATATATCAACTTTCAACATTATTCATAGCGGCAATTGGTGTGCCATGAAGTGATGTGTAGATAGTGACCAGTGGAATCACACGAATAGTCACGCGAAGTACGTGTAGTGCAGGATGTGTAGTAGTTGAAATTTGAAGCAAAAACTCCGAGGCCAAATCTCACTTCTTGTAACGCTATGCTGAACATGGCCACTAGGTTATTTATTGGATTTGGAAGTCCAAAATTATAATAAATGACATTTTTAATATAATAATACTAAAGATGAATACAATTCTAGTTAAGATTCATAAACATAGCTATAAACATATATAATCTAATAATGGCCAGGATAGGAAAGCTACACATAAAGCATTATCGATACCGCCCATTTCTAATTGCCCCATATGTCAAGGGATCAAATGGTATCGACACGTGTCTATGCTTGTGTAACGCTAGTACTAATATACTCAAGATGAGAATCTTCATAAGTTATTACAGTGGTTGATGAAGTGGATATCATTGCCTTTGTCAATCCAATTTCCATCATCCCTTGTTGACGCTTTAGCTCGATAAAAGAGTGGTCTGGGAGGTATTTGTAGGTCATCTACTTCTCCTTCCAGCAATTCCAAGATTTTGCGCATTGAAGGGCAATCGCTAGGATATAATTCAATGAACCAAAGAGCAACTATTATCATCTTCTTTACTATTCTCCTATCCTCCTCGCTAGCTTGTTCCACCAGGGCGTCCAATCCTTAATTAAGTTGATCATGAACCCATAAAGGAAAGTAAATCTGGTTCAAATGCTCTGCGTCTACATCCAGATTTTTCCTTCCATTGGCCATTTCCATCAACAATTTGCCAAAATTGTAGACATCGGCTTTGTAAAAGACACCCTTGAGGTCCCTATAGACTAGCTTGGGAGCTATATATCCTAAAGTTCCTCTTGCGACAGTCATAAATACGTTGTTGTAGTCCGTGGGATACATTAGCAAGCCCAAAGTCAGAAATTTTTGGGTTGAAATCCCCGTCAAGAAGAACGTTGTGAGGCTTAATATCAAAGTGTAGAATTTGAATATCGCATCCTCGATGAAGATACTCAATCCCTCTAGCCACTCCGAGAGCAATCTTGTACACCTCCTTGCAATCAAGGGAAGTCCCTTGTCCTCATAAAAAAAGGTGCTTATCCAAGGACCCAATGTGCTTGAAATCGTAAACAAGAGCTTGTTTTGAGCCCTCAAAGCAAAAACCAATGACTCCAACCACATTAACATGGTAAATTCTTTAGATGGAAGCCACTTCGCTGATGAAGTCGTGCCCATTCGCTTTCCGCTTCTTCAAAATCTTCACCGCCACCTCACGACTGCTCTGAAGTCTTCCTTTGAATACGTAACCATACCCTCCCACGCCTAGTTTGTCCTTGAGGCCACCCGTGATTTTCTTGATATCCGAATAAGAGTACCTTATCGGCAAGAAGTTATTGTTAGATTGCAAAAATTCTTCAACGTTTTGATCCATTGCTAAGTGTCTTCTCCTCCATTTGCGTATTAGCAAAATCATCAAGCATGGGACTCCCAAGATGAACTTCACAACTATGAATGGCACTGTAAATTTGGGGAAAGCGAAAGAAAATTGTGTGCGTAAAATTGTTTGCATTTAGAAAAATCAAATCAATTCATAATGTGAAGGTTGTAGTAATGTTATCGGTGCCATAGTACAAGAGCGTCCCCATATACAAGGCGATGGTGAAGTGGAAAGTGACCAATCCTGCAAAAGAGATTGGATATGCAACAAGTGAAACTTGTAGATTACACCTTTTTCTGCTGGTTTTGCCGGGGTATGACCCGGGCAGAAGAGGAAAGTGACAATAATATTTCCTGCAAAAAGAGATTAGGCATGTGACAAGTGAAAGCTGTACAGATGGTGTGTTTGTTTCGAAAAAATTTCATAATAAATAAAAATACTTTTCGGAAAATCATTTTTTAGGAAAACAATTTTTCCACTGTACACATTTTTATGCTGCTTCTACCAAGGTTTGAACCATGGACTTGGGCGTCCCCACCCCACCCGCCCCGCCCCGCCCCACCCCACGCCACCACACCACTGAGCCGGATGCCTCATTGGCGATCTAAAAGACACTTAGAACATAATCAAGCAATGACTATATCGGTTCAATCCACTCATATTTGTTGGAGGAAATTCAAATTAAATAAATAAACAAATGAATGAAAATGTATTTATTGTTCTATGTGAAACATACCACAAGAACATTTGACTAACTAGTTGATCTTAATGGGCATTTTCAAATCACATGGGCTTTGAAAAGATATACAGATGACTATAGCTCAATTTCACGTGTAGATGAAATTTTGCATGTTTTTAACCAGATATGTCCTCACAATTTTTTTTATTTGAGAAAACTGAACAAACTCAAAAGTCCTTACCTTTCTTGTCTATGCACTGAATTTGGTGCTTGTCGCTAATGTAGCACCCGAAATAATCTTTGCAATAAATCTTACAGGCAATTGGATGCCATGAAAGCTCAAACCCATAAACCATAATATCATGAATTTGCGCATAGGAACAAAGATCGTCGCCATCAGCCCACCATGGTATCATTGCCATAAGCTCTATAGTGCATGCAATTTCCACGTTTGAGACATTTGCATCGATCATGGCATATAATCGCCTTTTTGTACTAGAAAAATTCGAAAATTTGACCCCAACAGGGCACGACAAAGCGTCAATGTATAACTGGAAAGCAATGGCCTTCATGCAGTTCATGATCAAAACGGTCTTGGATAACTCTTGACTAAAGGACCGGCATCTATATGGATGGAAACTGTGGTAGTTGAAGTGCATGATGAAGAGTGAAGAGGAAGAGATGAGCAGTTGCCCTTTCACAGCTTAGCATCAGCAACCCTAGTTGTGTACTTCGTATAGTCAATGTACTATACAGAGTAGTTGCCTAAGAACAAATCGAGAACGGTGCAGTTATCAATGCAGGCTAACTCATAGTCAGGGTCGCCATGGTCCTTTGGGTTACCCTTCAGCCAAGACGGGTAGATTATGTTCGGGAGCTCCCCGCAGGAGGTGGTGCATTGATTATCGACGGCAATGCTAAACGGCCAATGAAGAAGAAGAAGAAGAAAAAGAAGAAGAAGATACAGATAAGAGAGTCGATCTTTGAACATCGGTTATGCAATAGCAGAGAGCACGAATTAAGCAAGCAAGTTGAGTGTTTTAGTATTGAGATGCAAGAGACGGAAAGATAAAGATGAGAGGAATAAATTGTACTGCTCTGTTTCTTTCTTGAAGCAATGAAGAGAGAAGGAAAAATCTCCGACTTTGGACTCAAATGTGGGGAGGTGAGTGATTTGGGGTGTAGCGACCATCAATAATGATACATATGAGAGACGGAAAAGTGTGGGAATGGTCGGCTGATAAGTGAAAGGCCGATCAACGTACGGCACAAGAACAAGGGGCCAATTTATGCAGCACTGCAATGCGACGAATCTAAACTTCAATCGACCCCAGCCCGGCCCATTGGATAGGGTTTGGGAAGAAAACACACTAAATGCTAAATGTATGAAAGAATTTTTATTGAATCTTGGGTACCGAATGATGTGCACACTTGACATTTGTATAACCTCCAGCAGATTTTAACACCCGATCCACTGGAACTTTTACTTCTGGCCGGCGGCTCGCGTGATGCAACTGGCTTGAATATATATATATATATTTCATCTTGAAGATGTTACCAAAAATCTCAGTAGAATAATAAATTTTTTCAATGTTTATTGTTTTTTAATTACGAGCCCCAACTTTTCTAATTTTGAACTTTTTTTAGATGTAAGGTGATTTGTGCCTTTTCATACGTCCCGGTACAGTTCATGTGCGTTGCATATGTAAAGATCACATATTGTCTTGAAAATGCAACAAATCAAACGTGACGCCACCCCATTTTCTAATTTACGGTGCGAGGGAGTTTCTTGCTGACGGAGAGTGCTCCACCTCATATAGCCCTTCGCAATCGTGGAGTCATTCGCGGAAGTCTTCTCTAGAAAGGTCAAAGTCAAAGTCTTCTTGAAGTGACAGGTCTTGCGGTGTTAATTGGATGTGGAAAATTCTTGGTGCCATAGAATTTCCACGTAAAAGCCTTCTTTGAAACCCCCTTATGCACGCGATGTGTTCCCACACGTACAAAGCTCCGTGTCACGGCACTAACAGCTCTACTTGACAATTGACGAATTCGACTTTAGAAAGTGAGAGGATGACACCACCGTTGCTACTTTAAAAGAGGGTAACGGTGGTGCCTCCACGATAGGTTTCAGCCCTTAAATTGAAATAGATAAATAAATCAAATGAAGAAAAAAGGAAATAAATATTAAAATATCTTTATATTCAATGTAAAATGAACAGTTTAAACATCTTTGTTACTAGAGAAAATAAATGTAGAATTTCTATTAGCAATATCCTTTGACTTTCCTGGATACTTTAATTGCATATTTGTGTTGGTATTTGTCGCTGCCTCACGACAAGTATTACTTGATGACAGAACTCCATTTTATGAATGTAATAGTGGTTCACATTCGAAAAGGTCCCATCCCATGTCTTCGGGCTGGCCTACTTGCTATTTCTTTTTTCATTTTGGGATAGGAGTATTAAAAGTCCAAAAAATTGTCACAAAAGTGCATTTGAGTTCTAAAACTTTTAAAAAGTGCAATCAAGTTCTAAATTTTATCACGAAAATACAATTCAGTTTTAAAACTTTCAAAAAGTGTAATTAAAGAAAGGACTTGATTGGACATTATCTGCAAACACCTCTGCTTTTCGCGTAGCATCTTCGAACCTCTTCCCACCTTGGTTTAACGCGTCACATGTCTTGTTCATCAGACATGCAAACACTAACAAAGCGTTGGCCACATGAAAACCATTCTTAAAGCCTAATCATCAATCATAACTTCCAACGCGAAATATGCCTCGATAGTCCTCACTCATGCTAGATGACACGAAAGCATTTAGCGAAGCGACGTGGACCATGGGTTGTTGCTGCCGCTTTGGTTAAGGTTGGCGAAGCTAGAGACCGAGCCGCGTGTAGGGGCATTCGAGCAGCTGGAGTGAAAGCTCGCGGGGTGAGCCTCGCCAGCGAGCCATGTGGCGGCGTGCTGGTTCGTGGGATGTGCCCGCAACTCCACCGGCATCCCCACCACGCATGTGCTGCACCGCGTTGCCTCTGATTCGCCTCCACCACTCATTGCCTTCTTCTTTGTCTTCATCTTCGTTTGTGTCCCCTTCTCTCACGCAAGTGTCGATTGGGACTACGATTCAAGAAACAATCTCACAAGAAAAAGAGAGTGGAGATGGAATCTAAAAGAGAGGAGAGATCTCGATAAGAAAGAGAGATAACGGTAAACGAGAATAAGAATCAAAATGAGAATTAGTTGAACTTTTCTTCTTTTCTTTTTTTTCACTTAATTTTTAAATTAACAGCTCAATGTGTTCGAGTCTAGAAGCGACCTCCCCCGCTAAAGCAAAGAGACAACTAGAAGTGACATGTACATAGTGAGGCGATTCTTTGCATCCGAGCACGCGGCCTTTCTATTATTTACAAAATGAACTTAAGTGCTCAAATCTAATTTTTAAGTATAACGTACAATTCAGGCTCGGATAAAATTTCCTCCTGACGTAATAGTTTAGGCAGGGAATTTAGGCAAGGAATCTGAAAAGAAAAAAACATTCATCATTCTCAAGTGCACGTGTACTACTAAATAACCTAAGCAATCTAGTAAAAAAAATTAAAATTTAATTAACCTCATCTATTACTGCTATTAAGGGAGAGATTATCTTTTGATGTCTCCCACTACTCTTTAATATAATTTTTATAATTTTTTTATGGAATAAAAAAGTAAGGTGAGCAGTTCCCAGTCCGGTCCGGTCTTACCCAAGAATCGAGAATCGGACCGGAAGGACCGGTTCTCATTTTCTAGGACCGAGGACCAGACCGACTAGTCCTAGGACTGTGGATCGGACCCAACCGATGGTTCGGTCCTGTTCCAACGGAACCAATCACATACCTTTAAATTAGACTTTCTATTTTAAATAAATAAATGTATTTATTTTTCTATTTTCAAATGGAACCAATCACGTTCCAATGGAACCAATCCTTAAAAAAATTGGTAAAGGCAAGAGGCAATAGATTAGGCTTTCTTTTTTTCTTCAAAAACTTTAAAAAGCAAATATATATTTATCGATCCGGTCCGGTCCAATCCGGTCTGGTTCCCACCCTAGAATCGGGAACCGGACCGCCCAAAAACCGGTTCCACTTTTAGGAACCGGGAACTAGACCGATACTCTCGAGAAAAGGGCCAAACCGGCCAGTCCGGTCTAGTCCCGGTTCGGGCGGTCCATCATGCTCACCCCTACAAAAAAGTCAATAAATTTCGCCACTGTCTATTGGGTGGGTAACAGTCTCGCACTCCCCCTCCTTTAAACCAAAGTTGTCGTTTACCATCTCTCCCAAAAATTTTCACATCTCTCCATATATTAGTTTTCGACATTATTCGTAGCGACAATTGGTGTGCCATACAGTGATGCGTACATAGCGACCACTGAAGTGACATGAAGCCACAAGTAGCACAGGATGTGTGCTAGTTGGGTTTTGAAGGAAAAACTCCAAGACCAAATCTCACCCCTTCTAACGCTATGCTGGAACTAGTTTTCTGTTGGATTTGAAAGTCCAAATTATAATAAATGTCATATTTAATATGATAATACTAAAGATAAATACAGTTCTAGTTAAGATTCATAAACACAATCATAAGCATATATAATCTGATAATAGCCAGGAAAGGGGAGCCACACGTAAAGCAGTATCAATACTACCCATTTCTATTTGCCACGTGTCACGGGATTAAATGGTATTGATACGTGTCTATGCTTGTGTAATGCTAGTACTAATATGCTCCTGAGAATCTACATAAGTTATTGCACTAGTTGATGAAGTGGATATAGTATCATAGCCATTGTCAATCCAAGTTCCATCATCCGTTGTTGACACTTCAGCTGGATAAAAGAGTGGCTTGGGAGGTATTTGCAGGTCATCCACTTCTCGGTCCAGCATTTCCAAGACTTTGTGCATCGAAGGGCGCTCGCTAGGATTCAATTGTATGCACCAAAGAGCAACGATTATCATCTTCTTTATTATTCTCCTATCCTCCTCGCTTGCTTCTTTCACAGGGACGTCCAATCCTTCACTAACTTGGTCATGAACCCATAAAGGAAAGTACTTCTGACTTGAACATTCTACAACCTCATCCCAATTCTTCCTCCCACTGGCCATTTCTATCAACAATTTGCCGAAACTATAGACATCGGCTTTGTAAGAGATGCCCCCAAGGTTCTTGTAGACTAGCTCCGGAGCCATGTATCCCAAGGTTCCTCTCGCAGCAGTCATAGACACGGAATTCTGGTTTGTGGGATACAATCTTGCGAGCCCAAAGTCAGAAACTTTTGGAGTGAAATCCATGTCGAGAAGAATGTTGTGAGGCTTAATATCAAAGTGTAGAATTTGCACGTCGCATCCTCGATGTAGATACTCTATCCCTCTAGCTACTCCGAGAGCAATCTTGTACACTTCCTTGCAATCAAGAGAAGTCCCTTGTCCTCGTGAAAAAATGTGCTTATCCAAAGAACCATTTTGCATGAAATTGTAGACAAGAGCTTGTTTTGAGCCCTCGAAGCAAAAACCTATGAGTCCGACCACATTAACATGGTGAATTCTTCCGATGGTAGTCACTTCGCTAATGAAGTCCTGCCCATTCGCTTTCCCCTTCTTCAAAATTTTCACCGCCACCTCGCGGCCACTCCGAAGTGTAGAACAGAGAGTTTTGTTTTCAGAGAGTTTTGGTGAGCCGTGAGGTTTTGTCGTTGTTTCTACTTCTGAAATTTTGTACTCTCTTTGATTATAGTGGAATTTTGTCGTGCCTCGCCCGTGGACGTAGATCACTTCGTGATCGAACCACGTAAATTTCTGGTGTTCTGTCTTTTTCGTTTCCGCATCCGTTTCCAACAGTTCCTAGGTAGTAATTGGAAAACTGCTTGGACTGAATGACTACTCCAATAGCACACACAGAGATTGCAGAAACAGAGAAGATATATATGCATGCAAGCAACCAATCATCGATCAGATGCGTCTCCACGGACAAATCCAAAATGTTTACAGCTGATTACAGAGACACGTTTACCGAGACAAAATCCAGACAAAACTCACGGTGTGCCAGACATTATCCGCGAACGCCTCTACTTTTCGCGTAGCATCTTTTTTCATTAAACCTGCGAACACCAGCAAAGCGTCGGCCTCATCAACATCATTCTCAAAAGCCTAATCATCAACCACAACACAACTTCAAACTCGAAAACATGCGTTGATAGACTCACTCCTGCCGGACGGCGCAGAGGCATTCACCAGAGCGACGTGGACGTACGGGTTCTTGTCTCCGCTCTGGTTGAGGTTGACGAAGCCAGAGGCCGAGCTGCTCAGGGTGGCATTCAGGTAGCAGGAGGGAAAGCTCGCGTGGTGAGCCTTGCCGGCAATCCAGACGGCAACCTGCTAGTTCGCGGGATGTGCCCGCGGCTCCACTGGCGTCCCCACTACCCACTTGCCGCACCGCATTGCCACTGATACGCCTCCGCCGTTCATCGTTTTCTTCTTTGTCTTTGTTTTCATCTTCTTATCTCATGCCAGTGTTGAGAAAGTGTCGCGCAAAAAGACGAGAGTGGAGACGGAATTTAGAAATGAGGAGAGAGATCTCGATAAGATCACAGGGATAAACGAAAAACACGATCTTTCTTATATTTCGGATTTGGTCAACTAAACTTTTTGTTATTTTCTCTTTGTATCCCAAAATCAAAGAAACTGTTACCACCAAGTGCTCTTTGGAATTTTTGGAGGCCAAAAACAGAGAAATTGTAAATGATGCAACTCACCATTCTATTCTTTCTTTCCTTATTAATCAAAAAATGACCTCACTTACCACTGAATAACCTTAGCAACCCTCGTAAAAGATACAAGAATTTATTTAATCTCACATGACACTGTTACTAAGAAAGAGATCATCTTTTGATGTCTCCCACTGTACTTTAATTTAACTTCTAACTAATTTTTGATGGAATAAAGATTCAATTAAGGTCCCCATCATTGTAGTAGAGACAAGTGGCGTGCCATCAAATGACGTGCCCATGCACCGCCGGAGTGTCATGAAGCCACGTGTAGCGCGGGTTGTCTGCTAATTGGGTTTTTAGATGGAGACTTCGAAACCCGAACTGGCTTCTCATAGGATTACCTTAAAAATCGTCACTAGGCTTACTATTATAATCGATAGTCCAAATTATAGTTAATGACATTATAAATATGATAAAGCTAAAGACGATATGGTTGCAATTAAGATTCAAAAACATAGTTGTAAACATATACAATCAAATAATGACCATGAAAGGACCTACATCAACAATATTACCCGTTTCTATTTGCCACATATGTCACCGTATCAAATTTTATCAACGCAAATATATATTTGTATAATACTAGTGCTAGTATGCTCAAAATGGTAATTTTCATAAGTTATTTCACTAGTTGATGAAGTGGATATAGTATATTTGCCATTGTCAGTCGAACTTCCATCATCCCTTGTTGACATTTCCGTTAGATAAAAGAGTGGCTTCGGAGGTATTTGTAGATCATCTACTTCTCCCTCGAGCATTTTCAAGACTTTGTGCATCGAAGGGCGTTCGCCAGGACTCAATTGTATGCACCAAAGAGCAACTATTATCATCTTCTTTATTATTCTCCTGTCCTCCTCACTTACTTCTTCCACTGGAACGTCTAATCCTTCACTAAGTTGGTCATGGACCCATAAAGAAAAGTAAATCTGATTGGAATACTCTACAATCACATCCACATTCTTCCTCCCATTGGCCATTTCCATCAACAATTTGCCAAAACTATAGACATCGGTTTTGCAAGAGGCACCCCCAAGGTTCTTAAAGACCAACTTTGGAGTCATGTATTCCAAGGTTCCTCTTGCAGCAGTCAAAGACACAGTGTTGTAGTTCGTGGGATACAATTTAGCGAGTCCAAAGTCAGAAACTTTTGGGGTGAAATCAACTTCGAGAAGAATGTTGTGAGGCTTAATATCAAAATGTAAATTTTGCATATCGCATCCTCGATGAAGATACTCGATCCCTCTAGCCACTCCGAGAGCAATTTCATACGCCTCCTTGTAATCAAGAGAAGTCCCCTCTCCTCGTGAGAAAATGTGCTTATCTAAAGACCCATTGGGCATGAAATCATAGACAAGAACTTGTTTTGATCCCTCAAAACAAAAACCTATGAGTCCAACCACATTAACATGATGAATCCTTTCGATGTTAGCCACTTTGCTGATGAAGTCTAGCCTGTTTGCTTTTCCCTTCTTCAAAATCTTAACTGCCACCTCGCGGCCACTCCGAAGCCTTCCTTTAAACACAGAGCCATACCCTCCCTCACCTAGTTTGTCCTTGAGACCCCTCGTGATGTGCTTGATGTGCGAATAAGAGTACCTTATCGGCAAAAAGTTATTATTAGTTTGCAAAAATTCTTCAACGTTTTGATCCATTGCTAAGTGTTTTCTTCTCCATTTGCGTATTAGCAACATCATCACGCATGGGGCTCCCAAGATGAATTTCACAACCATGCACGGAAACACTGTATTTTGATAACCAATTTGTTGGTGTCTTAAATGTTTGCATTTAGAAATATTAAGTAAATTTCACAACAAGTAGACTGTAGTAATATTACTGATGCCAAAGAGTGAGAGCATCGCACCAAGGTAACGGTTGATCCCTATTCCGCAAGACATTTTGAATTTGGAACAAGTGAAAGCTGAAGAACATTTAAAAGACACTTATTTAGACCATAATCTAGCAATGAGCATATTGGTTCAATCCACTAAGATTTGTGGGCAGAAATCGAACTAAATAGAAAAACAAATGAATAAATTATGTATTTATTGTTATACGAATAACCAATTTGTGGGTGTGCTAAATGTTTGCATTTAGAAACACTAACTTGATTTCACAATGAGAAGATTGTATATTCGTTACCGATGCTATAGCGGGGAATCACTTCAATGGAGTAGACGATATAGGAGAGGCGAGGGACGGTATCTGCAAAAGAGATAGAATATGTGACAAGTGAAAGTCGAAGAAAATAAGAGACACTTATTTAAGTCATGATCAACCAATGAGTAATTGAGTAGATCAAATTCAATCCACTAGGATTTACTGGCGGAATTCGATTTACTTATATTAACAAATGAATAATAGTGTATTCATTGTTATAGTTATAAAATACCGTAACAACATTGAACTAACTACATGATCTTAATGGCCATTTTCAAATCACGTGGGTGCTGAAAGGCTATACAGATGACCGAGCTCAATTTCACGTTTAGGTGAAATTTAACAGGTTTTTGACCAGATAAATCCTCGCAATATATCTTATTTTTTAAGGAACTGAGCTAACTCAAAAATCCTTACCTTTCTTGGTACTGCACTGAATTTGGTGTTTGTCGCTGATGTAACACTCAAAATAATCTTTGCAATAAATCTTACAGGCAAAAGGAAGCCAAGAAAGCTCAAACCCATAAACCATCAGATTATGAATTTGCGCATAGGAACAAAGATTGTCTCCATCAGCCCACCCTGGTATCATTGCCATATGCTCTATAGTGCATGCAGTTTCCACGTTCGAGACACTCGCATCGACCATGGCATATAATGGCCTTCTTGTACTGGAAAATTTTGAAAATTCGACCCCATCAAGGCATGACGAAGCGTCAATGTATAATCGAGAAGCAACAGCCTCCATCCAGTTCACAATTGAAATGGTTTTGGACGACTCTTGACCATAGAACGTGTATCCCCTGCATCTATAACTATCCGATTTGTAGCCGAAGTAGCCATACGACAAAGAGCGGAGAGGAAGAGAGAGCAATTGCCCTTCCGCAGTCCAACATCATCAATCCTAATTGTGTAGTTGATATAGTCGATGTACCATATGGAGTAATTCCCTGAGTACAAATCGAGTACAATGCGGTTATTTATGTAGGCTAGCTCATAGTGGTCACCATAGCCTTTCGGGTTACCCTTCAGTCAAAACGGGTAGCTTATATTGGTGACCTCGCTACAAGAGGTGGTGCATTGGTTTTTTTTTACGGCAATACTATATGACCAATGTAGAAGAACAACAACAACCACAACAAGAACAAGGAGTTGATCTTTGTGCATAGCTGACGCAATAGCAAAGAGCACGAATCAACTAAGGATGCGAATGGTAACCATTCTGCTCCAGAAATCAAATTCTTGCCATAAATTGATTTCTGAAATTCTTGCTAGAAATTGATTTTTGGAAGAAAAATCTATTTGATAAAACATGACTAATTCTACTCTAGAAATAGATTTCTGGAACAGAAATCTATTTTTATTTTTTTTATTTTTTTGGGCACCTCAAAAAAAATAAATTTCACTCATAGTGGGTGCCCAAAGATATTCTAAGCCATTTTGTGAAGTTTTGAAATTTTTGATTTTTTTGGGCACCTAAAAAAATAAATTAAATTTCACTCAAAGTGGGTGCCCAAAAGTATTCTAATCCATTTTGTGAAGTTTTGAAATTTTTTATTTTTTGATTTTTTTGGGCACCTCAAAATAATTAAATTTCACTCAAAGTGGGTGCCCAAAGGTATTCTAAGCCATTTTGTGAAATTTTGAAATTTTTGATTTTTTTGAGCACCTCAAAAAAAAATAAATTTCACTCAACGTGGGTGCCCAAAGGTATTCTAAGCCATTTTGTGAAATTTTGAAATTTTTGATTTTTTGTTTTTTTTGGGCACCTCAAAAAAATTAAATTTCACTCAAAGTGGATGCCCAAAGGTATTTTAAGCCATTTTGTGAAATTTTGAAAATTTTTGATTTTTTTTTATTTTTTTAGGCACTTCAAAAAAATTAAATTTCACTCAAAGTGGGTGCTCAAAGGTATTCTAAGCCATTTTGTGAAGTTTTGATATTTTTTATTTTTTATATTTTTTGAAAAAAATTCACCAAATTTCCTATTTTCCCGAAATTTGACTTTTTTTATTTTCTGGAAATTTTTATGAATTTTTCTGGAATTTTTCAATTTTTATGTATTTTTTGAAAAAAGAATTAGTGAAAAAAAGAGAGAAAATAGGGAGAATGCATTTTGGAAGAGAGAAGCTATAAAAAGTAACTTCTCTTTTTCTTGTCAAAAACTCATTCTGGAATCAAGAATGCATTCTGGAATCAAGTATTTTTAACAAACGTATTTTTATTTCAGAATGTAAAAATTGCTCCAGAATTCATTTCGGAAATTTTTTAACAAAAGCATTTTTATTCCGGAATCCATTATAGAGCAGAATTTCTACTCCATAATGGATTTCATGCACACCTTAAGCAGAATGTGGGTGTTTCGATCGGAGATGGAAAAGGAAGAGAGATAAAGATGAGTGGAGTAATCTCCGACGAGAGCTAATTGTGGAGGTGAGTGATTCGGGGTGTAGCGACCGATGATGATAATGCAACGCGCGAGAGCCGGAAAAGTTTGGGAATGATCGGCTGCGAAGTCTAAGCCGGCAAACGGACGAGACAAGCACGAAGGGACAATTTATGCGACGAATATATAGTTTCAGTCGACCTTGGCTGGCCTCGCAAGGAGTTACTTTTTAACTCATATTCAACTTGACTTTGACTTGTAGCAGGAGACTCGCATGATGCGTTTGGTCCTGAAATAATTTGTCTTTTTTTTTTTTTTATCTTGAAGATGTTAAAGTTGTCTTATTAAAACTATAATATTTCCCATTTTTATTCTTTTTTATTAGAAACCTCGAGTTTTCTAATTTTCAAATTGTACTTTCGGTAGAATGTCACATGCGCTGTGCGTGGTGAGGTCATATTTCTTTTTATTGAAGATGAACATAAATCATATGTGATTAAGTTAGCGACTAAAACGTTTGTGTGTGTGTGTGTGAGAGAGAAATGCATTTGGAATTAGAATTGGAAGATTCGACCTTCCCTACTTTGTTTTTCGTTATCGGATTTTCTGCAATATGAAATATCAACGCAAATGATTATAAAATTAGTAAATCAATCTAACAAATAAATAATATTAGCAAATCAATAAAGAATCTTCGTATCTGATTATACAGACATATTTTGCGAGAAAAAATGTAGAGAAAACTCACGGTGATGCCAAACATTGTCTGCCTCTGCTTTTCGCGAAGCATCTTCGAACCTACTCCCACACCGGTTCAACGCGTCGCATATCTTGCTCATTGGACCTGCAAACGAACACCAACAAAACCGTCGGCCCTCATCAAAGCCATCCTCAAAAGCCTAATCATCAACCATAACTTCCGACGCTGTGGAGAACTCGCCTCGATGGTTACTCACTCCTGCCAGGCGGCGCAGAAGCATTCAGTGGAGCAACGTGGACGTATGGGTTCTTGCTGCAGCCGCCGCTTTGGCTGAGGCTGGCGAAGCCAAAGGCCGAGCCGCTCAGGGTGGCATTCATGTCGCTGGAGTGGAAGCTTGCGGGGTGGGACTCGCCAGCGATCCAGGTGGTGGCATGCTGGTTCGTGGGGTGCGCCCAGGGCTCCACCGGCGTCCCCACCACGCATGTGCTGCAACACGTCGCCGCCGGTTCTCCTCTGCTGCCGCTCATCGCCTTCTTCTCCTTCGTCTCCGTCATGTAAGTGTCGATCAGGACTGCGATTCCAGAAACAATCGCACAAGAAAAGAGAGTGGAGATGAAACCTAGAATCAGAATCCGAATAACCTTTTTTTTTTTTGCTTAATTTTTGAGTTAACGGCTCGATGTGGTTTGAGTCTAGAAGCGACCTCCCTCGCTAAAGCAAAGAGACTACGAGAAGAAAGCAATAGTGAGGCAATTCTTTGCATCCGAGGTCCCCTGAGCTTTTTGTTTTTTTTCGCCCCGTATCCCAAATTAAGGAACCTGTTACCGAAAAAGTGTTTCCTCAGAATCTTTGGACTTTGATAAAATCCCTAATAATTAAGATTTCAAATGATTATTTTTAAAATTGTTTTTAAAAAAATTAAAATTTTAAAAAATAATCGGTTCGGTCCAATCCAATCCAGTCCGATTTCACGTGGAACTGAGAACCGGATTGAAAATCACCGGTTTCAATTTTATGGAATCGGGAACCAGACCGAGTGCCTTCTGGAACCGCCTTGAACCGGCTAGTCCGGTCTAGGCAGATCCTATTGCACACCCCTACTTTGGAGGCTAGAAACAGAAATATTGTATCCGGCGAAGAAAAAAAGCAGCGAAATTACAAATGAAGCAATGCTCTGTTTGATTCTCTTTTCCTCACTTCTAAATCAAAAAATGCAAATGAAGTTATATGAAAGTCAAATCTTGAAAATGGCGAAATTAAATTCACAAAAATTGCAAAATTTCACATCCATTCTCAAAATGAGATTTTGCTTGCCCTCGTCTATTTCTAGTTCGTTCGATTTGATATGAAGAAAGATGTACTACTTAAAAATGATAGTAGGAAGAGTCTGGAACGGTTAACACGATCTCAAAATCTAAACACGATAATGCTTATTTGCTTTGAAATGAATTTAAACTCGAGTAGAATACTCAAACCTAGTTTTAATAAAGATGACATATATCTCTCCCCTCGAATAAAAGTTCCTACTTTGACGTTATAGTTTTGGACAACGAATCTTAAAAGGGAAACTAATTTCATTTTGTAAGTGCACATTTGCCACTATAATAACTTTAGCAACCTAGTAAATAGAATAAGAATTTAATTAATCTCAAGTATTATTGTTATTTAGGGAGAGATCATCTTTCGATGTCTTCCACTATTTTCTATTCGATTTTTACGTAATCAATAAAAGTCTCCACTATTTATTGTGAAGGTAACTGTCTTGTACTCCCTTTCCTTTAAACCACGACGGCAATTGGTGCACCGTGAAGTAACTTATACATAGCGATCGGTGGACCGCCGTGAAGCCACGCGTAAAGCGGGTTGTGTGCTAGCTGGAATTTTAAGCAAAGAATTCGGAACCCAAACTCGCACCTCATAACAGTATGGTGAAAGTCGTCACTAGATTTTCTATTGGATCGGAAAGTCCACATTATAACCTATGAACATCTTTAATTGATGATGCTAAAGGATGATACCGGTGTAATTAAGATCCATAAATATAGTCATACATATCTACAATATGATGATGGCCAAGACAAGAAAGGGGAGCTACCCATGAAACAAAACCAATACCACGTTTCAATTTGCCACATATGTGACAGGATCAATGGTTTTGATATGTGACTATACCTGTGTAATACTAGTGCTAGTATGCTCAAAATGATAATCTTCGTAAGTTATTTCGCCAGTCGATGAAGTGGAAATAGTATCTTTGCCATTGTCAGTCCAAGTTCCATCTTCCCTTGTTGACATTTCTGTTGGATAAAAGAGTGGCTTGGGAGGTATTTGTAGATCATCTACTTCTCCTTCGAGCATTTGCAAGACTTTGTGCATCGAAGGCCGTTCGCTAGGATTCAATTGTATGCACCAAAGAGCAACCATCATCATCTTCTTTATTTTTCTCCGATCCTTCTCGCTTATTTCTTCCATTGGAACGTCCAATCCTTCACTAAGTTGATCATGAACCCATAAAGGAAAGTAAGTATGACTGGAACACTCTGCAACCTCGTCTGTATTCTTCCTCCTACTAGCCATTTCCATCAACAATTTGCCGAAACTATAGACATCGGCTTTGTTAGAGATTCCCCCAATGTTCTTGTACACCAGCTCCGGAGCCATGTATCCCAAGGTAACTCTCGCGGTATTTAGAGACACAGTGTTGTGGTCCGGGGAATACAATCTTGCAAGCCCAAAGTCAGAAACTTTTGGAGTAAAATCCCTGTCGAGAAGAATGTTATGAGGCTTAATATCAAAGTGTACAATTTGCACGTCGCATCCTCGATGAAGGTACTCAATCCCTCTAGCCACTCCGAGAGCAATCTCATACACTTCCTTGCCATCACAAGAAGTCCCCTCTCCTCGTGAGAAAATGTGCTTATCCAAAGATCCATTGTGCATGAAATCGTAGACAAGAGCTTGTTTCGAGCCCTCGAAGCAAAAGCCGATGAGTCCGACCACATTAACATGATGAATTCTTCCGATGGTGGCCACTTCGCTAATGAAGTCCTGCCCATTCGCTTTCCCCTTCTTTAGAATTTTGACTGCCACCTCGCGGCCGCTCCGGAGTTTTCCTTTAAACACAGAACCATACCCGCCCTCGCCTAGTTTGACCTTATGGCCGCCCGTGATCTTCTTGATGTCTGAGTAAGCGTACCTTATCGGCAAGAAGTTATTATTAGATTGCAAAAAATCCTCAACATTTTGATCCATTGCTAAGTGTCTTCTCCTCCATTTGCGTATTAGCAACATCATCACGCATGGGGCTCCCAAGATGAATTTCACAACCATGAAGGCAAACACTATATTTCCAATAACCAATTTGTGGGTGTGTTAAACGTTTGCATTTATAAATATTAAATCAATTTCACAACGAGAAGGCGGTAGTAATGTTACCAATGCCAAAGAGTGAGAGCATCGCATCTCGGTAGCGGTTGGTCCATATTCCACAAGAGAGATTGAATTTGTCACAAATGAAATCTGAAGAAATTTAAAAAGACACTTATTTAGACCATAATTAAGCACTGAATATAAAAAATCAATAAATAATGTATTTATTCTTATACCTATAACTAATTTGTGGGTGGGTTGAATGTTTGCATTTAGAAACATTAAATTAATTCCACAATAAGAAGATTGTATAAATGTTACCGATTTCATGGAGCGAGATCACCTCAATAATCCTGACAATATCGGAGAGGATATTGAAGAGGTGAACATCGATATCTTTGTCTGCAGAAAAGATAGAATATGTGACAAGTGAAAGCTGAAGAAAATTTAAAAGATACTTTGTTTAGACCACAATCAAGGATTGTGTATAAAAAAATGAATAAATAATGTATTTATTCTTATATTTATAACTAATTTGCGGGTGTGCTAAACGTTTGCATTTAGAAACACATAATTAATTCCACAATGAGAAGATTTAATGTTACCGATACCATGAAGCGAGATCATTTTAATCGTCCAGGCAATATGGTCGAGGTAATAGAGGATATTTTCATAGAGGACATATATATCTGCAAAAAAAGATACAATATGTGACAAGTGAAAGCAGAAGAAAATTTGCAAGACACTTATTTAGACCATAATCAAGCAATGAGTATATCAAGTTCAGTCCACTAAGATTTGTTGGCGGAATTCGAATTAAATTAATAAACAAATAAATAAAACTGTATTCAGTATTATACTTGTTAAATACCACAACAGCATTTAGCTAGCTACTTGATCATAGTGGCATTTTCAAATGGCATGGGCTCCAACAAGATATACAGATGACCGACCTCAATTTTGCATTTAGATTAAATTTCACAGGTTTTGGCCAAATAAAATTTCACAATTTTAATTTTTGTTGAGAAAACCAAATGAATCAAAAGTCCTTACTGGGTGAGGGCTCGCAATAAAGTTGGTGCTCAGTGCTGATATTGCAAAAATAACAATCTTTGAACTGGATCTCACAAGCCTTTCGAAGCCATGAAAGCTCAAACCCATAAACCATCTGTTCATGAATTTGCGCGTAGGAACGAAGATTGTCGCCATCAGCCCACCATGGTATTATTGCCATATACTCTATAGTGCATCCGGTTTCCACGTTCGAGACATTCGAATCCACCATGGCATATAATCGCCTTCTTGTACCAAAAGAATTCGAATATTTGACCCCATCGAGGCACGAGGAAGTGTCAATGTAAAGGTGAGAATCGACGGCCTTCCTGCAGCCCACGATCAAAACAGTCCTGGCTAAATTTGGAACAGAGTACCTGTAATCCCGGCAACTGTACGAATCTGATATGGTGTCGAAGTGGCATGCCGAAGAGCGGTGAGGAACAGACGAGCAATTGCCCTTTTGCAGCCCCATATCAGCAACCCTGATCGTGTAGTTGGTATAGTCGATGTACCGTACGGAATAATTGCCCGGATATAGATCGACAATAGTGCGGTTATTTATGCAGGCGAGCTCAAAGTTAGGGTCGCCGCAGACCGTCGGGTCGCCCCTCAGCCGAAACGGGAAGCCTATGTTGACCTCGCCGCAAGAGGTGGTGCATTGATTATTTTCGACGGCAATGCCAAAAGACTGATGGAGAGGAAGAAGAAGAACAGCAACAACAACGAGGAGTGGATCTGTGTGCATAGCTCATGCAATAGGAGAGAGCACGAATCAGCAAGGCAAAATCTGAGTGTTTAGTGTGGAGATGGAAGAGAAAGATAGATAAAAGATGAGAGGAATATTTTGAGTTGCTCTGTTTCTTTCTTGGAAATAATGAGGAGTGTATTTATCAACGGAGATAGGGAAAAATAAAATCTCCGACGACAGCTAATTGTGTGGAGGTGAGTGATTTTGCGTGCAGCGACCGGCAACAATTGGACGTGCGAGAAACGGAAAAGTTTGGGAATGGTCGGCTGAGGAGTCAAAAACCGGTCAAAGTTTGAGACAATCATGAAGTGCGACTTGAAGCATCGATTAGGGGCTAAAAATGATAATCGTTTTCTTCCAAAAACAGATTTTTGACAGTCGCCGATCACCACTCGCCACTGCCACCCCTCACTAGCCACTCGCCTCCCACCGCCGGTCGCTACCCGTCGATGAATGAAAAAAGAATGTAAGATAGAGAAATTTTGTGTTGTTGACAAAAAAAATTTATGTCGTGATCTCGATAAGATCATGAGAATTAGAATCTAAATGAGCCTTTTTTTTTGCTTAATTTTTTAATTTAACTGTTCGATGCGTTTGGGTCTAGAAGTGACCTCCCTTGCCGAAGCAAGAGGCTTCTAGAAGGAAGCAAAATAGAGAGGCGATTCTTTGCATCCAACGATGCGATCATTCTATTATTTCGGATTTGGTCCCCTGAACTTTTTGTTGTTTTCCCCTGTAACCCAAAATTAAGGAACCTGTTACCAAAAAAGCGTCCTTCAGCAATCTTTGGAGGCCCAAAAACAGAAATATTGTATTTCGGCCAAGAAAAAAAATAGTGAAATTGTAAATGATGCAACTCACCGTTCGGTTCTTCTTTTCTCACTTCTTAGTCGAAAAATGCAAATGAAGTTATATGAAAGGCAAATCTTGAAAATGGAGAAATTATATTCGCGGAAATTGTAAAATTTCACATCCATTCTTAAAGTGGGATTTTGTTTGCCCTCGCCTATTTCTTGTTCGTTCTATTTGATATGAAGAGTGATGCACTGCTTAAAAATGATAGTAGGAAGCGTTTGGAATTATTTGAAAACTGAACACGACAATACTCATTTGCATTTGAAATGAAATAAAGTCAAGTGGAATACTCAAACCTAGTTTTAATAAAGATGACATATATCTCCTACTATAAAATTTCCTCCTAACGTAATAGCTTTAGATAATGAATCTTAAAAGGAAAATTAATATCATTTTTTAAGTGCACATTTAAAGCTAAATGACTTTAGCAACCTAGTAAATAGAATAAGAATTTAATTAATCTCATGTATTATTGTTATTAAGGGAGAGATTATCCTTTGACATGTCCCCCTATTCTTTGATTCCACTATTTATTGTATAGGTAACTATCTTGTACTATCCCTCCTTTAAATCAAAGTTCTTTATTGTCTCTCTCCATTCATCATTTTTCAACATAATTCGTAGCGACAATTGATGCACCATGAAGCAACACATACATAGTGATTGCTGGAGTGCTGTGAAGCCATGCGTAGAGCAGGTTTTACGCTCGCTAGATTTTTAAGCATAGACTTCCAATAGAAAATCTTGTCACAGCTTTCAACATAGTGCTACGAGTAGTTAGTTTGGGTTAATGTCATCCTTAATATGATAGCGCTAAAGGATGATACAAGCGAGACGAGTAATTGCCCTTTCATAGCCCGACATTAGCGACCTAATCGTGCAGTTGGTATAGTCGATGTACCGTACATAGTACTTGTCTGAGTACAAATCGAGAACCGTACGATTATTTATGCGGGCTAGCTTATAGTTAGGGTCGCCGCAGACCTTTGGGTCGCTCCTAAGCCGAAAATGGTAACTTATGTTCGCAATCTCGCCACAAGAGATTGTGCACTGATTATTTTCGATGGCGACGCTAAAAGACTAATGTAGACAGAGGAGCAGGAGGAGTTGATCTTTGGGCATAGCTTATGCAATAGCAGAGAGCACGAATTGGTTAAGCAGATCTAGTGTTTTGTTTAGTGTGGCAATGTAAAAGAAAGAGAGACAAGATGAGACGAATACTTTTACTTTGCTCCCCTTCTTGAAATGACGAAGAGAGCGGGAGTAATTTCCCCTTCTTGAAATGATTAGTTTAGTACTTTCGATGACTGAATTACCATGTCATGTATCTTTTTTTGTGTGATTAGCTTTGCTTAAACAACTATGATGCATTATTCCTTAATCAATTTTTCTTTTCATCTTGAAGATGTTAAAGAAATCTTAGTAGAATAATAATTTCTCCCATGTTTTTTTCTTTAATTACGAGCCCCAACTTTTCTAATTTTGAAATTTTTTTAGATGTAATGTGATTTGTGCCTTTTCATACGTCCCAGTACAATTCATGTGCGTTGGATATGTAAAGATCACGTACTGTCTTGAAAATCTAACAAGTCAAACGTGACGCAGCCCCATTTTCTAATTTAGGGTGCGAGGGAGTTCCTGCGTGATGGAGAGTGCTCCAACTCATATAGCCCTTAATAATCGTGGAGTCATCCCCACAAGTCTTCTCTAGAAATGTCACAGTCAAAGTCTTCTTGAAGTGACAGGTCTTGCGGTGTTAATTGGATGTGGAAAATTCTTGGTGCCACAGAATTTCCACGTAGAAGTCTTCTTGAAACTTCCTTATGCGCGCGATGTGTTCCCACACGTACAAAAGTCCATGTGAGGGCACTAACAACTCTACTTGACAATTGACGAATTCGACTTTAGAAACCGAGAGGACGACACCACCGTTACTACTTTAAATGAGGGTAACGGTGGTGCCTCCACGATAGGTTTCAGCCTTTAAATTGTAATAGATAAATAAATCAAATGAAGAAAAAACGAAAAAAATATTAAAATATCTTTATATTCAATGCAAAATGAACAGTTTAAACATCTTTGTTACTAGAAAAAATAAATGTAGGATTTCTATTAGCAATACCCTTTGACTTTCCTGAATACTTCAATTGCATATTTGTGTTGGTATTTGTCGCTGCCTCGCGACAAGTATTACTTGATGACAGAACTCCATTTTATGTATGTAATAGTGGTTCACAATCAAAAAGGTCCCGTCCCATGTCTTCTGGCTGGCCTACTTGCTGTTTCTTTTTTCATTTGGGATAGGAGCATTGAAAGTCCAAAAACTTATCACGAAAATGCAATTGAGTCCTAAAACTTTCAAAAAGTGCAATAAAATTCTAAAATTTATCACGAAAATACAATTTAGTTGTAAAACTTACAAAAAGTGCAACTAAAGAAAGGACTTGATTGGACATTATCTGCGAACACCTCTGCTTTTCGCGTAGCATCTTCGAACATCTTCCCACCTTGGTTTAGCGCGTCGCATATCTTATTCATCAGACCTACAAACGCTAACAAAGCGTTGGCCTCATCAAAACCATTCTTAAAGCCTAATCATCAATCATAACTTTCAACGCAAAATATGCCTCGATAGTCCTCACTCATGCTAGATGTTGCGAAAGCATTTAGTGGAGCGATGTGGACGCATGGGTTCTCTCTGCCGCTTTGGTTGAGGTTGTCGAAGCCAGAGATCGAGCCGCTTGTAAGGGCATTCAAGCAGCTAGAGTGAAAGCTCGCGGGGTGAGCCTCACCATCGAGCCATGTGGCGGCCTGCTGGTTCGTGGGATGTGCCCATGACTCCACCGGCGTCCCCACCATGCACGTGCTGCACCGCGTTGCCTCCGATTCGCCTCCGCCACTCATTGCCTCCTTCTTTGACCTCATCTTCGTTTGCATCTACTTCTCTCGCGCAAGTGTCGATTAGGACTGCAATTCGAGAAACAATCGCACAAGAAAAAGAGAGTGGAGATGGAATCTAAAAAAGAGGAGAGATCTCGATAAGAAAGCGAGAGAGAACGATAAACGAGATTTAGAATCAAAATAAGAATGTGATGAACTTTTCTTTTTTTCCTTGTGTTTTTTTTTGCTTAATTTTTAAATTGATGGCTCAATATGTTTGAGTCTAGAAGCGACCTTCCCCATTAAAGCAAAGAGACTACTACAAGTGACGCGTACATAGCGAGGCGATTCTTTGCATCCGAGGATTCGACCTTTCTATTATTTACAAAATGAACTTAAGTGCTCAAATCTAATTTTAATAAGTATAACATACAATTCAGACTCGGATAAAATTTCCTCCTGACGTAATAGTTTAGGCAAGGAATATGAAAAGAAAAAACTTTCATCATTCTCAAATGCACATTTACTATTAAATAACCTAAGCAACCTAGTAAAAAGAAATTAAAATTTAATTAACCTCATCTATTACTGCTGTTAAGGGAGAGATTATGTTTTGATGTCTCCCACTACTCTTGAATATAATTTTTATAATTTTTTATGGAATAAAAAAGTCAATAAATGTCGCTACTGTCTATTGAGTGGGTAAGAGTCTCGCACTCCCCCTCCTTTAAACCAAAGTTGTCGTTTACCATCTCTCCCAAAAATTTTCACATCTCTCCACATATCAGTTTTCGATATTATTTGTAGCGACAATTGGTGTACCATGAAGTGACGCGTACATAGCGACCACTGAAGTGACATGAAGCCACAAGTAGCACAGGATGTGTGCTACTAGGGTTTTGAAGGAAAAACTCCAAGACCAAATCTTACCCCTTGTAACGCTATGCTGGAACTAGTTTTCTGTTGGATTTGGATGTCCAAATTACAATAAATGACATCTTTAATATGATAATACTAAAGATAAATACAGTTCTAGTTAAGATTCATAAACACAATCATAAGCATATATAATCTGACAATGGCCGGAAAAGGGGAACCACACATAAAGCAGTATAAACACTACCCATTTCTATTTGACACACGTGTCACGGGATCAAATGGTATTGATATGTGTCTATGCTTGTGTAATGCTAGTACTAATATGCTTATGAGAATCTACGTAAGTTATTGCACTAGTTGATAAAGTGGATATAGTATCATAGCCATTGTCAATCCAAGTTCCATCATCTATTGTTGACATTCGAGCTGGATAAAAGAGTGGCTTGGGAGGTATTTGCAGGTCATCTACTTCTCCTTCCAGCATTTCCAAGACCTTGCACATCGAAGGGTGTTCGCTAGGATTCAATTGTATGCACCAAAGAGCAATGATTATCATTTGTTTTACTATTCTATTATCCTCCTCGCTAACTTGTTCCACCAGGATGTCTAATCCTTCATTAAGTTGATCATGAACCCATAAAGGAAAGTAGATTTTGTTGAGTAAAACTCCTATTGATTTTGAAGTTGACAAAACCTTCCATAATGTTTGTAAATCTGATGCTTATTCTAAACCTTCTGATTTCAGGAAAATATGTTCTGGAAGCTAAGAATGAAGTTACTCAGATTTTACAAGTTAAGAAGAATTATTTAAGTTCTGAGAAATTTTCCAGACGCAGAAATAATTCAGACTCTATGAGTTCTTGAGGACCCACGAAAGCTAAAGTTCTGAGATTCAGGAATTTCCAGAAGCAGACGCGTAAGCTGAAATTCTTCAGAAGCAGATGCAGAAGCTGAAATTTCCAGAAGCAGACGAAGATGCAGTAATTCTTCAGAAGCAGACGAAGATGCAGTAATTCTTCAGAAGCAGACGAAGACGCAGTAATTCTTCAGAAGCAAAAATCCAGAACGAAGAATAACAGCTAGTGTTCTGGCATGGATTTCATAGAAGGAAAGTATTGATTTGTTCAATCTTAATCAAATTGATTGACAATCAAATACTAAGACAAGAATGATCTACAACGGACAAAAACTCCACTTATGGAAACCAAGATTCTGTTTGTATGGGCGACCAGAATCAGTGGGATTCAGAATCTATCACTAACGGCTACTCAATCCTTAGTTTACAAATCTGTCCAAGGTGAAGATTGGAAGATAATCCTCTGTGAGCTGTCCAACGGGTAGTGTGGATAGAGAGGTGTATTTAAGGAGAACATGAGCAGCAGAAGGTAGAGAGATTCAAGAATCATCAAGTCCAAAGTCTGAGTTCACTCCAATCTGTTCTCTTGTCGTTCTGTACTTAAGATCAAGATCTTGAGGATTACTTTGTAAAGAGTATTTGTGTGAGATAGAGAGTCCTATCATACACAATAGTGCTGAGACTCAAAGTCTGTAAATTCCTCTTGATTACATAGTGAAATCCAGCCAGTAGGCTGTAAGCGTGGGAGAGTGGACGTAGGCTTGTCATAAGCCGAACCACTATACATCTGTGTGCAGATTCTCTTTTCCTCATCTCTCATTTTACGTCTTGCATTTCAGTACTTCGTTCTTCAGATCTAACTTTAATCTGAATATTATTCAGACTCTTTTGTTCTACATTTTATTTCCGCGAAATTTATAAGTTTTGTTAAGGATCACCTATTCACCCCCCTCTAGGTGACCCGTGCTAGCCACTTCAATTGGTATCAGAGCCGGTTGCTCATTTCACTGAAGTGTTTTACTTCTGAGCTAACGATCTATATGGCTAGCTATGGTGCTCCAGGACTCATTGAAGGACAGAGTAACAACAGACCACCATTCTTCGATGGCAAAGAATATAGCGTCTGGAAAAACAAGATGAAGGCATTCATCAAATCAATCGATCACATGCAATGGGATGTGATTATCAGAGGAGTCAATCCAAAGTCTTCAGACTCAAAAGAAAAGGCAGATGCAAGCAAGCCAGCAGATCCTCCTCTATCTCAAACCGAGATAGCTAAAAGAGAGACTTTAGATTCTAAAGCAATTTATTCTCTTTATTGTGGATTATCTCCTATTGAGTATAAGAAAATTGCTGCTTGTGAATCTGCAAAAGAAATCTGGGATACTCTTTATGTTACGTACGAAGGAACAGATCGAGCCAAGGAAACTCAGATCAATATTTTGCTTGGCCAATATGAATCCTTCAAAATGAAGCCTGGAGAACTAATTGCTGATTTTTATGACAGGTTCACTGACATAGTAAACGGTCTTGCTTATCAAGAACAGCCAATCCCAGATGCATTGAAAGTGAACAAACTTCTGAGAGGACTGACAGAACAGTGGGACAACATCAAAACATCTCTTAGCGAGACACAAAGGATCAAGCCTCTATCAGTGAATGAATTGATTGGAACTCTTCAATCATATGAAACTGAGAAGCGAAATGAGCAAAACATATCCAGAGGTAATAAATCAATTGCTTTGAAAACTAACGATGATTCTGATGCAGACACTGAAGATGTAGATGTTGACGATGAAGAACTGGCTCTCTTCATAAAGAAGTACAAGAAAATGAAAATCAGAGGAAGAGACCTCAAAGGAAAGAAGCCTTTTGAGAACAAGAGGTCCATCGATGATACAGAGAGATCAAAGGAGATAATTTGCTTTCACTGTAGGAAACGTGGACACATCAAGCCAAACTGTCCACTTCTGAAAAAGAAGACCAAATTCGAGAAAGCAAAGAAGGCCTTAAAGGCAGAAACTTGGAGTGACACAGAATGTGAAGATAGTGATGAAGAAGTCTGTCTGATGGCAAAGTCAGACTCAGACTCAGATTCTGATTCTGATCCAAGAGTGGAAATTGAGGTAAAGCCTTCTGAGATGTCTATCGAAGTGTCCAATTATATTGATGAATTGTGCTTTGAATTCAAGACTGCTCTTAAAAGAATCTCTTCCTTAAAAAAGGAAAATTCTTCACTACGGCAACAGGATGTTTCTCAAAAAGAAAGGATCGATTTTCTTCAAAAAGAATTTCATCAAATCAAGGAAAGTCGAGATTTTCTTTCCAAAGAAAATGATGTTTTAAAAAGGGAAATTTCAAAAATTACTTCCAAGTTTTCAAAAGGTTCAGAAACCTTGAAGCATATCCTTTCCATTCAAATTCCTTACTATAACAAATCTGGTCTTGGATTTGTAAAGGAAAGTGATAGCTTAATCGATTTTCCAAAAGTCAAGGAGAGATTGAAACAAAGACCTCCTAGACAAGTTTACAAAAATCATTTCAAAAGGAATTTTGTAAAACCTGTTGGCCGGAGTGCACTCAGGTGCTCAAAATGTGGAGATCCACAACATTTTGAGAATGAATGCCCTAAGGTCTGGAGACCTGTTCGAAGAGATTTTGTTAAGACAGCTTATACTAATACTCAAGGACCCAAGCAAGTTTGGGTACCAAAGAAAACTTGAGTTGTTGTAATTCTTGCAGATTACCACAAAAAGAAAAAGGAAGTGGTATCTGGACAGTGGATGCTCCAGACACATGACAGGAGATCCAAACATATTCGCTGATCTACAAAATCTGAAGGGTGGAAAAGTATCCTTTGGAGGAAATACTAAAGGACAAATCATCGGCAAAGGAACAGTTGATATTGGAGGACTAAGAATCAATGACGTATCATTAGTAAAGGGACTCAACTACAATTTGATCAGCATAAGCCAGCTTTGTGATACAGGATTCAGAATCAACTTTCAAGAAGATACATGCTCAGGAACAAGCAAAGATTCTTCTCAAACATTCACAGGAAGAAGACATGGCAATATCTATCTTCTGGATGTTAATCCAAACTCCAATCACTGCTTGATTTCAATCAAAGAGGATGAAGATCTTTGGCACAGAAGGTTGGGACACATCAGCATGAAACAGATCTCAAAAATCTCTAACAAGAAACTTGTTCGAGGTTTGCCAGACTTGAAATACAGAAAGACAGACCTATGCAATGCTTGCATGCTAGGAAAACAAGTAAGAAGTTCTTTCAAATCAATACATCATGTTTCTACTGATCGTGCTTTGCAGCTTCTTCATATGGACTTGTTTGGACCAACCAGAACACAAAGTATTGGTGGTAAGAGATATTGTTTAGTTATTGTTGATGACTTTACTAGATTTACATGGGTGTTCTTTCTTGCTCATAAAAATGAGGCATTCTCATATTTTTCAAAATTTGCAAAAAGAATTCAAAATGAAAAAGGCTATACCATTTCCTGCATTAAAACTGATCATGGGGGAGAATTTGAAAATCAAAATTTTTCAGACTTTTGTGAGGAAAATGGCTTTCAACATAATTTTTCTACTCCATACACACCAGAACAAAATGGTGTTGTGGAAAGGAAAAATCGTTCTTTGCAAGAAATGGCAAGAACTTTGTTGATTGAAAGCAGGATTCCTTTTCACTTTTGGGCAGATGCAGTTTTTACAGCATGTTACATTATTAACAGAGTCTTTCTCAGACCCATTCTTGAGAAAACCCCCTATGAGCTTTTCAAAGGCAGAAAGCCTAGTATCTCATATTTTCGTGTGTTTGGTTGTAAATGCTTTATTCTCAAAAACTCGAATGATCGCCCTGGTAAGTTTGATGATAGAGCAGATGAAGGCATCTTACTTGGATATTCCACTTCAAGCAAAGCATACAGAGTATTCAACAAAAATTCTCAGACTGTAGAAGAGACAATGAATGTAAGGTTTGAAGAAAATGTTCAGACTCACAAAGATGAATCTGAATTACTTCCCTGTATTCAAGTATCTTCAGAAGGTCATCTAGAATCTCAAAAGATCGAAGATTCTGTGGAAGAAGGAAAAGAAGACAATGTACAGACTCAACTAGAAAATCTAGAGTCTGCAGATTTTCAGAAGGAACGTTTTGACAAAAACTGGAAACATAAGTCCAGTCATCCGAAAGATCTCATCATTGGAGAAATAGAAGATGGTATAAAGACCAGATCCAAACAGAAGGAAATCATCAGCAACTTGGCATTGATATCTGAAATAGAACCAAAAGAGGTTGGAGAAGCCTTAACAGATGAAAGCTGGATAGAAGCTATGCAAGAGGAACTTCAGCAGTTCAGGATAAATGAAGTATGGGAGCTTGTGCCAAGACCCAAAAATCGTCCAGTAATTGGAACAAAATGGGTGTTCAGAAACAAACTGAACGACAAAGGAAAGGTCACAAGAAACAAGGCAAGACTGGTTGCAAAAGGCTACTCTCAAGAAGAAGGCATTGATTATGATGAAACATATGCACCAGTTGCAAGGTTAGAAGCCATACGGCTATTACTAGCTTATGCTTGTTTCCATAACTTTAAACTATTTCAGATGGACGTGAAAAGTGCATTTCTAAACGGATATATTAAAGAAGAAGTATATGTGGATCAACCACCTGGTTTTGAAGAACCAAGGAAGACAGATCATGTTTACAGACTCAAAAAGGCTCTTTACGGTCTGAAGCAGGCACCCAGAGCATGGTATGAAAGGTTAAGTAATTTCCTTCTACAAAATAATTTTACAAAAGGTAAGGTAGATACTACTCTTTTTGTTAAGAAAAAGGGTAAGGATTTTCTACTTGTTCAGATCTATGTTGATGATATTATTTTTGGATCTTCTAATGAATTGCTTTGCAAGGAATTCTCTAAAAATATGCAGAACGAGTTCGAGATGAGCATGATGGGAGAACTAACATTCTTTCTTGGCTTACAAGTGAAACAAATGAAAGATGGTACTTTCATTTGCCAAGAAAAATATGCCAAGGAGATTGTCAAGAAGTTTGGTCTGCAGAATTGCAAGAAAACAGACACTCCAATGCCTCATTCATCCAAGCTAGACAAAGATGTGAATGGTAAAAAGGTTGATCAGAAGGTATATAGAAGCATGATAGGTTCTCTATTATATCTTACTGCATCTAGACCTGACATACTTTTTAGCGTCTGTATGTGTGCGAGATTTCAGTCAGATCCAAAGGAATCGCATCTTTCTGCAGTAAAAAGGATAATCAAATACATTGGAACTTATCCAATGCTAGGTCTTTGGTATTCCAAAGATTCAGATTTTACTCTTACTGGTTATTCCGATGCTGACTTGGCTGGATGTAAAGTGGACAGGAAAAGTACTACAGGTACTTGCCAACTGCTTGGGAATATGTTAGTATCCTGGTATTCAAAGAAGCAGAATACAGTCGCACTATCAACAGCAGAAGCAGAATACGTAGCCTTAGGAAGTTGCTGTGCACAGATTCTGTGGATGAAGCAGCAGTTGCGAGATTTTGCTGTTGAAGACTCAAATGTTGAAATCAGATGTGACAATACCAGTGCTATCAATCTCACTAAGAATCCCATTCTTCACTCTCGGGCTAAGCATATTGAGATCAAACATCATTTTATTAGAGATCATGTGCAAAATGGTGATGTGAATATTCAATTTATTGATTCTAAGAATCAATTAGCTGATATATTCACAAAACCCCTTGATAAATCATCTTTCGAATTTATTAGAAATAAACTGTGTATTACTTATCCTTCTTGAAGTGTTTCGACAAACAGGAAAATTCTTCAGACTCAAGTAGTTTCGGTCTGAACATTCTTCAGACTCTCAAGAACGGTACGTACATAGTTTAAATTTTGGCGGGAATATTTTTGGCAGGATATTCACACATTTGTTATATTTGGAAGTCAATCAGGTACGTACCTAATCTAATCTGATTAATTGAGTTTAGAATATTATCTTATCTTTCTTTTTTGCTTCAGAACATATATTTTCTTTCTATTTATTTTGAGGTTACTTATTACCTTCTAAAAATAACCTCTTATTTCCAAAGATTCGTCTTTATCGTTTATATACCCTTATCGTTTCTTTCCAAAACCCTCATCAGTACTCTTTTCGGCTCAAACCTCTTTCGACTCTCAGAAACCCTCTTCTTCTTCCTTCTCCAAAGTTCAAAACTTTTCGATCAAGAAGACTTCAGAATGCCTTTCAAGCGAAGATCATCACGTATCTTGAATCAAGAATCGAAATCTTCTGCTCCGCCAGAGTTTATGGACGTATCAGATACAGAATCGGAACATCTCGAAGAGTCTGCTCATGTTACACCCCCGCCTCGGTCGTCTTCATTCAAACCAGAGGGTGACAGAGATTTTCACTTCAAAAACATCAAGCTCTTATGGCAGAATTATCAAAGACTGAAGAGAGGTAATGCTGCTGCTGATACTCTTCTAAAATGTCTTAAAGATAATCACTTTCGGTCGGAAACTCATCTAGTTCAAGAGTATTCCAAATTATCTGCTGGGTCTGCTCCAACCCCTGCTTCCACAACCCCATCCTCGCATCGCTCCAAGAAAGGGAAAGAAAAGGTCGGAGAATCATATACTCCGTCTGTACAAACGCCAGTGGTAAGCCCTAAATCCTCCTCGAAATTTGTCGTTCCAGAGGATGACGCTCGTCTGTTCGAGCTTTTTGAGAAGAAACTGGGGATTGTCTCTCGAATGCCAGGAACAGGAAGTTTGTTTAGAAGTCCTGAACATCACACTTGTTATCAGCTTTTACTGGCTCGTGGTGTTATGAATCACAGGACTGTTGATTTTGCCTACTTGGAGAATGCTGGATTCTGTGTTAAACGCAAGTTTGAAAGGCAGGGAATCTATGAGTTTTGCCTTCAATCTGCAGACGTTTATTCTGAACTAACAGCATATTTTTACTCTAATCTCTCAATCTTGTCGCCCAACTGGCTTCAGTTTACTGTCGGTGACAAGAAATTTGACATCAAAAGTGATTTGTTAGCAAGAATAATGGGGACAAGACAATCTAAATTCATTCCTTTGGAGGTAAGTTATGAAGAAGCTTTCAGGGTAGCTTCTGAAGATTCCACTTTTGCTTTGGAACCAAAAAGGCATACAACATACTATGACTTATCCAGAAGATCAATCATTCTGCACAAAATCATCATCAATTGTTTGAAGCCGAAGGCAGCCTCCAAAACAGACCTGTCTAAATCAGAGATGAAACTTATCTGGGCTTTACTGAAAGGTCATCCCTTTTCTCTTCCTCACATCATCATATTCCACATGTACAGGACACTTCACAAGGACAAGGGACAGCTTCCCTATGGAGCATTGATTTCACGAATTTTTATGTTCTTACAAATATCAATTCCTGATGAGTTGAAACAAAATAGTGTTCCCTGTATGATTGTTGGAGAAAGGATGCTCTCCAAGATGAAACAGTTTGATGATATTAGGGAAAAGATCAAGGGAAAAGAGAAGGTTCATTCTGAGGCTACTCTTTCTGATAAGTTACGTAAAAGCAAAACAGAGCAAAGCAAGGGGGCAGCAAGTAAGAAGAAAGAAACTTCAGTCCAGCTGAAAGTGTATAAAAAGAGAAAAATCCTTCTGCAAGATGAGGATGATGAAGCAGAAGCAGACCACTTTCATACAGGTCATGCTGAAGTTCCAGAACATGGTTCTGTACCTGTTCCAGAACATGGTTCTCCACCAGTACCAGAACCAACTTTCACAGAACATGTCTCTGAGGAACAAGCACCTGTTCAGGGGGAGTTTCAACAAAAAGCAGCCCAAGGGTTCGATCAGCCTGAGCAAGCAAATGTCCAGGAACAGTCTTCCAACAATCAGAACATCCTTTCTCTTCTGCTCGAGATCAAAAGCAAACAAACTGCACTGGAACATGAAATCCAGAATCTGCAGAAAATTGTTGAGGAAAACAATAACTCTCAACAACTTCAAGCAACAGTGAATAAAGCAGAACTAAAGGAAGCCATTGCTCAATGCAGTTCAAGGATTGATGAAGCCGTTTCCATTCTGGACAATTTTCAACTAATCAGAACCCCTTCCAAATCTTAGCCTGTTTTCAAATTCTTTTTCTCTCATATTTTCTTTGGTCTGTAATGACTTTGACATTATCTATTTATCTTGTTATATCACGGCGTTACATTTAATATTTTTATCTTTTTGCTGATGACAAAAAGGGGGAGAATTTTTATGCAGATTTATTGCAGGTTATAGACAAAGGAAGAAATGAAGCACAGATTCTAACAACAGTGTTTAATTCTTTCAATCTGTGATTTAATGTGCTGAATATGATTACTCACTTCAAATTTATTCCAAATTGACACAATCTGCAGGAAAGTTTTGTCACCATCAAAAAGGGGGAGATTGTTGAGTAAAACTCCTATTGATTTTGAAGTTGACAAAACCTTCCATAATGTTTGTAAATCTGATGCTTATTCTAAACCTTCTGATTTCAGGAAAATATGTTCTGGAAGCTAAGAATGAAGTTACTCAGATTTTACAAGTTAAGAAGAATTATTTAAGTTCTGAGAAATTTTCCAGACGCAGAAATAATTCAGACTCTATGAGTTCTTGAGGACCCACGAAAGCTAAAGTTCTGAGATTCAGGAATTTCCAGAAGCAGACGCGTAAGCTGAAATTCTTCAGAAGCAGACGCAGAAGCTGAAATTTCCAGAAGCAGACGAAGATGCAGTAATTCTTCAGAAGCAGACGAAGATGCAGTAATTCTTCAGAAGCAGACGAAGACGCAGTAATTCTTCAGAAGCAAAAATCCAGAACGAAGAATAACAGCTAGTGTTCTGGCATGGATTTCATAGAAGGAAAGTATTGATTTGTTCAATCTTAATCAAATTGATTGACAATCAAATACTAAGACAAGAATGATCTACAACGGACAAAAACTCCACTTATGGAAACCAAGATTCTGTTTGTATGGGCGACCAGAATCAGTGGGATTCAGAATCTATCACTAACGGCTACTCAATCCTTAGTTTACAAATCTGTCCAAGGTGAAGATTGGAAGATAATCCTCTGTGAGCTGTCCAACGGGTAGTGTGGATAGAGAGGTGTATTTAAGGAGAACATGAGCAGCAGAAGGTAGAGAGATTCAAGAATCATCAAGTCCAAAGTCTGAGTTCACTCCAATCTGTTCTCTTGTCGTTCTGTACTTAAGATCAAGATCTTGAGGATTACTTTGTAAAGAGTATTTGTGTGAGATAGAGAGTCCTATCATACACAATAGTGCTGAGACTCAAAGTCTGTAAATTCCTCTTGATTACATAGTGAAATCCAGCCAGTAGGCTGTAAGCGTGGGAGAGTGGACGTAGGCTTGTCATAAGCCGAACCACTATACATCTGTGTGCAGATTCTCTTTTCCTCATCTCTCATTTTACGTCTTGCATTTCAGTACTTCGTTCTTCAGATCTAACTTTAATCTGAATATTATTCAGACTCTTTTGTTCTACATTTTATTTCCGCGAAATTTATAAGTTTTGTTAAGGATCACCTATTCACCCCCCTCTAGGTGACCCGTGCTAGCCACTTCAGATTTGACTCGAATGCTCTGCGTCTACATCCAAATTCTTCCTTCCACTAGCCATTTCCATCAACAATTTGCCAAAACTGTATACATCGGCTTTGTAAGAGATGCCTCCGAGGTCCCTATAGACTAGCAATTCAGCCAACAAAAGCAGCTCTAAAGCAAAACGGCTTTTTCAAAGCATCACGTGTGGCGTTGTTCCGATCAAAGGTCACAAGTGTAAACCACCCGACGGATGCCACAGTCTCACTTCCCACAGACCTCGTCCTTGAGGATACCAACCGCTCCTTGATCCCTGGATCAAAGACCTTGTGTGCAGAACACTTTGATCACAGTCCTGCTGACCCAGCTGCTAGTCCCAAGGCTCTGGAGTCATGTATCCCAAGGTTCCTCTAGCGGCAGTCATAGATACGGTGTTGTAGTCCGTGGGATATAATCTTGCGTGCCCAAAGTCAGAAATTTTTGGGTTGAAATCGCTATCGAGAAGAATGTTGTGAGGCTTAATATCAAAGTGTAGTATTTGAATGTCGCATCCTCAATGAAGATACTCAATCCCTCTAGCTACTTCGAGAGCAATCTTGTAGACTTCCTTGCAATCAAGAGTAGTCCCTTGTCCTCTTGAAAAGATGTAATTATCCAAAGACCTATTGTGCATGAAATCGTAAACAAGAGCTTGTTTTGAGCCATCGAAGCAAAAACCAATGAGTCCAACCACATTAATATGGTATATGCTTCCAATGGTGGCCACTTCGCTGATGAAGTCCTGCCCATTTGCTTTCCCCTTCTTCAAAATTTTCACCACCACCTCACGGCCACTCTGAAGTCTTCCTTTGAACACGGAACCATACCCTCCCTCGCCGAGTTTGTCCTTAAGACCCCTAGTGATTTTCTTGATGTCCGAGTAACAGTACCATATCGGCAAGAAGTTATTATTAGATTGCAAAAATTCTTCAACGTTCTGATCCATTGCTAAGTGTCTTCTTCTCCATTTGCGTATTAGTAATGTCATAACGCAAGGGACTCCCAAGATGAATTTCACGACCATGCACGAAAACACTGTATTTTCGATAACTAATTTGTGGTGTGTTAAATGTTTGCATTTAGAAAAATAAAGTCAATTTCACAATGAGAAGACTGTAGTAATGTTACCGATGCCCAAGAGGAAGACCATCGCATGGAGGAGGTAAACGTTGATCTGTCTTCCGCAATAGATATTTAATTTGTCACAAATGAGACGTAAAGAAAATTTAAAAGACACTTATTTAGACCATAATCAAGCAATGGGTACATCGGTTCAATCCACTAACAAATGAATATATAATTTATTTATTATTACACGAGTAACCAATTTGTGGGTGTGTCAATTGTTTGCATTTAGAAACACTAACATGATTTCACAATGTGAAGATTGGATTAAATTTACCGATGCCCAGGCGCGGGATCATTTCAACGGACAGGACAATATAGGAGAGGTACGTGACGATGTCAACTGCGAAAGAGATAGAATAATGACTATATCAAGTTCAATCCGCTAAGATTTATTGGCGCAATTTAAAAGATGCTTATTTAGACCAAAATCAAGCAATTGGTATTGGTTCAATTCACTAAGATTTTTGGTAGAATTCTAAATAAATAAATTTATTATTATACGTATAAAATACCACAACAGCATTTACCAAACTACTTGATCTTAATGGGCATTTTCAAATCGTATGTGCTCTGAATATATATATATATATATATATATATATATATATGTATGTATATGACCGAGCTCAATTTCCCGTTTGGATCAAATTTCACAGATTTTAACCAAATATGTCCTCACAAATTTTTTTTTTAGTTGAGAAACTGAACAAATTCAAAAGTTCTTACCTTTCTTGGGTCCGCACCGAATTTGGTGCTTGCCACTGATGTCCCACCAAAAATGATGTTTGCAATGCATCTTACCCGCCATTAGAAGCCATGAAAGCTCAAATCCATAAACCATCTGCTCTTGAATTTGGGCATAGGAGCGAAGATCATCACCATCAACCCACCCTGATATCATTGTCATGAGCTTTATAGTGCATGCGGTTTCCACGGACGAGACATTCGCATCAATTATGGCGTATAATTGCCTTCTTGTACTAGAAAAATTGGAAAATTTGATCTCGTCAAGGCAGGATGGAGCGTCAATGTAAAACTGAGAAGCAACGGCCTTTGTGCAGTTCACGATCGAAACGGTCTTGAGTAACTCTCAACCATAGAACTCGTATAAATTGTACTTGTATCCAATGCAACTATACGGATCTTATTCGCTGAAGTCAGCGCACAACAAAGAGTGGCAAGAAAGAGGCGAGCAATTGTCCCTTTGCATCCCTACATCGGCAACCTTAATTGTGTAGTTGGTATAGTTGATGTACCGTACATAGTACTTGCCCGGATACAAATCCAAAATGGTGTGGTTATTTATGCAAGCTAGCTCAAACTTAGTGTCGCGGCAGACCTTTGAATCCCCCTTAAGCCGAAACGGGTAGTTTATGTTCGCGATCTCACTGCAAGAGCTAGTGCACTGATTATTTTCTACGGCGATGCTAAAAGACCGATGTAGAAGAAGAAAGAGAAGAAGAACAAGGAGTTGATCTTTAGGCATCGGTTATGCAATGGGAGAGAAATGCGAATAAGTAAGAAAATCTAGTGTTCAGCGTTGAGATGCTGGAAGATAGGGAGATGAAGATGAGAAGAATAATTTCAGTTGCTCTGTTTCTTCACATAATGATGAGAGAAGGAAATATCTCCGACTACAAACTGATTGTGTGGAAGTGAGTGATTTGGGTAGTGGCGACCACAAAATGGGACGTGTGAGAGAAGGAAAAGATTGGGAATGGTCGGCTGAAATTTCAATGCCGTTCAACGTATGAGACAAGCACGAAGGGAGACTTCATGCACGGCGACGAATCTAAAATTTGAATCGACATTGGCCTGGGCCACCCCCAACGCAGCTGTACAAAAGCTCAGAGCGAGCCTGGGCCTGGCACGGCCAGTGGTCAAGGTTTCGGACGAGGGGCGTAGATTATGAGATCGGAATATGACTTCCGAAAGGGTCATGTTGATTCATGTTTGAATGATTGGAAATTCGATCCGATTGCCATGAGTTCATTTTCTATACTCTTATTGCAGACAAAGGGGGAAAAAGGCAAAATGCTAAATGCACGAAGGACATTCGTGAAATCTCGTGTGCAGAATGATTCGTTAAGTCTACATTTGTGTGCTTTTGAGTTTTGACTATGTTTATATATAGAGATAATTGCTCATAAGTTGTAATTTTTACACGACTTTTTATAATCAAGAAGGGCAATTCGAAAATATAAAAAGGGAGAAACACCTCGCACTTTTTTTTTTTATTATAGTGTAGTCTATTGTGTTTGTACCGATCATCCTTAACTCTCATCCCACCAATTAACATAATATCACGCACTTGATCCAAATAATAAGTATGTAAATTAATTTTTTGTTGTGGTCCACAATACTCTGACTAATGACAATATTCCGATAGAAATTTTGTTAAAAGTGCCCCGAGACACTTGTCGACACCGAATTACAATATATTGTAAAACCCGCTGAACTGATTTTTATTTATTTTTTATGATTTGAATATTCCTACGCTCGTCTAGTAATACTGCTATACTCAAGCCGTTAATCTTGATAAATTATTGCAGTACTTGATGAATGGGATATGGTGTCCATGGGTTTGTCATTCTCGGTACCAACACGATCCCTATCAGCTGACACTCTTGTTGGACAAAACAGTGGCTTGGGAGGCATTAGGAGATCATCTACTTCTTCTTCAGCATGCCAAATACTTCTGTGCTTGAAGAACGATGGATAGGATACGATTGAATGCACCAAACAACCACTATTATCCTCTTCTTTAATATCCTCATATTTTCTTCCCTAGCTTCCTCCACTTGAATGTTCTTCCCACACTTAGATCATCGTAAACCCAGGATGGAAAGTAAATCTGGCTCTATTGCCTTGGTATGCATCCAGATTCTTGTTTCCACCGGCCATTTCCATTGACAATTTGCCTAAATTGTAGACATCGGCTTTGTAAAAATGCCCCCAAAGTTATTCACTACAAAAAAACTGCTTTTTCCAACTAAATTTCCAACGAAAAATTTGGAAAAATTCGTTGGAAAATGAATTTCCAACGAAAAAAAATTCGTTGGTAATAGGTCGTTGGAAATTTTTCCAACGAAAAATTTCAATTTTCGTTGGAAATTTGCGACGAATTTTATTTCGTTGGAAAATTCGTTGGAAAACTCGTGGCTAAATTCGTTGGAAAAATTTTAAAAAAAAATTTTGGTAAAAAAATCGTTGAAATTTTTTTTCCAACAAAAAATTTTTCCTTGGAAAAATTACAAAAAAAAATTTTTTGGTCGAAAAATCGTGGAAATTTTTTTTCCAACGAAAAATTTTTCGTTGGAAAAATTACAAAATTTTTTTGTTCGAAAAATCGTGGAAATTTTTTTCCAACGAAATTTTTTTTTTCGAAAACTTTTTTTTGGATTTTTTTTTTTTTCAGAAATTTTATTTCGAAAAATCGCCCTCGCCGCCGGCGAGGGCCAGCCTCGTCGCCGGCGAGGGCCGAGCTCACCCAGATCTGGGCGAGCTCGAGCTCGCCGGCCATGGCGAGCTCGGCCCTCGCCATGGCCGGCGAGGGCCAGCATTGTCGCCGCCGAGCGCCGAGCTCGCCCAGATTCGGCATTTTTTATATTCGTTGGAAAATTCGTTGGAAATTTCCAATGAAATTTCCAACGAATTTCAATTTTTCGGCAATTTTTTTATAGTGTACAATTTTCGTTGGAAATTTCCAACAAATTTTGCCATTCGTTGGAAAATTTGTCGCAAATTTACGACGAAAATTTTTCGTTGGAAAATTTTCGTGGCAAAAATCCTTTTTTTTTGTAGTGATTATAGACTAGCTCTAGAGCGATGCATCCAAAGGTTACTCTTGTGACGGTTAGATACATGGTGTTTAGCTCGTTAGGGTACAACTTCACGAGCCCAAAGTCTGATACTTTAGGATTGAAACTCTTGTCGATAAGGCTATTGCAAGGCTTAATATCAAAGTGTAGAATTTGCATGTCGCATTTTCAGTGAAAATATTCAATCCCTCTACGAGACAAGCACAAAGGGAGACTTTTCTCATTATATAGAGCGATTCTATGATCTATCTATTTTCCAACAAGGCAAATTGGGACATTGCCCAAAGAAAAAAAAAACAGAAGAATCATATTCTGTTGGCCGTGGCTGACATTGGATTTGGGGTTCACTTCTTTGGCGTCTTCAGGAAATATCCCTTCCATATCCATAACCAAATATGCATTGTCCAATTCACATCACCGCGTGATTCACAAACTTTCCCTGTCATGATTACGTGTAATGATGGGAAATGGTCTGTATACATGGCCATGCCCATTATGCGGCCAAAAGATGAATCTCTCGAGAATGGAAAATGCTTGTAATTTTTGGCCATAAATGTGATGTGCGGCTATCCGATTTTCCCTAGATTTCACGCGTCTTGTCATTCTTAGCAAGGAGCCATACGGTTGAAAGTTAATGATTGGAGTAGCAAACTTGGAATGGTTGGAGCAACAAATTCGGATTCGGCTGATTATCCAGGATTTGCTAATCCCACCATTAACTTTCGACCGTATGGCTCCTTTTTAAGATTGACCAGACGCATGAAATTCAGGAAAAATCGAATAGTCGCACATCACATTTACGGCCAAAATTACTTGTATTTTCCATTTTCGAGAGACTCATCTTTTGACTGCATAATGGACCATGGCCATATATACAGCCTATTTCCCATCATTACATGTAATAATGACTCGGGAAGTTTGTGAATCATGCGGTGATGTGAATTGGACAACGCCTATTTGGTTATGGATATGGAAGGGATATTTCCTGAAGACGCCAAAGAGCGAACCCCAAATCCCATGTCAGCCACGGCCAACTGAAAATGATTCTTCTTCTTCTTTTTTCCTCTGGGCAATGTCCCAATTTGTCCCCTGAGCAAGTCGAGCCATTGCTGCGTCTGTGATGCCAGGGCTAGTTCTACGTGTTTCGACATAAAGCATAGCAAAATTACCAATTTATCGAGGTCAGTCAAGAATAGAGTTCTTAACGTAACAAGAATCAATGAAGTTACGGGGTTTGTCTCTCCCAAATGAAAACTAAGGAACGGACAACAAGCCAAAGGAAAGCTTATCAACTGCTGCAGTGCTTGCTCTAGCAGGACAAAGCTAATTTTTCTTCTTTACAGGGAAAAAGATGTTCGGCCAGGAGATAATCATTTATCTAGTCCAATGTTCACTCGCGCAAAGAGCCCAACGAGTCCTAATACCCTTAGAAAATGATGGAAAACAAACCATGTTCTCCACGGAAGTGCCATGTTGTGCATGTGGCAATTTGATATAGATAGGAATCGACAAAGATTGCCAGAAGAATAAGCACCGAAGATAGCACCGCACAATAAAGTTGAAGTTCCTCTAGAAAGATAACCACGGGATTTGATCCGCTCAACTGCAAATTGGCGGATTAAATGCACAGGTTATAAAGCAAGTATCTTAGTTCCTGGGTGGTAATTGGAAAACTGCTTGGACTGAATGATTACTCCAATAGCACACGTAGAGATTGCGGAAACAGAGAAGATATATATGGAAGCAAGCAAGCATTCATCAATCAGATGCGTCTCCACGGATAAATCCAGAATGTTTATATCGGATTTATACAAACACGTTTACCGGGACAAAATGCAGAGAAAACTCACGGTGTCCCAGACATTGTCCGCCAGCGCCTCTGCTTTTCGTGTAGCATCTTTTTTCATTAGACCTGCGAACACCAGCAAAGCGTTGGCCTCATCAACACGTAATCATCAACCACAGCACAACTTCAAACTCGAAAACATGCGTTGATAGACTCACTCCTGCCGGACGGCACAGAGGCATTCACCGGAGCGATGTGGACGAATGGGTTCTTGCCGCCGCTCTGGTTGAGGTTGACGAAGCCAGAGGCCGAGCTGCTCAGGGTGGCATTCAGGTAGCTGGAGGGAAAGCTCGTGCAGTGAGCCTTGCCGGCAATCCAGATGGCAACCTGCTAGTTCGCGGGATGCGTCCGCAGCTCCACCGGCGTCCCCACTACCCACTTGCCACACTGCGTTGCCACTGATTCGCCTCCACCGTTCATCATTTTCTTCTTCGTCTTCGTCTTCGTCTTCATCTTCTTATCTCACGCCAGTGTCGAGAAACTATCGCGCAAAAAGATGAGAGTGGAGATGGAATTTAGAAATGAGGAGAGAGATCTCGATAAGATCACGGGGATAAACGAAAAACACAATCTTTCTTATATTTCGGATTTGGTCAACTAAACTTTTTGTTATTTTCTCTGTATCCCAAAATCAAAGAAACTGTTACCGCAAAGTGGTCGTTGGAATTTTTGGAGGCCAAAAACAGAGAAATTGTAAATGATGCAACTCACCATTCTATTATTTCTTCTTTCCTTATTAATCAAAAAATAACCTCACTTACCACTAAATAACCTTAGCAACCCTCGCAAAAGATACAAGAATTTAATTAATCTCACCTGGTACTGTTACTAAGAGTGAGATCATCTTTTGATGTCTCCCACTATACTTTAATTTAACTTCTAACTAATTTTCGATGGAATAAAGATTCAATTAAAGTCCCCATCATTGTAGTAGCGACAAGTAGCGTGCCATCAAATGACGTGTCCATACAGCTCCGGAGTGCCATGAAGCCACGTGTAGCGCGGGTTGTCTGCTAACTGGGTTTTTAGACGGAGACTTCGAAACCCATACTGGCTTCTCAAAGGATTGCCTTAAAAATCATCACTAGGCTTACTATTATAATCGATCGTCCAAATTATATTTAATGACATTATAAAAATGATAATGCTAAAGACGATATGGTCGCAATTAAGATTCAAAAACCTAGTTATAAACATATACAATCCAATAATGGCCATGAAAGGAGACCTATATCAACAATATTACCCGTTTCTATTTGCCACATATGTCACGGGATCAAATTTTATCAACACGACTCTACATTTGTGTAATACTAGTGCTAGTATGCTCAAAATGATAATCTTCGTAAGTTATTTCACTAGTTGATGAAGTGGATATAGTATATTTGCCCTTATCAGTCCAACTTCCATCATCCCTTGTTGACATTTCTATTGGATAAAAGAGTGGCTTAGGAGGTATTTGTAGATCATCTACTTCTCCCTCGAGCATTTCCAAGACTTTATGCATTGAAGGGCATTCATTAGGACTCAATTGTATGCACCAAAGAGCAACTATTATCATCTTCTTTATTATTCTTCTATCCTCCTCACTTCTTCCACCGGAACGTCCCATCCTTCACTAAGCTGGTCATGGATCCATAAAGGAAAGTAAACCTGACTGGAACACCCTACAATCACATCCACATTCTTCCTCCCACTGACCATTTCCATCAACAATTTGCTGAAACTATAGACATCGGCTTTGTAAGAGACACCCCCAAGGTTCTTGAAGACCAACTCTAGAGCCATGTATCCCAAGATTCCTCTTGCAGCAGTCAAAGATGTAGGATACAATTTAGCGAGCCCAAAGTCAGAAACTTTTGGGGTGAAATCCATGTTGAGAAGAATGTTCCGAGGCTTAATATCAAAGTGTAGAATTTGCATATCGCATCCTCAATGAAGATACTCGATCCCTCTAGCCACTCCAAGAGCGATTTCATACACTTCCTTGTAATCAAGAGAAGTCCCCTCTCCTCGTGAGAAACTGTGCTTATCTAAAGACTCGTTGTGCATGAAATCATAGACAAGAGCTTTGTTTTGATCCCTCAAAACAAAAACCTATTAGTCCAAAGCACATTAACATGATGAATTCTTCCGATGGTAGCCACTTCGCTGATGAAGTTCTGCCCGTTTGCTTTGCCCTTCTTCAAAATTTTTATTGCCACATTGCAGCCGCTCCGGAGCCATACCCTTCCTCACCTAGTTTGTCCTTAAGACCCTTCGTGATTTTCTTGATGTCCGAATAAGAGTACCTTATCGGCAAGAAGTTATTATTAGCTTCCAAAAATTCTTCAACATTTTGATCCATTGCTAAGTGTTTTCTTCTCCATTTGCGTATTAGCAACATCATCATGCATGGGGCCCCCAAGATGAATTTCACAACCATGCACGGAAACACTGTATTTTCGATAACCAATTGTGGGTGTGTTAAATGTTTGCATTTAGAAATATTAAGTCAATTTCACAACAAGTAGACTGTAGTAATGTTACCGATGCCAAAGAGCGAGAGCATCGCAACAAGGTAATGGTTGATCCCTCTTCCGCGAGAGATTTTGAATTTGTAACAAGTGAAAGCTGAAGAACATTTAAAAGACACTTATTTAGACCATAATCAAGCAATGAGCATATTGGCTCAATCCACTAAGATTTGTGGGCAGAAATCGAACTAAATAGATAAACAAATGAATAAATTATGTATTTATTGTTATACGAATAACCAATTTGTGGGTGTGCTAAATGTTTGCATTTAGAAACACTAACTTGATTTCACAATGAGAAGATTGTATATTCGTTACCGATGCTATAGCGGGGAATCACTTCAATAGAGTAGACGATATAGGAGAGGTAAGGGACGGCACCTGCAAAAGAGATAGAATATGTGACAAGTGAAAGTCGAAGAAAATAAAAGACACTTATTTAGATCATGATCAACCAATGAGTAATTGAGTAGATCAAGTTCAATCCACTAAGATTTACAGGCGGAATTCGATTTACTTATATAAACAAATGAATAAAAGTGTATTCATTGTTATACTTATAAAATACCATAACAACATTGAACTAACTACATGATCTTAATGGCCATTTTCAAATCACATGGGCGCTGAAAGGATATACAGATTACCGAGCTCAGTTTCACGTTTAGATGAAATTTAACAGGTTTTGACTAGATAAATCCTCGCAATATATCTTTTTTTTTAAGGAAACTGAGCTAACTCAAAAATCTTTGCCTTCCTTGGTACTGCACTGAATTTGGTGCTTGTTGCTGATGTAGCACTCAAAATAATCTTTGCAATAAATCTTACAGGCAATTGGAAGCCATGAAAGCTCAAACCCATAAATCATCAGATTATGAATTTGCGCATAGGAACGAAGATTGTCTCCGTCAGCCCACCCTAGTATCATTGCCATATGCTCTATAGTGCATGCAATTTCCACGTTCGAGACACTCGCATCGACCATGGCATATAATCGCCTTCTTGTACTGGAAAATTTTGAAAATTCGACCTCATCAAGGCATGACGAAGTGTCAATGAATAATCGAGAAGCGACAGCCTCTGTGCAATTCACAATTGAAATGGTCTTGGATAACTCTCGACCATAGAACGTGTATTCCCTGCATCTATAGTGATCCGATTTGTAATCAAAGTAGCCACACGACAAAGAGCAGAGAGGAAGAGACGAGCAATTGCCCTTCCTAATCGTGTAGTTGGTATAGTCGATGTACCATACAGAGTAATTGCCCGAGTACAAATAGAGAACAGTGTGGTTATTTATGCATGCTAGTTCATAGTTAGGGTCACCACAGCCCTTCGGGTCGCCTTTCAGTCGAAACGGGTAGCTTATATTGGCAACCTCGCCACAAGAGGCAGTGCACTGGTTTTTTTTTTACGGCGATACTATATGACCGATGTATATGACCGATGTAGAAGAAGAACAACCACAACAGGAACAAGGAGTTGATCTTTGTGCATAGCTGATGCAATTGCAGAGAGCACGAATCAACTAAGCAGGATGTGGGTGTTTCGATCGGAGATGGAAAAGGAAGAGAGATAAAGATGAGAGGAGTAATCTCCGACGAGAGCTAATTGTGGAGGTGAGTGAATTGGCGTGTAGCGACCGACGATAATAATGGGACGTACGAGAGACCGAAAAGTTTGGGAATGGTTGGCTGAGAAGTCTAAGCCGGCCAACGGACGAGAAAAGCACGAAGGACAATTTATGCGACGAATCTAAAGTTTCAGTCGACCTTGGCCGGCCTCGCAGGGAGTTACTCTTTAACTCATGATCAACGTGACTTTGACTTGTAGCAGGAGACTCGCATGATGCATTTGGTCCTGAAATAATTTGTTTTTTTTTTATATTGAAGATGTTAAAGATATCTTATTAAAACAATAATTTTTCCCATGTTTATTCTTTTTTATTAGAAACCTCAAGTGTTCTAATTTTCAAATTGTACTTTCGGGTGTAACATGATCCGTGATTTCTCTTATGTACCGGTAGAATGTCACATGCGCTGCGCGTGGTCAGGTCACATTTCTTTTTATTGAAGATGTACATAAATCATAGGTGATGAAGTTACTAGCGGCTAAAAAGTGTGTGAGAGAGAGAGAGAGAGAGTTGCATTTGGAATTAGAATTGGAAGACTCTACTTTCCCTACTTTGTTTTTGTTAGTGGATTTTCCGCAATATGGTAATCAACGAAGATGATTATAAAATTAGTTAATTAATCTAACAAATAAATAATATTAGCAAATAAATAAAGTTTATGGTGGTTAATTAACAGCTTAAAATTGGACTAATTTAGTACTTTTGTAAACTAAAGTGACAAGTCATGTACTTTTTTATGATGCAATTCGCTTGTTGGGCAACAATGATGCATAATTGCTGATGTGGCTCCTGACTTAGTAAAAATCATGTCGAGTCAGCAAAAACTATGCCAACTCAGCCGCCTAGTGCGTTATGACGAAGAAAGATGACGTGGAAGTATTTAGGGTGTATAATGTATATTAGTTAATGTGGTATCATCTTAAGAAGGCAGATTGGCATCCTAAGTGTACAACTAATGGCAATTTAAGGAAAACGTCGACTACGTCAGCTAACGCCCTTAATTCATTTAATAAAAGTTTTAGATTGAGTCGATTTGGAAAAGTGTTCCTTGATGGAACAAAAAACGTTTGGACATTTGATTGGAAAATGCGTAAAACTGGAGGTATGCGGGTATGTGGTGTCATTAACCCAGAAATTAAATCAAATGAAATTATAGGCCTCTTGGACTTAGCAGACACTTTAGACATTGAATATAGAATTGACCTAGCTTAATGTCACATTTTTAGTTACTTCTTCCATGGGCTTCTCGAACATGATGTTCCAACTTTCATCTACATTCTACACTCAAGATATTCAATACTGCGAAGAATTTGTAATGCATCAAAAACTTATCGTGATTCAGACAAAAGATCAGTGCTTACCAATTTGAAAGGGCAGTCCTAGAGTAATTGCAATTACAGGAAGTTTGGAAAAGGTTACCCAGTAATACATCTACTGCTGCTGACCTGAGGGAGAGTATTGGCAAAGAGGGTTATCACTACAGAAGGCCCCAGTCTCTTGTTTGATAAATACGTTGTCCCAGTGACAGGCCCGGTGGAAGTGGATAGATGGCAAGCATATGCCTTCAGAAGCTTCCCTCCCGGCCGAATCTCAAACGTTTGTTGAAATACCTTATCCTGTCCCCCCTCTGTGAGCAATTTTGTCCCCTGAGCAAGTCGAGTCGTTGCTGCACCTGTGATGCTAGGGCTAGTTCTAACTGTTTCGACACAAGCATAGCACAATTACCAATTAGTCGAGGTCAGGCAAATGTAGAGTTCTTAACATAACAAGAATTAAAGAAAAAAAAAAAAAGAAGTTACGGGTTTCGTCTCTCCCAATAAACTATAGAACGGACAACAAGCCAAAGCCAGGCTTACCCAACTGCTGCGGTGCTTGCTCTTATAGGACAAAGCCACTTTTTCTTCTTTACAGGGAAAAAGATGTTGGGCCAAGAGATGATCATTTTTCTAGTCAAAGTTCCGTCCCACATAGAGCCCAATGGGTCCGGATGGCTTTAGAAGATCATCGTATACAAAACATGTCCTCCGCGGAAGTGCCATGTTATGCATTTGGCAATTTGTTATAGATGGGAATCGTCATAGATAGGCAAAAGAATAACTTACTGAAGATAGCACCACACATTAAAGTTGAAGCTCCTCCAGAAAAAAAAAATCACGGAATTTGATTCACTCAACTGCCAATCGGCGGATTAAATGCACAGATTATAAAGCAAGCATCTTAGTTCCTAGGTGGCAACTGCAAAAGTAGCCAATGGCTGATCGTTGGAACTGATTTCCAAAACCACAGGACCGGAATGTTGTGAGGCCACTATGCTGAACAAACGAAGTCAATTAAGAACAAAGAGCCAAGCTGCTCGGACTGAATGATTACTTTGATAGCATTCACATAGATTGCAGAAACAGAGAAGAAATTTATGCAAGCAAGCAATCATCAATCAGATGCGTCTCCACGAATAAATCCAAAATGTTTCTATCTGATTATGCATACATGTTTAGCTAGACAAAATGCAGAGGAAACTCATGGCGATGCCCAGACATTGTCCGTGAGCGCCTCTGCTTTTCGCATAGCATCGTCGAACCTCTTCCCACACCTGTCCATCGTGTCGCATATCTTGTTTATCAGACCTGCAAACACCAGCAAAGCGTCGGCCTCATCAACGCCATTTTCAAAAGCCTAATCATCGACCACAACACAACTTCAAACTCGAATATATGCCTTGATAGACTCACTCTTGGTGGACAGCGTGGACGTGGACGTACAGGTTCTCGCTGGTGCTTTGGCTGAGGTTGATGAAGCCAGAGGCCGAACTGCTGAGGGTGGCATTCAAGTAGCTGGAGTGAAAGCTCACGGGGCAAGCCTCACCAGCGACCCACGAGAGGGATCTTAATAAGATCACGAGGGAGAACGATAAACGGTTCACTGTGTTTGAGTCTCTACAAGCGACCTCACTCAGTACAATGTCAACTGCGTTGCATGTGTTAAAGTTAAAAGATCACATATTTTCTTCAAGATGTACATAAAGCAAATGTGATTAAGTATGATGCGAGGATTCTTAATTCAACTTTGAGTGTTATTAAATAAATTATATATATTTTATCTAGAAGAGAGTCACAAAAAAAAAAAAAAAGGAGAGCTACTAACATTTTCGTATGTCAATCATACATGATGCTACAATTTATTACCTACCAAATCTTTCGTGTGATCATTGACTTTTTTTGACATGAAATGAGGCACACTCATTAGGGAAACATAAAAGGATACCAATTTAATTTTAAATATTTCAATTTTGCTAATTCAGTTCTAAACCTTTTGACAAAATTTCAATTAAGTCTTTTCGGCTAATTTTCACTGGAAATACCTATCACTGCAGTAAAGTACCACGTAGGATGATCGACGATGACTAAACACCGTCACATCAGCAATTTCTAGTGAAAATTGACCGGAATGTCTTTATTGAAATATATCGCGCAAAGGTTTGCATATGGAAACTCTTTAGACTAAATATTTACTTTGATAGCATTCTAATATATTGCAGAAACAGAGAAGAGATATATGCAAGCAAGCATGATCAAACCAGATTCGTCTCCACGAACGCAATCCAAAATGTTTGTATACAGCCATGTTTGGTGAGAAAGAAATGCAGAGAAAACTCCCGCCTCTACTTTTCGCGTAGCATCTTCAAATCTCTTCCCACACCAGTTCAACGCGTTGCATATCTTGTTCATCGGACCTGTAAAAACCAGCAAAGCATCGGCCTCATAAACGCCATTCTTAAAAGCCTAATCATCAACCAGAACATAACTTCAAACGTGAGATACGCCAGGCCAATTTGCAAGAAAGCGGCTCGGCCGTATCGAAGTGTGTTGGAGAGAGGGGTTGCACCAGCCACCATTGAAGAGGGCAACTTTTGGGGGGGGGGGGGGGGGGGTGGGTGGGTGGTGGGGGGAAAGTTGGTTGCCGTGACCTTGATGGTCCCCCGAGTCTAGAACCGACCTCCCTCTCTGCAGCAACAGCGAGGCGATTATTTTGCATCCATGGACGCGATCTTTCTGTCATTTCGGATTTGGTCCCCTAAACTTTTTGTTATTTCTCTCTCTATCCCAAATTAAGGAACCTGTTATTATGAAGTGTTCTTCGGAATTTGGAGGCCAAAAACAGAGAAATTGTATCTTGCCAAAAAAAAAAACAGAGAAATTGTAAATGATGCAACTCACCATTCTACTCTTTTATCTTTGCCCGTTGCTAAAAAAATACAATTGAAATTATATGACTACCGGTCCAATACTCGCATGAAATTCGTATGATTATTGGGCTTCGGGTTTAAGCAACACATTCACCACTCAAAAAAAGTCAATCTTAGGATCCGCAAAATTAAATTCACACATTTGTAAAATTTCACGTCCATTCTCAAAGTGAGACTTTGTTTGCCCTCATCCATTTGTATTTCATTCAATTTGATATAAAGAGTGACATACTGCTTAAAAATAATCGCATAAAGCATTTGGAATAGTTAACACGATCCTCAAAACTGAATATGACTCAAACCTAATTTTAATGAGCAGAACATACAACTCAGGCTCGGACAAAATTTCCTCCTTACGTAAATAGCTTAGGCAACAAATCTGAAAAGAAAAACTTTCATGATTCTCAAGTGCACATTTACGACTAATTAATATTAGCAACCAAGTAGAAAGAAATAAAAATTCAATTAACCTCATCAATTACTAAATTTAATTAAGCCACTATCTATTGGGAAGGTAACTGTCTAATACTCCCCCGCCTTTTAACCAAAGTTGTTGTGTACCGTCTCTCCTAAAATTTTTCATCTCTTTCCATATATCAACTTTCAACATTATTCATAGCGGCAATTGGTGTGCCATGAAGTGATGTGTAGATAGTGACCAGTGGAATCACACGAATAGTCACGCGAAGTACGTGTAGTGCAGGATGTGTAGTAGTTGAAATTTGAAGCAAAAACTCCGAGGCCAAATCTCACTTCTTGTAACGCTATGCTGAACATGGCCACTAGGTTATTTATTGGATTTGGAAGTCCAAAATTATAATAAATGACATTTTTAATATAATAATACTAAAGATGAATACAATTCTAGTTAAGATTCATAAACATAGCTATAAACATATATAATCTAATATTGGCCAGGATAGGAAAGCTACACATAAAGCATTATCGATACCGCCCATTTCTAATTGCCCCATATGTCAAGGGATCAAATGGTATCGACACGTGTCTATGCTTGTGTAACGCTAGTACTAATATACTCAAGATGAGAATCTTCATAAGTTATTACAGTGGTTGATGAAGTGGATATCATTGCCTTTGTCAATCCAATTTCCATCATCCCTTGTTGACGCTTTAGCTCGATAAAAGAGTGGTCTGGGAGGTATTTGTAGGTCATCTACTTCTCCTTCCAGCAATTCCAAGATTTTGCGCATTGAAGGGCAATCGCTAGGATATAATTCAATGAACCAAAGAGCAACTATTATCATCTTCTTTACTATTCTCCTATCCTCTTCCCTAGCTTGTTCCACCAGGGCGTCCAATCCTTAATTAAGTTGATCATGAACCCATAAAGGAAAGTAAATCTGGTTCAAATGCTCTGCGTCTACATCCAGATTTTTCCTTCCATTGGCCATTTCCATCAACAATTTGCCAAAATTGTAGACATCGGCTTTGTAAAAGACACCCTTGAGGTCCCTATAGACTAGCTTGGGAGCTATATATCCTAAAGTTCCTCTTGCGACAGTCATAAATACGTTGTTGTAGTCCGTGGGATACATTAGCAAGCCCAAAGTCAGAAATTTTTGGGTTGAAATCCCCGTCAAGAAGAACGTTGTGAGGCTTAATATCAAAGTGTAGAATTTGAATATCGCATCCTCGATGAAGATACTCAATCCCTCTAGCCACTCCGAGAGCAATCTTGTACACCTCCTTGCAATCAAGGGAAGTCCCTTGTCCTCATAAAAAAAGGTGCTTATCCAAGGACCCATTGTGCTTGAAATCGTAAACAAGAGCTTGTTTTGAGCCCTCAAAGCAAAAACCAATGACTCCAACCACATTAACATGGTAAATTCTTTAGATGGAAGCCACTTCGCTGATGAAGTCGTGCCCATTCGCTTTCCGCTTCTTCAAAATCTTCACCGCCACCTCACGGCTGCTCTGAAGTCTTCCTTTGAATACGTAACCATACCCTCCCACGCCTAGTTTGTCCTTGAGGCCACCCGTGATTTTCTTGATATCCGAATAAGAGTACCTTATCGGCAAGAAGTTATTGTTAGATTGCAAAAATTCTTCAACGTTTTGATCCATTGCTAAGTGTCTTCTCCTCCATTTGCGTATTAGCAAAATCATCAAGCATGGGACTCCCAAGATGAACTTCACAACTATGAATGGCACTGTAAATTTGGGGAAAGCGAAAGAAAATTGTGTGCGTAAAATTGTTTGCATTTAGAAAAATCAAATCAATTCATAATGTGAAGGTTGTAGTAATGTTATCGGTGCCATAGTACAAGAGCGTCCCCATATACAAGGCGATGGTGAAGTGGAAAGTGACCAATCCTGCAAAAGAGATTGGATATGCAACAAGTGAAACTTGTAGATTACACCTTTTTCTGCTGGTTTTGCCGGGGTATGACCCGGGCAGAAGAGGAAAGTGACAATAATATTTCCTGCAAAAAGAGATTAGGCATGTGACAAGTGAAAGCTGTACAGATGGTGTGTTTGTTTCGAAAAAATTTCATAATAAATAAAAATACTTTTCGGAAAATCATTTTTTAGGAAAACAATTTTTCCACTGTACACATTTTTATGCTGCTTCTACCAAGGTTTGAACCATGGACTTGGGCGTCCCCACCCCGCCCGCCCCGCCCCGCCCCGCCCCACCCCACGCCACCACACCACTGAGCCGGATGCCTCATTGGCGATCTAAAAGACACTTAGAACATAATCAAGCAATGACTATATCGGTTCAATCCACTCATATTTGTTGGAGGAAATTCAAATTAAATAAATAAACAAATGAATGAAAATGTATTTATTGTTCTATGTGAAACATACCACAAGAACATTTGACTAACTAGTTGATCTTAATGGGCATTTTCAAATCACATGGGCTTTGAAAAGATATACAGATGACTATAGCTCAATTTCACGTGTAGATGAAATTTTGCATGTTTTTAACCAGATATGTCCTCACAATTTTTTTTATTTGAGAAAACTGAACAAACTCAAAAGTCCTTACCTTTCTTGTCTGTGCACTGAATTTGGTGCTTGTCGCTAATGTAGCACCCGAAATAATCTTTGCAATAAATCTTACAGGCAATTGGATGCCATGAAAGCTCAAACCCATAAACCATAATATCATGAATTTGCGCATAGGAACAAAGATGTCGCCATCAGCCCACCATGGTATCATTGCCATAAGCTCTATAGTGCATGCAATTTCCACGTTTGAGACATTTGCATCGATCATGGCATATAATCGCCTTTTTGTACTAGAAAAATTCGAAAATTTGACCCCAACAGGGCACGACAAAGCGTCAATGTATAACTGGAAAGCAATGGCCTTCATGCAGTTCATGATCAAAACGGTCTTGGATAACTCTTGACTAAAGGACCGGCATCTATATGGATGGAAACTGTGGTAGTTGAAGTGCATGATGAAGAGTGAAGAGGAAGAGATGAGCAGTTGCCCTTTCACAGCTTAGCATCAGCAACCCTAGTTGTGTACTTCGTATAGTCAATGTACTATACAGAGTAGTTGCCTAAGAACAAATCGAGAACGGTGCAGTTATCAATGCAGGCTAACTCATAGTCAGGGTCGCCATGGTCCTTTGGGTTACCCTTCAGCCAAAACGGGTAGATTATGTTCGGGAGCTCCCCGCAGGAGGTGGTGCATTGATTATCGACGGCAATGCTAAACGGCCAATGAAGAAGAAGAAGAAGAAAAAGAAGAAGAAGATACAGATAAGAGAGTCGATCTTTGAACATCGGTTATGCAATAGCAGAGAGCACGAATTAAGCAAGCAAGTTGAGTGTTTTAGTATTGAGATGCAAGAGACGGAAAGATAAAGATGAGAGGAATAAATTGTACTGCTCTGTTTCTTTCTTGAAGCAATGAAGAGAGAAGGAAAAATCTCCGACTTTGGACTCAAATGTGGGGAGGTGAGTGATTTGGGGTGTAGCGACCATCAATAATGATACATATGAGAGACGGAAAAGTGTGGGAATGGTCGGCTGATAAGTGAAAGGCCGATCAACGTACGGCACAAGAACAAGGGGCCAATTTATGCAGCACTGCAATGCGACGAATCTAAACTTCAATCGACCCCAGCCCGGCCCATTGGATAGGGTTTGGGAAGAAAACACACTAAATGCTAAATGTATGAAAGAATTTTTATTGAATCTTGGGTACCGAATGATGTGCACACTTGACATTTGTATAACCTCCAGCAGATTTTAACACCCGATCCACTGGAACTTTTACTTCTGGCCGGCGGCTCGCGTGATGCAACTGGCTTGAATATATATATATATATTTCATCTTGAAGATGTTACCAAAAATCTCAGTAGAATAATAAATTTTTTCAATGTTTATTGTTTTTTAATTACGAGCCCCAACTTTTCTAATTTTGAACTTTTTTTAGATGTAAGGTGATTTGTGCCTTTTCATACGTCCCGGTACAGTTCATGTGCGTTGCATATGTAAAGATCACATATTGTCTTGAAAATGCAACAAATCAAACGTGACGCCACCCCATTTTCTAATTTACGGTGCGAGGGAGTTTCTTGCTGACGGAGAGTGCTCCACCTCATATAGCCCTTCGCAATCGTGGAGTCATTCGCGGAAGTCTTCTCTAGAAAGGTCAAAGTCAAAGTCTTCTTGAAGTGACAGGTCTTGCGGTGTTAATTGGATGTGGAAAATTCTTGGTGCCATAGAATTTCCACGTAAAAGCCTTCTTTGAAACCCCCTTATGCACGCGATGTGTTCCCACACGTACAAAGCTCCGTGTCACGGCACTAACAGCTCTACTTGACAATTGACGAATTCGACTTTAGAAAGTGAGAGGATGACACCACCGTTGCTACTTTAAAAGAGGGTAACGGTGGTGCCTCCACGATAGGTTTCAGCCCTTAAATTGAAATAGATAAATAAATCAAATGAAGAAAAAAGGAAATAAATATTAAAATATCTTTATATTCAATGTAAAATGAACAGTTTAAACATCTTTGTTACTAGAGAAAATAAATGTAGAATTTCTATTAGCAATATCCTTTGACTTTCCTGGATACTTTAATTGCATATTTGTGTTGGTATTTGTCGCTGCCTCACGACAAGTATTACTTGATGACAGAACTCCATTTTATGAATGTAATAGTGGTTCACATTCGAAAAGGTCCCATCCCATGTCTTCGGGCTGGCCTACTTGCTATTTCTTTTTTCATTTTGGGATAGGAGTATTAAAAGTCCAAAAAATTGTCACAAAAGTGCAATTGAGTTCTAAAACTTTTAAAAAGTGCAATCAAGTTCTAAATTTTATCACGAAAATACAATTCAGTTTTAAAACTTTCAAAAAGTGTAATTAAAGAAAGGACTTGATTGGACATTATCTGCAAACACCTCTGCTTTTCGCGTAGCATCTTCGAACCTCTTCCCACCTTGGTTTAACGCGTCACATGTCTTGTTCATCAGACATGCAAACACTAACAAAGCGTTGGCCACATGAAAACCATTCTTAAAGCCTAATCATCAATCATAACTTCCAACGCGAAATATGCCTCGATAGTCCTCACTCATGCTAGATGACACGAAAGCATTTAGCGAAGCGACGTGGACGCATGGGTTGTTGCTGCCGCTTTGGTTAAGGTTGGCGAAGCTAGAGACCGAGCCGCGTGTAGGGGCATTCGAGCAGCTGGAGTGAAAGCTCGCGGGGTGAGCCTCGCCAGCGAGCCATGTGGCGGCGTGCTGGTTCGTGGGATGTGCCCGCAACTCCACCGGCATCCCCACCACGCATGTGCTGCACCGCGTTGCCTCTGATTCGCCTCCACCACTCATTGCCTTCTTCTTCGTCTTCATCTTCGTTTGTGTCCCCTTCTCTCACGCAAGTGCCGATTGGGACTACGATTCAAGAAACAATCTCACAAGAAAAAGAGAGTGGAGATGGAATCTAAAAGAGAGGAGAGATCTCGATAAGAAAGAGAGATAACGGTAAACGAGAATAAGAATCAAAATGAGAATTAGTTGAACTTTTCTTCTTTTCTTTTTTTTCACTTAATTTTTAAATTAACAGCTCAATGTGTTCGAGTCTAGAAGCGACCTCCCCCGCTAAAGCAAAGAGACAACTAGAAGTGACATGTACATAGTGAGGCGATTCTTTGCATCCGAGCACGCGGCCTTTCTATTATTTACAAAATGAACTTAAGTGCTCAAATCTAATTTTTAAGTATAACGTACAATTCAGGCTCGGATAAAATTTCCTCCTGACGTAATAGTTTAGGCAGGGAATTTAGGCAAGGAATCTGAAAAGAAAAAACATTCATCATTCTCAAGCGCACGTGTACTACTAAATAACCTAAGCAATCTAGTAAAAAAAATTAAAATTTAATTAACCTCATCTATTACTGCTATTAAGGGAGAGATTATCTTTTGATGTCTCCCACTACTCTTTAATATAATTTTTATAATTTTTTTATGGAATAAAAAAGTAAGGTGAGCAGTTCCCAGTCCGGTCCGGTCTTACCCAAGAATCGGGAATCGGACCGGAAGGACCGGTTCTCATTTTCTAGGACCGAGGACCAGACCGACTAGTCCTAGGACTGTGGATCGGACCCAACCGATGGTTCGGTCCTGTTCCAACGGAACCAATCACATACCTTTAAATTAGACTTTCTATTTTAAATAAATAAATGTATTTATTTTTCTATTTTCAAATGGAACCAATCACGTTCCAATGGAACCAATCCTTAAAAAAATTGGTAAAGGCAAGAGGCAATAGATTAGGCTTTCTTTTTTTCTTCAAAAACTTTAAAAAGCAAATATATATTTATCGATCCGGTCCGGTCCAATCCGGTCTGGTTCCCACCCTAGAATCGGGAACCGGACCGCCCAAAAACCGGTTCCACTTTTAGGAACCGGGAACTAGACCGATACTCTCGAGAAAAGGGCCAAACCGGCCAGTCCGGTCTAGTCCCGGTTCGGGCGGTCCATCATGCTCACCCCTACAAAAAAGTCAATAAATTTCGCCACTGTCTATTGGGTGGGTAACAGTCTCGCACTCCCCCTCCTTTAAACCAAAGTTGTCGTTTACCATCTCTCCCAAAAATTTTCACATCTCTCCATATATTAGTTTTCGACATTATTCGTAGCGACAATTGGTGTGCCATACAGTGATGCGTACATAGCGACCACTGAAGTGACATGAAGCCACAAGTAGCACAGGATGTGTGCTAGTTGGGTTTTGAAGGAAAAACTCCAAGACCAAATCTCACCCCTTCTAACGCTATGCTGGAACTAGTTTTCTGTTGGATTTGAAAGTCCAAATTATAATAAATGTCATATTTAATATGATAATACTAAAGATAAATACAGTTCTAGTTAAGATTCATAAACACAATCATAAGCATATATAATCTGATAATAGCCAGGAAAGGGGAGCCACACGTAAAGCAGTATCAATACTACCCATTTCTATTTGCCACGTGTCACGGGATTAAATGGTATTGATACGTGTCTATGCTTGTGTAATGCTAGTACTAATATGCTCCTGAGAATCTACATAAGTTATTGCACTAGTTGATGAAGTGGATATAGTATCATAGCCATTGTCAATCCAAGTTCCATCATCCGTTGTTGACACTTCAGCTGGATAAAAGAGTGGCTTGGGAGGTATTTGCAGGTCATCCACTTCTCGTTCCAGCATTTCCAAGACTTTGTGCATCGAAGGGCGCTCGCTAGGATTCAATTGTATGCACCAAAGAGCAACGATTATCATCTTCTTTATTATTCTCCTATCCTCCTCGCTTGCTTCTTTCACAGGGACGTCCAATCCTTCACTAACTTGGTCATGAACCCATAAAGGAAAGTACTTCTGACTTGAACATTCTACAACCTCATCCCAATTCTTCCTCCCACTGGCCATTTCTATCAACAATTTGCCGAAACTATAGACATCGGCTTTGTAAGAGATGCCCCCAAGGTTCTTGTAGACTAGCTCCGGAGCCATGTATCCCAAGGTTCCTCTCGCAGCAGTCATAGACACGGAATTCTGGTTTGTGGGATACAATCTTGCGAGCCCAAAGTCAGAAACTTTTGGAGTGAAATCCATGTCGAGAAGAATGTTGTGAGGCTTAATATCAAAGTGTAGAATTTGCACGTCGCATCCTCGATGTAGATACTCTATCCCTCTAGCTACTCCGAGAGCAATCTTGTACACTTCCTTGCAATCAAGAGAAGTCCCTTGTCCTCGTGAAAAAATGTGCTTATCCAAAGAACCATTTTGCATGAAATTGTAGACAAGAGCTTGTTTTGAGCCCTCGAAGCAAAAACCTATGAGTCCGACCACATTAACATGGTGAATTCTTCCGATGGTAGTCACTTCGCTAATGAAGTCCTGCCCATTCGCTTTCCCCTTCTTCAAAATTTTCACCGCCACCTCGCGGCCACTCCGAAGTGTTCCTTTGAACACGGAACCATATCCTCCCTCGCCTAGTTTGTCCTTAAGACCCCTGGTGATTTTCTTGATGTCCGAGTAAGAGTACCTTATTGGCAAGAAGTTATTATTAGATTGCAAAAATTCTTCAACGTTCTGATCCATTGCTAAGTGTCTTCTTCTCCATTTGTGTATTAGCAATATCATAACGCAAGGGGCTCCCAAGATGAATTTCACAACCATGCACGGAAACACTGTATTTTCGATAACCAATTTGTGGGTGTGTTAAATGTTTGCATTTAGAAAAATTAAGTCAATTTCACAATGAGAAGACTGTAGTAATGTTACCGATGCCCAAGAGGAAGAACATCGCATGGAGGAGGTAAAAGTTGATCCGTATTCGGCAAAAGAGATTTAATTTGTCACAAATGAGACCTGAATAAAATTTAAAAGACACTTGTTTAGACCATTATCAAGCAATGAGTACATCGGTTCAATCCACTAACAAATGAATATATAATTTATTTATTGTTATACAAGTAACCAATTTGTGGGTGTGTCAAATGTTTGCATTTAGAAACACTAAAATGATTTCACAATGAGAAAGATTGGATTAAATTTACCGATGCCATAGCTCGGGATCATTTCAATGGACTCGACAATATAGGAGAGGTAAGTGACGATGTCATCTGCGAAAGAGATAGAATAATGAGTATATCAAGTTCAATGCGCAATTCGAATTGCTTAAATTAGCAAATGAATAAAAATGTACTCATTGTTATGCTTACAAAATACCACAAGAGCATTTACGTAACTACTTGATATTCATGGCCATTTTCAAATCACGTGGTGCACTAAAAGGATATACCTATGACCGAGCTCAATTTCACGTTTATCTTTTTGTTGAGAAAACTGAACAAATCAAAAGTCCTTACCATTCTTGACTACGCAATATATATGCTGCATAGCATTGATGGAGCACCACTTACAATCTTTGAACTGCATCTTACAGGCTTTTTCAAGCCATGAAAGCTCAAACCCATAAACCATATGTTTATGAATTTGCGCATAGGTACGAAGATGATTTCCACCAACCAATCTTGGTATTATCGTCGTAAGCTGTATAGTGCATGCAATTTCCACACTTGAGACATTCGCATCGACCATGGCATATAATCGCCTTCTAGTACTTGAAAAATTCGAAAATGCAACCCCATCGAAGCACGATGAAGCGTTAATGTATAATTGAGAATCGACGGCCTTTGTGCAGTTCACGATCGAAATGGTCATGGGTGACCCTTGATCATTGGACCAGCAGCTAAATGGATAGAAACTGTCTTGGTATTTGAAGTAGGTGCATGATGAAGAGCGAAGAGGAAGAGACGAGCAATTGCCCTTTCGCAACCTGACATCGGCAACCCTAATCGTGTAGTTGGTATAGTCGATGTACCGTACATAGTACTTGCCCGAGTGCAAATCGATAGTAGTGCGGTTGTTTATGCAGGCTAGCTCATAGTTAGGGTCGCCGCAGATCTTCGGGTCACCCCTCAGCCGAAATGGGGAGCTTATATTCATGACCTCGCCGCAAGAGGTGGTGCACTGACTGTTTTCGATGGCGATACTGAAAGACCAAGGTAGAAGTAGAAGAAGAAGAACAACAAGGAGTTGATCTTTGTGCATAGCTTCTGCAATAGGAGAGAGTACGAATCAACTAAGTAAAATCCGATTGTTTTTAGTGTTGAGATGTAGAAGAAAGATAGATAAAAATGAGAGGAATGATTTTGGTTGCTGTGTTTCTTTCTTGAAGTAATGACGAGTCTATTTATCCACAGAGAGGGGGCAATATCTCCGACTACTAACAAACTAATCGTGTGGAGGTGAGCGATGTGGGGTGTCGCTACCAATGACTGTGGGACGTATAAGAGACGGAAACGTTTGGGAATGGTCGTCTGAAAAGCCAAAAGCGGGTCAGCTTTCGGGACAATTATGCAATTGCCCTTTGGCCCCGCAGACGTGCAGCGAGGAGCATAGATTACTGGATCAGAATTCAACAGCCGTGCAGCGAGGAGCATAGACTACTGGATCAGAATTCAACAGCGTGAAAAAATATTTCATTAAATCGTGCGGAGGTGAGCGATTTGGGGTGTAGTGACCAACGATAGTGGGACGACACGGAAAAGTTTGGGAATGGTCAGCTGAAAAGCCAAAAGCCAGTCAACTTTCGGGACAATTATGCAGTTGCCCTTTGGCCCGGCGGACGTACAGCGAGGAGCATTGATTACAAGATCATCAGAATTCAACAGCGACTTTTCTAATTTTAAAATTGTATTTTTGGTTGTGACGTGATTCCCACGTTTCCTTACGTTCCCATACAATGTCATGTGTGTTACACGTGTTAAGATAGTATATTTTCTTGGAGTTGTACATATATCAAATGTGATTAAGTTACTAGTATTTAAAAAGTGGGAAAGAGAAATAGAATTGGATTTGGTATTAGAATTGGAAGACTTTACTTTGCTTTTCTTTTTGTTATCGGGTTTTTCACAATATGAAATGTTGGTGCAAATGATAATAAAATTTAAGGACATAAAACTAGTGAATCAATCTAACAAATAAATAGTATCAGCAAATCAATAAAATTTATGGTGGTATATTTATTACTAATACAGTTAGTACCAATTCCTCTTTCACTATGAAAAACTTTATAGGAAGAATCTTTCACATGCCGTGATCTATTTCAAAGGTTAACAAAATAAGAAAATAAAATTTGTAGAAAGCTATATGACATGATCTAGTACGGAAATAATTATCTTGGCACTTTCCTCAAAACATTAAGACAATATTGTTTTCATGTTGTCAACCTAACTCGATCCGGAATATAGCAATAGGTGGTATTATATTTTGTCAATATATTCATATAAGTATATACATTGAGAAATAATGAGATTTTTTGGCAAAATGATTATTATTGATATCATATATGATATATTTACAGCTACATATTTGCAAAGAGATATTTGTGATTTTTCTTTATGCCGGAGAAATGTTAATTTTTAAAATAAAAAAAACTCTAAATTTTAGATATACCATCGCCATAAAAATTTCATATCCTCCAAATTAGTTTTACGTAATTATTTTATCTGAAAGCGGCACAATTTACAAACCATAGAGTTACACAGTAATGTATATTGTAGTAATATGTTTTGAAGACCATGTTGATGATATTTTCACATAAGAACATCACCAATTTTTATGTCGAAGATAATATCAATTTAAACTTGACATCCAAAGGAGGTATTTCATTATATATACTAATATGTGTGACATCCAAAGGAGGTTTTAAAATTAAGATCTCATCCCCATAATTAAAACTATGATACTTCTTATCATTGTGGGATTAACGAAGGAAAAAGTCGATATAAATTACTAAATGAAATAGAACAATAGATTCAAATTGTACCAAATTAGCATATATTTAATGCCCATAATGTGTAGACTACTGAAAAATTTGGTCCAAATATTTACGGACATAGACATGAATGCGGACAGACAATAAACTAACTGGTCGGGCATAAGAAAAAAATTTATAGTGATATACTAAAATGTTAGGGAGTGCATAACAGAAACCCTATACTTTTCGCTCATATTCAGTTGGACCCGCATTCACTCAAAAGTTTAAGTCGATGAGTTTTGGGCCAATTAGGACGAATTAACTGCTCTACACCGCATCAATTCTCCTATGTGGGATTTCTCTAGCGTAATTCACACGTGAATCTTAACAATCTCCCCCTTATGTGCGAGCTCCCCATTAATTTAGATATCATTTTGCATCAAAATATGAAGTCTTGCCACTGAGCCTGCATTGTTACACTACAATGCCCACTGCCCGAAAATTATGCTCAACTTCATCCGCCAAACATTGGAACCAACCTAGCTTTGATACCAATTTGTTACAGAAACATAACAAAAGCTCAATACCTTTCACTCGGGGAGATCATCAAGAGGGAGCCCAAAGTTTGAACCTGTTAACATATCCAGTTGAACCCACTTGCACTCAAAAACTTAAGCCAATAAATTATGAGTCAACTCAAATATATTAACTGCTCTACACCACACTAATTCTCCGATGTGAGATTTCTCTAACACAACTCACACATGCATCCTAATAATCTCCCTCTCACATGTGATCTTCCCCTTAATTAATGTATCTAAAGATATGAAGTCTTTCTCCGGACTGAATTATGAAGTTTGCCACCGGGCCTATGTTGTTATACCACAATGCCCATATCTTGGAAATTATGCCCAACTTCATCCACCAAACAATGAAACAAACCATCGACTCTAATATCATATCTTTATGACTAATGTGGAAACTATAACGCAATTAAAACTGAGAAAAATAAAGAATACATAAATTTACACGGAAAACCATTTGCGAGAATAACCATGGGGAAAAGAGAAGCAAAATCATTTGTTAGGAGTGCACAACAGAAATGAGGAGATCATCAAGAGGGAGCCTAAGTTCAAGCCTGTTAACAAATTTAGTTAGATCCATCTTCACTCAAAAGCATAAGCCAGTGAGTTATGGGCAAACTACGATACATTAACTGCTCTACACCACATTGATTCTCCGTTGTGGGATTTTTCTAGCACAACTCATATGTGCATCATAACAATCTCCTTCTCGCATGTGAGCTCCCCCTTAATTTAGATATCCTTCTGCATCATGATATGAAGTCTTGCCACCAAACATCGAAACCAACTTTGCTCTAATACCAATTTGTTATGGAAACATAGCTGAAGCCAATGATTAAGACATAATCACAGTTATTGTTTAAAGGTAGAAAGAATATTGAAATCGAAATATGGAGGATGAATAACACACGGGAATTAAATACTAAAGCAACAAATTAGTTGTGATGATTAACAAGTCATGATCGAGAATTGAGAAATTCCAAGGACTCAAAAAAGCCATATATATATATATACTGTTAATAGTAATGTATTTTGTTGTGTTTATATAAAAAATTCTTAAATCACATCATATTATATATTAATTAACATCACATAACTCACTTTATTCAAATAATAAATATGTAAAACAACTTTATGTTGTCATCTACAATATTTCTGACTAATTACGGTATTTGGAAAAAAATTTCATTAAAAAGGGCTCTGAGACAGTTGTTAACACTGAATACCTGTAACATCTTTTCAGAGCCCATGTGATTTGGAAATGCCCGTTAACCTAGGAAAATGCTGCTTTGGTATTTTTATACGCATAATATTAAATACATTTAGTTAGACTTTGTTAATGTATTTAATTAAATACATTTTTATTCGTTTGGCATAGGAACGAAGATCATTGCCAGCAACCCACCCTGGTATCATTGCCATAAACTCTATAGTGCATCCAGTTTCCACAGATAAGACATTCGCATTGACCATGGCGTACAATTGCCTGCTCATGCTAGAGAAATTTGGCAATTGAAGCCCATCAAGGCACGGTGAAGTTTTGATGTAAAATCGAGAATCGATGGCCTTCGTGCAGCCCATGATCAAAACGGCCTTGGAAAAATTTGGAATATAGAGCTTGCGATCTTGGCACATATACCTATACGATTCGAAGTTGAAGTAGTTGAACGGTAAAGAGTGGCAAGAAAGAGACATGCAATTGCCCTTTCGCAGCCCCACATTAGCTACCCTAATTGTGCGGAGGTTATGGCTGATGGAGCATACAAGGTACTCGCCCGAGTTCAATTTCAGAATGGTGCGGTTAACTATGCAGGCGAGCTCATAATTAGGGTGGCCGCAGCTCTTGGCATCATCGCCTCTCAATCGAAAGGAGAAGCTTATATTCGTGATCTCAACACAAGAGGTGTTGCACTGATTATTTTTTATGGCAACGTCTAAAAGACCAATGTAGTAAAAGAAGAAGAAGAAGATATAGAACAAAGAGTCTATCTTTGAGCATCGGTTAAGCAATAGCAGAGAGCACGAATAAAGCAAGCAAGTCGAGTGTTTCAGGGTAGAGATGCAAAAGAAGGAAAGATAAAAGATGAGAGGAATACTTTGCGCTGCTCTCTTTCTTCCTTGAAGTAATGAGGAGAGAAGGAAAAGTCTCCAACTTCGAATTCATTGCGCGGAGGCAAGAGATTTGTGGTGTAGCCACAGAAAAAGAAAGAGTCGTACGGGAGACGGAAAAGTTTGGCAATGGTCGGCTGAAAAGTCGAAAGCCAGTCAACGTACGGCACAAGCACAAGGGGACGATTTCTGCACTGCGACCGACCTCGGCCAGGCCAGGCCAGGCCCGGCCCATTGGAGGATAGGGGTTGGGAAGAAAACAAGCAACATGCTAAATGCATGAAGAATGTTTATTGAATCTTGTGTACCGAATGATGTGTACAATCGACATTTGTGTAACTTTCAGCAGATTTTAACACACGATCCCACTTGACTTTTACTTCCTGCTTGTGCTTCGTACAAGCCTAATTTTCCTATGCAACGTGGAGAGGGCTCCAACTCATGTAGCCCATTCGCTATTGTGGAGTCATCCACACAAGTTTTCTCTAGAAGGTCAATGTCAAAGTCTTCTTGAAGTGACAGGTCTTGTGAGGTTAATTAGGCGTGGAAAATTCCAAGTGCCACAGAATTTCCACGTAAAAGTCTTCTTGAAACTTCCTTACGCGCGTGATGTCTTCCCACACGTACAAAACTCCATGTCACGACGCTAACAACTCTACTTGACAATTGACGAATTTGACCGTAGAAAATGAGAGGATGACAGCACCGTTGCTCCTTTAAATGGGAGTAACGGTGCTGTCTCCACGGTCTGCGAAAGAATTTGAATGGACATTCTCCGCGACCGCCTCTACTTTTCACGTAGCATCTTTGAACCTCTTCCCACACCGGTTCAATGCGTCACATATCTTGTTCATCGGACTTGCAAAAACCAGCAAAGGGTTGACCTCATCAAAGCCATTCTTAAAGACTAATCATCAATCATAATTTCCAATGCGAAATATGCCTCAATAGTCATCACTCCTCCCGGATGGTGTGAAGGCATTCGGCAGAGCAACGTAGATGTAAGGGTTCTCGCCACCGCTTTGGTTGAGGTTGGCAAAGCCAGAGATTGAGCCGCTTGTGAGGGCATTCAAGTAACTAGAGTGAAAGCTCGTGGGGTGATCCTCGCCGGCGACCCATGTGGCAGCGTGCTGGTTCACGGGATGCACCTACAGCTCCACCGGTATCCCCAACATGCATGTGCTACACCGCATCGCCTCTGCCGCTCATCGCCCTCTTCTTCATCTTCATCTCTATCTCCTTCTCTCACACAAGTGTCAATCAGGACTAGGATTTGAGAAACAATTGCACGAGAAAAGAGAGTGGAGATGAAAAAAAGAGGAGAGATCTCGATAAGATAGCGAGAGAGAACGATAAAGAGAATTAGAATCCAAATAAGAATGTGATCAACTTTTCTTCTTCTTTTTTCTTTTCTTTGCTTATTTTTTAAATTAACGGTTCAATGTGTTTTGAGTCTAGAAGCAACCTCCCTTGCTAAAGCAAAGACACTACTAGAAGGAAGCAACAGCGAGGCGATTCTTTGCATCCAAGGACTCGACCTTTCTATTATTTACAAAATGAATTTAAGTGCTCAAATCTAATTTTAATAAGTATAACATCAGGCTCGGATAAAATTTTCTCCTGACGTGATAGCTTAGGCAAGGAATCTGAAAAGAAAAAACTTTCACCATTCTCAAGTGCACATTTACTACTAACTGACCTTAGCAACCTAGTAAAAAGAAATTTAAATTTAATTAACCTCATCTATTACTGTTATTAAGGGAGAGATTATCTTTTGATATCTCCTATTCTTTAATATAATTTTTAACTAATTTTTTATGGAATAAAAAAGTCAATAAATGTCGCCACTGTCTATTGGGTGCGTAAGTGTCTCGCACTCCTCCTCCTTTAAACCAAAGTTGTCCTTTACCATCTCTCCCAAATTTTTCGCATCTCTCCATATATCAGTTTTTGACATTATTCGGAGCAACGATTGGTGTGCCATGAAGTGACGCGAACATAGCGTCCATTGAAATGACATGAATGCACGCGTAGCACGGGATGTGTGCTAGTTGGGTTTTGAAGGAAAAAACTCCAGGACCAAATCTCACCCCTTGTAATGCTATGCTGGAACTAGGTTTTTCATTGGATTTGAAAGTCCAAAACATAATAAATGACATCTTTAATATGATAATACTTGTTGCGATCTAACCTTCCACAGGTGCATTATCTAAGGATTCGACTAATGGATTATTAAGTCTAGGCCTAACTAGGGCTCTCCCAAGCCCTTATCAATTCGCGATTTAAAATTTAAGTTTTTAATATGCAAATTATTTTAATCAGGAGTTGCCACTAATCTATTTTTTGGTGGATCGATTAGAAACTCAAGTAAATTATCGGGATAATTACTTTATTCCTATGAACCAAAGATTATGGATTTGGGGATTTGATTACACTAGATTACTCTAATACTCTTTTGATACCTTTTCTCTTTTATTTCAAAAAAATATTTATAGGCAACTTTGATTGATTTTAAACCTATCCACTAACATGCAAGTTGATCATGCAGGTGCACAACCAATAATATAACACTCAATAATGCAAAGCAATAAATTGCAAAATAGGGACTTACCTCAAAGCAACAAAAGCATCTGCAATGTTAGTTAGAAAATCACATTTACAACTCTAATATGATTTATAATTAACACACAAATTCACTCAAATCTTTTTTTAGGGTTTTCTCTGATTTAACGAAAACTAAACTTTATGCAACATGCGACATACGATTTATTTAAATGTCCTAATTCTAACAATAATTAAATGCACTATCTCTAATATGGCACGCAAATGAACCTAGACGTGAGATTTCTAATGACGAGAATTAATTAAAATGCAACTACTTTAATATGACATGCACGTGGTATTTTTTATGTTTTTTAATTTAAATTCGGAATAAATAATTAACCTAATTTAAACATGTAATAATAAAATCTAAGAAAAGAATCTAATCTATTCTAAGAAAATAATCAAAATTTATCCTAAACATGGAATATATTATCTACTCAAATTTTACCTAATCTTTTTGTATTTTTTTTATGGAAAGACAATTAATTCAAACAAAAGACGGAAAGAAATAGCAATAAAATGAACACGACACTCGATCACAGGAAATATTATCCATATCCATTTAAATTTAGAAGCAATAGATTGACGAATCATATCTTGGGCATGAGGATCGATTTGGCCAATCTTCCGCACAATTGTGAATCATATCTTGGGCGGGAGGTCGGATTGACGATTTTCCATGCGATTGCGAGTCATATTTCGGGCATGAAATCGAACTGCCAATCATATGCATGTTTTGAAATTAGGAAAATATCCCAATTAACAAATTTCAAAAAGATTTTTGGATATGATAATATCAACACAGCATCTAATTGAGATCACAATAAACTCAAATTAGGAACCTTAATATATCAAAATTGAATCGGATATCATATTACCTAATTCGAAATATTGCACGAATGACATTTCCGAATTTGAACGACGGATGGCTTGACTAGGCGCGGTGCTTCAAGATGATCAGCGGTGCTCGTGGTGACTCGTGGCTGACGGTGGTGCTTCTCTATGAGCTTAGCCAAGGAGGAACCGATGGTGGTTTCTTGGTTCGACAACACTTAGGGGAACCTGTAAAATTAAGCTCAAATTTGGCCGTATGAATAAGTTGCAGTGAACTCATTGATCTTCCTATTGGTAGACCGAAGATGTGCGGATGCTTGCCGGTAGATGTCACGCTACAAGGCTACTAGCTGTTCGGGTTTACAGTGGTGTTCGGACGGCTTGCGATGGTACTTACGATCGAGGATAGTTGCGGTGGTTCACCAGCGGTATAGATCGTAGAAGCGGCGGTCGAGGAGAGAGGGGTTTCTTGAGCTCCAGGAAACATGCAAAAAAATTCGAAAAGTAATTGATAAGGGGGCTCGTAACGCCGGAAACCTCCTGGAGCTATTCACGGGGAGTTGCGACTGGAAGTTGCTGAACATTATGCTATGGATTACGAGCACGTGTTGGGCAATAGAGATGGACAGCAGCCACTTCAGATAGGACACCGGGGCTGCTGAAGATTCACTGGATCTGCTGGTATGGGGGTTCGGAACGCCACCTATAATATCCTCAATTTCAGTCTATGAAAAATGGCTATGGTTTAAATTTTGTAGTTTTCCAATCAGAGCCAATTTTACTCTTGTTCTGGAAAATCCAGATTCGGATCCTTTGTACCCCTTTCATTTTGTTTTTTTTGTGGAGACTTTTATGATCCGAATTTATAAACACTTCCTTCTTGAAAGTTTCTCCAAACATTTTGAAGTTTTACATACTTTAATTTTAGAACTTTTGGATTTGAAATGAGTAGTACAAAAGCCTAATTTCGGACCTTGTAAAATTGCCTAGAATGGATATTTTTTGTGATGTTCAGACTTTCTTGATTTTCTACGAACTTTTCTGGGCTAATTTTGAACAAACTTCCTTCATAAAATTTGTTGAGAACTTCTTTTTCTATAACATATATAAATTTGGGAATTTTTTGAGATAATTTGGATTCTGAAAAGAGCTTACTTTGAGAAGCAAAGATTCTGTTCCGGAAAACCGATTTTAGTCTATTTTTGAGCTACTAAAATATGTGTCTACAGAAAAATTCAGATTTTATGTTCTGCACAAAAAATATTTTTAAGGTATTGTTTATGACATATTCAAATTTGGGAATTTTCGGAATTCATTTACTATGTTTTTAAGCCAAATTTCTAGAACAGTGCAAAAACTGCCGGTTTTGTCAGATTTTAAAGATTCATCATTTTCTATTTGAGAACGTTGGAATCTCGACTTGATGTCTTCTAGTGATTTAATGTGCTCATTCCGAGCTTTCAAATGAGCTATGCTAAGCTTTGATTGGAGGTTATAAGAAGGAAAAAGATATGAAAACGAAATTGGCCAAGTAGAGGGCCAATTCTTCTTGTTGAAGCCACCATTATTGAGTCATGTTTAGGTGTCCCTCTTCATAATTGCTTAATAGATGAATTGTCCACCTTCATTATTGGAGCATGGTGACTCATTGTCACTAATAATGAGCTAAAAAAATGAGGAAGTCAGCCAAGGAGGAAACCGAGAGGGAGCCGAGAGAGAGAAGGAGGGAAAGAGAGAGAGAGCTATTAATTGTTAAGATTTGCTAGACTGTTTCATTATTTCATTTTGGCACTCTTCCATTAATGTCATTAATGATCAAGATTTTCTAAATCATAGTCATGATGGCACTTGAATTTAGGGGCTATTTCATTAATGTCATTAATGATCAAGTTTTTCTAGATTATAGTCATGATGGCACTTGATTTTAGGGGCTATTTCATAAATGTCATTAATTATCAAGATTTTCTATGTCATAGTCATGATGACACTTGATTTTAGGGGCTATTTCATTATGTCATTTGTCTTTTATTCATGATTAAGCTTGGGGAACAAGTTGACTTGCCTATAAATAGGTTTAGTTTCCCCTCCTTAGTTACCATACACTACTTCCTCACATCTCTCTCATCTCTCATCCTCATGCCAAACACTTCCCTCTCTCTCTCACCATTTGCCACCGCCGATTGCCGTAGACGTTTTCTTGTGATTATAGGTGAGTGAATTCCCTAACACTTGAATAGGGCGGTGTGTTACGTGGTTGGAATGAGGCATGTAAGTGGATTCCCTAATCTCGGGATAAGAAGTGATGATGCGTTGTTGGCTTGAGTTCTCACTCGAGCCTTTGTTGAGACTTGCGTGTTGTTGTTTATCTCGATGTTGCACGCATCGCTTGTTACCATGCTTGATGTTCTCATCCATGCTTGTTGATTTACAAGAGGATAGGATGTGGTGTTATGAGTTTGGCTCGAGTAGTGACCGTGTCTGTGATGCTCGATGTTTGTATGAATGCTTCTTGTTTTGCTTTATAATTATAAGTCAAGGCACGTATAAGTCACGAAACGAGGGTGTCGTATGGTCTCGTACTCATCTTGTGGCGTCACGGGATGAGTTCGGCTTGGTGCGGGTTTACATTGGGATGTGTAGATCCAAGCCTAGTTCGGCTTTGAGCTGACGCTCGGCATGGTGGACCGAACCACATGCCCTCAATCGCGACCCGCATGTTAGGCGAATGTTCTAGAGGTCATGATTACACAAGCATAGCATGCCTTTGGGCTTGATTGCATGCACTAATGAAATCAAGATAATAAATCGGCTTGTGTGGCCCATGATGTGTGATCACTAAATAAAAGAAGAAGACCGTTGTCACATAGCATTGGCGGTGATGCCTCGGTAAACTAGCGCCGGGATGCCCTAGTTGAGCTAGGATGCTTAGGTTGAGCCCAGATGTCTCGGTAAACTAGTGCCAGGATGTCCTAGTTGAACTAGGATGCCTTGGTTGAGCCCGAATGCCTCGGGTAAGCTAGCCCCGGGATGCTTCGGTTGAGCTGGGATGCCTTGGTTGAGCCAAGATGCCTAGCATGAAGTTGGATGCCTCGGTTGAGTCGGGATGCCCTAGTTGAGCCAGGCTGATGATAAATGAATCTTATATGTGTGTTGGTATGTGATAAATGAATTCTATATGTGTGCCGGTATGTGTATTTCTTGATAAGCCAAATTTCTGTGATCGAATAAATGTGAGCTTCCATGTGAACATAGCAAGAGCAAAGTCAAAGTTTTTACTATTGATTTGCCAACGACATAAGCAGGGAAAGTATTTGTATGAGTTAGTACGACGGCGAGACATCATCCTACACGAGTATTAGTGAAATTTAATCACTGAGTCTCCCCAACTCATCCTCCATTATTTTCCTTTTCAGGTCCGTAAGATGGAGGATGACATAGAAGAGCTAGGATTAACCTCGGTCTTCGCTTGTGATATGATTTGTACATAGAAGCGGCCTATGGAAAAAAAAAGGCTTGCAAAATATGTTTAAGTAAAATGGCAATAATGTGTCTTGCCTGTTATGCTTTTCCTGGTTTCCAAGAGTAAGATAACGATATTAAATATTAGGGAAAAGACCACTAAAAATCCCAAACTTTGCCACTTGTGACACATTTACCTTGAACTTTTTTTGTGATACCAAAAACCCCAAACTATGATATTTGTGACACATTTACCCTATTGTACTTTAGTCCATGGGCATTTTCGTCTTCTTTTTTTTGTTAAATTTTTTTTCCCTTTCCGGCGAGGGCCACCCTCGCCGGCACTAGGTGAGGGTCGCCTTGCCTGGGCGAGCGAGGGCAACCCTTGCTCGACTCAGGCACGGGCGAGGGTCGCCCTCGCCGGCGTCAGGCAAAGGTGGCCCTTGCCGAACTCGGGCGACCTCGCTGGCATCGGGCAGGGGTCGCCTTGCTTGGGCGAGCGAGGGCGATCCTCGCTCGACTCAGGCGAAGGCAACCCTCGCCTGAGTCGAGCAAGGGCCGCCCCCGCTCGACTCCGGCAAGGGCCGCCCCCGCTCGACTCCGGCAAGGGCGACCCTCGCTCAACGTCAGTGAGGGCCACCCTTGCTCGCCCAAGTGAGGCGACCATCGCCCGACGCCAGCGAGGGCGACCCTCGCTGAGTCTGGCGAGGGCCACGCCTGGGCGAGCGAGGGCGGCCCTCGCCCAACTCTGGCGAGGGCGACCCTTGCCTGACCCTGGCGAAGGTGAGGGTCGCCTTCACCTGAGTCGGGCGAGCTGCCCTCGCTCGCCCAGGCGAGGCGATCCTTGCCTGATGCCAGCGAGGGCGGCCCTCATCGGATCTGGTGAGGACCACCCTCGCTCAACACCGGTGAGGGTGGCCCTCGCCAAATCCGACGAGGTCCGCCCTCGCTCGCCTAAGTGAGGCGACCCTTGCTCGACGCCGCCCCCGAGGGCGAGGGTCGCCTTCGCCTAAGTTGGGCGAGGGCCGCCCTCGCTCGCCCAAGCGAGGCGACCCTCGCCCGATGCCGGCGAGGGCAACCCTCGCCGGAAAGGAAAAAAAAAAGAAAAAGCAAAAAAGACGAAAATGCCCATGGACTAAAGTATTTTGGGGTAAATGTGTCATAAATAGCATAGTTTGGAGTTTTTATGTAAAAAAAATTCAGGGTAAATGTGTCACAAGTGGCAAAATTTGAGATTTTTGGTGATTTTTTCCCTAAATATTAATACAAGATTTGCTCATGATACTTGTCATAACCCCATTGTTTGTTCTGATTGTGATTATTCAAAATTAATTACTTCCACTTGTGCTTAGTCAAAGATAATAACACACGGGACATCGCAATAATAACCCCCAGGAGGGGGCATTACACCACCAGATCAACTTGAATTCGTTAATTGCTGGATGTCTCGCTCAAGATGCTAGATGGCTCGCCCTTACTGCAAATCATTGACCGGAAGACCACGTAGATCTGTTGGTACAATTATTAAACACCTGAACTCCTTGATGATTGCGGTGGGAGTGGTAGCTTTGTCTTCTTCCTCCAGTCGTGAGTGCAAGCGTTGGAGATCTGCAGGTGGGCGCACTCACCTTTGCGTGTGCTGCTCTCTTTTCTCTCTAATGTCTCTTTTCTCTCTAATGCTGACCGATGCTCTCTATATTGTCGTCGGGTGTGTTATGAATTGTGTGACCCCCTCTTTTGTCTGTTATGGATCCTCTTTTATAGATGTATCAACTCATGCATGAAAGGAAAGGGGCGAGATCTTCTTTCCCTTTGTGAACGATCCAATACATGGCATTTTTGTCTCTTTCTTTCTTCTCAATATACGAATATATTTGGCTTGACTAACTTTGGATTGTGCATGCCCAGGTCGGATATCTATCGCAATCTGCCCTCCTCCTCAAATTCCCTTCCCCAAATAGTTGAGTACGTACAAATATACTGGGAATCCACATCTATCGCATTCTTTGTGACCAAAAATCTTGATAATATCAAGTTTTATTGTTTCAAATATTCATAAGATCTTCCTGACTTGATGCACATGACTTTAGCCACTCAGGCTTAGTTCCTTTAAGCTCAAAATCATTTACTCAAGTCCATCCATCACGGACCAATGCAAATGCAACTATACGAGCCTAAATACTAATTCAAATGCTCTTAATCTATATGCAATTTAACTATTTTTTTTTGTCTAGGGACAGGGATCGATCCCTAATTTTTTATGCAACGAACGACTGATTGGGTTGCCAAAATTTAGGTGTCAACAATACTAAAGATGAATACAGTTCTAGTTAAGATTCATAAACATAGTCATAAACATATATAATCTAATAATGGCTAGGAAAGGGGAGCTACACATAAAGCATTATCAATACTACCTGTTTCTATTTGCCACATATGTCACGGGATCAAATGGTATTCATACGTGTCTATGCTAGTGTAATGCTAGTACCAATATACTCATGAGAATCTACGTAAGTTATTGCACTAGTTGATGAAGTGGATCTAGTATCATTGCCTTTGTCAATCCAAGTTTCATCATCCCTTGTTGACACTTCAGCTGGATAAAAGAGTGGCTTGGGAGGTATTTGTAGGCCATCTACTTCTCCTTCCAGCATTTCCAAAACTTTGCGCATTGAAGGGCGTTCACTAGGATTCAATTGAACGCACCAAAGGGCAACTATTATCATCTGCTTTACTATTCTATTATCCTCCTCGCTAACTTGTTCCACTAGGATATCTAATCCTTCATTAAGTTGGTCATGAACCCATAAAGGAAAGTAGATTTGGCTCGAATGCTCTGCGTCTGCATCCATATTCTTCCTTCCACTAGCCATTTCCATCAACATTTTGCCAAAATTGTAGACATCAGCTTTGTAAGTGACCCCTCTGAGGTCCCTGTAGACTAGCTCTGGAGCCATGTATCCCAAGGTTCCTCTCGCGACAGTCATAGACACGGTATTGTGGTTTGTGGGATACAATCTTGCGAGCCCAAAGTCATAAATTTTTGGGTTGAAATCCCTATCGAGAAGAATGTTGTGAGGCTTAATATCAAAGTGAAGAATTTGAATGTTGCATCCTCGATAAAGATACTCAATCCCACTAGCCACTCCGAGAGTAATCTTGTACACTTCCTTGCAATCAAGAGTAGTCCCTTGTCCTCGTAAAAAAACGTGCTTATCCAAGGACCCATTGTGCATGAAATCGTAAACAAGAGCTTGTTTTGAGCCATCAAAGCAAAAACCAATGAGTCCAACCACATTAACATGGTAAATTCTTCCGATAGTGGCCACTTCACTGATGAAGTCCTGCCTATTCGCTTTCCCCTTCTTCAAAATTTTCACTGCCACCACTTGGCCGCTTCGAAGTCTTCGTTTGAACACGGAACTGTACCCTCCCTCGCCGAGTTTGTCCTTAAGACTTCTAGTAATTTTCTTGATGTCTGAGTAAGAGTACCTTATCGGCAAGAAGTTATTATTAGATTGCAAAAATTCTTCAACGTTCTTATCCATTGCTAAGTGTTTTCTACTCCATTTGTCTATTAGCAATATCATCACGCAAGGGGCTCCCAAGATGAATTTCACAACCATGCACGAAATAACTGTATTTTCGATAACCAATTTGTGGGTGTGTTAAATGTTTGCATTTAGAAATACTAAGTCAATTTCACAATGAGAAGACCGTAGTAATGTTACCGGTGCCCAAGAGCAAGAGCATTGCATGGAAGAGGTAACTGTCGTTCCATGTTTCGCAATAGAGATTTAATTTGTCACACATGAGACCTGAAGAAAATTTAAAAGACACTTATTTAGACCATAATCAAACAACGAGTATATCGGTTTAATTCACTAACAAATGAATAAATAATTTATTTATTGTTATACGAGTAACCAATTTGTGGGTGTGTCAAATGTTTGCATTTAGAAACACCAACATGATTTCACAATGCGAAGATTGAATTAAATTTACCGATGCCATAGCTCGGGATCCCTTCAATGCACGAGACAATATAGGAGGGGTCAGTGACGTTGTCATCTGCGAAAGAGATAGAATAATGAGTATATCAAGTTCAATCCACTAAGATTTATTGGCCCAATTCGAATTACTTGAATTAGCAAATGAATAAAAATATACTCATTGTTATGCTTACAAAATACCACAAGAGCATTTAAGTAACTACTTGATATTAATGGCCATTTGCGAATCAGGTGGGGCACTGCAAGGATATACCTATGACCGAGCTCAATTTCACGTTTACATGAAATTTCACAGGTTTTGACCAAATATAATTTCAAAATTTTCTTTTTGTTGAGAAAACTGAACAATTCAAAAGTCCTTACCATTTTTGGCTACGTAATAAGCTCCGCAATAAATATGCCGCCTGGCGTCGATGTCGCACCAAGCACAATCTTTGAACTGCATATTACAGGCTTTTTGAAGCCATGAAAGCTCAAACCCATAAACCATATGTTTATGAATTTGCGCATAGGTACGAAGATGATTGCGACCAACCAATCCTGGTATTACCGCCGTAAGCTATATAGTTCATGCAATTTCCACACTTGAGACATTCGCATCGACCATGGCATATAATCGCCTTCTAGTACTTGAAAATTTTGAAAATGCGACCCCATCGAAGCACAATGAAGCATTAATGTATAATTGAGAATTGACGGCCTTTGTGCAGTTCACAATCGAAATGGTCTTGGGTAACCCTTGAACATTGGACCAGCATCTAAATGGATGGAAACTGTCTTGGTCATTGAAGTAGGTGCATGATGAAGAGCAAAGAGGAAGAGACGAGCAATTGCCCTTTTGCAGCCCGACATCAGTAACCCTAATCGTGTAGTTGGTATAGTCGATGTATCATACATGGTACTTGCCCGAGGGCAAATCAATAGTGGTGCGGTTGTTTATGCAGGCTAGCTCATAGTTAGGGTCGCCGCAGATCTTCGGGTTACCCCTCAGCCGAAATGGGGAGCTTATATTCATGACCTCGCCGCAAGAGGTGGTGCACTGACTGTTTATCCACAGGGGGAAATATCTCCGACTACTAACAAACTAATCGTGTGGAGGTGAGCGATTTGGGGTGTCGCGACCAACGACTGCGGGACGTATAAGGGACGGAAATGTTTGGGAATGGTCGTCTGAAAAGCCAAAGGCCGGTCAGCTTTCTGGACAATTATGCAATTGCCCTTTGGCCCCGCAGACGTGCAGCGAGGAGCATAGATTACTGGATCAGAATTCAACAGCGAGAAAAAATATTTCATTAAATCTTGAGTACTATACGATGGGTAAAGTCTACTTTTGGATAATTTTTAGCATATTTCAACACAAGATCAGTCTGACTTTTATTTCTAGCGGAAGACTCGCCTGATGCAACTAGTTCGGAAATTCTTTTTGTTTTTCCAACTTCAAGATGTTAAAATATCTTATTTAAAATAATAATTTTACCCTTGTTTATTCTTTCTTACTACAAACCTCGACTATTTTAATTTAAAAATTGTATTTTCGGTTGTGACGTGATTCCTGCATTTCCTTTCGTACCCATACAATGTCATGTGCATTGCACGTGTTAAGATCATATATTTTCTTGAAGATGTACATATATCAAATGCAATTAAGTTACTAGTATTTAAAAAGTGGGAGAGAGAAATAGAATTGCATTTGCAATTAGAATTGGAAGACTTTGCTTTGCTTTTCTTTTTGTTATCGGGTTTTTCGCAATATGAAACGTCGGCGCAAATGATAATAAAATTTAAGGACATAAAACTAGTGGATCAATTTAACAAATAAATAGTGTCAGAAAATCAATAAAACTTATGGTGGTATATTTATTACTAATACAGTTAGTACCAGTTCCTCTTTCACTATGAAAAACTTTATAGGAAGAATCTTTCACATGCCGTGATCTATTTCAAAGGTTAACAAAATAAGAAAATAAAAATCTTAAAAAGCTATATGACGTGATCTAGTGCGGGAATAATTATCTTGGCACTTTTCTTAAAACATTAAGAGAATATTCTTTCATATTGTCAACCTAACTCATTTCGGATTATAGCAATAGGTCGTATTATATTTGTTGATATATTCATATAAGTATATACATTGAGAAAATAATGAGATTTTTGGCAAAATAATTATTATTGATACCGTATATGATATATTTACAGCTACATATTTGCAAAGAGATATTTGTGATTTTTCTTTATGTCAGAGATTAATTTTTAAAATGAAAAATCAACCTAAATTTCAGATATACCATCGCCATAAAAATTTCATATTCTCCAATACAGTTTTATGATATTATTTTATTTGAAAGCGGTATATTTTACAAACCATATAGTTATATAATAAGGTATATTGTAATGATATGTTTTGCAGACCATATTGATAATATTTCACATAAGAACATCGCCAAATTTTTATTTAGAAGATAATATTTAATTAAAAAAGGAATAGTTTATAATAATTAAATTAAAAATAAAGTTTCATCATATATACGACTAACATGTGGGACATCCAAAGGAGTTATTTCAAATTAAGATCCCATCCCCCATAATTATAACTATAGATACTTCTTATCATTGTGGGATTAACGAGGGAAAAAATAAAAAAAATTACTAAATGAAATAGGACAATCGATTCAAATTGTACCATAGAAGCATATACTTACTGCCATAAAATGTTTAACCTTGTGTTTTATTTGAGGTGTATGAGAGTAGGATTTATTGGGAAAGAATTTTGCGCCCATAATGTGTAGATTATTGAAAAAATGGTCCGCCTATTTGCGGGCATAGACATGAATGCGTTGAGACAATAAATTGGTTGGTCGGGCATAAGAGAAAAATCCATAGCGAAATACTAATTTAACGATCAAGACATATTGCAATTATTGTTTGAAGGGAGATATGAATATTGAAACCGAAGTATAGACGATGACTTTTACATGGTAAATAAACATTAAAAGCGACAAATGCAAACTTGAAGAGTCGTGATGATTCACAAAGTCAAGATTGAAAATTGAGAAATTCCATGGATTCAAAAAAATTTAAATAATAGATATGTAAAACAACTTTGTGTTATCTTCCACGATAATTCGGACTAATTACGTATTCTGAAAGTGTTTTGTTAAAAAGCACCTTGAGGCACTTGTTAACACCAAATAAGAATATGTTGTAGAACCCATTGCACTAAATTTTTTTTTATTGGTGATTTTAATATCTCCTATGCTCGTCTGATAATACTGCTATACTCAAGCTATCAAAGTCGAAGCTCTTCCACACAAGTATTCACAGGATTTGACCCACTCAACTGCCATTTGGCGGATTGAATACACAAACTATGAAGTATGTATCTCAGTTCCTAGGTGGTAATATTAAAAGAAGCCGATGGCTGATCATTTGAACTGATTTCCAAAAATACAGGACCGCAATGTTCTGAGGCCACCATTCTTGCGGGGGCATTTAAGTTGTCACACCCCCAACTCAATAAGAATATGGCCACGGTCGTCTTTCCATTCAAAGGACATAACCTCAAATATAACTATTATCGACTTGCTATCGAAATATATACGTTTATTTATTTGATAAAAGAGTCGTTTGGCCTTCTAATGTGTAGGATGAAGAAAGATGATGTGGAAGCATCTTTGCTGTCTAATAAAATTTGCTAACGCGGTATCATCTTAACAAGGCACTGTGTCCTAAGTGCACAGGTAATGGCAATTAAACGAAAAAAACGACCCCATCAGCTAATGCCGTTGAGCTTTTTCAACAGAATTACTGGATTGAGTTGATTTTGAAGAGTTAAGTACTTGATTGAATAAATATATTTTGGTATTTGATGGGAAATGTGTAAATATGCGAGGAGAATGGATGGTCTTCGGGCAATTCATGACTACCACGGTCATGGAAAATGTGCAGCTGTTATATCTATTGCATCTCCCACAATTATATAAGGACCTCCGCTGAAGTTACGATCTAACAAAGGACAGAGAGGAAGAGATGAACAATTACACTTTTGCAGTCCGATGTCACGAGTTAGATTGTTGTTTTTATAGTCAATTCACTGCTAGTACTTGCTCGAGAATAAATCTAATACTGTATAATTATTTTCCCAAGCTAGCTCATATTTTTAGTGGTTGTAGCTCCTCGAATGACCTTTTAGTCGAAAATGGTAGCTTATGCGCTTACATAAGATAAAGTCCCGCATCAATAGTATGTGCGTAAAAGAATAACAAGAACAAGGACAAGATTTTTTTAGCATTGCAATGTTTGTTGCATGCACTTGCGAAGGGTTTCAATTAAGAAGAAATTAAATCAAATGAAGTTACAGGAAATGGGCATTTTCAAGTCACAAATTCTATTGGATCGGAGAGCTAGTAATAAACAAATGAGCAAAATTTTTGCAGACGATATAGCATCTCGTTAGTTGCCCCTATTGTATTGGGAATCAAAATAATGGGTTGGTCCATCACACAAGATAGAAGAAGACTAGCGTTGGGACTCGTCAACGGATAACTCAAAGTCAACGTGCGTAGACGAGCTACAGAGAATCGGAAGAAAAAGCAAAAAAATCGTGCGTTGCGAACCATCCTGGAAAAGCACTTGGAGGAAAATTTGGGCAGGTGCAAAACATGTGTGGTCGTCATTAGGGGTGTAAATGGTTTGGTTCGGTTCGATTTTCTTGGAAAATCGAACCGAACCGAACCATTAAGGGTGTCTCCTTGAACCAAATCAAATTTGAACCGAACCGAATTGGAACCGAACCGAAAAATTGATTGGTTCAGATCAATTTTCGGTTTCAAGTTCATTAAGCAGAGAGTGAGAGGAGAGAGGTGTGACATTTCGGATTTTGGCCCATTTTTGGGATTTATAAAACGTGTAATTCGTCAATGCGCTTATAATAGAATTTCGCCCGGGAACTGATCACTATCGGATTCTTGTTTTTAAAAATAGAAATTTTACTAGAATCGCACTCGATCGAATTTGACCGTTATTTAGACCCCGAACTTGGCAGTCGATTTTCGGGAGTTTCGGGACGAAATAAATTGAACGGTATCGATATTATTGTTGCCAGTGTCGAGATTATCAGGAATGGTGAGAAAGTGAATTTTTTGATTGGGTACGAATTTGGACTAGTAGACCTCTCTTGTAGTGTGTCTTGGGTTATTTTATTTTAGCCATTTGTCCTATATTATTATTGGGATTTTTTCGTGGACTGTTAGACCATTTTTCAAATTTGAATCGGGATCGTTAGGTTAATTTTTAGTTTGAACCGTGTCCATTGGATCGCGCTCGAAAATAAAATTAAGTCTTTTTCTTTCCTCTTTTCTCTCTCTTTCTCTCTCCTCTCTCCTCTGCCGAGCTGTCCCCTCCCGCGCGTCTCTCTCTCTCCCTCTCTCTTCCTTTCCTCTCTCTCTCTCTCTCTCTCTCTCCCCCTCTGCCGTGCATGTTTCCCTTCCCATGCAGACACCCCCCCTTCCTGACACCTCTCTCTCTTCTCTCTCCTCATTTTTCCTTCTTCTTCTTCTTCTTCTTCTTTTTCTTTCTCCCTCGCCGCGTCCGCCTAGTTTCTACGTCTGCCTCTGCTCGTTCTTGTTCTGCTTGCCAACCGCCGCCTGAGCTCGCCTGGCCGTTGCGCACCGCCGTCGCCAGCTCGACCGCTGCGCCGCGCCGCCTGAGCAGCTCTGCCGCCGTGGCATCGGTCGCCAGCTCTCACCTTACTGCCCCAGCCCATTCCCTCTCCCCTCCAGTTCGTCGCCACCGTCCAGTCTCCGTCGCCGCCGCCGTGGTGCCAACTGGCCAGCCAGCTCGCCGGCCAACCAGCCAGCTCGCCGGCCAGCTCGCCTAAGCTCGCCCGACCCCCCCGACCAGCTGTTGCCCGCCGCCGTGGCTTGCCCCCATCACCGTTCGACCGTCGTCCTCGCCAACCAGCTCGCCAGCCGAGCGTGCCCAGCCATGCTTGAACTCGTCAGCTGAGCGTTCCCGGGGCCGTAGCCAAGTCGCCCAAGCCGTGGCCGAGCCCGTTCCCAGCGCGACAAGTCGCGCGCCCATGCTCGTGCCCGCACTTGTGCCCGTGGCCGAGGGCTGTGCCCATGGCCGAGCCGCGCGCCCTTGCCCGCGCCTAGTCCTTACTGTTCACCCGGGCCATGTTGGGCCTGAGCAGATTTTTCCCGAGCTAAAACTTAGTAAGTGACTTCCTAAACCCTACCTAGTACATTGGGTATTATTAGACTTGTTTAGGACGTGATTAGTACCGGTTTAGGGGCTAAATGTGGATTAGGGTCAATATTCGTACGTGCATGATTGATAGATTAAATTGTGAGAATTGTGGGGTTTAATTAATGACTAATTATGGTGGGCTAATTGATAATATTGTCGTGGCGTGTATGGAAGAAATTGACGTGCGATTGTGACTGGCTTGAATGTCGGAATTGTGAGCTTGTGATTTGAAATTGGGATAGTTTCGGGTGCATATTACTGGCTAATGTAGGTGGGCCAATAATTGGCTTGTTGTGGCATTCGTGGGTGGGCTTGATGTTCGCATGTGGTAGGCGTGAATAACGGATTTGTGGGCAAGTGTGATGGGCTGTGACGTGAATTGGATTTGTACTTGAGTATTTTATTGACTTGTCTCGGGTTTAGAAAGGGTAGGGCATGTTTAATTTAATTATATTATGATACAATTTGTGCTACTTGAATTTGATTAATTAATAGGCTTGATTTTGGATGGTTATGCGTGGCCGACTTGAATGTTGGGTTTGTGGATTGAGGTGGCGAATTGTGAATTGGACTAAGTTGTGGACATGGGTTGTCTAATGCAATTGGTGTGAAATTGATTGAATTGAATGGCCTGTGCTCGCCTGTCGATTTTAAGCCCGGATCGATCGGAGGGCTACGGACTTGGGACGTGTTGACGGCGGTCCGTGTGAAGGCATGAGTGGCCGATGTGCCAAATGGACGCGGGCTTGAGACGTGTTGACGGTGGCCTGTTAAAGGTGTGATTGGACCGGGACGTGTTTACGTCGGTCACTGGAATTGATTGAATAGTGTGGCTTGGGACGTGTTGACGGCGACCATTGGAATGGATTAAATGGTATGGCTTGGGACTTGTTGACGGCGGCCATTGGAATTGATCGAATTGTGTGGCTTGTGAGCTTGTGAGAATGGATTTGAGGCGCAGTGGCGCGGGTCGTAAGAAAAATGTTCGAACACGCATGCAATTTGAGTGTGACTGAAATGGCTGTTTGAGCGTGTGACTGAATTGGTTGGTTGAGCGTGTGATTGAATTGGTTGGTTGAATTAGTTGGTTTGATTGAGTGTAAGTGTGGTTGGTATTGGAGTGATTGTGATGTGTTATTGAATTGATATTATTGCATTGTCACGTTGTGACTATCGTGCAGAGCTGGCATGGGCTTGATGACGAGGTAAGTATTACGATGCAAATTTTATATGTTATGGGGTAGATTGCATGTACGACTTGTCTGGGTACGCATTGGCCTACGTGAGGTATAGGGGGTTGCTTATTGAGACTCGTTCTCACGGTTATTATATAACCATTTCAAATCCGCGACCATGAGTGATTGGAGACGCTGCAAGAGTATCTCGAAGATCGAGGACGGGTCAAGTACTCGGTATTTTGAGTCCCCCTTTGTAGAGGAGTTAAGTTTGCGAACCTTTGTCCCTTTTGAGGAATGTGGTTCTATTGTTGTAGCCTAGTTTAAGGATTATCCTTTGTGGACGTCGTATGTATCTGCTAAGTGTAGGAATTACAGTTATTATTTTGTGCTATTATTACCCCTTGCCATTGTTAATTGTCCAGGTTGTTTCTATTTGTTTCTGCGCATGCTTAATCTCTGATGTTTGGGTTGGGTCGGGTCAGCGACGTATGTAGGACGTCGCATTCAATGTTCGACCATCGAGGGATGATCGCGCGCTTGTAGGGTGCGGGGCGTGACAAGAGGAGAGAGAAGGAGAGAGAGAGGGCTAAATAGCCCTAAACTGAAGTGTTTATTTTAGTTCGGTTCGATCCGAACTGAACCGAAAAGAAAAATTAGGTTATTTTGATGATCCGAACCGAAACCGAAACGGAATCGAAATGCACAAAATTTTTGGTTCGGTTCGGTTTTGACACCCCTAGTTGTCATCGACTTTGATGGACCACAAAATTCAAAGATGCTTGAGCGACAAGCGCGTCCAACTTTTCCATGTCATTTTCAACACTCACTTTTGCGCTCAATTAATTATTCCAAATTAGACCCGTCACACATGAATGTATCGGATTGTATACAAAATATCCAACTCAAGTAGATTTAATTTAATCTATTTTGATCAATTTCTATGCAATGCAAATTTAGTAATCCATATATAATGCGACTCATATTATTAAAATACTTTCATGTTTAACCAAAGTTAGGAAAACTCATTTAACACTTACATTATGTTGGATTTTACCATTCTAAACTTATTTATGACATACTTACTAAATATAACTAACTCATATAACAGCTCAACTTATCGTATATGGGTTAAAAAATGGGTCTATGATCCATTTTGACAGATTTACTCCAACTGTACTAATAACAATGTCGAAGAGGGTATTTTTCTCCATACCTCCCAAGTCAGGATAAGAGATGAGATTGATTTGCTCTTTGTTATGATTTGGGAGATTTCCTTAAGGGAATGTTTAGTTTTTTGATTAATGTGGAAATGAATTACTCAATGACTGAAAATTCAAATCCTAAAAATTTTCGTTTAGAAGAAAGGACTGTTCGTTGGAGTTGAAATATTTCACATAATAAAATCTCTTCAAAACATATGGCATTGAATTACCTAGCAACCTTTAATTTATGCTCCGTCACCACCAAAGTCATGGAATAGTCCAGTCCATCACCTCCTGCTATCACTTAGTGCACGAGAAGGGGGAGGTCGAGTCGAGTCCCCAACACCTAGCCCCATGGTCCCAGTGCCTTGATTCAAGACCTTGAGGTTGGCATGGAACCCCCAATGCCCAAAAATTTGGGATCCTGAGGGCAAAACTTGAGACCCTAGTGCCGGAGCTTGGGACACCAAGGATTGAGGATAGGATAGATACTCAAGGGTTGAGCACCATGAGCTGTGTTCGGTTCAAATTAGGGACCTCGACGCCTGAGTCGGGGACCTTATAGGTAGAGTTTGAGACTCTGCTGCCTAGTCCATGAACAAAAACATGAGAAGTCTTAGGGCATAACCAGAGACGCTATTACCTAGAGTTTGACCAAAAGCATGAGGACTAGAGACATGTGATTCTTAAGATATGTGATTCTAAGGCTCTGTTCATTTCGCAAACAATATTATGTTTTTAGAAAATATTTTCCAAGAAGCCATTTTCTAGAAAAATAATAATATTTTCCGGTGTTCGATTGAAACATGAAAATGAATTGGAAAATATTTTTTTTCGTTCGGTATGGAAAATCCTCATTGCACTTCTTTAAAAAAAATATTATTTATTATTTTTTTAAAATAGAATTTTTAATTATTTTATTTTTGAATTTTTTAAATAAATTTTAATGTTTTTTTCTTTTCTTTTTTTCTCTTTTTTTTTTCTTTTCTTTCTTCCCGACAACCGGCCACAAGCGAGGCTCGGCCTTGCCCAAGGCTAGCGAGTTGCTTGAGCTCATTGACCTTGGGTGAGCCGAGGGCCAAGGTCAACAAGGCGAGTCTCGGCCTTACTCAAGCTAGCTAGCCTTGGGCAAGTGAGGCCGAGCCTCACCTGTGGGCGGTCCTATGGCCGGCGATAGGCCAAGGAAGAACAAAATGAAAAACAAAGAAAAGGAAAAGAAAAGAAAAAAAGAATTAAAAATTAGTTTGAAAAAATAAAAATAAAAGTAAAATGTGTTTGGTGAAAGAAGATATGGAAAATGTTTTCCGCTTAGAAAGTAGAAAACATTTTCCATATCTTCTTTCATGAAACACATTTTACTAAGCGGAAAATATTTTCCTCACTTTTGAAGGTGTCTTTTACATTGGTGGAAAATGTTTTCATTGACTAGTTTATTTTTCGTGAACCGAACGAAGTCTAAATTAATGTTTGAAATCAGTGCAAACAACTAAAAATAAATACTATTATTACGTGAAACTTGAGTACTTAGGAATTCTTAGTGGATTCCTTATCACTAAAACCGAATCGGCCTTAAAGTTCTCGTGGAGTTCACCTAGCTAGTATCAATCGGAAATACATCCAAATAGGACATTTGGGTAGATCTCAAAGATATCAACAATGGCGCTTCTAGGTCCGTAGGCAAAAATGCGGCCCGTCCCATTTTTAGCCGTAATTTTCCTGAACATGTCATAATTTGCCTGAAATTATCGTAAGGTCGGTGATACTTGAAGATAATAATTTAACTTTATGTTTATGGGTCGCTCGTTTACACTTGTGGCCATAATGTACCTATAATAACTTTAGAAATGAATCTAAAAAGAAGAACTTATACCATAACGTCGATGATAATTATATTGTCGATAGCAATTTGACTTTATGAGTTTTAACTCGTTTACACTTGTAATTGTATGGGCCATAATTTACCCATAATAGCCTTAGACAATGAATCTGAAAAAAAACTTAAATCGTAAGGACGGTGGCACTTGTAGATAGTAATTTAACTTTATGAGTCCTAACTCGTTCACACTTGTAATTTTATGGACCATAATTTACCTGTAATAGCCTTGGACAATGAATCTAGAAAGAACTTATATCATTCCCAAGTGCACATTTACCTCTAAATACCCTAAGCAACCTAGTAAAAGTTAATTAATCTCATCTATTACTTTTATTACGGGAGAGATAATATTTTGATGTCTCCCACTTTAACTTAATTTTTTAATTACTTTTTTATGGAATGAATAGCCAACAAAGGTCTCCACTAGCACCACCGCCCGCAGCGGCTGCGTTGGCTTGCGCTCTGGTCTCCCCACGAAGGGATCAGAGTTCAAACCCCAGCATAGTCGTTAGGGATTCTTAAGTGTGACGCCGTAGTGGTGGGTCCTGCGCTAGCGTCACTCGAGGACTAGTCGTGCATCACCGCCGGTTTATAGCTAAGTCATCGTTTGCCGATCGCGCGGACACCTCGATTATCAAAAAAAAAAAAAAAAAGGTCTCCACTAGCTGTTGTATTGGTGAATGTCTCACACTTCCCCTCCTTTAAATCAAAGTTGTTTATCATCTCTCCCCATCTATTTATTTTTCAGCATTATTCATAGCGACAATTTATGTTCTACGAAGGGAGGTGTACATAGCAACCCCTGGATTGTCGTGAAGCCATGCTTAGCGGGGGTTGTGTGCTAGTTGGGTACTGAAGCAAAGACTCCGAAACCCAAATTTGCTCCTTGTAACACTACAATTAAAGTCATCACTAGGTTTTCTATTGAATCCAGAAGTCCAAACTATATTAATGACATCTTAATACGATAATGCCAAATATGATAAGATCCATAATAATAGTCATATACATATACCATCTGATAATGGCCATGAAAGGGGAACTGTATCACCCGTTTGTATCCGCCACATATTGTCACGGGACCAAATGGTCTCCATATGTCTCTATGCTTGTGTAATACTAATACTAGTATAATCGAGGAGAATCTTCATAAGTTATTGCACTAGTTGATGAAATGGATATAGTATCATTGCCTTTGTTAGTCCAAGTTCCACCATCCCTTGTTGACATTTATGCCAGATAAAAAAGTGGCTTGGGAGTATTTGTAGATCATCTACTTCTCCTTCTAGCATTTCCAGAACTTTGCACATTGAAGAATCTAGATGCATAAGTAGAGCATTCAAGCCCAATTTACTTTCTTTTATGGGTTCATGACCAACTTTGTGAAGGATTGGATGTTCCAGTGGAAACAAGTTAGAGAGGACGATAGGAGAATAGTAATGACAAAGTTGGCCATTTCCATCAACAATTTCCTAACATTGTGGACATCGGCTTTGTAAGAGATGCCCCCGAGGTTCCTGTTGACTAACTCTGGAGCCATATATCCCAAGGTTCCTCTCGCAGCAGTCGGAGACACAGTGTCGTAGTCCGTGGGATACAATCTCGCGAGCCCAAAGTCAGAAATTTTTGGGGTGAAATCTCTATCGAGAAGAATGTTGTGATGTTTAATATCAAAGTATAGAATTTGCATGTCACAATCTCGATAAAGATACTCAATCCCTCTAGCCACTCCAAGAGCAATCTAGTACACTTCTTTGCAAACAAGAGAAGTCTCTTGTCCTTGTGAAAAGATGTGCCTATCCAAAGACCCATTGCGCATGAAATCATAGACAAGGGCTTGTTTGGAGCCATCAAAGCAAAAACCAATGAGTCCAACCACATTAACATGATGAATTCTTCTGATTGTAGCCTTCACTGATGAAGTCCTGCTCGTCTGAATTCCCCTTCTTTAGAATCTTCACTACCACCTCACAACTGCTCCAGAATCTTCCTTTGAACATGGAACCGTACCCTCCCTCACCTAGTTTGTCCTGAGGACCACCCGTCCGAGTAAGAGTATCTTATAGGTAAGAAGTTATTGTTAGACTGCAAAAATTCTTAAACGTTTTGATCAGAAAAAGTGCCAAAAAAGTTATAAACCTTTTGTATTAGTGCCAATTTAGTTCTAAATCTTTTTTTTGTGCCAATTTAGTCCTAAACCTTTTTTTGGTACCAATTCAGTCCTAAACCTTTTTTTGGTGTCAATTCAGTCCTAAACCTTTTATATTAGTGCCAATTTAATCTTAAACCTTTTTTTGGTGCCAATTTAGTCCTAAACCTTTTGTTTTTGTGCCAATTTAGTCATTCTAGCCAATTTTGACCGGAATTTGCTGACGTGGACGTCTGCTGGCCGGCGACCGGTCACCGGTGCCGACATGGACAACTTAAATAATATTTTAATATTTTTTTGAAATTTTATTTTTTTTCCCTTTTTTTTTATTTTTTTTCCACTTTTTTTTTGTTTCTCCTTCCTCTGGCCGGTCGCCGGTCCGCCGACCGGCCAGAGGCTAGAGGCCAGCAACCTCGCCGGCCATTGGTAAGGGTGGCCTCGCCTGGCGAGGCCGAGTGTCGCCCAGCCGTCGGCGAGGTCGAGCCTTGCCCGACTATGGCGAGGCTCACCCTCACCACGGCCTCCGGCGAGGGCTCGAGCCTCGCCATGGTCGGACGAGGCTCGACCTCGCCAGATTTGGCGAGGTCGAGCCTTGCCCAGTAGTCGGCGAGGCCCGACCTCGCCAGATCTGGCGAGGTCGAGCCTCGCCATGGTCGGGCGAGACCCGACCTCGCCGGATCTAGCGAGGTCAGGCCTCGCCGGTGCTTGGTCGAGGCTCGACCTTGCCGGCGCTTGGACGAGGCTCGACCTCGACGGATCCGGCGAGGTCGGGCCTCACCAGCTACTGGCCGAGGCTCGACCTCGCCGAATCCGGCGAGGTCGGGCCTCACCAGCTGCTGGGTGAAGTTCGACCTCGCCAAATCCGGTGAGGTCGGGCCTCGCCCGACCATGGCGAGGCTCGAACCCCCGCTAGAGGCCGCGGTGAGGGCAAGCCTTGCCATAGTCGGGCGAGGCCCGACCTAGCCAGATTTGGCGAGGTCAAGCCTTGCTAGTGGCTGGGTGACGCTCGGCCTCGCAGAGCGAGGCTACCCTCACCATTGGCCGGCGAGGTCAAGCTCACCAAATCGTTGACCGGCCAGAGAAAGGAGAAATAAAATAAAAAGTGGAAAAAAAAGGAAAAAAAATAAAAATTCAAAAAAATATTAAAATATTATTTAAGTTGTCCACGTTAGCTCCACGTCGGCGCCGGTGACCGGTCGCCGGCCGACAGGCGTCCACATCAGCAAATTCCAATCAAAATTAGCCGAAAGGACTAAATTGGCATAAAAACAAAAGGTTTAGGATTGAATTGGCACCAAAAAAAGGTTTATGATTAAATTGGCACCAATATAAAAGGTTTAAGACTGAATTGACACCACTAATACGAAAGGTTTATGACTTTTTTGGCACTTTTCCCCGTTTTGATCCATTGCTAAGTGTCTTCTTCATATGTGTAGGAGCAACATCATCAGCAATGGGGCTCCCAAGATGAATTTCACAACCACAAATGGTACTGTATGTTGGGATAAACGCAAGAAAATTGCGGGTGTGTTAAATGCTTGCATTTAGTAACATTACATCAATTTCACAAAGAGAAGATTGTAGTAATGTTACCAATTCCATTTTCCAAGAGCATTTGAATTACCCAGACGATAAACAAGAGGTAACGGTGGATTTTTCCTGCAAGAGATGTAGAGGTTAAATACGTGACAAATGAAAGCTGAAGAGATATAAGAAGATACTTAGTTAGACCATAATCAAGCAATGAGTATATCAGGTCCATCCACTAAGATTTGTTGGCAGAATTCAAATTAAATAAATAGATAAATGAATAATTTATTAATATACGCACAAAATACCAAAACAGCATTTAACTAACTACTTGATCTTAATGGCCATCACATGGGCTGTGAAAAAATATATAGATGACCAAGCTCAATTTCATGTTTAGATGAAATTTCACGGGAGTCTCACAATTATCTTTTTGTTGAGAAAATTGAACGAATCAAAAGTCCTTACCTTTCTTGGCTTGGCAATAAATTTGGTGCTTGTCGCTGATGTTGCACGTATAACAATCTTTGAACTTCATCTTACTGGCTTTTTGATGCCATGAAAGCTCAAACCCATAAACCATCTGTTCATGAATTTGCGCATAGGAATGAAGATGATTGCCATCAATCCACCATGGTATCATTGCCATATGCTCAATGGTGCAAGAAGTTTCCACCCACGAGACCTTGGATCGACCACGGCATATACTCGCCTTCTTATCCTAGAGAATTCCGAAAATTCAACCCCATCAAGGTACGAGGAAGCGTTAATGCAATATCGAGAATCAACAAACTTCGTACAATCCACAATTGCCACAATCATGGATAACTTTGGACACGTGTACATGTATTCCCTGCATACATATCGAACCGGATCATAGTTGAAATTGCCTCATGACAAAGAGCGAAGAGGAAGAGACAAGCAATTACTCTTTTGTAGCCCAACATCGGTGAGCCATGTACTGTGCATAGTACTGGCCCGAGTACAAATCTAGAACGGTGCAGTTATTTATGCGGGCTAGTTCATAGTTTGGATCACCGCAGTCCTTTGGATCGCCCTTCAACCGAAATAGTTTGCTTATATTGAGGACCTCACCGCAAGAGGTGGTGCACTGACTATTTTCGACAGCGATGCTAAAAGACGATTGTAGAAGAAGAAGAAGAAGAAGAAATAGAACAAGGGGTTGATCTATGAGCATCGGTTATGCAATAGCATAGAGCACGAGTTGATCCAGCAAATTTAGTGTCTAGTGTTGAGATGCAAAAGAAAGATAAATACGAGAGGAATAATTTTAGTGGCTCTATTTTTTTCTTGAAATAATGAGGAGAGAAGGAAAAAATCTCCGACTACGAACAAATTGCGTGGAAGTGAGTGCTTTGGGGTGTAGCGACAAAAAAAAAAAAAGGGACGCATGAGAGAAGCAATAGGACACAAGCACAAGGGGCCAATTTTTGCACTGCAACGTGATTTATGCCTTTTCATGCGTTTGCAGAACAGTTCATGTGTGTCGCACGTGTTAAAGATCACAAATTTTCTTGAAGATGTAACAAACAAAATGTGATTAAGTATGATTTGAGGATTCTTTATTGAACTTTGAGTGTTACTAAATAAATGATATGCATTGATAAACCTTTGTTCTTATTCTTAGTGACATACATCCATGATTGTAACATCCATTCATAGTTCAAATACTTAAAGGCTCTCTAAGTGAGTAATTATTCTCACATATTGTAATTTTCCATGATCAACAATAACACATCTTCTTGAAGATGTACATAAATCGAATGATCCATATGTCGAAATTTTTCTTTAATCAACAATAACATTGGCAACGATAACAAAAAGATAATAACATTGGCAATCTTATAGTCATTAGTTTTTCTTAAACGTTGGTAAGCAACTATCTCCTTTAAAATAATCCGATAGTCAGAAATTGAATATTTTGATCCGATAGTCCCGCTTAAGTATAGGACCAATTTTCTGTAAAAAAGATTTTTACTGGCAATGAAATGGAAAATATTCAAAACAATCTGGGAAAAGAGTAATGGAAGAGTCAGTCATCAACGTATAGTTATCACTTTGTCTATACATGCTAACATCCAAAAAAATTCTGTGAGTTTTTCTCTCTTTGTTTTTTTCCCTCTTAGGCCAAAAGAGATTTGTAGCAGTGAGTTAGAAATGAAGGGAGGGAGGTTTGGATTCGTTCTCTAGTCTGTTTTAATAGCCGGTGCTAGACAATGCTATAACCACATAAGATAGCACCGCACATCAAAGTCGAAGCTTCTCTTAGATAAGTAATCATGAGATTGTTGTTTATCATCTCTCCTAAATTTTGTCATTTCTCTTCATTAGTCAATTTTATCCGTATCGACAATTGGCATGAAGCGCATACATAATGACCACTGTAGTGTTGGGAAGTCATGCGTAGTGTGCTAGTTAGTATTTTAAGCAAAGACTACGAAACCCAGACACGCTTCTCGCAAGACTATGCCGAAAGTCATCACTAGATTTTCTAGAGGATCCGAAAGTCCAAATTATAATCAATGACATCTTTAATATGAAAATGCAAAAAATGATACAATCATAATTATGATCCATCAAAATAGTCACAAATACATTCAATCTCATGATGGCCATGAAAGGGGAGATGAGCAATTTCCCTTTTGCAGCCCAACATTAGCAATTCTAATTGTTTAGTTGGTATAGTCGATGTACCGTACATAGTACTTGTTGAGTACAAATCGAGAATGGTGCGGTTCTTTATTCAAGCTAGCTCATAGTTAGGGTCATCATAGACCTTCAAGTCGCCCCTTGGCCAAAACGGGTAGCTTTTATTCGCGAACTTGTTGCAAGAGGTGGTGCACTAATTATATTTGACAGCAATGCTAAAATACCGATGTAGTAGTAGTAGTAGTACAAGAAGAAGAAAATATATAACAAAGAGTCGATCTTTGAGCATCAGTTATGCAACAGCAGAGAGCACGATTTTAGCAAGCAAGTCTGAGCGTTTTAGTGTTGAGATGCAAAAGAAGGAAAGATAAAGATGAGAGGAATAACTCGTGTTGCTCTGTTTGAGGTGAGTGATTTGTGGTGTAGCAACCAACAATGGTGGGACGAGACGGAAAAGTGTGGGAATGGTCGGCTGAACAGTCAAAAGCCGGTGAACGTACGGCACAGGAACAAGCACAAGGGGCCAATTTATGCACTGCAACTGACCTCGGCTCGGCCCGGCCTGGCCCACCCCGACGCAGCTAGATCAGAATGAAGCTGGGCCGGGCCAGGGTCGGCCCATTGGATAGGGGTTGGGAGAAAAAACAAGCAAAATGCTGAATGCATGAAGAATTTCTATTGAATCTTGTGTACTGAATGATGTGTACACTTGACATTTGTATAACCTTCAGCAGATTTTAACATACGGTCCATCACTTGACTTTAACTTCTGGCCGGAGACTCGCGTGATGCATTTGGCTTGAAAATACCTTTTTTTTTTATTTCATCTTGAAGATTTTACCAAAAATCTTAGTAGAATAATAATTTTTCTCATGTTTATTGTTTTTTAATTACGAACCCCAACTTTTCTAATTTTGAATTTTTTTTAGATGTAAAATGATTTGTGCCTTTTCATATGTCCCGGTACAGTCCATGTGCCTTGCACATGTAAAGATCATATATTTTCTTGAAAACGTAATGAATCAAATGTGATTAAAAGGATGATTTGAGTATTTTTTTTTATTGAAATTTGAATGTTATTAAATAAATGAAATGCATTGGTAAATCTTTTTTTTTATTCCTACTGACATACCTCCATGATCGTAACATTTCTCCGCAGCTCTTAAACTTAAAGGCCCTATCAGTGAACAATTATCCTCGTATGTCATAATTTTTTTAATCAACAATAGCATTGGCAATGACAAGAAAAAAACAATAACGTTGGCAATTGTATAGTCATTATTTTTTCTTAAATGTTCATAAATTACTATCTTTCTAAAATAATCTGATGGTTGAAATTTGTTATATTTTGATCCAATGGCCCCGATTACGTGCACGACAGATTCCATAAATTAGATTTAACCCCGACAATAAAACGAAAATTTCTTTAAAAAAAATCCGGGAAAAGAGTAATGGGATAGTCAATCATGAACATATAGTTATCACTTTGTCGATGCATGGTAATGTCAGCAAAAAAATCTGTGAGCTTTCTCCCTTGTTTGTTAACCCTCTTTGGCTTAAAGAAATTTGTGGCAGTGAGTTAGAAATGAAGGGAGAGAGGTCTGGACTCGTTTTGTAGTCTGGTGCGGGAACATTTGGCAATTTGTCATATATACGGACTGTGACATAAATTGCCAAAGAATAACCACGGAAGATAGCACTGCACATCAAAGTTGAGGCTCCCCCTTAGGGCCTTAGATAAATAATTGGCGGATTGAATACACAGATTGTGAAGCCATTTATGTTAGTTCCTAGGCGGTGACTACAAAAGAAGCCGAGGACTGATCGATCGTTTGAACTGATTCCCAAATGATGTCAATGAAGAAGAAGGTGCCAAACTCTTTGGATTGAATATTTACTTCAAGAGCGTTTGCTTATATTGCAGAAACAGACAAGAAATATATGCAAGCACGGGGTGTCAAGAACCGAACCGAAACCTGAACCAAAACTGAAATCGAGCCGAACCAAACCGAAAATTTTGAATTTTTCGGTTCGATTTTATTTCGGTTCGGGTTATGGAAAAATAAACTGTTTTTTTGCGGATTCAATTCGGATCGGATTGGTTCGGTTCAGGTAACCGAAATGAATTCGGCTTTTTATTATGAGTGTCCGTCTCTCTCTTCGTCCTCATCTCCGACCGAGCTTTTTGTCTCTTAATAGAGTCACCTCCATTAATTCCTCTCTCTCCTCAGAGCAAAGTTGCAAAATTGCATTACTACTTCTCTCTGTGATTCCTTTTCTCGATGCACCGTCTCCTCTCTCCCATCAGATATTAGCCATTTTCTCTCTTCCGTGATAGCTCCGTCTCACCTCTTCCTTTTCCATTGGCTTTTGTTTCCGAGTATCAAGTTGTGGAAGTCAAGACTTACTTGTCTAATTTAACAAATGGAACAGAAAGAGAACGCAGAAGCAGAGTTGCCTCTAGATGGAGCAAGGAAGGTCTCTTGCAACAAAGCCACCAACTTCTTCAGTATTTTAAAGAACAATCTCTCCGTCTGTCTCTCTATGCAAAGAAGTGCATGAAACCATGCCAAGTTTTCGAGATTCCGAAGCAGCTTTTGGGGAAAGCCGACGTTTGTTGGGTGTGAACTCAGGAACAGAGCCTCCGTGATCCATCGAGAATCCAGATCTGGAGGCTCGACGCCTCCATGGCCCATCGAGTCTCCAGATCTGGAGGCGTCTCCACCAAATCGAAGGAGACGACGACACGCCGAGGTCCTGTGCGGCAGGCGGCCGCGAGGCGGCGCTATCATAGCGTTGAGTTTCCGTGTGTTGTGGTCGGCCAAAAGAGAAGGGGCCTCCGTAGGTAGCGGCGGCGGTGGCAGCAGGAGTGGCGTGGCGGAGGTGATGGGTCGCGATCTGTCTGCGGTGGTGGGTGGACAGGACTTTGGAGAAGATTGCTCGACGCCTCCGTGGTTCCGTCAATGGGGGACGAAGGGAAGGGGTCGAAGGAAAGACCCATTTCATCCCGCTCGCCAAAATAATAAAGAGAGAAAACCGAAATCCGAACTGAGCCGAACCGATCCGAATTGAATTTTTCGGTTTGAATCATAAATATACACATCTTTCAAATCGAACCGAACTGAACCGCACGGTTGACAATCCTAACATGCAAGTAATCACCAATCAAATATGTATTAATGAATAAATCCAGAATGTTTCTCTGTTTACACAGACATGTTTGGCAAGAAAAAATGAAGAGAAAACTCACGGTGATGCCAGACATTGTACGTGAGCGCCTTTGCTTTTCGCGCAGCATCTTCAAACCTCTTCCCACACCGGTTCAACGTGTCGCATATCTTGTTCATCGGACACGCAAATACCGGCAAAGCATTGGCCTCATCAACGCAATTCTTAAAAGCCTAATCATCAACCAGACGTGGACGTGCAGGTTCTCGCCGCCAGTTTGGTTGAGGTTGACGAAGCGAGGGATCGAGCTGCTCACGGGGCGAGCCTAGCTGGAGATCCATATGGTGGCGTGCTGGTTTGCGGGATGGGCCCGTGGCTCCACCGACATCCCCACCGCGCGCGTGTTGCACCACGTTGTCTTCAATTCGCCTTCACCATTCATTGCCTTCTTCTTCCTCTTCGGTTTCGTTTATTTCGTGAAAAATAAATAATTTGAAAAACATTTTCCTTAAAATGATTACTTGTATCAATTGAAATAATTAGTCAATGAAAAATATTTTTTATTATCGACAACAATTTATGTTTATACATTTTTGTAAACGATGAAAATATTTTTCGTTCATTTATTTTTATAAGTAATACAAACGATTATTTTAAGGAAAATATATTCCAAATCATTCATTTTCCGCAAAACAAACGGAGTTTTTATCTTAGTCTTGGTCTTGTTCTCTCACGCAAGTGTTGATTTGGATTGCGATTCAAGAAACTATCGCACAAAAAAAGGGTGTGGAGATGGAATCTAAGAGGAGAAATCTTGATAAGATCACGACAGGGAACGATAAATAAGAATCGGAATCAAAATGAGAATGTGATTTATGCCTTTCACACGTTTCGGTACAGTCCATGCGTGTTGCACTTGTTAGGATCACATATTTTCATGAAGATGTAACAATTCAAATGTGATTAAAAGTATGATATGAGGATTCTTTATTCTAATGTGTGAATAATTGTCTTGCACTCCACCTCCTTTAAACTAGAGGCGGGACATATGTGAGTTGAGTTGGGTTCAGGTAGATCATAAATGGGCTTAATTCAATTCACCCGTTTAACCTAGTTGATCTATTTATTTGCTAAATAATTTAGATGGTCCATGTCTAATTGAACCCAAACCCAATCCAGAAACACCCACGTAACCCGCCTCTTTTTTTTTAACACTAACATAACCCACATTAAAAGCAAAGAAAAAAAAGCCCAATCTATCTTAAAAGTAAATAAACGAAAAATTAAAGAAATCTGCAAAAAGCTATTGATTTTTCTTTCTTAAACCACGGATCACTACTTAGTTAATCATTGATTTTTCTTTGCGGCAGAGGGTGTGGAGGACGCAGTCAGCAGGGACCTGGTCCAAGGCGGCGCTGAGCCTGAAATCGGAGACGCATAGGCCCCAGTTCTCGTCCAAGAGGAGGTTCTCCGGTTTGAGGTCGCGGTAAAAGACACCGCGGGAGTGGCAGTAGCTGACAGCGGAGACGAGCTGCTGGAAGTAGCGACGGCAGAGGTCCACGCTAAACCGCCCCTAGGCGACCTTGGCAAAGAGCTGGCCGCCTTTTGGGAACTCCACGACGATGTAGATCTTCGTGCAAGGCACTAGCACCTTGAATTGGTGCACGATGCGCGGGTGGTGTAGCCGGTGCATGATGGCGATCTCCCGCTTGACATGTGCCGCTATCTCCCTTTCAACACCTTCCGCTTGCTCACCACCTAGATAGCCATGCCCCGCCCCTCGTCAATGAACGCCTTCACAAACGTGCCCCGCGCCAGTAACCGCCTGATCTCGTACAGTCGTACTTACCCATTAGATTCCTCGCCGCCGCACGTGAGGGGATAACGCGCTCACGCAGGAGATCAACGAGGGGCGGCATGTCCTACGCGATCCTTAGCGAGATCTTGCAGGTGGACGGCGAGGGACTGGAGAGAGAGCAGAGAGAGTCATTGGGCTTGCAGGTTGAGGTGGGTTGGGTCAGAGATCCTGTACTTCAAGCAGTTAAATGGGCTGCCTTGAGTCATTAAGCCATTTTTTTAAGTGAGTTGGAAATAGATTCATAACATTACCAATTTAAACTGATATGTTTTGTACTTTTCATTTTAGAACCCATTATGACTAGACCCTTCACATTTGAGATGGCCTATACATGACCCATTTTAATAATTTTGGGTTAATAAATGGATTTAAGACCCATTTTGAGAGATCTACTTTAAACTGAAGTGGTTGTTTATCATCTCTCTCCATTTGTCATTTTCAATATCATTCATAAAGACCGTAGGAATGCCGTGAAGCCACATGATGTGCGGGCTAACTCAACTCCTCGTAACATATGTTGAAAGTCCTCACTAGGTTTTCTAATGGATTTGAATAACTAATGTCATCTTTAATGTGATAATGCTAAAGAAACATACGTAATAATATCCATAAACAAAGTCATAAATATATACAATCCAAAGATAGAAATGAAAGGTGGGCTTCATATAAAACGTTACCAATACAACGCTTCTATTTGCCACATATGTCACGGGATCAAATGGTGCTAATATGTCTATATACTTGTGCAGTACTAGTACTAGCATACTCAAGATGAGAATTTCCGCAAGTTATTGCACTAGTTGATGAAGTGAATATAGTATCATTGCCTTCGTCAGTCCAAGTTCCATCATCCCTTGTCGACATTTCTGTTGGATAAAACAGTGGCTTGGGAGGTATTTGTACGTCATCTGCTTCTCTTTCCAACATTTCCAAGACTTTGCGCATTGAAGGGCGTTCGCTAGGATTCAATTGTATGCACCAAAGAGCAACTATTATCATCTTCTTTACTAATTTTCTATCCTGCTCGCTAACTTGTTCCACCGGGACGTCCAATCCTTCACTAAGTTGGTCATGAGCCCATAAAGGAAAGTAAGTCTGATTGGAACACTCTACAACTTCGTCCCAATTCTTCCTCCCACTAGCCATTTCCATCAGCAATTTGCCAAAACTATAGACATCGGCTTTGTAAGAGACGCCCCCAAGGTTCTTGTAGACCAACTCTGGAGCCATGTACCCTAAGGTTCCTCTTGCGATAGTCAAAGATACGGTATTGTGGTCTGTGGGATACAATCTTGCAAGCCCAAAGTCGGAAACTTTTGGGGTGAAATCCCCATCAAGAAGAATGTTGTGAGGCTTAATATCAAAGTGTAGAATTTGCATGTCACATCCTCGATGAAGATATTCGATCCCTCTAGCGACTCCAAGAGCAATCTTGTACACTTTCTTGCAATCAATAGAAATCCCCTCTCCTCGTGAGAAAATGTGCTTATCCAAAGACCCATTGTGCATGAAATCGTAGACAAGAGCTTGTTTGGAGCCTTCGAAGCAAAATCCAATGAGTCCAACTACATTAACATGATGAATTCTTCCAATGGTTGCCACTTCTCTAATGAAGTCCTGCCCGTTTGCTTTCCCCTTTTTTAGGATCTTCACCGCAACATCGCGACTACTTCTAAGTCTTCCTTTGAACACGTAGCCATATCCTCCCTCGCCTAGTTTGTCCTTTAGACCACTCGTGATTTTCTTGATGTCCGAATAAGAGTACCTTATTGGCAAGAAGTTATTGTTAGATTGCAAAAATTCTTCAATGTTTCGATCCATTGCTAAGTGTCTTCTCCTCCATTTGCATATTAGCAACATCATCACGCATGGGGTTCCCAAGATAAATTTCACAACCATGAATGGCTCTGTAATTTTGGGGAAGCAGAAAATTGTGGGTACGTTATAATTCTGATAACCAATTTGTGGGCGTGTTAAACGTTTGCATTTAGAAACATTAAATTAATTTCACAATGAGAAGATTGTAGTAATGTTACCGATGCCATATGACCCCATAGCCAAGCCGATAATGAGGAGGTAATCGATAATTTTTCCTGCGAAATAGATTAAATATGTGACAAGTGGAAGGTGAAGAAATTTAAAGACACTTATTTAGACCCTAATTGAGCAATGAGTATATCAGTTTAATCCAGTTAGATTTGTTGGCAGAATTAGAACTAAATATATAGACACATGAATTAAAATGTACTTATCATTATCCTTATGAGATACCACAACAGCATTTACCTAACTACTTGATCTTAATGGGAATTTTCAAATCACACGGGCTCTGAAAAAAATATACAGATGACAGAGCTCCATTTCACATTTAAATGAAATTTCATAGGTTTTGACCAAATATATCCTCACAATTTTCTTTTTATTTTAAGGAAACTAAACAAACTCAAAAGTCCCTTTACCTTTCTCGTGTCTGCAGTGAATTTGGCCCTTTTTGTTGACGTCGCAATCATAGTAATGTCGGCCATAAATCTTGCAAGCAATTGGAAGCCAGGAAAGCTCAAACCCATAAACCATCAGATCATGAATTTGCGCATAGGAACGAAGATTGTTACCATCAACCCAACCTGGTATCATGGCCATAAGCTCTACAGTGCATGAAATTTCCACATACGAGACATTTGCATCGACCATGGCATATACTCGCCTTCTCGTACTAGAGAAATTCAAAATTTTGATCCCATCAAGGCACGAGGAAGCGTCGATGTTAAATCGAGAATCAACAGCCTTAGTGCAGTCCACGATCGCCATGATCTTGGATAACGTTGGACTTATGCACGTGTATGGCCCACATTCATACCAATGCGGTTTGTACCGGAAGTTGGGGCAAGACAAAGAGCGGAGAGGAAGAGACGAGCAATTACCCTTTTGCAGCCCGACATTGGCGATCCTAATGGTGAAGTTGGTATAATCAATGTGCCGTACATAGTACTGGCCCGAGTACAAATCCAAAACAGTGCGATTATTTACACATGCTAGCTCATATTTGCGATTGCCGCAGCTCTTGGGGTCGCCCCTAAGCCGAAACGGGTAGCTTATGTTCGCGACCTCGCCGCAAGATGTGGTGCACCGATTATTTTCGATGGCGATGCTAAAAGATCGATGTAGAAAAAGGAGGAGGAGGAGGAGTTGATTCCTGTGCATAGTTTATGCAATAGAAGAGAGCACGAAGGAGTCGAGCAAATCTAGTGTTTAGAGTTGAGAAGTAAAAGAAAGATGGATAAAGATAGAGAGGAATACTTCCCGTGGCTCTGTTTCGTTTTTCAAATACTGATGATGAGAGAAGGAAAAATCTCCGACTAGATACTAATTGTGTGGAGGTGAGTGATTTGGGGTGTAGCGACCACAAAATGGGACGTATGAGAGAAGCGAAAGTGTGGGAACGGTCGGCTGAAAAGTCATAGCCAGTCGACGTACGAGACAGGCACAAAGGGAACGCACCGCGACAAATCTGAATATTTATCGACCTTGAGCAGGCCTGGTCCACCCCGACGCAGCTTCGCAGCAAGCTCGAAGTGAACCTCGGCCAAGCCGCCGAGTGGATTGGAGTTGGGAAGGGGAGCATAGATTAGAAGATCGGAATTCAACTACGAGACGAAGTGGGAAAAATTGCAAAATGCTAGACACGGAAAAAATATTCATTAAATCTTGTGTAGTAAATGATAAGTAAAGTCTACATTCGTACAATCTTTAGTAGATTTTAATACATTATCACGCATTGTGAACTTGGCGTGTATTTCTAGCCGAAGACTCGAGTGATGCATTTGGTTTGGAAATATTTTGTTTTGTCATCTTGAAGATCATAGAAAATCGTACCAAAATAACAAATTTGCCCATGTTCATTCTTTTTCATTACAAACCCCAGCTTTTCTAATTTTAAAATTATATTTTCATATGTGACATGATTTATGCCTTTTCATAATACCCAATACAATGTCACAGGAGTTGCACATGTTAAGATCACGTATTTTATTGAAAATGTACACAAACTAAATTGGATTAACTATGATTTAAGGATTCTCTACTGAACTTTGAGTGTTATTAAATAAGTGATATGCATTGGTGAATCTCTTCTTCTTCTTTTTTTCTATTCTTAGCAACGTACACCCATGATCTTAACACTCCTTCGCAGTTCGTAAACTTAAACGCCTTATCAATGAATAATTATACTCACATGTTGTAATTTTCCTTAATTAACGCTAACACTGACAAAGAAAAGAAAAAATATAATAACATTAGCAATCTTGTAGTCATTAGTTTTGCTTAAATGTTGGTAAGTTACTGTCATTTCAAAATAATCCACTGGTCAAAAATTGTTATCTTCTGATTCAATGGTCCAGATAACGTATAGGACCAATTCCATAAATTAGATTTCTTCCTGCCAATACAATGAAAAGAATTTTAAAAAATCTGGGAAAAGAGTAATGGGATAGTCAAAGTCAATCATCAATCAAATACGTCTATTGACTGTTCTGAGGCCACCATGCTAGACAAATGACGTCAATGAATAAATCCAAAATGTTTGTATCTGATTACACAGACACGTTTACCGAGAAGAAATGTAGAGAAAACTCAAGGTGATGCCAGACATTTTCCACGAGCGCTTCTGCTTTTCGCGTAGGATCTTCAAACCTCTTCCCACGCTAGTTCAACGCGTTTCACATATCTTGTTCATCGAACCTGTAAACACCAGCAAAGCGTTTCGGCCTGATCAACAACATTCTTAAAAGCCAAATCATCAACCAGAACATAACTTCCAACGAGTATGCAGCTCAATAGACTCACCCTTGCCATATGGTGCAGAACCATTCACCGGAAAGACGCAGATGTATGGCTTCTCACTGCCACTTTGGTCACAGACGACAAAGCTAGAGACCGAGCTGCTCGTGGGGGCATTCAAGTTGTCACACCCCCAACTCTACAAGAACATGGGCAAAGACATGGCCATACTTTCATAAGAAAGACGCAACCTCAAACATAATCATTATGAGCTAGCTATCGAAATATATACATTTATATATTTGATAAAAGAGCCGTTTTCTAGCATGATTTTTGCGGACTTTGCATAATTTTTGCTAAGTAATGAGCCTTACTCCCCCCCAACTTGAACGTCTAATGTGTAGGTTGAAGAAAGATGATGCAGAAGCATCTTGGCCGTCTAACGAAGGGCTTAGAGGAAGAGACGGACATTTACACCTTTTGCAGCCCAATGTCACGAGCCAGATTGTGGTTTTTGAATTCATTTTATTCCACATCGTACTTACTCGAAAACAAATTTAAACAGTGCGATTATTTCACAAGCTAGCTTGTATTTCCAATGACTGTAGCTCTCAGATCGCCTATTAGTCAAAATGGGTAACTTATGTCGGTCATGTTGCCACGTAAAGTGAATTTTCTGCGGCAACGCTACCCCTCATAAAAGAATGACGAGAACAAGGACAAGTTTTTTTAGCATTGCAATGTTTGTTGCATGCACTTGCAAAGGGTTTCAATTAAGAAGAAATTAAATCAGATGACTTTACAGCAAAGGGGCATTTTCAAGTCACGAATTGAATTGGATCGGAAAGCTAGTATAAACAAATGAGCAAAATTTTTGAAGACGATATAGCATCTTGTTAGTTGCCCTATTTGGAATCAAAGTAATGAGTTGGTCCATCTCCCAGGATAGAAGAAGACAAGTGTGGGCCTCGTCAATTGATAAGTCAAAGTCGATCAATATGTGGAGAAGAGCATTAGAGAATTGGAAGAAAAAGTTAAAAAAGATCATGCGTTGCGAACTATCCTAGAAAAGCTCGTGGAAGAAAATTGGGGAAGGTTCAAATCGGGTGTCATCATAATCGACTTTGATGGGTCACAAAATTCAAAGATGCTCGAGCAACAAGCACATCCATCTTTTCCGGGTCATTCTGAGCAATCACTTTTGTGCTTAATTCATAACTCAAAGTGTACTAATGAAAATGTTAGTAAGTTGCTAATAGAAAGAACGATGATGGATTATGAACTGTTGAAGAGGTTATTTTCCTCCATATCTCCAAGTCAGAGTAGGAGATGAGATTGATTAACTCAGACGGACCCTTAGTAGCCAGTACTGGACTATGCTATTGCGACAGAAGATAGCACCAGCACCGCACATCGAAGTTGAAGCTCCTCTTAGATAAGTAATCACAAGATTTGACCCACTCAACTGCCAATTGGCGGATTGAATACAACAGATTATGAAGCATGTATCTTAGTTCCTCGGTGGTAATTCCAAAAGAAGCCGATGGCTGATCATGCCAACTGATTTCCAAAACCACAAGACCGCAATGTTGTGAGCGCCTCTGCTTTTCACTTAGCATCTTCGAACCTCTTCCCCCACCAATCCAACGTGTTGCATATCTTGTTGATCGAACTTGCGAACACCAGCAACGCATTGCGTTGGCCTCATCAACACCATTCTTAAAAGCCTAATCATCAACCATAACACAACTTCCAACGTGAAAATATGCCTCGATAGACTCCCTCCTACCAGACGACATGATGGCATTCACCAGAGCGACGTGGACTTACAAGTTCTCGCTGCTGCTTTGGTGAGGTTGAGGAAGCCAGAGGCAGAATCGCTGGGGGTGGCATTTAAGTTGTCACACCTATGACTCTATAAGAATAGGGGTATTGACACAGCCGCCTTTCACAAGAAGGATGTAATCATATACATAACCAGCATCAACCTACCATCAAAATATATATATTTATATATTTGATAAAAGAGTCGTCCAGCATAATTTTTGCTGACTTGGCATAATTTTTGCTGAGTAATGAGCCCCCCTCCCCCCAACTTGGCCGTCTAATGTGTAGGATGAAGAAAGATGATGTAAAAGCATCTCGGTCGTCTAATATAATTTGCTAACGTGGTATCATCTTAATGTCCTAAGTGTACGACTAATGGCAATTTAGCAAAAAATCGGCCACATCAGCTAACACTATTTTTTTAATAGAAGTAATGGATTGAGTCAATTTTGAAGAGTTCTATAGAGTTATGTACTTGATTGCATAATTATATTTGGTATTTGATTGGAAATGTGTAAATGTGTGAGGAGAATCGATGGTCTTTGCACAATTCATGACTACCACGGTCATGGAAAATGTGGAGCTGTTATATCTATCGTAGCTCCCACAATTATATGGGTTCAAACCTTCGCTGAAGTTACAACCTGACAAAGAGCAGAGAGGAAGAGACGAGTAATTACACTTTTGTAGCCCAATATCACTAGCCAGATTTTGGTTTTTGTAATCAATTCGCTGCACGAAGTACTTACTTGAGAATAAATTCAAAATAGTGTGATTACTTTCACAGGCTAGCTCGTATTTCCAATGGCTGTAGCTCCTTGGATTGCCTTTTAGTCGAAATAGGTAGCTTACGTTGATAACATTGCCACATGAGGTGATTTTCCGCAGCAACGCTGCCCTCATAAAAGAATAACAAGAACGAGGGCAAGTTTTTTTATAGCATTGCAATGTTGTTGCAAGCACTTGCAAAGGGTCTCAATTAAGAAGAAATTAAATCAACTGAAATTACAGGGAAATGGCCATTTTCAAGTCACGAATTGAATTGGATGGGAATGCTAGTATAAACAAAGGAGCAAGGTTTTTGAAGATGATACAGCCTCTTGTCAGTTGCCCTATTTAGAAAAAAAAAAAAGATATAATGGGTTGGTCCATCTCGCAAGGACAAATAAATCTCCAACTACGTGTACCTTATTGCAAAGCGAATGACTTGTGGGTAGCCTAACGGATATGATTGATGAAAGATAGAACAAGACAAGTGTGGGACTCGTCAGCTGATAACTCAAAGTCGATCAACGTGCGGAGATCAAGCAATAGATAATCGGAAGAAAAAGTTAAAAAAGATCACGCGTTGCGAACCATCCTGGAAAAGTTCGTGGAAGAAAATTTGAGGAGAAGATTCAAATCAAAGGTGTCATCATAATCGATTATGATGGGTCACAAAATTCAAAGGATGCTCCAGCAACAAGCGCGTCTGTCTTTTCCTGGTTATTTTGTAATACATTCACTCACTTTTGTGCTTAATTCATAACTCGGAGTGTACCAATGAAAATAGTAACAAGTTATTTACGAAAAGAAGGATGATGGGCTATGAACTGTCGAAAACATGTTACTTTCTCCATTCCTTACCTCCCGAGTCAGAATGAGAGACTTGAACTAGCTGTTTATTACGATTTGGGAGTTTTCCTTTAGGCCTTATTTAGCTGTTTGATTCCGGTAAAATTGAATTACTTGAAGAATAAAAATTCTACTCTTTCATTCAGAAAAAAAGAACTATTGTTGGGGCTGGAAAATTTCATATGATGGGATTTCCTTGAAATATAATTCAAGGAGTTACCTAACAACCTTTAATTGAATTCCACCTTCATCATAATTATACTCCATCATCGAGTAGTCTAAGTCCATTACTTCTTGCTATCGCTAACTGTGCGAGGAGAGGAATGTCGTCTCAAGTCCCCAGCACCCGAGATCCTAAGGCCTCAACTCGAGACCTCTAGGATGGCCTGGAAACTCCAATACCTGAAATCGAGATCCTAGTGCCTAAGCTTGGCACGATGAGGACCGAGGACGGGACATAGACTCAAGGGTTGAGCACATGATAGTCGGGATGAACTTGGGATTGCAGCTTCCAAGCCCGAGACCTCGAGGATTAGACTCTGGTGCCTAGGCCTTGAACAAAAACACAAGGCCTAGACGCATGTGATTCTAAATTAAAGTGTGAAACAGTCCAAATAACTAAAACTGAATATTGATAAGTCATGTATGATTACTCGGAATGAGATTTTGTCAATAGATTCTTTATCACTAAAACCCTCTCATGAGGTCCACTTAGCATCAATCGGAAATTCAAAATAGGACATTTTTGTAGGTCTGAAAGATATCAATTATGGATGCTTCTAGGTCCAGTAGGAAAAATAGCGGGAGCTATCCCACTTTTAGCCATAATTTTCCGGAAATTGTCGTAATTTACCTGAAATGTATCATAAAGTTGGTGGCACTTGTAGGTAGTAACTTAACTTTATGAGTTGTAATTTTACCTATAATAGTCGTAACTCGTTTACAATTATAATTTTATGGGTTGTAATTTACCTGAAATAGCCATAGACAATGAACCTGGAAAGAAAAACTTACATCATTTTTAAGAGCACATTTACCACATTACCACTAAATAACCTTAGCAACCTAGTAAAAGAAATAAGAATTTAATTAATCCAATCTATTAATGTTTTTAACGGAGAGGTCATCTTTTGATGTCCCGTATTATTCTCTGATTAAGTTTTTAAGTGATTTTCGATAAAACAAAAAGTCAACACAAGTCTCCCCTATTTATTGCATAGGTAAATGTCTCACACTCTCCCTTCTTTACACCGAAGTTGTTTATCATCTCTCCTAAATTTTATCATTTCTCTTCATTTATCATTTTTATTCGAATCGACAAATGATGTGCCATGAAGCGACGTGTACATTTTGACCACTGGAGTGCTAGGAAGTCATGTGTAGCGTGGATTGTGTGCTAGTTAGTATATAAGCAAAAAATCTGAAACCAAAACTTGCTCTTCACAAGACTATGCTCGAAGTCATCGCTAGATTTTCTATCCGATCCCATAGTCCATATAACTAATGACATCATTAATATGAAAATGCTAAAGATGATACAATCGTAAATATGATCCATTAAAATAGTCACAGATACATACAATCTCATGATGGCCATGAAAGGGGAGCTACACACAAAACATCATTGATACGAGCCGATTCTGTTTGCCACAAATGTGAACGGATTAAATGCTCTTGATATTTATCCATGCTTGTGTAATACTAGTATTAGTATGGTCAAGATGAGAAGCTTCATAAGTTGTTGCAATAGTTGAAGTGGATTGGGAGGTCCAAGTTCCATCATCCCATGTTGACATTTCTGTTGGAAAAAAGAGTGGCTTGGGAGGTACTTGTAGATCATCTGCTTCTCCTTCAAGCATTTCCAAGACTTTATGCATCGAAGGGCGATCACCAGGATTCAATTGTATGCACCAAAGAGCAACTATCATCATCATTCTTATTATTTTCTTATCGTCCTCGCTAACTTCTTCCACTGGAACTTTTGATGTCTCACTAAGTTGGTCATGAACCCATAGAGGAAAGTAAATTTGACTGGAATACTCTGTGTCTGCGTCTACATTCTTCCTCCTACTAGCCATTTCCATCAACAATTTGCCGAAACTATAGACATCGGCTTTGTAAGAGATGCCCCCAAGGTTCTTGTAGACTAGCTCCGGAGCCATGTATCCCAAGGTTCCTCTTGCGGCAGTTAGCGACACAGTGTTGTGGTCCGGGGAACACAATCTCGCGAGCCCAAAGTCGGAAACTTTTGGAGTTAAATCCCTGTCGAGAAGAATGTTGTGAGGCTTAATATCAAAGTGTAGAATTTGCACATCACATCCTCGATGAAGATACTCGATTCCTCTAGCCACTCCGAGAGCAATCTTGTACACTTCCTTGCAATCAAGAGAAGCCCCCTCTCCTCGTGAGAAAATGTGCTTATCCAAAGACCCATTGTGCATTAAATCGTAGACGAGAGCTTGTTTGGAGCCTTCGAAGCAAAATCCAATGAGTCCAACCACATTAACATGATAAATTCTTCCAATGGTAGCCACTTCGCTGATGAAGTCCTGCCCGTCCGCTTTCCCCTTCTTCAAGATCTTCACCGCAACATCGCAACCGCTTCTGAGTTTTCCTTTGAATACGGAACCATACCCTCCCTCGCCTAGTTTGTCCTTAAGACCGCCCGTGATTTTCTTGATGTCCGAGTAAGAGTACCTTATCGGCAAGAAGTTATTGTTAGATTGCAAAAATTCTTCAACGTTTTGATCCATTGCTAAGTGTCTTCTCCTCCATGTGCATATTAGCAACATCATCACGCATGGGACTCCCAAGATGAATTTCACAACCATGAATGACACTGTAATTTTGGGGAAGCAAGAAAATTGTGGGATCATTATTATTCTAATAACCAATTTGTGGGCATGTTGAATGTTGCATTTAGAAACATTAAATTAATTTCACAAAGAGCAGATTGTCGTAATGTTACCGATGATCGTCGTCGTAGCCCCGCCGATAGTGATGAGGTATTGGACGATAATTTGTCCTGCAAAAGAGATTAAATATGTGACAAGTGGAAGGGGAAGATATTTAAAAGATACCTATTTACCATGATCAAGCAATTAGTATATTGGTTCAATCCATTAACAGTTGTCGGGAATTCGAACTAAATAAATAAACAAATGAATAAAAATGTATTCATTATTATGCTTGCAAAATACCATAACAGCATTTATCTAACTACTTGATCTTAATGGCCGTTTTCAAATCAAATGAGCTCTGAAAAGATATACAAATGACCGAGCTCAATTTCACGTTTAGATGAAATTTCACAGCCAAATATATCCTCACAATTTTCTTTTGTTGAGAAAACTGAACAAATCAAAAGTCCTTACGTTTCTTTCCTCTGCAATAAATTTGGTGCTCAGTGTCGATCTCGCACCAATAACAATCTTTGAAATGCATCTTAAGGAAATGAACAAACTCAAAAGTCCTTACCTTTCTTGAAGCTGCACTGAATCTGGTGCTTGCCGCTCATGTCGCACTCGTAATAATTTTTGCAATAAATCTTACAAGCAAATGGATACCAGGAAAGCTCAAACCCATAAACCATTAAATCATGAATTTGCGCATAGGAACGAAGATTATTACCACCAGCCCACCATGGTATCATTGCCATAAGCTCTACAGTGCATGAAGTTTCCACATACGAGACATTCACATCGACCATGGCATATACTCGCCTTCTCGTACTAGAGGAATTTAAAAATTTGATCCCATCAATGCATGAGGAAGCCTCAATGTTAAATTGAGAATCAACAACCTTAGTGCAGTCCACGATCGCCACAGTCTTGGATAACTTTGGACCCTCGTACGTGTATTGCCCACATCTATACAAATACGGTTTGTACCAGAAGTCGGGGCACGACAAAGAGCGGAGAGGAAGAGACGAGCAATTGCCCTTTTGCAGCCCGACATCGGCGATCCTAATGGTGAAGTTGGTATAGTCAATGTGCCGTACATAGTACTGGCCCGAGTACAAATCCAAAACAGTGCGATTATTTACACATGCTAGCTCATATTTGTGATTGCCGCAGCTCTTGGGGTCGCCCCTAAGCCGAAACGGGTAGCTTATGTTCGCGACCTCGCCGCAAGAGGTGGTGCACCGATTATTTTCGATGGCGATGCTAAAAGATAGATGTAGAAAAAGGAGGAGGAGGAGGAGGAGGAGGAGTTGATTCTTGTACATAGTTTATGCAATAGAAGAGAGCACAAGCAAATCTAGTGTTTAGAGCTGAGAAGTAAAAGAAAGATAGATAAAGATGAGAGGAATACTTCCCGTGGCTCTGTTTCGTTTTTCAAATAATGATGATGAGAGAAGGAAAAATCTCCAACTACATACTAATTGTGTGGAGGTGAGTGCTTTGGGGTGTAGCGACCACAAAATGGGACGTATGAGAGAAGCAAAAGTGTGGGAACGGTCTGCTGAAAAGTCATATAGCCGGTCGATGTACGAGACAAGCACAAAGGGAGACTTTATGCACCGCGACCAATCTAAAGATCTATCGACCTTGAGCAGGCCCGGGCCACCCCGACGCAGCTTCGCAGCAAGCTCAAAGTGAACCCCGGCCAAGCCGCCGAGTGGATTGGAGTTGGGAAGGGGAGCATAGATTAGAAGATCGGAATTCAACTACAAGATGAAGAGGAAAAAATTGCAAAATGCTAAACATGGAAAAAATATTCATTAAATCTTGTGTACTAAATGATAAGTAAAGTCTAAATTCGTACAATCTTCAGCAAATTTTAACACATTGTCACGCATTGTGAACTTGGCATGTACTTCTAGCCGAAGACTCGCGTGATGCATTTGGTTTGGAAATATTTTGTTTTATCATCCTGAAGATCTTAGAAAATCGTACTAAAATAACAAATTTTCCCATGTTCATTCTTTTTTATTACAAACCCCAACTTTTCTAATTTTAAAATTGTATTATCGTATGTGACATGATTTATGCCTTTTCGTAATACCCAATACAATGTCACGTGAGTTGCACATGTTAAGATCTCATATATATTGAAAATGTACACAAACTAAATTGGATTAAGTATGATTTAAGGATTCTCTTCTGAACTTTGAGTGTTATTAAATAAATGATATGCATGGGTGAATCTCTTCTCCTTCTTTTTTTCTATTCTTAGCAACATACACCCATGATCTTAACACTCCTTCACAGTTCGTAAACTTAAAGGCCTTATCAATGAATAATTATACTCATATGTCGTAATTTTCCTTAGTTAACGCTAACACTGACAACAAGAAGAAAAAATATAATAACATTAGCAATCTTGTAGTCATTAGTTTTGCTTAAATGTTGGTAAGTTACTGTCATTTCAAAATAATCCACTGGTCGAAAATTGTCATCTTCTGATTCAATGGTCCAGATAACGTATAAGACCGATTCCATTAATTAGATTTCTCCCTGCCAATACAATGAAAAAAATTTAAAAAAATCTGGGAAAACAGTAATGGGATACACTACAAAAAAAACGCATTTTTGCCACGAAAATTTTCCAACGAAAAATTTTCGTTGCAAATTTGCGACAAATTTTCCAACGAAAAATAAAATTCGTTGGAAATTTCCAACGAATTTTATTTCGTCGCAAAATTCGTTGGAAATTTCCAACGAATTCTTTTTCGTCACAACATTCGTTGGAAATTTCCTACAAAAAAAATTCGTCGCAAAATTCGTTGGAAATTTCCAACGAATTTAATTTTCGTTGGCAAATTAGTTGGAAATTTCCAACGATCTACAATTCGTTGAAAATTTCCAACGAATTTTGCGACGAATTAAAAAAATCGGTATTGTTCGGCATTTTTTATATTCGTGGGAAAATTCGTTGGAAATTTCTAACGAATTTTCCAACAAATTTTAATTTTCCGGGCAATTAGTTGAGTGTGTACAATTTTCGTTGGTAAATTCGTTGGAACTTTCCAACGAAAAAAAATTCGTTGGAAATTTCCAACGAATTTTCCAACGAAATTTAATTTATTAGGTAATTATTTTAGTGTGTACAATTTTCGTTGGAAAATTCGTTGGAAAGTTCCAACGAAAAAAAATTCGTTGGAAATTTCCAACGAATTTTCCAACGAATTTAAAAAAACCCGGTACTATTCAGCTTTTTTTATATTCGTGGAAAAATTCGTTGGAAATTTCCAACGAATTTTCCAACGAATTTTAGTTTTCCGGGTAATTATTTTTGTGTGTACAATTTTCGTTGGAAACTTTGTTGGAAATTTCCAACGAAAAACAATTCGTTGGAAATTTCCAACAAATTTTCCAACGAATTAAAAAAACCGGTACTATTCGGCTTTTTTTATATTCGTGGGAAAATTCGTTGGAAATTTCCAACGAATTTTCCAACGAATTTTAATTTTCCGGGTAATTATTTTTGTGTGTACAATTTTCGTTGGAAAATTTGTTGGAAATTTCCAACGAAATTTTTTTCGTTGGAAATTTCCAACAAATTTTCCAACGAATTAAAAAAAACCCGGTACTATTCGGCTTTTTTTTATATTCGTGGGAAAATTCGTTGGAAATTTCCAACGAATTTTCCAACGAATTTTAATTTTCCGGACATTAATTTTAATGTGTACAATTTTCGTCGGAAAATTTGTTGGAAATTTCCAACGAAAAAAAATTCGTTGGAAATTTCCAACGAATTTTCCAACGAATTTCAATTTTCCGGCCAATTATGTTAGTGTGTACAATTTTCGTTGCAAAATTCGTGGGAAATTTCCCACGAATTTTGCAACGAAATCCCTACTTCTTTTTTATTCAAATTTTTTCGCGCTCATTATTCCCCCCTATTTCTCAGTTTCCACTTTTATTTTCTCTCATTCTCTCTCTCTCTCCCTCTCTCCTTAGCCTGCAGCTTCTCCCTCCCTCTTCCTCTCCGCCTCCCCGTTCGCCTCCTCCCCGCTGCCCCGCCTTCTCCTCCGGCTCCGGGCCGACGTCGGCTCCCTCCCCGCGGCGCCGCCGCGGCCATCCAAGGCCGCCCCCGACGCCCCCGACGCCCCGACGCCACCTGGGCCGCCCCCGACGCCACAGCCGCCCCCGACGCCCCCCCCGATGCCCCAGAGGACACCATCGGCCGCCCCCGACGCCCCCCCCACGACGCCCCCGACGCCACCTGGGCCGCCCCCGACGCCCCCGAGGACACCATCGGCCGCCCCCGACACCTCCCCCGACGCCACCAAGCCTCGTCGCCGGCGAGGGCCGAGCTGGCGAGCTCGCCCCGATCTGGGCGAGCTCGAGCTCGTCGCCGGCGAGGGGCGAGCTCGCCCAGATCTGGGCGAGCTCGAGCTCGTCGCCGGCGACGGGGGAGCTCGCCCAGATCTGGGCGAGCTCGAGCTCCTCGCCGGCGACGGGGGAGCTCGCCCAGATCTGGGCGAGCTCCGCCCTCGCCGGCGACGGGGGAGCTCGCCCAGATCTGGGCGAGCTCCGCCCTCGCCGGCGACGGGCGAGCTCGCCCAGATCTGGGCGAGCTCCGCCCTCGCCGGCGACGGGCGAGCTCGCCCAGATCTGGGCGAGCTCGCCTCTCGCCGGCGCCCTCGCCGGCCATGGCGAGGGCCGAGCTAGCCTCTCGCCGGCGCCCTCGCCGGCGACGAGGCGCCGGCGAGGGCGATTTTAAAAAAAATATATATTTCGTGGGAAAAAAAATTTCCACGATTTTCAACAAAAAAAAATTGAAATTTTTCCAACGAAAAATTTTTCGTTGGAAAAAAAATTTCCACAATTTTTCGAACAAAAAAAAATCAGAAATTTTTCGTTGGAAAAAGAATTTCCACGATTTTTTTTACGAAAAAAAAATTTTGTAATTTTTCTAACGAATTTAGCCACTGGTTTTCCAATAAATTTTCCAACGAAATAAAATTCGTTGCAAATTTCCAACGAAAATGGAAATTTTTCCAACGAAAAATTTCCAACAACCTATTACCAACGAATTTTTTTTCGTTGGAAAATTCGTTGGAAATTCCCTTTCCAACGAATTTTCCAGAATTTTTCGTTGGAAATTTTGTCGGAAAAAACTGCTTTTTTTGTAGTGATAGTCAAAGTCAATCATCAATCAAATGCGTCTATTGACTTTTCCAAGGCCAGCATGCTAGACAAATGACGTCAATGAATAAATCCAAAATGTTTCTATTTGATTATACCGACACGTTTACCGAGAAGAAATGTAGAGAAAACTCGAGGTGATGCTAGACATTGTTCGCGAGCGCCTCTGCTTTTCGTGTAGGATCTTCAAACCTCTTCCCACACTGGTTCAACGCGTTTCGCATTTCTTGCTCATCGAACCTGCAAACACCAGCAAAGCGTTTCGGCCTGATCAACACCTTTCTTAAAAGCCAAATCATCAACCGGAACATAACTTCCAACGCGTATGCAGCTCAATAGACTCACTCCTGCCAGATGGTGCAGAAACATTCACCAGAGAGACGTGGATGTATGGTTTCTCGCTGCCACTTTGGTCACGGACGACAAATCTAAAGACCGAACTGCTCGCAGGGCCATTCAAGTTGTCACACCCCCAACTCTACAAGAACATGGGCAACGACATGGCCATCCTTCCATAAGAAAGATGCAACCTCAAACATAATCATTATTAACTAGCTATCGAAATATATAAATTTATATATTTGATAAAAGAGCCGTCTAGCATGATTTTTGCGGACTTGGCCTCCCTTCCCCCCAACTTGGACGTCTAACGTGTAGGTTGAAGAAAGATGACGGAGAAGCATCTTGGCCGTCTAACAAAGGGCTGAGAGGAAGAGACGGACATTTACACCTTTTGCAGCCCAATATCAGGAGCCAGATTGTGGTATTTGAATTCAATTTATTCCACATCGTACTTACTCGAAAACAAATTTAAACAGTGCGATTATTTCACATGCTAGCTCATATTTCCAATGACCACAGCTCCTGGATTACCTATTAGTCAAAATGGGTAACTTATGTAGGTAATGTTGCCACATGAAGTGAATTTTCTGCAGCAACACTACCCCTCGTAAAAGAATGACGAGAACAAGGACAAGTTTTTTTAGCATTGCAATGTTTGTTGCATGCACTTGCAAAGGGTTTCAATTAAGAAGAAATTAAATCAAATGACTTTACAGCAAAGGGGCATTTTCAAGTCACGAATTGAATTGGATCGGAAAGCTAGTATAAACAAATGAGCAAAATTTTTGAAGACGATATAGCATCTTGTTTTTTTTTGGTCAAGTATATAGCATCTTGTTAGTTGCCCTATTTGGAATCAAAGGAATGGGTTGGTCCATCTCCCAGGATAGAAGAACACAAGTGTGGGACTCGTCAACTGATAAGTCAAAGTCGATCAACGTGCAGAGATGAGCAATAGAAAATTAGAAGAAAAAATTAAAAGATCACGCGTTGCGAACCATCCTAGAAATGCTCGTAGAAGAAAATTTGGGGAAGGTTCAAATCAGGTGTCATCATAATCGACTTTGATGGGTCACAAAATTCCAAGATGCCCGAGCAACAAGCACGTCCATCTTTTTCGGGTCATTCTGAACAGTCACTTTTGTGCTTAATTCATAACTCAAAGTGTACTAATAAAATTGTTAATAAGTTGCTAATAGAGAGAACGATGATGGATTATGAACTGTTGAAGAGGTTATTTTCCTCCATATCTCCTAGTCAGAATAGGAGATGTGACATTCCAAATTTCGGCCCATCTTTGGGATTTATAAAACGTGTAATTCGTCAGTGTGCTTATAGTAAAATTTTGCCCGGGAACTGATTACTTCCAGTTATTATTTTTAAAATTGAGATTTCGCTAGAATTGCACTCGATCGAATTTGACCGTTATTTAGAGCCCAAACTTTGGTGTCGAATTTCTCGGGGTTTCGGGACGAATTTAATTGGACGGTGTCGATACTATTGTGCCAACCTCGATGTTGCCCGTGATAAGTGAAAAGTGAAATTTTGACTGGGTGCGGATTTGGACTAGTAGACTTTCCTTGCAATGTGTTTTTATTAATATCTTTTGCCCCTTTTTCCCATATGATTAATTAGGATTTTTCTAGGACCCTTAGATCGTTTTTATATTCGAATTGTGGCCATTGAATCGCGATTATTGTGATTTGACCATTTTCTCTCTCTCTCTCTCTCTGACCCCCAATGCGTTTGACACACCCACAAACCAGCCCCACCAACTCTCCCTCTCTCCTCTTTTCTTTTCTTTTTTCTTCCCTTCTTCTTCCTTCTTCCTTTTCCCCCCGATGCCATGACTACTTCTGGCTTGCTTCCTGCTTGTTCTCACCGGCGATCAGCCCAGTCGCATGCCACCGCTTGCCGCCCACCTCGCGTCGCCGTCACCCGAATGAGCCGCGCCGCCGTCCGTTGCTGTGATCACTTGTCGCCGGCTTGCCCGTGCGGCATGCGAGCAACGCTTACCGCTGGCTTGTCCTTGCCGGACCAGCCACTGCCGAGCGCCACTCCTCCCCTCCATGAACCATCCCCGTACCAACTCTCCCCCTGGCCGTGCAGCACTACCCTTGGCCGCCCGAAACCTCCCGCCGCCGGTTTGCCCAAGCCGCGTGCGAGAAGCGCCTCTCGCCGGTCCGCCCACGCCCACGCCCACCCTCGCTGCTCGCTGTTACTGTCCCGGCTGCTGAGACCACCACCACCAACCTCCATTTTTACCTGATTCAGCCTCCAAGCCGCACAGGACAGCCACCCACAGCAGTCGCTCCCTTCGCCGCGCTCATTCGTCGCCCGTTCGCTGGTTGTCAAGCCCGAGCCGAAGCAACCCGAGGACACCGCGGACCGCCCTCGTCGCCGCCGTCGTCCTTGCATCGTCGCCGGCGTTAGCCAAGTAAGTTAACCCCTAATCCCGCATTTAGGGTGTTAAACTTGCTTAGGGTAGTTTAATTTATGTTTAGTTTATGTTAATTGTGGGTTAGTGTTTAGTTAATTGTGGTTAGGGTATAAGTTATTGATTAGTTTATTGTTATTGATTATGATATTAAATCAATTATTTTCGAATTTTAATTATTATTCTATTAGTTAATAAATTAATTACGAATTGAATATTATTATTTTATTATTAAGTAATTAATTTTCAAAAATTAAATATTATTATTTTCGAAAAATTTTCTAACGTCAAATTGAGATGCCAATTTTGGTTTTCGCCGTAGACATTGGCGTTTTAGAAAATTATTTGAATGATATTGATTCGAGAAAATATTTTGAATTTTGGAAAAAAATCATTTTTGGATATTATTAATTAATTAATTTCCGAATTTATTTATTATTATTTCGGAAAATTTATAATTTTAAATTATGATTTCTAGTTTTAACATTGGCCTATATGCCGTGAATTGTCGTATTAAATTGTTTACGTGACAATTTGTTTTGATCGAAAGTTTGCAAGGAAAACTTATGTGATTTTTAGAATTAAACTATTTTTATGGATATGCCAAGTTTGATGGTGATGCTTTGTAGTTGATAAACATGTTTGGCATCGAAGTTTGCAAGAATTGAATGACTGTTTGCATGTGTGACCACTTGGTTTGTTATGCGGCATTGTGTAAGTACTATTCATGGACACATGGGCTAATTGAAAAGATAATAATTGGCCGGTATGCTTGTGTGCTCGTGTAGTCACACGTTAAAGCCGTCTTGCTGTATATTGCTTGACGTTGCCCGATTTATCGGATGCCTGGGGATAATCTGGAGTGCCGATACCCCGGATGCCTTGTCGCGGCCCGAGGCCGGACTTGATACTCCTTACGGGATACCATATTACTATGTATCGTTTGACGTAGCTGTGCCCGACGGGGCGAGACGGAGCCCCGTTTTTACTAGTAGACCGCCATCTTGCTGCGTATCGCTTGATGTGTGGTGGCCCCGAGGGGGCGTAATAATTGGAATACGTGTAATGCATAGTACTTGATTATGGGGTAAAAACTGCTAGGCATGATATAGGACGTGCCCAAGCGGGTTTTGCCTTATAATCGAGACACGCGCGTCTGTGTTGCATTAATGCATGGAAAATCTCATTAAATGCTTCAAGTATGTGACATATACATTTCATCAACGTGTGTACCAAGGCGAGGTGAGGATGCCCGTGGTTGTTAATGATGTTGTTGTTGCCGTTTCGCCTGTTTAGGGACCCCCGTGCGAGTTGGCCTCCTAAGTAGAGCTTAGGCTGTTAACTTATTGAGACTTTCATCTCATTCGTTGTTGTTAACCCCCTTTTTCAGGCCTTTAGCTTGTTGTCGCACCCAATTTGGTTCAGGGCGTTTGGAAGTTGGTTTTTGGAGTTCAACCAGTTGGTGGAGTAGATTAACCCCAGCCTGAGTTCTTTTTGCTTGCCTTTTGTGGTAGCGCCCAAAGTGGGCTTGTAAGAATATTCCTATGGGTTAATCAAGGTGAAATTAAAATAGAGTTGTTTGACTGTTGTGATTTGTTTTCCTGACTATCTCTATTTGTTATTGTTGTCAGGGGATTATTATGATCATTTCCGCATGCGTAATTAAAAGATAAAATGAAGGGTTGGCGATGAGTCCTGGGACGTCGCATCTTAATGACCATAGCGGGTGTCATGCACCCGTGGGGTTCGAGGAGTGACAAGAGATGAGATTGATTAACTCAAACGGACCCTTAGTAGCCAGTACTGGACTATGCTATTGTCACAAAAGATAGCACCAGCACCGCACATCAAAGTTGAAGCTCCTCTTAGATAAGTAATCACGAGATCTAACCCACTCAACTGCCAATTGGCGGATTGAATACAACAGATTATGAAGCATGTATCTTAGTTCCTTGGTGGTAATTCCAAAAGAAGCCGATGGCTGATCATTACCACTGATTTCCAAAACCACAACACTGCAATGTTGTGAGCGCCTCTGCTGTTCACTTAGCATCTTCGAACCTCTTCCGCCACCAGTCCAACGTGTCGCATATCTCGTTGATCGAACTTGCAAACACCAGCAACGCATTGCGTTGGCCTCATCAACACCATTCTTAACAGCCTAATCATCAACCATAACACAACTTCCAACGTGAAAATATGCCTCGATGGACTCCGTCCTGAGGCATTCACCAGAGTGACGTGGACTTATGAGTTCTCGCTGCTGCTTTGGTGAGGTTGAGGAAGCCAGAGGCAGAATCGCTAGGGGTGGCATTTAAGTTGTCACAACCACAACTCTATAAAAACACGGATATTGACACGGCCGTCCTTTCACATGAAAGATCCAACCATATACATAACCACCATCAACCTGCCATCGAAATACATACATTTATATATTTGATAAAAGAGTTGTCTAGCATAATTTTTGCTGAGTAATGAGCCCGCCTCCCCCCAACTTGGCCGTCTAATGTGTAGGATGAAAAAAGATGATGTGGAAGCATCTTGGTCGTCTAATATAATTTGCTAACGTGGTATCATCTTAATGTACTGAGTGTAATACTAATAGCAATTTAACGAAAAATCAACCACATCAGCTAACACTTTTTTTTTTAACAGAAGTAATGGATTGAGTCAATTTTGAAGAGTTTTGTATTTGATTGAATAATTATATTTTGGTATTTGATTGGAAATGTGTAAATATGTGATTAGAATCGATGGTCTTTGCACAGTTCATGACTACCACGGTCATGGAAAATGTGGAGCTGTTATATCTATCGTAGCTCCCACAATCATATGGGTTCAAACCTTCGCTGAAGTTACGACTTGACAAAGAGAGAGAGGAAGAGACGAGCAATTACACTTTTGTAGCCCAATATCACTAGCCACATTTTGGTTTTTGTAGTCAATTCACTGCACGTGGTACTTACTTGAGAATAAATTCAAAATGCTGTGATTATTTTCACAGGCTAGCTCGTATTTCCGGTGGCTTCAGCTCCTTGGATCGCCTTATAGTCGAAATAGGTTGCTTATGTTGATAACATTGCCACATGAGGTGATTTTCCGCAGCTACACTACCCGCGTAAATGAATAACAAGAACGAGGGCAAGTTTTTTATAGCATTGCAATGTTGTTGCAAGCACTTGCAAAGGGTTTCAATTAAGAAGAAATTAAATCAACTGAAATTAATTACAGGGAAATGGCCATTTTCAAGTCACGAATTGAATGGGATCGGAAAGCTAGTATAAACAAAGGAGCAAGGTTTTTGAAGATGGTACAGCATATTGACAGTTGCCCTATATATATGTATATATAATGGGTTGTCCATCTCACAAAAACGAATAAATCTCCAACTACGTGTACGTTGTTGTGAAGCGAATGACTTGTGGGTAGCCTAACAAATATGATTGACGGAAGATAGAACAAGACAAGTGTCAGACACGTCAGCTGATAAGTCAAAGTCAATCAACGTGTGGAGAACGAGCGTAGAGAATCGGAACAAAAAGTTAAAAAAGATCACATGTTGTGGACCATCCCAGAAAAACTCGTGGAAGAAAATTTGGGGAAGGTTCAAATCAGGTGTCATCATAATCGATTATGATGGGTCACAAAATTCAAAGGATGCTCCAGCAACAAGCGCGTCCGTCTTTTCCTGGTCATTCCGTAATACATTCACTCACTTTTGTGCTCAATTCATAACTCGGAGTGTACCAATGAAAATAGTAACAAGTTACTTACGAAAAGAAGGATGATGGGCTATGAACTGTCGAAAACAAGTTACTTTCTCCATTCCTTACCTCCCGAGTCAGAATGAGAGACTTGAATTAGCTGTTTATTACGATTTGGGAGGTTTGCTTTAGGCCTTGTTTAGCTGTTTGATTCCGGTAAAATTGAATTACTTGAATAATAAAAATTCTACTCCTAAGCTTTTCATTCAGAAAAAAAGGACAATTGTTGGAGCTGGAATATTTCATATGATGGGATTTCTTTGAAATATAATTCAAGGAGTTACCTAACAACCTTTAATTGAATTCCACCTTCATCATAATTATACTCCATCATCGAATAGTCTAAGTCCATTACTTCTTGCTATCGCCAACTGTGCGAGAAGGGGAATGTCATCTCAAGTTCCCAACACCCAAGATCCTAAGGCCTCGACTCGAGACCTCCAGGACGGCCTGGAAACCCCAATGCACGAAATCGAGATCCTAGTGCTTAAGCTTGGCACGACGAGGACCGAGGACGGGAATGAGATTTTGTCAATAGATTCTTTATCACTAAAACCCTCTCATGAGGTCCACTTAGAATCAATCGAAAATTCAAAATAGGACATTTGTGTAGGTCTGAAAGATATCAATTATGGATGCTTCTTGGTCCAGTAGGAAAAATAGCGGGAGCTATTCCACTTTTAGCCATAATTTTCCGGAAATTGTCGTAATTTACCTGAAATTTATCATAAAGTTGGTGGCACTTGTAGGTAGTAACTTAACTTTATGAGTTGTAATTTTACCTATAATAGTCGTAACTCATTTACAATTATAATTTTATGGGTTGTATTTTACCTGAAATAGCCATAGACAATGAACCTGGAAAGAAAAACTTACATCATTTTTAAGAGCACATTTACCACTTTACCACTAAATAACCTTAGCAACCTAGTAAAAGAAATAAGAATTTAATTAATCCAATCTATTAATGTTTTTAACGGAGAGGTCATCTTTTGATGTCCCGTATTATTCTCTGATTAAGTTTTTAAGTGATTTTCGATAAAACAAAAAGTCAACACAAGTCTCCCCTATTTATCGCATAGGTAAATCTCTCACACTCTCCCTTCTTTACACCGAAGTTGTTGTTTATCATCTCTCGTAAATTTTATCATTTCTCTTCATTTATCATTTTTATTCGAATCGACAAATGATGTGCCATGAAGCGACGTGTACATTTTGACCACTAGAGTGCTAGGAAGTCACGTGTAGCGTTGATTGTGGGCTAGTTAGTATTTACGCAAAAAATCTGAAACCGAAACTTGCTCTTCACAAGACTATGCTAGAAGTCATCGCTAGATTTTCTATCCGATCCCATAGTTCATATAACTAATGACATCATTAATATGAAAATGCTAAAGATGATACAATCGTAAATATGATCCATTAAAATAGTCACAGATACATACAATCTCATGATGGCCATGAAAGGGAAGCTACACACAAAACATCATTAATACGAGCCGATTCTGTTTGCCACAAATGTGAACGGATTAAATGCTCTTGATATTTATCCATGCTTGTGTAATACTAGTATTAGTATGGTCAAGATGAGAAGCTTCATAAGTTGTTGCAATAGTTGAAGTGGATATAGTATCATTGCCTTTGCCGGTCCAAGTTCCATCATCCCATGTTGACATTTCTGTTGGAAAAAAGAGTGGCTTGGGAGGTACTTGTAGATCATCTGCTTCTCCTTCAAGCATTTGCAAGACTTTATGCATCGAAGGGCGATCACTAGGATTCAACTGTATGCACCAAAGAGCAACTATCATCATCATTTTTATTATTTTCTTATCGTCCTCGCTAACTTCTTCCACTGGAACTTTTGATGCCTCACTAAGTTGGTCATGAACCCATAGAGGAAAGTAAATTTGACTGGAATACTCTACGTCTGCATCTACATTCTTCCTTCTACTAGCCATTTCCATCAACAACTTGCCAAAACTGTAGACATCGGCTTTGCAAGAGATGCGCCCAAGGTTCTTGTAGACTAGCTCCGGAGCCATGTATCCTAGGGTTCCTCTTGCGGCAGTTAGAGACACGGTGTTGTGGTTCGGGGAACACAATCTTGCAAGCCCAAAGTCGGAAACTTTTGGGGTTAGATCCTTGTCAAGAAGAATGTTGTGAGGCTTAATATCAAAGTGTAGAATTTGCACATCACATCCTCGATGAAGATACTCGATTCCTCTAGCCACTCCGAGAGCAATCCTGTACACTTCCTTGCAATCAAGAGAAGCCCCCTCTCCTCGTAAGAAAATGTGCTTATCCAAAGACCCATTGTGCATTAAATCGTAGACGAGAGCTTGTTTGGAGCCTTCGAAGCAAAATCCAATGAGTCCAACCACATTAACATGATAAATTCTTCCAATGGTAGCCACTTCGTTGATGAAGTCCTGCCCGTTTGCTTTCCCCTTCTTCAAAATTTTCACCGCAACATCGCGACCGCTTCTGAGTTTTCCTTTGAACACGGAACCATACCCTCCCTCGCCTAGTTTGTCCTTAAGACTGCCCGTGATTTTCTTGATGTCCGAGTAAGAGTACCTTATCGGCAAGAAGTTATTGTTAGATTGCAAAAATTCTTCAACGTTTTGATCCATTGCTAGGTGTCTTCTCCTCCATGTGCATGTTAGCAACATCATCACGCATGGGACTCCCAAGATGAATTTCACAACCATGAATGACACTGTAATTTTGGAGAAGCAAGAAAATTGTGGGATCATTATTATTCTAATAACCAATTTGTGGGCATGTTGAACGGTTGCATTTAGAAACATTAAATTAATTTCACAAAGAGAAGATTGTAGTAATGTTACCGATGATCGTTGTCGTAGCCCCGCCGATAGCGATGAGGTGGTCGACGATAATTTGTCCTGCAAAAGAGATTAAATATGTGACAAGTGGAAGGGGAAGATATTTATAGATAAACAAATGAATAAATGATGTATTTATTGTTATACGAAGAACCAAATTGTGGGTGTGTTAAGTGCTTTCATTTAGAAACACTAACTTGATTTAACAATGAGAAGATTGTATTAATGTTACCTATGCCTCTTCGCATGATCACTTCAATAGATTGGCCGATATAGGTGAGGAAATCGAAGCCACCTTCATCTGCAAAAAAGAAAGAATATGTGACAAGTGAAAGCTGAAGAATATAAAAGATACTTATTTAGATCACAATCAAGCAATGAGTAATTGAGTATATCAAGTTCAATACAATAAGATTTACTGGCAGAATTTGAATTACTTAAACTAATAAATGAATATAAATGCAGTCATTGCTATACTTATAAATTAAAATACCACAACGTGGGCATTGGAAGGATATACAGATGACAAAGCTCAAATTCACGTTTAGATGAAATTTCACAGGTTTTTGACCAAATATATCCTCGCAATATATTTTATTTTTTAAGGAAACTGAACTAACTCAAAAATCCTTACCTTTCTTGTTTCTGCACTGAATTTGGTACTTGTCGTTAATGTCGCACACATTATAATCTTTGCAATAAATCTTACAGGCGATTGAATGCCATGAAAGCTCAAACCCATAAACCATCAGATCATGAATTTGCGCATAGGAACGAAGATTATTGCCATCAGCCCACCGTGGTATCATTGCCATAAGTTCTATAGTGCATGCAGTTTTCACATTTGACACATTTGCATCGACCATGGCATATAATTGACTTCTTGTACAAGAAAAATTTGAAAATTCGACCCCATCAAGGCATGATGACGCGTCAATGTAAAACTGAGAATCAACGGCCTTCATACAATTCACAATCGAAACAGTCTTGGATAACTCTCGACTATTGAACATGTATCCCCCACATCTATACCGATCCGGTTTGTAGCTGAAGTAGCCACACGACAAAGGTCGAAGAGGGAAAGACGAGCAATTGCCCTTTTGCAGCCCGACATCAGCAACCCTGATCGCGTAGTTGGTATAGTCGATATACCGTACATAGTAATTGCCGGAGTACAAATCGAGAACAGTGCGGTTATTTATGCAGGCTAGCTCATAGTTAGGGTCGCCGCAGACTGTCGGGTCGCCTCTCAGCCGAAATGGGTAGCTTATGTTAGCGACCTCACCACAAAAGGTGGTGCACCGATTATTTTCGATGGCAATACTAAAAGACCGAGGTAGAATTAGTAGAAGAAGAAGAAGAAGAAAAAGGAGTTGATCTTTGTGCATAGCTTATGCAATAGGAGAGAGCACTCATCAAATAAGCAAAATCAGAGTTTTTAGTGTTGGGTTGAAATAACGAGGAGTGTATTTATCAACAGAGAGAGCGAACAATCTCCGACCACATCTAATTGTGTGGAGGTGAGTGATTTGGGAATATAAAAGCCGGGCAACGTGCGAGACAAGCACAAATGGAGACATTTATGCACTGGCGGCGACGAATCTAAAAGATTCAATCGACCTTCGCCGGCCTGCAAGACGAATGGGGGAAATAAAGAGCAACAGCAAAACGCTAAACGCATAAACAATAATTCCTTAAATCTTGGGAAGCGAATAATACGTGACCTTTACTTGTAGCCGGAGACACGCGTGATGCATTTGGTTTGAAAATAATTTGTTTTTTTTAATCTTGAAGATGTTAAATACATCTTATTAAAACAATACATTTTTCCCATGTTTATTCTTTTTTTATTAGAAATCTCGACTTTTGTAATTTTCAAATTGTACTTTCGGATGCAACATGGTCCGTGGCTTCTCTTACGTACTGGTACAATGTCATGTGCGCTGCACGTGGTGAGGTCACTTTTTTTTATTTATGGAAGATGTACATGAATCATATGCGATGAAGTTACAAGCAACTAGAGAGAGAGAGATGCGTTTGAAATCATAATTGGAAGACTCTACTTTCCCTTCTTTGATTTGGTTATCAGATTTTCCACAAAATGAAATATTAACGCAAATGATTATAAAATTAGTAAATAGATCTAACATATAAATAATATTAGTAAATCAATAAAGTTTATGGTGGTATATGAACCCCTTAAGATTGGACTAATTTAATACTCTTGTAAACTAGATTGACAGGTCATGTACTTATTGATGATGCGATTCGCTTATTCAGCAAATGTAAATTATGTTTCGAGTTCTAGTCATTTATGGAATCCAAACTCACACGCTAAAAGACAATAGAAAGGGCCTCACTTCTTTGTGTAATATTTATATGGTTATGTGGTAGATCCAAGTCAAAGCAAGCATAGGCTGTTGACTCATTGGACGTGGGCTCCCATATCTGAGCCAAGACGAGACAGAACAAAACAAAAGAGATATAGGGTTTTCTATTCTTTAGCTGCTCTAGGGCACATTTGTCAACTGACTAAATAGTAACTATTTCTTTTTTTTTAGAATCAGTTTTAAAATAGAAATCCATTCAATAAATTTTTTGTTTTTTTTTTGTAACCCAGGGAACCCCCGCACGGCCGACAGCCGGAGAGTAAACCCTGATGGCGACACGTGCTAGCCACCACACACGTGCTGTCAGTTAAGTCACCCTGCGGCGCCCGGGATATAAATTTTTTGTTCCCGGGCATAAATTTACAAAAAATTGTTTCCAGAATCAGTTTTGGAACAGAATCAAGAAACAAAAAGAAGTTGCTTCTTAATTCTGAAAACAAGATTTTGAAATGGAAAATATTTTTTTTTTCTTCTTCTTCCTAGCCTGTGGCTGGTCGCCGGCAAGGGCGTCGTGACTCTCGCCAACAAGGGCGAGGGCTAGACCCTCACCACCTGGGCAAGAGCCGCCCTCACCGGATCTGGCGTGGGCGACACTGGCAAGGGTGAAGGCTGGACCCTCGCCACTTGGGCAAGGGCCGCCCTCGCCGGATTCAGCAAGGGTAGCTCGCGGCCTGGGCAAGGGCCGCCTTCGCAGGATCCGGCAAGGGCTGCTCATGGCCTGGGCAAGGGCAACCTTGGATCTGGCGAGGGCAGCCCTCACCTAGGCCACTAGCTGCCCTTGTCAAATCTGGTGACTGCGGTGATGAGGGTCCAGCCCTCACCAGATGTGGCAAGGGTGGCCCTCACCTAGGCGGCGACCTCGCCAAAGCCGGCAAGGGTGGCCCTCGTCGACCTTGGTCTGTGGCCAGTCGCCAGAGCCGGCGATTGGCCATGGCCGAGGAAGGGGAAGAAGAAGAAGAAGAAAAAATTTAAGAAATATTAAAAAAATTTAAAATATTATTAAAATATTATTAATAAAATGAAAATTTGTGCAGTTACCAAATGTATTTCTGTTCTTTTTCTATTCCAAGGATAAAAATTTTGAACAATTACCAAATGCCTTCAAATACTTAGAAATTATTTCTGAACACGGAATAAAAGAAAATCATTTCTGAACAGAAATTATTTTCGAAAATAGAATGATTGCCAAATGTATCCTTATTTTTTTTTAGGTATAGTCGCTTAGAGGGGTACTTCAAAAAAAAATCCTATGTTATCCTTTCCTGATGAGTAGCCGCACAAGAGGAGCAAGAAAGCAGAAGTGGGTCTTGTCTCTCGGCTCTGCACTTGAAAAATGTGGCCGCGCAGTGAAGAGTCCTCAGTGGATGAACAATGGCCGCACGAAGAACAAGAACAGTGAAGGATGCCATGAGTTCTCTTCAAGAAGCTTAGGCCGCGCACGATGTTCTTGGTTCTCGGTGTTAGAGTAATTAAATGTTTAAACCACGCCTTCATCTAATAACTTAAGCTTTTAGAATAGTTAGCAATGGTTTCATCAAAATCTCACATGATATCAGAGTAAGAGATCTTGAATTCAAATCTTCCAGTCCATATTTGCCTCTCCAATTAAATATGTCAACGCTTAGTATTAGGTAAAAAGACCAGATTAAGCGTGAGGGGGAGTGTTAGAATAATTAAATATTAAATCATGCTTTCATTTAATAGCTTAAACTTTTAAAATAGTTGGCAGTAATCCCACCAAAATCTCACACTTGATTCCACGGATATGAACCCAGAGATTTGTACTGTGAGTAATTTTATCCATATGAGTTGTTTATTTGTATAACACTTGGGGTTTGGGTTGAATTTAGGTTAGAAATGCTCGAGCGTTGTGAGCGATTCTAAACTTAAATTCTCTCGATTATTAATGAATTATTTGCTACTGGCTCTCTTCGTAGATATAGGTATCAATACGTCAGATTGAACCACGTAAACCTTGGTCTCCTTATTATTCCTTGTTATTTCTATGGTGATTTTTGCATTGACTTAATTTGCAAGATCCGGGTTAGGTTCCGCATTAGTTAAATATTACAACAGCAACAATGATGCATGATTGTTGTGCGAGTCGGCAAAAACATTGTCAAGTCGGCCGTCTAATGCGTATGATGAAGAAAGATGACGTGGAAGCATTTTGGGTCTGTAATGTATATTTATTAGCGCGGTATCATCTTGAGAAGGCATATTGGCATCCTAAGTGTATTTAGAAACATGAAAAGTGGAGAAACACGACACACTTTTTATTAGTATGGTAATTAACATTATATAACACACTTTATTCAAATTTGTAAAATAACTTTGTGACATCATCCGCGATATTTTGGGCTAATTACTTAAGAAACTTGTTAACGCCATATAAGGATATGTTGAGGAGCCCATTGAACTATTTTTTTTTAGTGATTTGAATATCTCATATGCTCGTCTAATAATACTACTATACTCAAGCTGCGTGTATTGATAAATTATTGCAGTACTTTGAAGGTGATATGGTGTCCATGTGTCCGTCAGCCTCGGTACCAACATAATCCCTAGCAGCTGACGCTTCTGTTGGACAAAAGAATGGCTTGGGAGGCATTTGTAGATTATCTACTTCTTCAGCATTCCAAATACTTTTGTGGTTGAAGGACGATGGATAGGTTACAACTGAATGCACCAAAGAGCCACTATTATCCTCTTCTTTAATATCTTCATATTCTCTTCACTAACTTCTTCCACTTGAATGTTCTTTACCACACTTTGATAATTGTAAACCCAGGATGGAAAGTAAATCAGGCTCGAATACTTTGGTCTGCATCCAGATTCTTCCTTTCATCATCCATTTCCATCAACTCCTTGCCCAAATTGCAGACATCGGCCTTGTAAGAGACGCCCCCGAAGTTATTATAGACCAGCTCTGCAGCCATGCATCCAAAGGCTCCTCTTGTGGCAGTTAGAGGCGCGGTGTTTAGCTCATCAGGGTACAATTTCACGAGCACAAAGTCCAATACTTTAGGAGTGAAATGCTTGTCGAGAAGGCTATTGTAAGGCTTGAAATCAAAGCGCAGAATTTGCATGTTCCCACCCTTAGTGAAGATATTCAATCCCTCTACAAAGAAAATTGCAATGAATCGAGAACTTATCATGATTCTGACAAAAGCTCAGTGCTTAACAATTTGAAATGGCAATCCTAGAGTAAATGCAATCACAGGAAGATTGGAGAAAGGTTACCTTGTAATACATCCACTATTGCTGCCCCGAGGGAGAGCGTTGGCAAAGAGGGTTATCACTACAGAAGGCCAGTCTCTTGTTTGACAAATACAGTGTCCCAATGACAGGACCGGTGGAAGTGGATAGATGGCAAGCATATGCCATCAGAAGCTTCTCTCCCGCAGAATCTCGAAAGTAAGTTGAAATACATTATCCTGTCCTCCCTTTGTGAGCACCTTTGTCCCCTGAGCAAGTCGAGCCATTAATGCGTCTGTGATGCTAGGGCTAGTTCTAACCGTTTCAACACAAGCATAGCACAATTACCAATTAGTCAATGTCAGGCAAGAATTTCGACCAAAAAAACAAAGTCAGGCAGGAATAGAATTCTTAACATTACAAGAATCAAAGAAGTTACAGGCTCTACGTCTACCAAATAAACTAAAGAACGGACAACAAGCCAAAGCCAGGCTTATCCTACTGCCGCAGTGCTTGCTCTTACGGAGCAAAGCTAATTTTTCTTCTTTACATGGAAATGATGTAGGGCCAAGAGATGATCATCTTCTAGTCCAATGTTCACTCACGCAAAGAATCCCAAGGGGTCCTGATAGCCTTAGAAAATGATGGAAAACAAACCATGTCCTCCATAGAACTAACATGTTATGGATTTGGCAATTTGTTGTAGAAAGGAATTGACATAGATTACCAAAAGAATAAGCACCGAAGATAGCACCATACATTAAAGTTGAAGCTCCTCTAGATACTCACGGGACTTGATCCACTCAACTGCTAATTGGCAAATTAGTTGCACATATTATAAAGCAAGTATCTTAGTTCCTAGGTGGTATTGCAAAAGAAGCCGATGGCTGATCGTTTGAACTTATTTTCCAAAACCGCAGGACTGGAATGTTGTGAGGTCACCTTGCTGAACAAACGAAGCCAATTAAGAACAAAGAGCCAAACTGCTTGGACTAAATGATTACTCCAATAGCATTCACATATATTGCAGAAGCAGAGAAGAAATATATGCAAGCAAGCAATCGTCAATCAGATGCGTCTCCGCGAATAAATCCAAAATGTTTCTTTCTGGTTATACAGACATGTTTAGTTTCTCCAAAATGTAGAGAAAACTCACGGTGATGCCAGACATTGTCCGCCAGCGCCTCTGCTTTTCACCTAGCATCTTCAAGCCTCTTCCCACAACTTTCCAAGGCATCGCATATCTTGTTCATCGGATCCGCAAACACCAGCAAAGTGTCGGCCTCATCGTTAAAATAATTAAAATATTAAACCACGCATTCATCTGACAGTGATCCTACAAAATCTCGCAAAAACTAGCTTAAGGGATAAGGCTTTCTCACACACTTATAAACAAATCAACAACTACTTCCACAACCGATGTGAAAAAACCTCAATGATCTCCCCCTCACACATTGGACCTAAGTCAAAGCCGCAACAATCCGTAACTCTCCCGTGTGACTTATGGATCCATATATACTTATAAACTAACCGCCAGCCTCTTCTGCAATCAATGTGGAAAACCCTCAACAATCTCTCTCTCACACATTGGGCCTAGGTCGGAGCCGCAATAACCTGTAACTTTTCCATGTGATTGTTGGGTCCATATTTGTTAGTAACCTATAGTCTAATACCATGTGAGATTTTTTGGACCATTGCCAACTATTCTAAACGTTTAAGCTGTAAGATGAATAAGTAGTTAAATATTTTAATTATTCTAACACTTTCCTCAAGCTGAGTATTGTCTTTTTTTTACCTCCTGCTTTGTTCTAAAAGTTGAAACTGTTAAATGAAAATGTGGTTTAATATTTTAATTATTCTAATTTTTTTAGTACCAAGCATGGACATATTTAATTGGGAAGACAAATGGGGCCCGGAAAGATTTGAACTCAATACCTCCTATTTTAATATCATGTTAGATTTTGTGAGATCACTATCAACTATTCTAAAAGCTTAAACTATTTGATGAAAGAGTGATTTAATATTTTAATTATTCTAACACTCATCAACACCATTCTCAAAAGCCTAATCATCAACTATAACACAACTTCAAACTCGAAAACACGCCTCGTTAGACTCACTCCTAATGGACATTGCAGCGGCATTCACCGAAGCGACGTGGACGTACGGGTTCTCACCGCCGCTTTGGTTGAGGTTGACGAAGTCAAAGGCCGAACCACTAGGGGTGGCATTCAAGTAGCTGGAGTGAAAGCTCATGGGGCAAGCCTCGCCGATGACCCATGTGGTGACATACTGGTTCGCGGGATGCGCTCGCAGCTCCACCGGCGACCCCAACACACACGTGCTGCACCGCATCACCACTGGTTCGACTCCGCCGCTGATTCTTTTCTTCTCCATCATCGTCTCTCGTGCAAGTGTTGATTGGTACCTCGATTCAAGAAACTATGGCACAATAAAAGAGAGTGGAGATGGAATCGGCGACCTCGCCGTTTAAGCAAGAGATTACAAGGAAGCAATAGCAAGGAAAAATTTTGCATCCTAGGACGGGCCTTTCTATTATTTTGTATTTGCATGTTGATCGAAAAATACGAACGAAGTTGTATGACTATCGGTCCAATACTCTCCTGCAATCCGTATAATTATTTGGCTTCCGGTTAAGCAGCACATTCCCCACCATAAAAAAAAAAAGTCAAACCTTAGAACCTGCGAAATTAAATTCACAAATTTGTAAAATTTCACATCCATTCTCAAAGTGAGACTTTGTTTGCCCTCGCCTATTTGTATTTCATTCAAGTTGATAGAAAGAGTGACATATTGCTTAAAAATGATCGTAGAAAATGTTTGGAACGGTTAACATGATCCTGGAGACTGAATAGGACAATACTCATATACATTTCCAATGAATTTATATACCCAAACCCAATTTTAATAAGAATGACATTCAACTCTTGCTGGGATAAGCACTGGTCCCAGGTTCAATTCCTCAACTAAGTACTTGTAATTTAAGTGGGGGACCATGGCAATGGGTTGTTATGCTAGTCTCTCCCGAGGAATAGTCGAGATGTGCGCAAGCTGGCCTGGACACCTCGGTTGCTAAAAAAAAAAAAAGAAACTCTTGCTAGGATAAAATTTTCTCCTAATGTAATAGCTTAGACAATGAATTTGAAACGAAATACTTACATCATTCTTAAGTGCGCATTTACTACTAAATAACCTTAGCAAAACCTTAGCAACCTAGCAAAAGAAATAAAAGATTAACTAATCTCATCTAGTAATGTTATCCACTATTCTTTAATATGATTTTTTTTATCAATTTTCGATGGAACAAAAAGTCATTAAGTGCCTTTACTATCTATTAAGTAGATCACTGTCTCGCACTCCCCCTCCTCTAAACCAAAGTTGTTTGCCATCTCCCCCAAAATTTTATCATCTATCTCTATATGTCAGTTTCAACATTATTCGTAGTGACAATTGATATGCCATGAAACGACACGTACATAGCAACCACCGGAATGCCGTGAAGCCACGCATAGCACAGGATGTGCGCTAATTGGGTTTTGAAGGAAAGACTCCGAAACCCAATCTCACTCCTTGTAATGTATGCTATACTAAAACTCGTCACTAGGTTTTCTATTGGTTTCGAAAGTCAATATACTAAATGACACTTTAATGTGATGATACTAAAGATGATAAAATCGTAATTAAGACCCATGAACATGGTCATAGACATATATAATTCGGCAAAAGGACACCAGAAGTGCCATAAGTTGTGTACGGAGGACACTTTTGTGCCATAACTTTTTTTTGGATAACTTTGATGTTAACTTTTTTGAAAAACGATCTTACCAAAAAAAAACTTTTTTGAAAAACGATTACTTTAGTGCCAATGCTGACATGGCTTATCGAAAATCCTACGTGGCGCTGACATGACTCGCCGGAGAGGTCCATGGCTCGCCAAAGAGGTTCAGCCTGCATTAAAAACCAAAAACGACGCCGTTTAGTCCGCTAACGTATACTTTTTTAGAAAAATAAAATTTAAATTATATTAAAATAATTAAAAAAATACCACCAAAAATATCAAATTATGACACTTGTGATTATTTATCCTGAACTTTTTTTATATACGAAAAATCCTAAACTATGCCATTTGTGACAAGTTTACTTTGAACTTTTTTTTTGTGATACTAAAAACCTCAAATTATACTCATTGTGATACATTTACCTCACAACACTTTAACCCAAGGGTATTTTCGTCTTTTTTATTTTTCTATTTTTATTTATTTTTTCTTTCTTTCTTCTCCGGCGAGGGCAACCCTCGCCAACGTCGAGCGAGACTGCCCTCGCCAAATCTAGCGAGGGCGACCCTCGCTAGCGTCGGGCGAGGGTCGCCCTCGCCTAAGTCGGGCGTGGGCGACCCTCGCCCGCCCAAGCGAGGGCTTCCCTTGCCGGTGGCCGGCAGGGCCGGCCCTCCCCTTTGGCCGATTGCCAGACCGGCGACCGGGAAAAAGTTAGGAAGAAAAATTAAAAAGATTAAAAAATTCGAAAAAAAGCCATATAATTTCTAAGTGTACAAGTCAGACCATTTTTTTTATATATAAATGCCACGTTAGCTTTTTGGCTAGAGTCACTAAAGTGATCTATTTTCTCCAATTTTGATACCAAAGTGATTCGAAAAAAAGTTATGGCACCAAAGTGTCATCCGTACACAACTTATGGCACTTCTGGTGTCTTTTTGCCTATATAATTCGATAATGGCAGGGAAAGGGGAGCTATGCATAAAGCAATATGAATGCTACCCTTTTCTATTTGCCACATATGTCACAGGATTAAATGGCGTTGATACGTGTCTATGCTTGTGTAATGCTAGTTCTAATAACCTCAAGATGAGATTCTTCATAAGTTATTGGACTAGTTGATGAAGTGGATATAGTATCATTGCTTTTGTTGGTCCAAGTTTCATCATCCCTTGTTGACAATTCCGATGGATAAAAGAGAGGCTTGGGAGGTATTTGTAAATCATCTACTTCTCTTTCCAGCATTTCCAAGACTTTGCGCATCGAAGGGCGATCGTTCAAATTCAATTGAAGACACCAAAGAGCAACTATTGTCATCTTCTTTACAATTCTCCTATCCTCCTCACTAACTTGTTCCGCCGGGATGTCCAATCCTTCATTAAATTAGTCATGAACCCATAAAGGAAAGTAAAGCTGGCTCAAATGCTTTGCATGTTCATCCAGATTCTTCCTTCTGCTGGCCATTTCCATCAACAATTTGCTAAACATATAGACATCGGATTTGTAAGAGATGCCCTCGAGGTTCCTATAGACCAACTCTGGAGCCATGTATCCAAAAGTTCCTCTTGCGGCAATCATAGGTATGGTGTTGTAGTTCGTGGGATACAATTTGGCAAGCCCAAAGTCAGAAATTTTCGGGTTGAAATCCCTATCGAGAATAATGTTGTAAGGCTTAATATCAAAGTGTAGAATTTGAATGTCGCATCCTCGATGAAGATACTCAATCCCTCTAGCCACTCCGATAGCAATCTTGTACACTTCCCTGCAATCAAGAGAAGTCCCTTGTCCTCGTGAGAAAATGTGCTTATCCAAAGACCCATTATGCATGAAATCATAAACAAGAGCTTGTTTCGAGCCCTCAAAGAAAAAACCAATGAGTCCAACCACATTAACATGGTAAATTCTGCCGATGGTAGCCACTTCGCTAATGAAGTCCTGCCCATTAGCTTTCCCCTTCTTCAAAATCTTCACCGCCACCTCGCGGCCGCTCCGAAGTCTTCCTTTGAACACGGAACTGTACCCTCCCTCACCTAGCTTGTCCTTAAGCCGCCCGTGATTTTCTTAATGTCTAAATAAGAGTACCTTATCGGGAAGAAGTTATTGGTAGTGTTGGAAACGTATGCGGAAACGAAATAGACAGAACACCAGAAATTTAAGTGGTTCGATCACGAAGTGATCTACGTCCACGGGCGAGGCACGACAAAATTCCACTATAATCAAAGAGAGTATAAATTTCAGAAGTCGAAAACAACGACAAAACCTCACGGCTCACCAAAACTCTCTGAAAGCAAAACTCTCTGTTCTACTATGAGAAAACCTAGCCACGGTGCAAAATAGGGCTTCCGAACCGGACCGAGTACAAAAATATGTCGGGTCGGGTCATAAACCGGACCGAGTACATAAAATTCAAGACATATTTAACAGGTAGATTGCAAAAATTCTTCCACGTTTTGATCCATTGCCAAGTGTCTTCTCCTCCATTTGCGTATTAGCAACATCATCACGCATGGGGCTTCCAAGATGAATTTCACAACCATGCACGGGAACACTGTATTTTCGATAACCAATTTGCGGGCGTGTTAAGTGATTGTATTTAGAAACATTAAATCGATTTCACAATGAGAAGATTGTATTAATGTTACCGAAGGCAAAGAACGGGAGCATCGCATCAAGGTAACTGTCGATCCCTATTTCGTAATAGAGATTGAATTGGTTACAAATGAGAGCTGGAGAAAATTTAAAAGACACTTTATTCAGACCATAATCAAGCAATGAGTATATCGGTTCAATCCTCTAAATAGATCAAGAAAAAGAACAAATAACAAAATTATTCTTATATGTATACCAATTTGTGGGTGTGTTAAATTGTTTGCATTTAGAATCACTAAATAAATTCCACAATGAAAAGATTGTGGTAAATTTACCGATGCGATAGAGCAAGAACTTATGAATAACCCTGGGGATCTTTAAGAGGTACCGGCCGATTATTCCTGCAAAAGAGTTTGGATGTGACAAGAGAAAGCCGAAGAAAATTAAAAGTCACTTATTAGACCATAATCAAGTGTTGAGTATATCGGTTCAATCTACTAAGATTCGTTGGTGGAATTCGAATTAAATAAATGAACAAATGAATATAAATGTATTTATTATTATGGGTAAAAAAATACAAAAAGGGCATTTGCCAAACATAATTGATCTTAACGGGCAATTTCATCTCACATGGGCTTTGAAAAGATATATTCATTAACCGAGCTCAATTTCATGTTTATATGAATTTTCACGGATTTTGACCAACTATATCCTCACAAATCTTTTTCTCGTTTTGAGAAAACTGAACAAACTCAAAATTCCTTACCTTCCTTGGTGCGGCGAAACTGACCAGCCTTGGGGATTACAGGATACCATGAAAGCTTGAACCCATTGCCCATTTGTTGGTGAATGAAGTGTTGGAAATATGGGATAAATTGATAGGTGAATGAATGAGAAATTCATGCTCAAAGAACACCCTTGAGTTAGAAGTGGGAAGTGAAAAAATACTAGTCCCACATTGGAAAAGAAAGAAGGCTATGGAGTGCTTTATATACAATTACACTCATTTGAAGTGGCAATTATCATAGCACAAACACTATGCCTTGCACGCAGGCGCAGGGGTGCAAATCCGACATCCGACAAGCTGAAACTTGGGTGCGAGCGCACATCCCATCTATTTTATCGAAATCATTCTTCCTCTGTTTTTCCACCGACGAGACATGAGCGTCGACCATGGCATATAATCGCCTTCTTGCACTAGAGAAATTCGAAAATTGAAGACCGTCAAGGCACAACGAAACGTCAATGTAAAGCCGAGAATCGACGGCCTTTGTGCAGCCCACGATCGAAACAGTCCTGTATAATTGTAGAGCAATGGAATTATAAGACCAGCATCTATATGGATCCTATCCGAAGCCGAATTTGCTGGGCGATAAAGAGTGGAGAGGAAAAGATGAGCAATTGCCCTTTTGCAACCCAACATCAGCAAGCCTAATTGTGTTGTTGTTATAGACTATGTTCTTTACATAGTACTTGCCCGAATACGAATCAAGAACGGTGCGGTTATTTATGCAGGCTAGCTCATAGTTAGGGTCGCCGTAGATATTCAAGTCGCCCCTTAGCCGAAACGGATAGTTTATGTTGGCGACCTCGCTGCAAGAGGTGGTGCACTAATTATTTTCGACAGCAATACTAAAAGACCGACGTAGAAGGAGGAGGAGGAGGAGGAGGAGGAGGAGGAGTTGATCTTTGTGCAAAGCTTATGCAATAGGAGAGTGCACCCATCAACCTAGCAAAATCTGAGTGTTGTGTGTTGAGATGGAAAAGAAAGATAAAGATGAGAGGAGTAGTTTTAGCAGAACAAGAAGAAAAGCTTTGGAATGGTCGACTGAAGGGCAAAGCCGGCCGACGGACGAGACCAGCACAAATGAAGACATGACTTTGGCCGGCCTACGAGACAAAGGGGGAAATACAAAGCAAAAGCAAAGACCTAAAACGCATAAACAGTAATTCCTTAAATCTTGTGGAGCGAATAATACGTGAAGTCTACATTTGCATAATCTTTAGCATATTTTTTTGCATAATCTTGTAGGCGAGGGGTTGCAGCCCTCCCACAGATCGGGCAAGGTCGAGGCCCAGCGACACCTGCCTGCTGTCCCTCCACCCTTGTCGGCCCCTCCCGATGATGGCGGGGATGGCGGCGACGGCAAGGACTTGCAACCCTCCCTTGTCCACCTCCTCCCATTTTTTTAAGCTTATTTTTAAATTTAATTTACATAAAATTAGTATTAAAAATCAAATTTGGGCAAAAACGACGTTGTTTTAGTCTTATGTTTCATACTTTAGCCATGTCATTGCCACGTAGTAAAGAGAAAAATATTAAAATAAGCCACTTTAGTGCTACGTTAGTATTTTCCGTTAGTAAGTTTGACAGTGTTAACTTTAGGGCTCGATTAAATCAATTTGACAAGTTTTAGGATTTGATTGTACTTTTTGTAAGTTTTAGGATTTAATTGTAATTTTATGACAAGTTTTAGGATTTCTAGTAAACATATCCCATTTAGTAATGAGGAGATTGGAGTATGTTACCGATGGCAAGTTTAAGTAATGAGTCGAACATATGGATGAGTTCCGAAAGATGGAACACGTTCTCAAAACAAGAATTAAGAAAGAAAGTAGCTGGCAACGAAATCGCAAGTACGTGAATTTTCACTCGTTTTCCAAGACCTTTTACTCAAGTACCCAAACTCCTCAAAATCGAATTAATTTTGTGCTTCCAATGACCGAATTGCCACGACATGTATTTTTTTTTTTTATGTGATTCGCTTGCTCAATCAGCAACGATGCATTATTGTTGACGGAGGCTCATTACTCAGCACAAATTTTGCCATGTCAGCAAAAAAATTATACCTACTTGGCCGTCTAATGTGTTGGATGAAGAAAGATGGCAAGGCTCGTCCTCATTCACACCAAAGTCGTTGCGTATCATCTCTCTATTCGTCATTCTTCAACATTATTCGTAACAACAATTGGTGTGCCATGAAACTTGTACATAGCAACAACTGGAGTGCCGAAAGCCATGCATAGCGCGAGTTATGTGCTAGTTGGACATTTAAGCAAAGTCTTTGAAACCCAAACTCCCACCCTATACACCATGCCGAAGGTCGTCACTAGCTTTTCTAATGGAGAAAGTCCAAATTATAATCAATAAAAACGTTGATGTGAAAATACTAAAGACGATACAGTTGTAATTGAGATTTACAAACATGGTAATAAACATATACAAATTGGTGATGGCCATGAAGGAAGCTGCGCATAGAAACATCATCAATACGATCAGTTTCGATCTGCCACGTGTCGCTGGATGAATTGGTTTTGATATGTCTCTATGCTCGTGGAATACTACTGGTAATATACTCGAGACGAGAATCTTCATTAGTTGTTGCGCTAGTTGCTGAAGTAGATATAGTATCATTGACATTGCCTTAGTCAGTCCAAGTTCCATCTTCCCTTGTTGACATTTCTGGGGGATAAGAGAGTGGCGTGGGAGGTATTTGTAGATCATCTGCATCTCCTTCCAGCATTTCCAAGACTTTGCGCATCGAAGGGCAGTCGCTTGAAATCCACTGTATACACCAAAGAGCAACTGTTATCATCTTCTTTACTATTCTCCTATCCTCTTCGCTAACATTTTCCACCGGAACGTCCAATCCTTCACAAAGTTGGTCATGAACCCATGAAGGAAAGTAAGTATGACTAGAACACTCTATAACCTCGTCCACATTCTTCCTCCCAGTGGCCATTTCCATCAACAATTTGCCGAAACCATAGACATCGGCTTCGCAAGAGACTCCCCCTAGGTTCTTGTAGACCAACTCCGGAGCCATGTATCCCACAATTCCTCTTGCAACAGTTGGAGACATGGTGTTGTAGTCCGTTGGATACAATCTCGCGAGCCCAAAGTCAGAAACTTTTGGGGTGAAATCATTGTCGAAAAGAATGTTGTGAGGTTTAATATCAAAGTGTAGAATTTGAATGTCGCAACCTCGATGAAGATACTCGTTCCCTCTAGCCACACCAAGAGCAATCTTGTACACTTTCTTGCAACCAAGAGGAGTCCCTTGTCCTCATAAAAAGATGTCTTATCCAAAGACCCATTGTGCATGAAATCATAGACGAGCTTGTTTCGAGCCATCGAAGCAAAAACCAATGAGTCCAACCACGTTAACATGATGAATTCTTCCGTTTGTAGCCACTTCGTTGATGAAGTCTTGTCCATCCAATTTCCCCTTCTTTAGAATCTTCACCGCCACCTCATGGCCGCTTCGGAGTCTTCCTTTGAACACGGAACCGTACCCTCCCTCACCTAGTTTGTCCTTAAGACCCCCCGTGATTTTCTTGATGTCCGAATAAGAGTATCTTATGGGCAAGAAATTATTGTTAGATTGCCAAAATTCTTCGACATTTTGATCCATTAAAGTGTCTTCTCCTCCATTTGTATAGGAGCAACATCATCACCAATGGGGCTCCCAAGATGAATTTCACAACCATAAATGGAACTGTATGTTGGGATAAACGCAAGAAAATTGTGGGTGTGTTAAATGCTTGCATTTAGTAACATTACATCAATTTCGCAAAGAGAAGATTGTAGTAATGTTACCGATTCCTTTTGCCGAGAGCATTTGAATTACCCAAACGATAAACAAGAGGTAACGGTAGATTTTTTCTGCAAGAGATGTAGAGGTTAAATACGTGACAAATGAAAGCTGAAGAAATATAAAAAGATACTTGATTAGACCATAATCATGCAATGAGTATATCAGGTCCATCCATTAAGATTTGTTGGCAGAATTCAAATTGAATAAATAGACAAATGAATAATTATTAATATACGCACAAAATACCAAAACAGCATTTAACTAACTACTTGATCTTAATGGCCATTTTCAAATCACACGGGCTCTAAAAAGATATATAGATGACCGAACTCAATTTCATGTTTAGATGAAATTTCACAGGAGTCTCACAATTTTCTTTTTGTTGAGAAAATTGAACGAATCAAAAGTCCTTTTGGTTTGGCAATAAATATGGTGCTCGGCATTGATGTCACACCGATAACAATCTTTGAACTTCATCTTACCGGCTTTTTGAAGCCATGAAAGCTCAAACCCATAAACCATCTGTTCATGAATTTGCACATAGGAACGAAGATGATTGCCATCAACCCACCATGGTATCATTGCCATATGCCCAATGGTGCAAGTAGTTTCCACCCGCGAGACCTTCAGATCGACCACAGCATATACTTGCCTTCTTGTCCTAGATTCGAACCCATCAAGGCACAAGGATCCATTAATGTAATATAGAGAATCGACGGACTTCGTACGGTCCACAATTGCTAGAGTCTTGGATAACTTTGGACCCATGTACGTGTATTTCCCGCATTCATACCGAACCGGATTGTAGCTGAAATTGCGGCACGACAAAGAGTGAAGAGGAAGAGATGAGCAATTACCCTTTTGCAACCCAACATCGGCGAGCCTAATTGTGTAGTTGTCATAGTCGATGTACTGTACATAGTACTGGCCCGAGTAAAAATCTAGAATGGTGCAGTTATTTATGTAGGCTAGCTCATAGTGCGGGTCGCCGCAACCCTTCGGGTTGCCCTTCAGCCAAAATGGTTTGCTTATGTTGAGGACCTCGCCGCAAGAGATGGTGCATCAATTATTCTTGATGGCAATGCTAAAAGACCAGCGAAGGAGGAGAAGGAGGAGGAGTTGATCTTTGTGCATAGGTTGTGCACACAGGCAGCAGGAATCAACAAAGTCTTAGTGTTTTGTTTTGAGATGTAGAATAAAGACGGATAGAGACGAGAGGAATGATTTTAGTTGCTCTGTTTCTTGAGACGATGAGAGAAGGAAAAATCTCCAACTCTAACTAGGGGTGATTAGTTCTCAATCCGATCCGGTTTCAAGGTAGAATCGGGAACCAAACAGAGAGAATCGATTCCCAATTTTGAGAACCGCGGACCCGACCGGCTGATTCTAGGACCGGGAACCGGACAGGACAGTTGGTCTGGTCCGGTTCTGATCCAGTTCCAGTCCGGTCCAATGAAACCAATCACTTAGAGTTTAGTTTTTTTTTTAATTAAACACTTAAGGTTTGGTTCACATTTTACTAATTTTTGTTAATGAATTTATGTCAATGAAGTTCACTTAGGGTTTAATTCACATTTTACTAATTTTTATCAATGAATTTATAATAATGAAGTTCACTTAGAGTTTAGTTCACATTTAATTAATTTTTTAAATAATAATAATAATATTATATTAAATAATCAGTCCTGTCCGGTCCAATTTCCCCTTGGAACTAGGAACCGGATCGCCTGGAAATCGGTTCCGCTTTTAGGAACCGAGTTCCGCTTTGTGTCGCGGTGCATAGGGTCTCCCATGATTCCTAAAAGCGGAACCAGGAACCGGACCAATAATCCTGAGAATCGGATCAAACCCGTCGGTCCGGTCCAATCCCGATTTGAGCGGTCTAAGTTGCTCACTGCTAACTCCAATCTAATTGTGTGGAAGTAAGTGATTTGGGGGTGTCGCGATCACAAAATGGGACGCGTGGGAGAAGGAAACGTGTGGGAATGGTCGTCTGAAAAGTCCAAAGCCGCTCGACGTACGGGACAAGCAACCATGGGAGACCCTACGCGCCGCCACACAAGCACAAAGAGATGGGGAGTGGTCGTTTGTTTCGCAAAGGCAATATTTTTTTTCAATTTCAAAAAAATAATCAATAAAAGATCTATACTTAAATTCTGAATAATAATTTCGTCTTTTGAAAGTAGTTAAACATTTTTCGAAATATGAATAAATATAGGCATTTAGGCCCGAAACTCTATGCATGGGCACGAAAACCCTGATGTTGGTTCCCAAATCTCAGCGTTCAAGACCAAGTCTCCGACGGTCGAGCTCGGGTCTATCGAGGCTAAGCCCAAGCCCCTAGCACCCATGCTTGGGTCCATTGTGGCTACACCTGAACCCCTAGTGCCCGTGCCCGAATTCCCCGGCACCTGAGCCCAGGCCCATAAAGGACGTGCTTGGGTCCCGACACTCGAGATTTGGTCCACAAAGGCCGTGCGCGGGTTCTTGGCATTCAAGGTCGGGTCCTTAATTAATGAAATATTTGTTCTTATAAAAATATTTTTAAAAAAATTCATTATTTTTATTTTTTTCTCGTTTTTTCTTTTTTTTTCTTTTCTTTATTTTTCATTTTTCTTCTACCTCGGCTAGCCAAGAATCGTCAGCCTTCATGCAATCTACAATTCCTTAAATATTCATAAGCTACTATCTTTTCAAAATAATCCACCATTGAAATTTTTTTCCTTTTGATCCAACAATCCTGGTTACATTCAAGCTCGGGTTCTTAATTAATGAAATGTTCATTCTTATAAAAATATTGGAAAAGAAGTTCTTTTTTAAATTTGAATTTTTAATTTTTTTTCTTTTTTTTCTCCTATTCTTTTTTCTTTCCTTTTTTCCTTTCTTTTTCTCTGTCCTTCCCCCCTCAGCCACTGGCCGAGAATCAACAGCCTTCATGCAATCTACGATTCCTTAAATATTCGTAAGTTACTATCTTTTCAAAATAATCCACGGTTTAACTTTTTTTCCTTTTGATCCAACAGCCCTGATTACATTCGGGATTGACACTCTAAATTGTTGGACTAGACCATAGAATTTCCCATTGATTTCTTAACGATATATTTCCAACGAAATTCAAGATTTCTCCCTGGGGATACAATAAAACAAAATTCAACAATAAAGCTGGGAAAAGATTAATGGAGTAAACTTAACAAAATTTCACCTTCGTCGATACATGCTAACGTTCACAAAAATTCTGTGAGTTTTCTCCCCTTTTGTGTTTTTCCCACTTTGGCTAAATGAGATTTGTGGCGGTCTAAGTTTGAAATGAAGGGAAAGAGGACTGTCATTCGTTTTCTAGTCTGTTTTTGTAGCCAGCGCTGGCCTATGAAGAGTTTTCATCACGAACAATTCAAAAGGGTTGATAGCAAGGAAATCAGTTAACTAGACAACATAGAACAGATCTTTCAAAGAGCGGGACATTACTATATGTGCCTCGATCCGACGAAGCTCAAGTTTGAACCGAACCAGCGGAGACAAACTCTCGTGTTCAATCTGAATCCTTCCGACCTAAGAAAGAAACTCAAACAAAAGCAAAATGGGCGATTAATTCACAGCTCATATCCCGCTGGTAAACCGTGGTTGGTAAAACTTCATGGTAAATATCGAATTTCCTAAGTATTGTCTGAAGAAACTGATCTCCAACCTTCTGCAATGATTCGGAAAATGGTTGCTTTCACACTTTGGTGATGGACATGAAAGCATGTCAAGTTAAAATACATTATATCTACTTCATTTTTTTCCCTCCGCCTAGGCGTTTTGCACGACCACATATCAATGATTACAAAGGCCAGATGGGATTCATGGAAGAAAACATGAGGTCACTGTCAAGCATATCCTCTCGTATGATCTGTTTCATGAAGTTAAATGCATATTGAACGCATTGAGTAGCGAAACGAATATCCAACAAGCAAATGTCCCATTCGAAATTCAGCGCGAATCACCTCAACCCTAGTACAGCGCAATTGGTAGAGATATAAATCTTCCTGGGGAATTCGAAACTGGCATACATGGCTCTATGCCGATTTTTTTCTTGCCATCTCAGGGAAAAACCAATATCAATTCCAAAGGGAAAAGTACACTAGAAGTGTCAAAAGTTTCGTGCAGCGCTCACTTTAATGCCAAAAGTTTTTGCCAGATCACTTAAGTGCCAAATCAGAAAAGCCTCCGATAACAAGTTTCGATTAAAAATATTAGGTGGCTTTTATAATAAAATGTTTAATCTGACATGACTTTTTTATATTAAAAACGAGTCCAACTTCGACTTCTGAGAATCCGCGATGTCGTGTCCATAAGTTAAAAAAATGACAGATGATGAAAACAATCAACCAGTAGCGAAGAAACTCAGAAGGGCATTTAGTGGAGAACATTTTAGGGGAAGCATCGACCAAGTACACCACAGGCTCTTTGCTTGACGCTCTTTCCTGCAAACAAATCAGTACACAAACCCATTCATCCTCCAACACCAGCCAATACAAATAAAAGGGCAAAAAGAAGCAAAACCCGAAGAGCTTCGTTCTCAGGATCGTCTTCGTCGTCCTTGAAGACATCATTTGGGTCCAACTCCATTGCCACCGCCAAAACTCCGCTTCCCTGAGAAGCACCAGAATCGGACTCACGCAGAAATGTTGGAATTGCGAAGTGTCCGGGGTGGACTCTGGTTTATGGTTTTTCGCTCTTTGGTCATCCGCCTCACTTTTGGCGCTCTTTGGTCACCCGCAGTCATGATGTTCTTCTTGGACTTCTGAGCCGACAATACAGTAATATTCACCTTCGTCTTTGCTTTGTTGAAACGAACTTGAGCCGTCTGTCCTGCTCATGCTCTCCTTGCGCTGTTAATTATGGGGGAAAACCGAATTAGGATTTCGAATTTGGCAAAATGCTTCATTGTCTGATTTAGGGTTTATATTTGGGGCACAACATGTTATATATGCTGATTGGATAAGCCGGCAAGCCACATTAGTTGGCAAAATTAATAAAATATTGTCACGTTGAGTTTTCAGCAACTCAAATCAGAGTTGACATTTAAGTGATTGTTTTTTTTAAATGGCATCAAAATGAGCATCGCACAAAACTTTTGACATCAAAATCAGCATTGTATGAAACTTTTGGCACTAGAACTGTGTGCTCTTCCCCAATTCTATGAGCTATATCATGGGCCAAGTCATGGCTGTTTCGTACTTCATGACTGTCTGCATTTTGCTGAAACAGAACAATTTTCTCTCTTGAACGCGTCAAATCAGAGTATCCTTATCCACCCCATAGAACGGAACAAGAGAAAACTGCCGTCTTTTGATGTCATTAATTTAAACGCCGGACAGGGACGTTGTCCGATCATGATGTCTCCTCGGATTTGGGTGGAGGAATATCACATTCATTTGCGGGATGAATGAACTGGATGAATGAACCATAAGATTGATCCCGAGAACCCAATTTCCCACTCCTGCGAAGACTACATACTGGAAGATGTCCTTATGCACAAGCATAAAGTGCAATCTTTACTAAAATCAGCTTAACAACTGAATTCATTCCGGCGTATAGTTGCCACCATCACGGCGAGAGAATTGTTAAACATTTTCTCGCCGAAATAGAGGGAGGGGGATGAGAAAGGCTGAGGGAAATGGGTTTCCTTCTCCTTGATCACCAAGTTAAAGGTTTGAGCAGAACAAATAATCACAGACTAGGGATTGATATAAAGATTAGATGAGGAATGAGTAAGAGATGTGACAGAAGGCTGAGCAAAATGAGTCACTTTAGCAGTAAATGTGAACGGCTTTAAGAAGAGCTCAAGCCCAAGATACTTCTACGTTGGTGAATCCCCAAGTAACAGAAAAAAAAACACGTCCCTCGTGCATCTAAGGATATCGCAAGACGGATAGACTCAAGCTAGCTACTTAGCCATCTTGTGAGATGTTAGCTAGCTGGACATGTACGATGTTTTGAGGAAAAACTACATCCAACAGAATCTCCATGAACAGGGACTGACCTTTCTGGCATCTGTTGATTCGGTATCGATTGTCCTAAACCATCACTTTTGATGTCTACGAAGTATTCTTACTTGCACCAAAATGCGATTAATCTATAGGGGAATAAAACTAAGAATTGCTTGCTCAAACAATGTCTGCTTCTGTCTGTTTTCTCTGCGGCAGCAGGCTTGCAAACGTCAACGGAAATGCTGAGAAGGAGAAAACTTTCCCGCTATTATTTTTTCCAAAGCTCAAAGGATATGCTCCACATATTCCTCGCACAGCATAGTATTCATAAATTATATATAATATTCATGGGACTGCGTCCATTCTCAACACATCACACAGTCCTCTCTGCACGTGAAAAAAGGAAAATGGCGCAGACATCTACCAAGCCCAAACAGCCCGCGCAGGTGGAAGGGAAGGAAACAGAAGTACCGGAGGAAGCAAAGAAGAAGAGTGATCCGATATGCTTGCCATTCTATAAGCTTTTGAAGTATGCAGATGCGCTTGATTGGATTTTAATGGCTCTAGGGACCATAGGATCCGTTGTCCACGGGATGGCTCAGCCTGTTGGATATTTGTTGCTTGGCAAAGCACTAAATGCTTTCGGGAGTCATATCCACGAAAAAGACGACATGGTTAAAGCTCTGAAGAAGGTAGATAGCGGCATGGCACTTACAGTTCCTAGCTTACTGTCGACTGATGGCTATATGCTGATTGCGGATGATTCACATACACCTTGCCATCGGAACTTTTCACAAACGTTTTTTCTTACTTTTTTTCAGGTTGTTCCATATGTGTGGTACATGGCCTTCGCAACTTTCCCTGCTGGAATTCTAGGTTGGCTTCTTTTGATTTTTTTGAGATGATGGAGATGCATAGGTTTTATTCAGTCGCAGAGTTGCAGTTTGTTGTTGGCATAAGCACTCGTTAGGGTCGCACTTAGGGCGGCGCTATTTCTACCCCATATATGACTAAATTCACTCACATTTGCAATCAAAAGACGCAATTGCCCTTCAGGATTCAATTGCAATTTGTAGTGGTGGCTCCCGTTCCTCCTTTTTTCCTTTATTTATTTATATTTCTATTGAGAATCTAGTTGTCATAATTAAACATTTTACATGTTTTGTTTTTGTTTATTGTGGGTATTTAATGTATATTAAAGGTACTATGTTTTCTTTTTAATCTTTATATTTTACTTCTGTAGAAATAATTCTTGTCAAAAAGAGAAATTTCCAAGAAAATGTATATCAAGTCTCCTAATTAACTCACCAAACAATGTCTTTTTCCCTTACTATTGGCGATATATTTTTACATGAAGCATGGAGGACAATGTAGGAGTATCTAGGAATACACTAAAAACATTGGTGTGAAAATTATGCATAATAAGGATGATATTAAATTTGTCAATTTAAAATGATGAGATTTCAATGGCGTTTAAGAAAAATTATTTTTATGCGATGTTTTTTTTAAAATTAAATTTATCTTGAAAAGTTTCATGTTGGAGAATGTAACTATGATTTTATTCTGAAAAATATTTAAAGAGGGTTTCTCGAAATTAGGTTTCTCGAAAGTTTTTCTTTGGACAAAACTAATCAAGAGGCTCATCACTTATATTGCAGCTGAATGATTGGGGTCAGTTTTGTCTTTTTGAAGAAAATTGGGTGGATTTAGTCATATATGAGTGGAAATAGCGCCTCCCTATATCATATAATTTTTTTTTCGGGCTTTGATGAAACTGTGTCAATCTCTAGATCAGTAAGACAAGAAAATCAGTAGTTTATGACCTCGGCATTGCCTCTGCAAGCAAGTGTCCATAACCTCTCCAGATCAAAAAGACTACACGTTCTGAGAAACAGAACGCCTTGCCAGCAAAAGTTCACCTTAAGGTTTTGACTCATCTCTAAAAACGACAAGCATGCACCGTGTTGCGTCGAAGGAAAATGCGTAAACTGCACTATCCAGATCGAAGCTTTTGCCTAGATACCAGCAAATATTAGAAAGACAAGATGGGGTTACTAGACCCACTAGAAATTGCTTAATTTCTTGTGTTACTCCCGAGCACACAGCTAAGAAGCCAACCTTAAAGTAGAAAGCCCGTCCCAATCCCGGGAAAGCTGGACCATGGGTATCTTACTTACAATCAAAACATCCCTTCCTCTTCCTCCTTATAAGTTTTAAAAACAGGGGTATCTTTAGATCAAGTGCATATGTCGGTTTTTCGAGTGCAAAGTTTCTAATAATACGAGGGCCGGTGAAAGAGAAGTACCACATATTATGAACTGTGAATGTAAGGGATGATGCCTTCATCCTCAAACGTCGCATCAAGTTTTATGGGATCGGAAGTATCATATAATCATTAATCCTATTGGACTGTTAGCAAAAGAGCTAGTAAGAAGCAATGGATTAACGACAAGAGAGAAAACTAAAAGTATAGAGAGTACGCAGTAACGTAGCATTCACATGGCTTCCAATTTTCTGCAGAGATTGGATGCTGGATGTACACGAGCGAAAGACAAACAGCAAGAATCAGATTAGCATTCCTGAGATCGGTCCTCAGCCAGGAGATTGGAGCTTTTGATACTGAATTGTCGAGTGGAAAAGTCATTGCCGGGATAAGTACTCACATGAGTGTAATTCAGGATGCTATAGGAGAGAAGGTGGCAATCTCTCCCTCAAGTTGACTGCTTTTGAGCTTTCCCCACCGAAATTTGCCGATCATGCTAACATAACTTTTTTGCTAGCAGCTGGGGCACTTCCTTTCGTGCTTCGCCACTTTCTTTTCTGGAGTTTTGATTGCCTTCATTTGCAGTTGGGAAGTTTCACTGGTCACCTTGTTTGTAGTTCCCTTGATTCTCCTAATTGGAGCCACCTACACCAAGAAAATGAATGCCATCTCAGCAGCTAAAATGATTTACCTATCCGAAGCTACTACTGTCGTGGAACAGGTGAAAAAACTTCTACCTTTTTTATTGAAAATCTAAGAAAAGGGGAATCAACTGAAAACTTACGGGTTAAGGTTTGACAACGTACAGACCATATCTCATATAAAAACGGTCTTGGCATTTGTTGGAGAGGATCGTGCAATCAAGTCATTCTCAGAATGCATGGACAAGCAGTCTGTTATGAGCAGAGGAGAGGCACTAATAAAGGGAGTTGGAACAGGAATGTTTCAAACGGTGACCAACTGCTCTTGGGCACTAATTATATGGGTTGGAGCAATTGTGGTTACTGCTGGAAGATCTAGTGGAGGGAACGTCATAGCAGCAGTCATGAGCATCCTCTTTGGAGCTATGTAAGAAAAGTTTACCTTTCTTGAAGAGTTTTTGGATGTGATTGTTTTATCTTACAGCGGCCAGAGAAGCAATCCAATGATGATCACCAAGCTAGTTATTCTGCAGATAACATGGGAAATAACATCATCTTCCGTGGGTTCTCTAAAGTTTTGTATGAATGCTTGTATGATGCATATTATTTTGAGCCTCATAAGAAGATATCTTTAAGAATCTTCAAATCATGAAGTGAAGAAGATATAACTCTGATTATGGACCGTGGCTTCTTTTGCATTCCAGCTCAATCACTTATGCTGCACCAGACATGCAAGTATTTAACCAAGCAAAAGCAGCAGGAAATGAAGTTTTCAAGGTGATCCAGAGAAAACCAATCATTAGCAACGCTTCAGAGGGGATCATATTGAAGGAAATTGAGGGAAACATTGACATAAGGGACGTTCACTTTGCTTATCCATCCCGAGAAGATAAAGAGATTCTTCAAGGTTTTACGCTGTCAATTCCAGCAGGAAAGACAGTGGCATTAGTTGGTAGCAGTGGGTGTGGGAAAAGCACAATCATATCCCTGGTTGCAAGGTTCTATGATCCATCAAAAGGTCTGAAACCTTTATACTCCATGCTCTTGAGCTGATATTTGTTATCCTCTCCATATTATTCCCATGGTTTCATGCTTCCATTGCTCATCAATTTTTTGTGCAAAAAGGTTGCTGACAATGGGCTAATATTGCATGTTTTCAGGGGTCATTCTCATAGATAACCAAAACATCAAGAATCTTGATTTGAAGTTCCTACGGCAAAATATTGGAGCAGTTTCCCAAGAACCATCACTGTTTGCTGGCACTATCAAGGACAACCTTAAGGTAGGAAATATGGATGCAGATGACCAACAAATAGAGAATGCAGCAATGATGGCAAATGCACATGATTTCATTTCACAACTTCCAGATAAGTATTTGACAGAGGTAAAATGCAATCTCCTAGCAACAGATTTAAACAAAAGATGTCTCTCTTGAATGTTCTCAAGCTCTCATTGGAAAAAAAAAAAAAAAAAAAGGATTCTGAGTCAAATTCTGGTGCCAAAATGGTCTAGGTGGGGCAAAGGGGCTTCCAGCTATCCGGAGGACAAAAACAAAGAATTGCTATAGCCAGAGCCATTCTCAAGGATCCTCCAATACTTCTGCTCGATGAGGCCACAAGTGCTCTTGATTCGGAATCAGAGAAGCTGGTTCAAGAGGCGTTGGAGAAGGCCATGCAGGGAAGAACAGTGATCTTGATTGCGCACAGATTGTCAACCATCGTTAATGCAGATGAAATCGCAGTCGTAGAGAATGGACTGGTTAAAGAGACAGGAACACACAGTACCTTGTTGGATACCAGCAAATTTTACAAGAGCTTATTCAACATGCAGAACATCAGTGTTGTTCGTGATGAAAGGTTGGCTGCCTCATAATAATTATTTCCTACTGTTCGTGTATGATGATTATATTGATAAAAACAGGTCCTCACTGGCCCATGTTGTTGATTGAATGACAGAACTGACATATCTTCGCAAGATTCTGAAATTGACCAACCCCATGGCTCACCTCAAAGCAGAGTTTTAAGTGAAAAAGGTGCAAAGACAGAAGAAAGCCTCAGAGAAGATCCTGAGCAAGAGGAGCACGAGAAAAGATTAGAAGCAGTCCACTTCTTTAGAATCTGGTTTGGGTTAAGGAGGAAAGAACTTGTCAAGACAGCCATAGGCTCCTTTGCAGCAGGTTTCTCTGGAATCTCAAAGCCTGTTTTTGGGTTCTTCATCATAACAATAGGTGTAGCATATTACCATGAACATGCCAAGCGGAAAGTTGGATGGTACTCAATCGCATTCTCCCTTATAGGGTTGCTATCATTAGTCTCTCACATCTTGCAGCATTACTACTTCGGTATGGTCGGTGAGAAGGCCATGACAAACCTTAGAAAAGCTCTCTTTTCAGGTATCCGTCACTCGTTTTTCCTAGCAGAGTCCTTTACAGTTCAATGCAGAAACTACCAGCATCAAATTTGAGATTTTCCCCAAGTTATGAATCATTCTAGAGTACAATTTGCATTGATTATTCTAAAATCTTGCAGGTGTACTGCGCAATGAATTCACTTGGTTTGAGAAACCCGAGAACAGCATTGGGTTGCTTACTTCGCGAATCATCAATGACACATCCATGGTGAAAGTGATAATATCCGATCGCATGTCTGTAATTGTCCAATGCATCGCTTCTATACTGATTGCTACGGTAGTTAGCATGGTTGTAAACTGGAGAATGGGTCTAGTAGCCTGGGCTGTGATGCCTTGCCACTTCATTGGTGGGCTCATTCAAGCCAAGTCAGCCAAAGGATTTTCCGGTGACTCTGCGGCAGCACATCACGAAGTTGTTTCCCTAACTTCTGAGTCGGCAACAAACATAAGAACTGTAGCATCTTTTTGCTATGAAGAGCAAATTCTGAGGAAAGCCAAGTCAGCATTGGAAGTCCCAAAGAAAGAGAGCAGGAGAACTAGTATCAAGTACGGAATAATTCAAGGATGCTCTCTTTGCTTATGGAACATTGCACATGCAGTTGCCTTGTGGTACACCACGGTCTTGGTCGATAGACGCCAAGCCTCATTCGAAGATGGCATAAGATCGTACCAGATTTTCTCTCTCACGGTACCTTCTATTACGGAGTTGTGGACACTGATCCCCACCGTAATATCGGCCATGAGCATACTCACTCCTGCATTCCAGACCCTCGACCGAAAAACTGAAATCGAACCAGATGTGCCGGAAAATACGCATCTTGGGAGGATCGAAGGAGCTGCTGAGTTCCAGAACGTCAAATTCATCTACCCATCACGACCAGAAGTCACCGTTTTGAAGAACTTCACGTTGAAAATTGAAGCCGGGATGAAGGTAGCTCTCGTCGGGCCAAGTGGAGCTGGAAAGTCCTCTATTCTGGCCCTTCTGCTGAGGTTCTACGATCCTATGGAAGGAAAGGTGCTAATTGATGGGAAGGACATAAGAAAATACAATCTGAGATGGTTGAGGACGCAAATAGGGTTTGTGCAACAAGAGCCCATCCTATTTAGTTCCTCCATTAGAGAAAACATCTGCTATGGAAACAGCAGGGTTTCGGAAGCTGAAATGATAGAGGCGACGAGGCAGGCCAACATACATGAGTTCATAAGCAGTTTGCCGGATGGCTACAACACCATAGCCGGGGAGAAGGGCTGCCAACTTTCTGGGGGACAAAAGCAAAGAATAGCCATTGCGAGAACACTGCTGAAGAGGCCGGCAATGCTGCTCCTGGACGAAGCGACGAGCGCCCTTGATGCTGAATCCGAAAGGAGTATCGTGAATGCTCTGGAAGCAGCAAATGAGTCCAATATCGGTGGCCTCTTGTCCTGGACCACCGTCATTACAGTAGCACATAGACTTTCCACCATAGTAAAATCAGACTGCATCATAGTCATGGACAAGGGGGAGATCGTGGAGACAGGTCCCCATTCAACGCTGATCAGATCAGCAGGTGGAGTGTATTCCAGAATGTATAAGCTCCAGAGCTTCAAAGAATGATCAGGTACCTAGGTATGAGTTCTATCATGAGAATCGAATGAAGAATTACAGACGGATAGAACCAAAGAAAGATGGAAAAGCAGTACAACTAGGAATGGTCGAATAACACCCAGAAGGTGCACACTGGACTCCGAATGTATTTCTTCGAGTCCCGCATCGAGAATTATCATTCGTGGCAAATGAAATCTAACGTTTGCTTTTCTTTTTCTGAAACTTTCTTCACAAGTAAGGAGTCTTAGCACCTCTTGGCAGCAGAATGCAGTTCTGAATTCGTACTAGGTGATGATAGAGGGCTCAAATTACGAAATTTTGCAATGAAGAATCCACCAAGTCATAACACCATCAATCTGACTTCGCTCCAGAAACTGATCGATCACCGTTTCACTTCATGCAAAACGTTGTTAACTCGATCATCCGTACAAGCTGGACCGGGTTCGATTTAGTCCAAAAGGTGGCGAAACCAGCGGAAAATCCATCCATCAGGTCGCGAAATGCTGCAGCCGGATCGTACTGATCCGAACCGGCTCCGCTGAACTGGTTCGATCCCAAGCAAATCATAGCTCATTCAAAGGTTTGCATTAAAAAAGGCTTCATCATGAGGTATCACTGTGTTACCTCCTGTCAAGAGAGACTGCAACAGAACAAATCAAGGAGAGAGAGAGAAAGACAGAGAGAGAGAGAAGGAACGTGGAGAAATCAGTGGTGGAGGGGATGGAGACAGAAGTACAGGAGGTGGACCAATCCCGAACCAAACCTCCGTTGCAGTAAGCAACGCGAGCTCCACGCTTCTCACTCTAGAACCCATTGTACTGCTTACAGAAATAAACGAACGAAAAATATTTTCATCTTTTATAAAAATATTTAAACATAATTTATTGCTAACGAAGAAAATATATTTCATTAATTAATCATTCCAAGTGATACAAGCAATCATTTTTCGAAAAATATTTTTCAAATCATTCATTTTTCGCTAAATAAATAAAACCAAAGCAGCTCATAATTACTTTGTATTCTTTTATAGGAACTTGTTAATTGCAGATATTTTCAAAAATTGCTTGAGATTACGACAATTTTACCCAATCACATGCGAATTTTAGATATGACAATTGTCTCTCCCGTTTGCGAACTTACTAATCTCACCAATTAGTTACCAACCAACCCACCTTAGAATTCTTAGTATTGTCATTCAAAGTTACATTTTCCATTGTGGTTAATAAATTTTCGTAGAGAAAAAAATAAGTTTTCATTAACTTACTAATCATAATAAGTAAATTGGGAAAAGTAACTTTTCGTATATTGACTAGTAATTTTCTTTTTCAACGTAGAATAATTTCCCTTATCGAATAGGGATAATTTCACTAAAAACTCCAAATCAATATACCCGTGTCACATTTATCCCAAATTTATTTTTGCGGCACAAAAACTCCTAAACTAATAAACCAGCGCCACATTAACCCAAACTATTTTTTGTGTCGTAAAAAATCTCAAACTGGTAACCGTGCCACATTTACCCTAAATTATGGTAAATCTCAAATTTATTTGGGTAAATGCGGCTTACACCATTTTAGGGTAAATGTTGCATGAGTGTACTAGTTCGGAATGTTTTGTGACATAAAAAGTAGTTTGAGATAAATGTGACACGAATATATATATATATATATATATATATATATATATCAATTTGAGGTTTTTAATGGTATTAACCCTATCAAATAGGTCAAATAGGTTAATATCACAAAAAACCCCAAACTGGCACGAGTGTGATAATTTTACTCCGAACTAATTTTTTGATCACAAAAAATCCCAAACTGGTACACTTGTGATAAATTTATCCCGAATTATTTTTTTTAACCATAAAAAACTCCACACTGATACACTTATGACAATTTTATCCCGAACTAATTTTTTCACCACCAAAAGCCCCAAATTGATACACACGTGACAATTTTACCCCAAACTAATTTTTTTACCACTAAAAATATCAAACTGGTATATTTGTGACAAATTTACCCTCCGTTAGTGTCCATTGAATTGGATTAATATAACGAAAAACCACAAATTAGTAAACTTGTGACAAACCGAGGGGTAAAACCCCAAACTGGTATACCCGTCAACTACCACGTGTCATTAAACTTAGCAATTTGATAGTAAAATTTTACGGAAACTAACGGAGAATTAATTTGTCACAAGTGTACCAGTTTAAGGATTTTGGTGGTCAAAAAATTAATTCGGGGTAAAATTGTCATAGGTGTACTAGTGTGAGTTTTAGGTAGTCAAGAAAATAGTTCGGAATAAAATTGTCACAAGTGTATTAATTTGGCGTTTTTTATAATCAAAAAAATAGTTTGGGGGTAAATTTATCACAAATATATCAGTTTAGGATTTTTCGTGATAATAACCCTATCAAATATCAAGTTTCGACATATTAGATTGTTAAAAAAACAAAACAGAGACATTCAACATACATTTTTTTTTTTGGGGGGGGGGGGGGGGTGGTGCTAGTGGCTTTTGCAGGATAAAGTAACCAACCATGAAAACTAACTGGTAACCAATTCAACCAGCCGTTCGTTTCCTCCGATCCGATCCAGCAGCCTTGCCTCGTGTCACTTCATCTCTGATCCAACGGTCAAAACGTCTCGGATCGACAATTTCGGGCAATCGGAAGGGGGGGGGGAGGGCCATCGCATGCCTTCATGAAGAGAGAGAGAGAGAGTGAGAGAGAGAACCATTTAGAGAATCAAAAGATGGAGAGGACCTAACTTAGGGACACAGCCTTTTTTGCCGTGCTACACCAGGTGAAAGAAACCGGCGTTTTTCTAATACGCCAGCGCGCATTGATTAGGACCACTTCGTGGGTCCGGACCCACGACCATCAAGGAACCCCACACCACTCTTCGATCCGACACGAAATGGGTCCGACCAATCTCTTGCAAGATCATGCGTTAGATTCCTTCAGAATATGCTCCTGAGAAGTGGAACATCGCGTGGGTTAAAAATGAAAAGGCGAAAGTCGTCGCTTGGAGAAAGTTTGGGGCATTTTGATGATGAGAGGATGGTAAGGAATCGAGCATCACCAGTTACATAGAAGACCACAAAATTGGCGCAATAGATTCGCGGGGTTACTTATATGGACCAATCTAATCATAGCGAATTGTTAATGGTGGTTAGTGGCGATGGATCTCATCATGAGATACGTATGATTTGATTGCAATGATCGTGTTTCATGTGTAGGACTCTCGCAGATACGAAATTTTCCATGCATATTTAATTTTGAGTGGTGGAAAAAGCTACATATGCATCATGAGGGTTTAATTAGGTTCCTTTTATTTATTTAGCCCCGAAGGAAAGATGAATATCTAATGAAATCTTGTCGAATCTCACATAGTTGATAAGTTAGGTGGAACTTCACTCGCGAACAGGTGGGGTCGCCCGGAACTCAAGTGATGCCTTGTGATAGCCCGAGTTCGCATTAGCCGAGCCAAAAGATGTAAATCCAACGTCGCTGGCTCGGCATCGCGCTTCGAGGCCGGTCTCTTCACGAACATCAATCTCTCTATCTTCCCAAAGTCCCTCTTTCATCCGTCTTAAAATTTCGTCACGGATGACATGACTAGATGAATTTGGAGGAGCCTAGGAATTCCAAAAACGGCGGCAGCCAAAACGCCTCAAGCTACCACCTTCGCGAAGCATCCTTGCTGACTTTGTCCATCCAATGGGCGAAGCGAAGATCTAGTCTCGCGCAACCTGCCGAATCCCAGATTTGAAATTGTTAATAAATAAATAAATATATAGATGAATAAATAAAAGGGTTCATATTTAAAGATTAATACCGCGAAAAATCCAAACCGATATATTTATGATAATTTTATCATAAATTAATTTTTTTTACCATAATCATAAAAAATTTTAAACTGGTACATCTAATGTACTTTTCATCCGAATATTTATCAGTTTGAGATTTTTCGTAGTATTAACCTTAATTTAACTCGGTTTAATCATCAAAATCTGCCCAAAAGAGAGAAAGATGTCCAGAAAAATTCAACACCGTTAGATTCATCGAACCTGGACATGCACACGCACACCGGACATTCCAAGACTTTTTCTCTTTATATTAACCGCCGTTCTGGCGGACTTCTTGCTGCAGCCAACCATCGTATCTCTCTCTCGATCTCGAACGCGCTCAGCTCGCACCGAGGTCCAACAATCTTGGGGTCGCCTATGGCTCCCGCCGCCGCCGCCGCCGCGACGATCCGGGTCGAGCCGGAGAAGGTGCTGGCGATGAGGAACGAGGAGCTGGAGCGGGAGCTGCGGGAGAGCCGGGAGCGGGAGGAGCGGGCGCGGGACGAGCTGCGGAGGACGGCGGAGCGGCTGCGGGTGGCGGAGGAGGCGGAGGAGCGGCTCTGCTCGCAGCTCGGGGAGCTGGAGGCCGAGGCCGTGGTGCAGGCGCGCGAGTACCGGGCGCGGGTGGTGCTCCTGATGGAGCAGCTGTCGCAGGCCCAGCGTCTCCTCCAGGCCGCCTCCATCTCCCTCCCCGCCGGCAAGGATCAAGCCTGCGCTTGAAAAGGAACACGTATACTGTGAACATGTATTCCTTCTGTTTCTTCCCTACTTTCTGAGGTTGTCGGAGTGGCTTCTTGCTTTTCCGTCGTGCGAAGTCAGTAAATACGGTCAGGTTTGGTATCTATTAGGCAAGGAGGAAGAGGAGGAGATCTTGGCGTCTGTGTAGTTTGATGGGATTTCCCTCTCCTCCATGGGATCTTCATCTTCTTGTTGGGCTCATTTCGTTAAGATTTTTTTACTTAGTGATGATTGAATGCGGTGCAAAGTTCTCTTTTCTGTTCGTTTTTCCTTGACTTTAAGGTAAGTTTTCGGGTTCTGCATTCTTTGTGCCGGCACGCGAGAACAGCTCGAGAACAAACCCCCTCTTTCCTTGACCGTTCGTTTAGGACATTAAAAGGGAGAAACTTAACATCCGGGCCCCCTCTCCCTCCGGTAGCTTCTCGCCCGGTATCTCTCGGCCCGCGTCGACCGGATCCATCGAGCAGTGCATCATACGGGCCCCCCTCGACCCCGATCGGCCCGGATCGATCTAGCCGTAATTTCATGTGGGCCTCTCGGGATCCGACGACCACGGTTGCGTCGGCGAGAGCGTTTCTCCGTCCTCCCCCTCATCTAGAGAAGGCGAGTCGATCAGCTACGCAAGGTTCCATTGGCGAGATGCGCACGCATCTCCGGGGTTCCAAAAATGCCATTAGGGGGTAAACATAAGAAGCAGGGACGCAACGTCGCCACGTCGATACAATACCCCCCAAGAAAAGAAAAGAAAAGAAATGAAACCTCCTCGTCCATGACACGCACGCTTTCACCGCAAAGCCCGGAAATGAAAAAGCGTGTGGGGGGGACCTTGTGGCTTTCCCCCACGATCCCCCCCCTTCGCCATTGAAAATGACGACCAAGTTGCTTCCTGATCAGAATCGAAGGATAAGCAATTGGTCACCGGCGAAGAAGAAAAAGAGGACGAGAGAAATTGGAAAACGTCCTGCTCTACCAAAAGTGCACCTGTCGATGAGAATGACCTTTTTTTTTCTTTAGGGAGTGAGATTATTCCCATTTTGTTGCCCCTCTATCATAATTCGAAAACATCTGAACGGCGAAAAATAAATCTTGAAAAACTCGATTCGATTCTTGCTCGGTGCAGCCGACCTCTCTGACAGCGAGGCCGTGATTAAAGCAATCTCACGAAAATCCCCGATTTTTTGCGCCGTTCCGCCTCCAATCCGATGGGTTAATGTGAGGAATGAAAGTTAGCTAAGCATGGCACCTATCTTTTATACATAAAAGAAAAGAAAATAAAGAAAGAGAAGAGAGAGAGAGAGAATACTAGGAGCTAAGCCTGTTTCCGGCTAAACACCTAGGAGAAAATGTTGCTTCCCGAGGTGAGCATCAATTGAAAAATGTTTCATTAGAGACGGATCTACACGTATTAAGGGCCCATCATGACAACGAAATAAAAAGCAATGCGCATTTCGTCAGTGGCAGTCGCTTCATCAGGATGGCGACGCACACGAACTTTCACAATCTGGGTGCAAAGAGCAAGAAAGATTGGACCTTTTCCCATTCGGGACGGCAGGAATTTCCTAATAAGAAAGATAGAGAAAGATAATGGATACCTCCTTACCAAAAAAAAGATAATGGATACCGGCTTCGAAAAGCACAAGGTGAGAATTGCCGTTCATTGTAGGGGTGTGCAAAAAACCTGGTACCCACCCAACCCGCCCAGGACCGCCCGGAACCGGACCAAGACCGGTGGGTTCTAAGGGTTTCGGTCCGGTTCCCGGTTCCAATTTTTTGGAACCGGTGAGTACCGGTCCGGTTCCCGGTTCCGGGTGTGGAACCGCCCACCCGCCCACCCGGACCGGACCGGTATAATATATATAATATAATATTTTTAATTTTTAATTTAAAAAATTCAAAACCCTAAATCAAGATACTCTCCCACAAGTTGTGAGAGTACTCGTCCGATTCCCGGTTCCGGGTTGCAGTCTTGTTATTGAAAGTGCTCGTCCCACTCGCTACTAGCCTTTTGCCGCTCGCCACTCGCCGCGCTCCGTCCGATCCGAACCCATTGGGTCGGTTGGTCCAGGGTTAAACCTGGTACAAAAAATGAAATAAAAAAATTATCGATTGGTCCCGGGTTGACCCTGGACCGGACCGAACCCATTGGGTCGGTCCGGTCCTCGGTCCTAGGCTCAATAGGGTCGGTCCTCGGTCCCAAAAATTGAGGACCAATACTGTGCGGGTTGGTCCTAGGGTTAGGGGGTGGACCGGCCCAACCCGGACCATGCTCACCCCTAGTTCATTGGGTAGCCCCACGACCTTGGTCAACCGACCCCACGACCTTGGCGACGGTTGACGTCCTCTCGTCTTGCGCACGGTATAGTTAGGTTTTGAAAAGAAAGACTAATCAATTAATAGCGTAACCTCAACGGCCAACGCCTAATGGTAGGAGCTATAGTTGTATTCCATAAACGCGAGGTCACGATGCTGATATTGCTTCCGGGATCAATGCATGTATTCAGCTGTGACCAAATGAAATTTAGACCTCCTACATCCCAACGAGATGAGACAACAAGTTGGTCGCTCCCGAATCTCGGACCGCCAACCACGGACGGTCTTGAATAATTGTGATTCAAATAAAACATTTTCATAGCAGATGTGGATCTAACATCGGGAAAGGTCGGTTAAGTCAATCGCCCTTGATAACTCTTCGGTGAGCAAATAGCGACCCAAAGACAGAAAACAAGGGTAAAGTAAGGGAAGAAAGAGAAGTCTCTTGAAACCATTGAAAGGAATCACCTCGTTGAATATTGTAACACGGCAAGCATGTTGAATTCTCAATTCCTCATCGGGTCGCATGATGCATTCTCAATTTCTCATTGGGTCGCACGTTGAAATTTTCCCCATCTTGTACAATATGCGTCACATCCAAAGATCTCGTTGGCTTTGACTTTTACTCTTGACTTTTGGCTTTTGAGTTTTATTTTTATGTTAAAAGTGTGAGACTTTTACTCTAAACACAAAAAATTTCAAAAACAAATAGATATTTAACACTCAAAACGGCCTAGAATCGTCCGCAATTTTGATAAATTAAATTATTTTTTGTTTATTTGGAAAGAAACCGGAATGTAGCTTAAAGCCCTTCAAAACACATCAAAGTCGAATAAGGTCCAATCGTGCAACGAAATCACACGATGTGGTCCTTGAATTATAGTATGAACCTTCAATTAAAGCGAAATTTGGAGATTGTGAATTTTCTTAATTCAATATTAGAGTATATAATATATTTTTTTTCCTTTATGACAAAAAAATTATGAGATTTCTATCGCATCGCGTTAGAATTTTCAATAGGCACAGGGGAATTTCCCAAAGCTTCAGGGAAACATACCATTTCAATGCCTCTCAAGCAAAAAAGTAAAACATTTCGACATCAATTATTGACAAAGATGATTGGAATTTTCTTTTCCCTTGGGCCAAACCACAAGCTTTCATGGCAACCTTTGCAAAGCAAGCGGTAAAACATGGTTTTGGCATTATAGTGGGCGAAACCATCGCATTTCAGATATTTCAGATAATAAACGAAAGATAACTTCATATTAAAGATGTTTCGAAGCCTAAGGAAACAGATAGCCTGTATGACTTCTTTCTACCTTAGTCGTAAGGATTAAGTAGATGTGATAGCCAAAAGTTTCCAATATGATGGCCAAAACAAGAAAAGAGCTTACTCCAGAGAGATCTGAAAAGAAACTATCCTGCAGCCATATCGAGTGTAAACGAGATGATGGAAAGCTTAAGCCTCCGCTGAAGAAGTTTGCGATTAGATAGAAGCCAAAAATTGCTTGACACCCCGATGTCTAACAGCTCTACTAAGCAAAAAGTAATCTCAAGAGAACTGGCTCTAGGCATCACTCTTCGACATCTCATGAGATGCAGCTTAACACCAAGAAGCCTCCGATGCTAGCATGGGCTTCCCTTTCTCAATGTTCACCTAGTTTATGCTCTCGTTGAAGTACTGTCTAACTAAAATATCAAAAAAAGAAAGAGGGCAAAGTATCCGAGCAGTCCTAGACTGCGTTCAAATCACCCAGATGAAGGTTCCTTCCCCACTAAAGGTACGACCATCTAAGTTCATAGCCCTCAACCACGACTTGATTATACGACACCCCTGAAGAAAGTAGACAGTGCAAAATAAAACGAATTAAGTCGCTCAGTCTCATTCTTACTTTAGAATCTTTCAAAATGCCAACCAGTGTGGTGGCAAATGTGATCTACAGCTTCCTTGCACCTTTCAGCTGAGGATCTCTGTACCACAAAATACATCCAAATCAATTGGTTGATAGATAAAGTAGTCAGTCATACTATGCATTTATGTTGATTCAGACCTCTGAATGTGATCAAGAATGAGAAGCCTTGGTCCTGGAGGAATGTTCACATCTCTTAGAGCACTGCAATACCCAAAAAAGATTGATAAAATGCCAAATACAGCCAACATCAAAATAAAAGCATTCAACACGGATATGCATCACGATATGATCCTGAGGTGAATGCAGCAAAAGAGATAAGAGAAAACAATAAACAACTTGCCTATCAGTGAGTAGAGGCAATGTCGTATCTGTTAGAAGGCCTTTCTTAAAGTTTTTCTCATAATTCTGAAGACCAAGGCTCGTCAACATGCTTCTTGTTCGAGAGTAGTAGACATCTTCGACAGGAGGCTGAGAGAATTTCTGCCCTAGCTGCACAAGCCACAAAAATTTGCTCTGCTTAACTCACACCTCGAATACTATTAGATCCGTCAAAATGACTCATTAATCATCATCAAAGGGCCAAAACTCAAAATCCCATGAGGCTATTTCCAAATAATACATGGGCTGATGTATCCATACAAAGGGATACCCTTGGAATATCCATATTGACTGACACTCAGCTTGAAAAGCTGCAATAAATTGTCATAGACCATACATAGCACAACGATTGCTGCTAGAATATTCAGAATTGCAGGTTCTAAATATTGGATCTTCACCTTGAAAAGTCCACCCTGAACAAGTGCAAAGAAAAGCCCCGAAGTAACTGCATTTGCCGCCTGATTTGGGCCACCCATGCCACTGACCAAAGTGAACATGGCTCCAGAACCAAAAGCTGCTACCATACTGCAGTGGCAATATAACGGTTCGAGTAAGAGCAAAGAGAAAATCACAACCACATGAAATCCAGCTATCTATGGTCAAAAACGTCCAAAGTAAGACAAAAGCTGTGATCCTCAATAATACTTTCGAATGTCTAAAGACAACACAAGACCAGCTTTTAGGGGTTACTTCATCAAGTCCTATGATGAGCACAAATCATTTAAACAGAAGCAAAAAGCACCTTAAGTTGCAGCTGCACTCTTCAAATAGTTTTATACTGCACTAAATTTATAGAGGAGAAATTTTTAAGTAACTTAGTACTTGGACAAAGAATCCACTATTAGACCTTAGAACTAAGCTAACTTGGAGACAAGGACCGTGACTGCATGTGTGAGAAGAGGGCAATTGACCCCACTGAAGTTATTGATTTTTCCTACAGCATGTATAGATTCATTAGTTAGGCACCAATTTGATACTATCATGAGTTTTGACTCCCGTTACTATTAAGCACCATGAATCCAACCTAAGTAGAGTTTGAACAGCTCAAATTACAACATAAAAGAGTAGAATTAAATGTACTCATCACAATTTTCCTGTCTTGCATAAGAAGACACGATGTTTGCAAATATATAAGTGCAAACTAGCTGAGCTACTCGTATTCAACTTCCATATCCTCACTACTTGAGCTTGACTTGACTGTTCACGAGTTCAAGAAGCTTAATTATCAAATGAATCAAGGTCGAGCTTAGTAATACTTCATCAAATAGGCTTGCAAGCCAAATCAGTGTCTCCGCCTTATATAATTCACCACTCTAGGTTCCCCAATTGTCTTTTGGCAATTAATTTTATAATTTTTTATTGAATCATGAATCGGAAATGATAGGAGAGGAGGAAAATTATTAACAAAAATCACCTGGACTGGACATCTTCCTTCCCCCTCAACCTCTTCATGACACAGGAAATGCCAGCATTGACACCCGTCATGACAGCAAAATTGCGAGCTTGTATCAAGGGACCCCCGGATAGAGCCTGTAGAAAAGAAAACCCATTTGTTACGTTCCACTGTTCTCTGTCCTTCAGGACAACATAGAGCAATGCTCTATTTCACAGCAGTCGACATTGACATCTAAAGTACTTCAACAACTCACTTCATAGATTTCGAATATCTAAAGTACCTCAATGCTCGCTCTTTCAGACCAAATAGAGCAACTCAAGAGTTCAACCAACTCAATGGACACTACATGTACCGGCGACATTAAAAATTGATAACAAAACTTACAGAAGTCAAAATTCGATACAGGGTGAAAATCGCATTATCATTCTTCGATTTTGTAACTTCGCACTTTCTCCAGCATGACATATAGCAAGTATCACCGCTCATTTTCTCACCAGTGTCATCAATCGCCACAAGACTCATTATACCATCGATATTACAAACAAGAGGCCCTTAAGCAAAATTCCAAAATTCAATCGCACTACAAGCTACAAATCAGGCTTCCCCGAGCTACACATCAATACCAAAACATGGCTTGAGGACTTGACATGACCTAATCGGGGAACAGAAAATTGAAAACCTAACCGACCTGAGCTTGCTTGAGCGAGGCCATGGCTTGGGGGTTGAGGTTGGCGCCCGGGGGAGGGCCGAGGGAGGCGGAGACGTCGTTGGTGAGGGTGCCCATGATGGCGCCGATGGCGGCGCCCTGGGCGGAGCCCGTGGCGGTGACGACGGTGGCCTCGACGGGGAGGGACTGCTTGGAGAGCCAGTCCTTGAAGCCGGCCTCGATCTCCTTGAAGCGAGACTGGAGGTGCTCGATGGGGTTGTTAGGGGGCAGGAGCTTGGAGACAACGACCCCGTGCTTGCCCTGCTCCATTTCTCCTCGAAGTCTTCGGCGGCGGGGGACGGCGGTTTTCTGGCGCCGGGTGTTGGCGGAGGACGGCGGAGGGGGAGGAGGAGGAGGCTGTTGCAGGGGTTTTAGCGGGGGGTGTGGAATTGTGGACAGGCAGCAACAAGAAGGAGCTCGGTGCATTTTTGTAATTTCCGCTTCGACTGCCGACCACCGCAAAAATTATTCAAAAAGTCCTAAACTTATCGAAATTTTGTTAATTTAATCTCAAACTTTTCAATTTTACCAATTAAATCCTAAATCTTTTCATCTTTTGTCATTTGAATAATAAACATCTAATACTTATGCTCTGGCTATGACAAGCTTATAGAGCCAAGCTTATAGATAACAAAAGCGACCAACTCTAAAATGTTTTCATTGGCTTGCTTATTGCCTCTCTCTCTCTCTCTAAAACCGCATGTCTGAATAAAATTTTTTATCTATAATATTCTGCTTCGTCTAAATTTTGCCGCAAAAAACATTTTGACACTTTTTATCAACGAAATCATTTGAAACTTGCATATTGTAGATTCACATATAACTTTTTCTCACAATTTTCCAAAGTTTAGTATTTTGATTTTTGACAAAATACAAGAAATTTTTGTTTAGCTTTTCAAAAAGCACAAACAAATATATCATTGGGCCTAGGGTTGTGCATCGGCCTCAATCCAACTGAAAATAGGATCGGACCGAACTGCCCAATTTTGAATGGTTCTCAAGAGGATCGGTCCGATTTCCGATTCCATGAATTAGACCGGCTGGACCAAATCGTTGGATAGGCCAAGATTTTTTGAAATTGGGTACCAAAAGTAACCAATCCGATTCTCGATTCCGCATAAGAAATTAGAGTAGCTGGACCAAATCAATAGACAGGCCAAGATTTTTCAATTTTTTATTTTAAGGCAAACCCCAATTAATAAATTATTATTCTTTTCTTTTAATGTTGGGAAAATCTCATTTGTAGGGAATAGAAGAAAAAAAGAAGATCACTTAGATCTAGTTAGATACAATTCCAGGACTGGGTGAGTTGATTCTCAATTTACGAATAGGAACCGACCCATCCTGAAACCGATTGGTGTTCCTCTTAATTGAGCCTACATGGTCTCGGGGTGCTTTCTCTATTTCCTCTCCTTTGTTCAGGGGCGTGTTTGGTTTGGTGGAGATGACTATAAACCGGAGTAAAACCAGGACGCAGTAGTTCCCGCAACCAAACAAGCCCAAACCCAAACCCAAAAACTTGATTCCCATCTCCTCCTCCTCCCGAACTCCCGCCTTCTCCCTCTCTCGCCGGAATCTCCCGCTCTCGCCGCATCCGTTCGACCCGGCCGCCGCTCGCTCGCTCCTCTCTCTCCGCCGCACGCTTCGGCTCCATATCTTCCTCGTCGGACTGGCTCCTCCTCTGCTCCCTCGGGCTCCCTCGAATTGCTCTCCGGTAAGTGGGAAATTCCGGCTGGTGCGATGGGGATTTTCGCTTAGGGCTTTTTTGAATTTCGTTCCTCGCAAGTCGAGCTCGTTGTTCCGTCGGCGTTCGATCAAGAGCTTCGGGACACGCCTTCTCGTCCTCTGCTAGCTAGTTCTGAGCTGGTTTTTGTGGGACTGAATCGGTTGATTGTCGACTTGAAACGGGCTAATGGCGCGAGCGCCGTCCCGAGATTTGGCGAAATTGCGCGGCGGTCCTTTGATTTTCTGAGGCCTGGATCGGTGGGGCATCTGTTGCTTTAGAGTTTGTGCATGGATATTCACCACTTTGCGGGTGCATTTTTAAAATTATGGTTTTCCATGAGTGCATACTTTGAGAAGTAGGCGATGCCCGTTGTGTTTTCAATAAGTATAGGCTGGATTCATGTGACTTAGCCTTGTCGATCTTTTGGAATTAGATAATGTTGGCCATTCTAGTTTGATGTTTCAAAGATTTCCCCTCCCCTCCTTCAGATTGAATTTCAATGCGGAGGTGTGTCGGCTCATCTCTTGCATCACCCGTTTGTTTGTATGCGTTTGAGAGTCGTTAGGTCTTTTCAACATGACCTGTATTTATAATGTGAATGTAGACATGTGTGTTTGTTGTGTGCGCGTGCCCGAGCTTGCTGGTCATTTTCAGGATTGATAAGTCTGCTTTGGCTGTATTGTAATTTTCATACGAGGGGAATGAGATTTCTTTGCATAAAGTGTTGAATTAGGTTGATTGTTCGGTTAGAGAGCCTAGCATCGGTTTCTAGGAGCTCGATGTCCAGATGAGCAGCTCAAGGGAGGATTCACCCGACTGGCTCCGTGCTTTCAAGGTGCCTTGTAGGAATTAATCCAATATTATTTTCATAAGAATTTAATGGATCTCTGTCATATTAGTTTAAATTTTCATGTTGATCAAATGTTGTATTCACCTTATGCTAGTTAAGAGATTAAGAGTGTTACGGAATCACTTGTCCTTTACCTTTAAATCAAAGTAATTTGTGCATTGGCAATCTTCTGTCACCTTAAAACATCACAGCTGTAACTTTGTTTCATATATGCTGACCAAAGTGTTGTAGTGTTTTGAGGGATTTCCTCAATTTGACTCTTACCATTTTGGTGTGGCAAGATGGCATTATTAGACTCTTTTTTGTACATATAACTTTTGCAATGGCATTATTATACTTATTTCTGCTCCTGTCTGAACTTTATGCTTATAATTAGGATGTTCTTTGCTTCACAGGCGCCTACAAATTCAACTTTAACACTGTCCTCTGATTCTGATTATTCTCAAAATGACAGTCCTAAAAGGGAGGATAATGTTGATACTGATAAACTGCCTTTACGTAAGTTCATTGAAGTCTCAAGTAAGAGCAAATCTCGAGATTTAGCAGTTAAAGAGATTGGTGCACATTCGGCTGAGAAGATTCTAAAAGAGGAGTCTCCTAAACAAAGACTTGGAGTAGATGATCCAGGATTCTCGAAAACTAAGAAATCATATTATCGAAAGAAAAGTGAAGGTAATGCGGAGAGCAAGACATGATTATTCAAAGGCTTGCTATGGAAATTATTCGAACTATGGATAGTGAGCCATTAATTTGTCACTTACAAAGAAATCTAAATTTTATTAACGGTACTTGTATACAATTTTTATGCCTGGCGACTTTTTTTTTTGCAATACAGGAGATCAGAGACTTGGGAAGGTTAGGGATGAAGTATCAGCTAAAAAGCAGGTAAGAAGCTTTCACATAGAAATCTTCAGTGATACTCGCCCTGATCTTAGTATCAATTAAAAGGCATTGATAGGAGATGAGGACATCTTTTTCAGCTGAAATTTTTCACGTTAAATTAGAAATAGTAGAGCTTGGAGTGTTGAGAATAGTATCTTTGACAACTAATAATACAGAAACTTCTCTTCCAGGAACGCGCTGAAGGTATTTATGAGTTCTGTGGCATTTGATGTAGCACATGAGAGATGGAACTCATTGGATGGAATTTTTTATTGAAAAAATTGTACATAACTGCAATATTCTCTATAAAGGGAAATTAGAAAATTTATATCCAACTCACTATACTCATAATAAATAACAATGTAAGTAAAACTTATGCCGGCATGGTAAGTACACTACCAGTAATTGCAGGGGTGTTAAGGAAGTTGACGGAAGTAAAGTCCTAGGCAGAATCATGTTTACTTGGCGTAATCATGTTTATGGCTCTATTCTTTGGATGAAGTGAGTTAGTCTTTTCTAGCAGATTCTTGTTTGAACCAATTTCGTGTTGCTTACAAGCTCGTCTTTTGGTTGAGCAGGCCCCAAATCATTCAATTTGGACATTGTCATCAGATTCAGAGTCATCTCCTGCCAATCACGTTAGAAAAGAAGGCATTGCAAATCATGAAGAACTTCCTGAGATAAAAGCATCTAATTTCCTAGAGGAAGAACAGGGAAAAGATGCATCTCTTATTGATGCTAATAAAAAGTCTCCATCAAGAAAGGCTTTAAAAGGAAAAGGTTTGAGAAAACAGCTGAAGTTGGAGGATCCACCAGATACGGAGAATAAAACAGGTAACATATAAAATAAAAAAGTATAAACGTAGAAGGGAGCTATGAAAAGCCTTGGGTAGCATTATGAATCTATTCTCTTTCTATTCTACACTTGCATGTATACGGTTTGGACAATATATACAAATTTAAAATTTGTGCAGGGGATGGAAGAGATGTTGAAGTTGCAGAGGAAGAAACATCTGAGAAGCATAGAGAACTGCATGTGAGAAGGCTTCCTAACACTTAAGTTGATTTTCTGTCTAGTCTTGGATCAATTCATTGACTTGCTAGTTATTTTTTTCAGGTGGCCTCTTCAAGATTGCCTTTGGTGCTTTCGGAGAAGGTTCAACGTTGCAAGGTGGAGGACAAAATTTTATGTTTATCAACTTTTTCTCGTCTTTCAGTCTGGGAATATATATTGTACGGTAGTCCTGGACCAAAACAATGCAGAGCAGTGTAAAATTACTCCAAGAACATCTCTCATTTTGGATTTGTTAGAAAACTACAGTGCAGAGTTTTTTCATGGAGGGATGGGATGAGAACAGTGTTCTGCCCACTTCTGGTCCTTTTTTCTTTTCTTTGGTTTAGTTTCTTGCCCTTTGATAAGTAAAAACAACAAACTTATGCGTTCAAGTCACCTCCCACTTCTCAAATCTTGTTTATAGTTTAGCACAGTTATGTGTGTAGTGTGTCCTCTGCCTTCATTTTTGGCCAAGAATTACCTAAGGTCCCATTCTTTCCTCTGACCTCACTTGTAATTGTTTTATTGAATTAGGATACAGAGTACAGGTAATAGAACAAATTAAACTAAGAAGAAACCTTTTTGGCTGGTGCAGGCGCTTGTTGAATGTGAAGGGGATTCCATAGATTTGAGTGGTGATATGGGCTCCGTGGGTCGAGTAGTAATTTCAGATACTCCATCTGGAAATCACGACATGTTCTTAGATTTGAAAGGTACATACCGACACCTTGACTCTAGTTCTGCTGTTTCTAGATAACTGAATGAACCATCTGGTGCATCTGTAGAGTTGCTGGGCCTCCCTTGCAAGCTTACATTATTTTGACTTGTCATGAGAAGTTTTCGCAGTTACTGACTCAGTTGTGTGCTAAGGTAGCTATACTCTGAATAGTTGCATTCCCCCAATAATTGTAAATATATTCTTCTGCTGGTTTCCTGGTCAAGCATTCTGTCTTGTTGCATTCATGTCTGTTTTGGGTTTTTGTCCATTTTCTTGAGTGGTTCTGTACCACAATTGTGTATCTTGAGCATCTTAATGGTATATTTTGACTTAGAGATGATGGGTTTATGTCAGGAACGATATACAAAACCACCATAGTTCCTTGCAGGACATTTTGTGTTGTAAGTCTTAAATTCTCTCTCTCTCTCTCTCTCTCTCTCTCTCTCTCTCCAATCACGCACACACATGGCATGCTAATGTGAAAGCTGTTCACATTCATGAGTAGATTGTGTATTCTTGAAATCCTTTTTGTTGCTATGATGTGATGTTTTTTTTTATGTTTTCTTCTTCTTTTAGGTTAGCTTTGGTCAGTCAGAGGCTAAGGTATGGTTGGTCTTCGTTTGGTTTGTCTAACATTTCGAATTTCCTCAAGTTTTGTTTCTTGTTTATTTTTCCCCTTAACAATCAGGTTCTTTGCATCATGAAATCTATTTTTCTGGTAGAAACTTCTTCTGTCTCACTCATAGTACATGCTTCTTGTCATGTATACTATGTTATAGATGTTGCATGATGGCTTACCATGCAACACAAGATATACCTTAGACCCTGCTTTTTCAACAGATAGAAGCAATTATGAATGACTTTGTTCAGCTGAGTGCACAGTCCAACATCAGCGAAGCTGAAACTATGGTTGAAGGTCAGGTTTCTCCATGTGACACTGCAAAATGCTATGTTCTCTGTGTGATGTTCACTTAACGTCTGATCAACATGTAGTCTGTAACTTGAATAGGAACACTTGATGGTTTCTCATTTGATTCGGATGAGGAGCCTGATAAGATATCAAAAGCCACTGCCCATCAAATTGATCAAAACGATGTCGGAGAAGGAGAGACCGTTAGGAAGACCAAAAGGAAGTCTGAGAAAGCATCAGTATGAATTTTCTGCATTCAAACTGAATTATCTTTACAGATTTGTTATTGTCTGTGTTTCTAATCAGAAGTCTGGTTATAGGGATTGCCTCGGAAGAAGGGTAAAACTATATCGAGCAGGCCACAGCCTGCCAAGAAAGTTCGGAAGAAGAGTCAAGTTTCCAAGAAAGCCACGGCCAAGAAATGAAACCCGCATAGAGTTGATACATTTTTTCCTTGATAGATTAGTTAACAGCTGAAAATCATGGACACGTAGTTAATCAGAGTGACAGAAACTAAGAGGCATTGAATCATGTAAAACAGGCCGTGTTGCAGAACAGCGAGAGCCTTTATACCAGAAATGTTGTAGTTTCTTTGATTCTTTTCTAAATGTCAATCCCGTTGATATAAATTACTTATTTCCATATACTTAACAGGGACAAGTCCTGTGGATTTCAACTGAATGACAAATTCAGAACGATAAGAGGAACTTGTTTTTGCAATATACATGCCAAATACTCCACAAGAAGCTTTACATAGCTTGTCTAAACTTCTGTGTTCTAATTGGAAGCTGTAATAATGAAGAACTAGCACGAGGGCTTAGGGCAATATGCTTTATAAATAATGGACTATGGAGATCCTTATTTTCTTCTTTTCTGCCTATAGAACAGACTATACGGGTCCCTGCAGTGAACACTTCGTTCTGCAATCCCAATTTTCATCTCGAAATGGTTCTTTATTACCTCTCTTCCTAGTCTTTGGTGTACTCGGGTATCGTATTTGCTCAGGCACTATAAAAGTTCTCAGCAGGTATGCTATGATCGTCTAGACTATACTCTGATCAGGTAGATTCAAATAAAGTGGAACGAGGATTGGGAAGAAAATCGATATTGCAAATGGCAGGAGGACACTAGAGCTGGAAGTCATCGCCACGGTCTGGGGGTGTCGATGTGCTATCAGGTCTCTTTACCCTGCAGCGTCCACGTCGCGGATCTGTTGTGAGGAAGAACTTGAGTAAAGACTTACAAAGCAAAATTGCGAATGAGTGAAGAAGTTTTACAGAGAACCATACCCATTGGAGTTGGGGCAGAAAATGATCGCATAGGTATAAGCCTTGCAGGTGAAGGTACTTGTGACGTCATCAAAAGCGTAGCTATAAGCCCTCGGGCAAGCTCTCTTGAAGATGGTGGAATAGAAGGAGGGGCGACAGGTCGTCGGGTTAGCAAATTCCCCGCTGCAGCAATACTCATCCAGCCCAAATGCCCCACATGCGCTCTTGCATGCAACAACTCCTCCGTCTCCTCCCTCGCCACCGACTACTTGAAGCTCCTTCGGACAACCTGTTAATAATGCCAAATCAGATTTTCGTTTTTCCCAACTCTCCAGAGCAAAGCAACTAGAGGTCTTATCCTCCGTCCTTATTCGTGGGAGTTAAGCCAAACTTTAAGAACAAAAACTCTTACTTCTAGCCAAATGAAACGCACCATCATAGATTAGCTTACCCATGTTTATATCTGAAACGCAGCCTGTGGCATTACAGGAGCCATATACTCCTTGTGGCACCGCAACAAGGGGCAAATTATAGCCGTCAACTATGCTCACGTCATAGAAGTCCTTGTCATTGCCTAAACCAAGGGTGATCTCGAATAGCGAAGCTGGAGGGGCTGCGGCACTACCGCCGCACTGCAATCTTCCCGCGCAATCTCCAGTTTGGCATGTCCCTGCACCCGACTCATCGAATGTACAACCAGTCCTTGCCCATATCCTCCCAGACCATCCTGGAACAGATGGGATCTGGATGCTCTGGCCAGAGTCTAGCCTGAACCCAGTCGTCGGAAGTTGTGGTGTCCCGGCTCCTGCGAGAGTCCCGGGCCATATGGTATGGGGGCAGTTATTCGTTACGGTGAACGTGCAAGAGTTGGAGCAAGGAAAGAAGACACCGGAGAAGACGAGGAAGAGACCTTTCAAGAGGTCGGATGACTTTGTTTGCATTGTACTTGCTAAGTTCTTTACTTTACAGAGATTTTCTAGAAAGGGTGGGTTGGACAGATAGGTTGATGAGGCTGGAGTAAGCCCCTACATATGGGAGTTTCTAAGATTCTTGGAAGTATGAGGAAAATTGTGTGCGTAGTATTACTTTGCTTCAATGAATTTCTCAGCCGCAATATGACCCTTTTGGGTTTAGCATTTTCCTTTTAGCCTGATAGGCCTCATGAAAAAGCAATTCCTTTCTTTGGCTTTTGCACAGGATTGGGATGTGTTTCATGAAACGTTCTCTCCCTCCTTTGGAATCACCTTAGAATCCCTTTGTAGCGAATCAGATGGCTTGATTAGATGCTACTGTAAGTAAGATTTCATTCCAAAAAAGGCGATTCCATCTCCTTTCTCAACAGAGAACATTGTTCTACACTAGAGTGAATTTTGCCTTCACGAAGATACATTTGAGCTGAATAAAAGTTTGTCTGCTTGGATCTCAAGACTGAAGTTTGTAAATGTTTTCTTTAGCGAAAGCTACCTATCCGTTTTAGTAGTCCTTCACTTCAATCTACCATCCATCGCTCGAAAGAGCATTAACCACTCAAGCAGATTGGCAGAATGTTAGAACACTACAAATGACACCGAATGTTCTGTTGCAAACCCAGAAAATGTTTAAACAGATACCATAGGATGGTTGCAGTAGCACAGCAGTTCCCAGTAAAATTCTGGGATTACAAAGTCCCATCTCACTGGGATGTTCAACTAATCACCGTTTAACTAGCTGAAAAAGACATACTTCTATCTGGGCCTAGCTGCAAATATACAGTGACTCTTTCCGTCAAAGAGCAGGCATCACAGAAAATAAAAATTGTTCATTCCTAAATGATTAAAAGGCTCACCACCACAACAATGCGCCTGTTTCAACCATCTTCCCAACCATCTTTCAAAACAAGAATGCCTGGGCACGGAAAATACTGGCCAAGTCTTTCATGCCACGGGGCACCAGTGGGTACGTTGCACATGCATAGTCACTTCATAATTCAACAAGCAACCATGAAGAAAGATCAGAGAAAAGACAGAGAAATAATGACAGTGGGTACGTTGCACATGCATAGTCACTTCATAATTCGACAAACAAACATGAAGAAAGAACATTGACAAGACAAAGAAATATCGATAATACCAGCCTCTATTTGTATTGCATATATTGAAAGGCTTAAAAAACTGCAGAAAGCAATCCCATCTTGGGCCTGTCACTCCATAATTCAACAAGCAACCGGGAAGAAAGACCAGAGACAAGACAGAGAATGAACAATAATAACAGCCTCTCTTTGTATTGCACAAATCGAAAGGATAGAAAAAATGGAGAAAGCAATCCCATCTTGGGCCTGTATACATAGAGCAGATAGTTTTAAGAACAAATACAGATTGAACAGAGAAGTGAGGCAAGATTTTGGTAAGGGGGGAAAACACAGGACAAATTGCACTAGGTTAACTTTCACATCTCATTTTCCAGGATCAGCAGAAGCTTGGTTAAGCAATATCCCAGTACAAACCAAACTGTTGCAAATTAACTACAAGTCAGCAGAGCAAGGAACCCGCAAAGATGCAGCAACTCTCAAACTCAAATGAAGGCAAAAGTATCTCTTCATGTGCATATACAGACAGATGGGTTCCAGTAGCGTTGCCGTTAGAAAGTAACCCAACTCTCCGCTGGCCTTTTTGGGACGTCCAATTCTCTGGCTTCCCAAAGATGGGGCACCGACCTTAACCAAACTGTCAATAGTCCACCATAGAGAATGTTTGCGACGCAAACAAAGATGTCCAAAAGGAGCCAAGTAGGAACCATGAAGTTTCCCTTTTCAAACATTTGGAATTCTTCGTGCTGAAGAAGACAAACTCCAAAACAAATCCCAGCATTTCTCAGTTGCTACACATGATTCCAAGCTTTTGAAGCCACATGGAGAACGATAATGCACATTTCCGTTCATCTCCATTAAGTCCGCCTGGGATTTGCATATCAGGACACCACGATCTGCACTGTTCTCGTCTTCTTCCTGAGTGATAACTCTAGACGACTGCCGCTGGAGAATCAATTACCTACATACGAAAAATGAACACAAATAAACTAAAAGCTCCAGATCTTTAAACTTCAGAAAATTTAGAGGAAAATAGGTCATTCATCAATGTTCAGCAGATAAGTTAAAACTCTCCTGAAAGTGCACATGCTTCAACCCTGCAAAATTACCATGTAGAACATCAACACCCAAGAAAAAACAGCCAAGGATAAACATGAAATACAACAAAAAGGAAAAGAATTAAGAGACAAATTATCGCTCGCTCACTCTCTCTCTCTCTCTCTCTCTCTCCACACTCATAAGTACACAAAATATGCATTAAGTAATGAAGCCAAGTTTCAACCATACACCAATTCTATATTGCCCTTGATCTGGGAACTTGGAAAAGCAGCCCTGCATTGGTCAACAGTGGTCAAATTTGACAAACCAATGGATTATAACCATCACATATCTGGAACAACAACAGATAAAATTAAAAGAAGAGCTAAGAGCTATCGGTTAATAATCTCTTCTACACCTTTTACATTACACATAACCTTCCTCCCTGTTCCCACTCAATCTGGAGAAGAAAGGGAAACGCCATCAAGAAAAGAAGAAGGAGTCAAGGAAAATAATGGTGCAACGACCAGCGCATTGACCAGAAGCACCACGGGATAGTTACAGCTCAGAAACTGTTATACAATGAGTGACAGAGTTCAACTACAATATTGGCATCAATGCCGGACTAGAGAAAGAAAATTTATCTAGAAATAGTTAGGCAAGCTTGCATTAAACAACAGTAGAAATAAGGTGCTCCTACAAAAGGCAGGACATATCAAGCCTGCCATTTTTAAGTATCCGCATTAAGCTCTTCGACATAAGTTCAAGGAAAGGAGAAAATGTTGCAGAAGCAACATAGCATAAAGACAATTATTGATAATAATCTAGCTCATGTCCATCCCGTCTCCAACTTGGCTGCAGATAGGACTGACAGCAGAGAAGGATCTCTCAAATGGAGAAGGATGAAACTGTGCATCACGCCTGCGCTTAAAAGCACAGCTTTCGGAGGAAGAACTTTCAGCATCAAGCTTCCTACGGACGCCTCTCACAGCCTGTTCCTCAGTTGGTGTAAGAGGGAAAATCTTGCCGCTCGCTAGGCAAAGTGAACTATGGTTATCATACAAAATCCTCTGGTTACAATTCTTGTCACAGATGTGTGTCAGTCCTGTCAGTTTACAAAGGTACATGTTTCCACACACATGTTCGTTTTGGCATTTCCGATCGCATTTGTGGACTGGAATAGGCCCATCTCGGCCTAAAATAGTTGACAGATAAATAATATTCCCAGCCCCTGCTACGATGGATTTGCCACATACCTCCATTGCTTTCCTTCGACTAGAAACTCGTTAACTCCAAGACTATATCCCAAACGCTAACACCTTCCCCCGGGAATGTTCTGCAGAGCCCAACAAATAATGAAAAAAATGATCAAACTTTCTACGAAAGGGTAAACGGTGTAGGAAAGCTGTCAAATTCTTCAGGTCTATTATCATTTTATCTTTCACCACTCGCATCATCATCGCCTTCTGCAACCGCAAGGCATCTCGGTGCTTTGTTCATCTTTTCAAAACACAATATGGGCAATAATGGAGGTAATGGAAAAGAGACAGAGAGGGCGGGGAGAATGAGCAGGGCAAGCTCAAAGGACCGCAGATTATAAGCAATAGCTGGAGAAAACAGAACTATTCAAAGGCCAAAAAGGGCAAATACACCTGCTCTCTATATTTATACTGGAGACCATTGAGAGAGAGAGAGAGGGAGAGAGTGAGAGAGAGAGTCCCTGTAAGCTGAACACACAACATATAGCCAAGATCTTAATTTCGCCATGGAGACTCGGAGGGGGTAATAAAGAAGCAGGTGGGTCAGTTTCTCCTCGAAACACAATCGCAGCTCCCAACTCAAAACGGCTAATTCTCGCAGACCCGGTCTCATACGAAGCATTTCACTAGCCCCTCCTCTATCGCCAACCCATAATTAGGAACACCAGCTAAGATCTCTCTCCACCAGATCTACGCCACACGAGCACGCAACTGGCAGAAACCGAATCACCCCACGGCACCCCATGCCCAGAAAAGCATCCCACGGACAACACACACGACAAAAACGAAGACCCTCTTTCGGGTCAACAAGACCAGGACCCCAACAAAATTCTACAGCCGAACCACACCACACCCCACGCCACACCACCATGACCAGAGAAAAGACGAAAAACCAACGAATCGCATGGACAAAAAGCTGAACGTAAAAGCGCACACTCACCAGCTCGTGCAGCCACACGGAAACGCCTCCGGCCCTCCCCCTCGGAACCCAACAGAACAACAGCGCCTTCCCCCTGCCCCCCTCTCTCCACACACACTCTCTCTCTCTCTCTCTAGCCTCTTTCTCTCTCTACCCTGAAAGCAAAGCAAAGAGGGAAGGGGCGAGTGAGCGGAGCATTTATAGGGGAAGAGGAAGGGGCCCCCGCGGGAGGGGGGGGGGCCCTCGTCCCTCTTTTCTCTCTTTCTTCTCGTGACGTTGACGAAGAAGCGCGGGAGGGAGAGAGAGCACGCACAACAAACGAGTAGGAAAGGAGTAGATAGAAATGAAATGCGGGCGAAATTCGCGCGGAATGAGGGGGGTAAATTTGTCAGATCGGGTACCCTTCCTTCAGGGGAAATAAAATGATCATAATAAAGAAAACGGAGGAAAGGGGGCAAAAGAGGAAAAAGAAAGCGGGTAATATTATAAAGCGGAAACGCTATCCAGCGTTCACCGTCACGTGCCTAACGCCTCTCCCACTCTCTCTCTCTCTTTTTCTCTCTCTAAACTTTAATTCCCAAACGCTTTTCTCCTCTCTTTTTTTTTTTTTGGGGTTTCCTTCTCTTTTTCTTTTTCTTTTTCTCTTTTTTTGTCTTGCTTCCGGATCGGGAGAAAATGAAGGAGGGAGAGGCTGGGGTGGACCTTTTTGAACGGTCTCCCCCCCTATCCTCGCCCGCCACGTGTCGCCCCTCCGCGTCGCCGACGGAGAGGAAACCTCGCCCGGTCAACCGGGCCTGTTGAACGGCGCCGCGATGGTCGGTGGGCCCTCGAGAGCCTCGGAAAGCTCAGGCCCAAATCGTTTCACCTAATTGGGCTTTTTTGTAGAGGCGCAGCGGCCCATAGAACCGGGGTGAGCATGGACCCGGTCTCGCCCGAAAACCGGACGGGCTAGACCGAACCGGCCAGCTCGCGACGCCCTTTTTTATCTCTGTCGCCGTCGCTGCTGGCCGCGCGCTCAGTCTTCCCGCTCGCCGCTCGGCCTCCCCTCTCTCGCGCTCGCCGCCGTCGCCGTCGTCACGCAAGGGAGCCCTGTTCTTTGCGCGCAAGAAAGAGGTGAATTTCTCGGTGAGGCTGATTGTGGTGCCGTGAGATCTGGACAAGTCTGAGCTTTAAGGTTTCCGCGGGTTTGATCGCAGGCAGAAAGAGGTAAGGGAGGTGTACTTTTGCGTGTCGAGCGGCGGCGAATCGGTTCTTTTGGCTTTTGCTCATCGGAATTGGTAAGCCGTGATCTGTGCCTTCTGCGACTCTGATCGGTAGTAGTCTGGAGATCACGGCCGCCGGTTCCCGGTTCTAGGTTGGGAACCGGCCCGCCCGGGAACCGATGTAGAACCGTGGAACGCCTGAAGCTAAAACCGTACGCTACCCCCTTTCGTCTCCGATGTATCTCGCCTCGATCCTTCCGAGCAAGTTCGTACCTTTTTACCCGTGTTCGTCTGTTCTGTGTTGCTAGGGTTCTGAAACAGCTGGGCTGAGATCATGGTGGGATTCAAGAACCGGTACATGGTGATGGAGGTCTTCTTGGATCCGAATCGAGAGCTCGGGGTCGATGACCCCATCATACTCACTCAATTCAACGTGTCCAAAGCGATAAGGGACAGCATCCTCGTCAACTTCGGGGAGTGCAGTCTGGCGTCGTCTCTCGGATCCTTTCAAGGTACTTAGTAGGTGTTGTTTGGAGGTTAATTTCTTTGTTATTTTGCTACCAAGTTCCGTGATTCGGTCGTTGCCAAACCATGTGATCCTTCGTGCAGTCAAGTATGTGAATCCCATCACGAAGCTTTGCATTGTCAGAGCTTCTAGGGAGGAGCACCAGAAGGTTTGGGCCGCAATCACCTTGGTCACAAGCGTTGGAAATTGCCCAGTGCTGTTCAATTTACTCGACTTGAGCGGTGAGTCGAACGAGTGTCCAGCGGGATGTTGAATACCGCAAGACTCCTCCTTTGGTTATTGAGTCGAATTGGAAAATCTATGCTGTATTCTGCTCCTAGTGATGGTAAATAGGATAGGTTAGTATGATTGGCTTTTGCTGTGGTTGAGCTTAGACTAGTATGCAAATGCGCGAAATTTTCTCTCGCGACTATCTTTGTAAAAATTATCTTGTCTCCATACACCTTGACACGAGAAGAATAGCATCTGGATTATTAAACTGTGTTTCTTTGGATGAGCCACGTTAACCGGATCTTAAACTTTGAAAGCATAACGGCGCCAGCGCCGAATTTACACTGCCGTTATTGCGAAACTTTCATGTGAGGTCATTAGCTGGCATTTCTTTTCTGTCTGATTGTGGCATGTGTGATTATACGGTGGTAAGAGGGAAATCTTTTCCTGGAAGCTAGTTGAGTGAGATCTCTATTGGTGCCAGGAAGTGTCAAGGCCTGTAAAAAGGCTGCCTTGAAGTGTGATGAGTTGAAATTTGAGCAGTACAAGCTTGTGCGTGGGTCTCGTCTCTCGCCTGAGGTGATACAGCAGATGCACAACTGCCAAGAAAAGATAAAAATTTTGGAGCACTAGGAGCGCTGCATTTGTACAGTGTACGTGCCATTGACTGGTATGATCTTGTGCAGTTTTTGTTTTCTTTTTTTCTTTTCTTAGATTTCGAGTTTCAATGCAGTGGCATGTAATTTAAGCACCTGAGCTGAATCTCTAAATGATGTACATGTTGGTTTGTTGGCAAGAATCTTGTCCTTGTTTCTTTGGAGTGTTGATGAATGTCATAAAATTTTACTGGACAGCATGTGCATTTGATATTCCAAATTAGACTTTGGTGACTGAGGTTTCAAAAGTAGTTGAATTTGGTTTTCCCACATCTTACAGAATCTGCTTATCCGCAAGAGAAATGTATCTGTATGCATCTGTATTTTATCTCATAAATTACTTATATATGACTGTTCTCAGTGCATTATTTGCCTGTTGATCTTATTATAACTTCTAGGCTTTATGTCTTATTCGATCTTCGATGTCACCGTCTTTGCAGGTTTAATCTGAAGCAGCGCAAGTGCGAAACCCTTTTCAACTTTCAGCTTAAGGATCATGACTTTCCTTTTCTTCCCCAAGCCCCCAAAGCCCTCTTCTCTTGTAAATTCATATCCTGTACATCAGACATGCCAGGTGAGCTTTATGGCTTATACAACCGCAACTTGATATGCATGCCTAGACCTCATCCTGTCCATGGATAAAATCACCATTACTGAAAGTAGTGGACTCACAGCCAGTCAATCATACAGGGTCAATTGATCGGTGCGATCAGATTTCCACCAAGGTTCAAGATTCAGTATGGAAGATAAAGCATTCACTGCTGAGTGAACCCGAAAGAAATATTGTTTGAGCACAAGTACAAAAGAATTGCTGGTACTGGTTATGGTGCTTGCAGGCATTATGCACCGGTCTTGACTTGAGTCTGATTGCTCTCAACTCCATGGGACAATTTTGGGGTATTCTCAAACAGAGTCTTTTTCTTGTACTTATTTTTTTTATGTTTTTGTTGGGGTTGGGGGTTTTCATGTTCTTTGACGATATGTTGTCTGCGAGTCTATCCAATTTGGCCATGCTGAAAGAACGGAATCAAATTCAGCAAGGACTATTTCAAGTATTAATTTTGTACGATATCATATTACTGTGCTTTCGTGAAAACCATCGACATCATTCGCACATGCCCGATAAAGGTTCTATCTATTGAGGAAGGTCAAGAAGGTGTTATTCATCTTTATTGTCCTCATGAGTCAAAGTCATTTATAATCAGATATGGGTAATGATAGTCAGATCCGGTTTGCTTAATGTGATTTCTCTCATCCCTTTCACATTTTGAAACTCACAGGAAAGTATCAAGATGATTGGGGCTACTGAAGGGTTTCTTAGTGTCACTGTTTATACCATGTCATCTATGTCATCTTTACGTTCCAACTACTAAACTGGCATAGACGAACTACTCTGTTAGAGCTGAATAGTCTGTTACCTGTATCAATATAATTCAGCAATAGAAGTCATTATAGTATGTTGTAATGAATTTATTGATTTGTTTCATTGGTTTTTATGATGTAATGGACTTAAAACCAAATCAAGAGAACATGGAAATGAGAGGAAGAATTTGTGCCGATGGTACATTTGCTACTCTCAATGATGGTCTTTGACCCGCAGAGTTGTAAACTATTAAGCATGCGCAAAAATGCAGATGTTCCTCGAATTATGGAAAATACTATCAGCATCAGAATGAAAAGGAGTATAAAAACCAAATACAGAAAAATATGCAAGATATCTCCTCAAGACAGTTTGAGAAATCTCGCTGAAACTATATTTAGTAATGTAGACTAATAATCATCATGTTAATGGACCACAGCACGTAATGAATAGTTCTCGTAACTGATTTTTTTTTTTTGGTCGTTGTTCTCGTAACTGATTTGACCCCTCAATTTTCAGTCCACAAAAGTAAATTAAAAGTAAAAATAGCACCCATAAGACAGCTATAGGGATAAATTAATTAATGATCCTTATTTAGTGAACAAAACCCTCTTTCCTATATGTAAATATATATAAATATATAATATAATGTATGAGATCATTATCATAGGTACATCAATAAATATATAGATAAATTGATAGCTTGAAAAAAAAGAGAGCAGATATCACCCTGCACAATTCTCTTAACCCTTATTTTATTATAACTAGAAACATTATATGTCAACAATGTAAAAGGGAAAAACAGATAAAATCATTAATTAGTGAGTTTACATTAATTGACCAATACATCATTAACATCCGAATAAATAAGGCAAACCGATGCTAATATATTCTCCTGAAAACATTATATTAAATTGAATGAGACAATTCACTTTCTTTTCTAAATAATGTAAACGTATGTGTCAAAACAATGTTAAGCAAAGCGAAAGGGAATAGAACTTTATGATGATGCAATTCAATTACAAAACTCCATTCTGCCAAACTTTGCACTTATTTATTGATATCATCGAGTAGCTATTACAAAGTACTTTGGATCATTGAAATTGCTGATGCCACAAATTCTTACCGCAGACAGGTAGGCTAGCCAAATCGAAACAGCAGCAGCTGATGTAACCAAGAAGGAGTTAAAGGTACAGACATCGGTACATAATTAGCGAGAGATTAATAGATTCGAGGCTGGATCAGATGCCATCTTTCTGGAACGTAAATGCTAAATGATCTATCCAAGTGGGGGGCGTAGGTTATCATCGCGAGTGTCCTGGACGGATGTAGCCGCAGGTCCCGTAGTCCCCCTCCCTACAGTGTCTCCCCTTGATATTGAAAGACCCAAAAGAAGCAGTGCGTCGGTGAACCAACGAATGAGAGGATGTCTGCACCCAAGCGGTGTATATATCAACATGAAGATACCGAAGATAATGAGGAGGGCGGCGGATCCCAAGACCAAGCCAAAAATAGAAAGCCAAGTGAGTTTGGATACGGTCACGTAGACGCCCGCCATGAATGCCATAGGCATTGCCAAAAGAGTTATCAACAAGGGGAGATTTGATAGGAGAATGGCAAATGGCCCCATGACAGGATCATTACCATGGGACCAGAGGAGCAATACGAGTGCCGTGATCGAGCTATACATGGCAATGGAGTTGCAAATCACAAAGACATTGTACATGGCTTTGTGGAGCAATATGGGGAATCCAGCATCTCCTTCATGACCATTATATCCTCCGGGAATGGAAAAACCAGAAGTGAAAGTGACAGAGGCCACCAGTGCCAACACGACCGCAAAAGATTCCGCCATGTCCCCAAATCTCTCCAATCCCGTCAGTTCAAGTTGTTCTTGTGGGCTCCGACCGGTTGGCTTGCAGATAGCTAATTCTCCACTTCTCCATCTTCCGGCAGATGCCACAGTTATCCACGTAAACCTCTGCAAGAAGTGGGTCAAAGAACAAGAAAAAATTGAACACATTATGATTTTGGCAACTAAATTACAGATGTGGGTGAGAGCACATTAAATGACATGCCTCCCTATTTTATGTTCCAGTTCTGTTCCTGATTAGTACAACAAATGATTACTCGTGAGAAAAGTGTAAAAGGTCGTACCTTCCCGAGTGGAGGATTAATTACTTTAATGTCCTGCTCTACCACGTCGAGAGCCGTCATGTTATTGTTATTGACCAGCTTAAGATCAACGTGTATGTCTCGTGCAAGAAACAGGACTGAAGGTTGGCAGTGCAACACAGCCAGATGCAGAGGTGTATTCCCGTCGAAATCTCTTGCATTTATGAGGTGACCAAATTTGGCACTTTTCAGTATGGATTCGACAGTTGCAATGCTTCCGTACCTCGCTGACACGTGAAGAATATTTTGCCCCAGCTTAGTTGGAAACTCTGCGGGGTCTGGCCACTGCCGAAGTAGCTCATAGACGATCATGACATGATTCATCATGCAAGCAGCATGAATAGGGAGATAGCCCATCCTGTCTTGCTCCTGGGCGCTTGTTGGAAACTTCTCAATCAAGAACTTGACTCCATCGAGATAATTGCTGTACGCTGCGAAGTGGAGTGGAGTGCCGTCTCCCGCATCTCTCAATTGAAATAGCCACGGCTTCTTTTCCCACATCTTCTTCAGCATATCTAAATATAACGCAAGAAGTTAATCATTTGGGATGAACACAATGTCCGTAACTCTTCAACTGGGGTTGATCCCGTTCTAGACGATCGAAAGTACCCATAGTCAACCCACAAGCTTGCCCCTTAGGATAGTAAGCTATCCTACCACGTGCATTTACCTCATTACTAGAACTTTGCTTGTGAAACCTGAATTTTCCACTAGTGGAAACCAAAATGAAGAAAACAATAGACTGATTAAGAAGCCCAAAGAATAAGCGAGAGCGCGAAAGTAAGGTTTACCCATTTTCTTGTGCAGAATGGCAACATGAGCGGGTGACATGCCCCAAACTCTTTGACTCTCGGATCTACTTTGGTCTTCGCCATCGTTTGGCGCTCTCAACAAGAGCTCGAGAACCTCCAAGTCCCCTGTTTCGACTGCTAGGCACCATGGAGACTTGCTTTCCTTATTCTGATGATACAGCGGATTGGGGTCCTCACTCACCAGCCGACGGATCACCTCATAATGGCGACTCCTCACTGCTTCATGCAGAGCGGAGTTGCCGCTGTGGTCAGTGCAAGTCGGGTTCCCCCGAGGAAGGAGCAGCTTCACCGCACCGGTTTTCCCGGCTCTAGACGCAATGTGAAGTGGGGTCTCTCCTCTGGAGTTTTGACAGGAGATCAAGTGCTTAGGGACGAAATCGATGACCGCTCTGACAATATCATCGCTCTCTGAATTCCAATGATGTCAGGTTAATTTGAGCGCGAAAGTTTGGGAACATTAAAATGCACGCTCACAGCCTTGTTAATATACCTGCCGCAGCGTGAAGCAATGTATTCTTGGAGGGGCTACGTAACCCGAGAAGGACGGGCAACGACGCTCTTTCCTTGGCGCAATGATCCTCCAGGGCTCTGATGAACTCGTCGACATCTCCTTTCTTGGCGGCCGAGTACAGCAGAGGATCCATAATCTTGTCGTGCTGTGCAGGATCGTGCTGTTGCTGGCTCGGGAAGGCCCAGTTTAGTGCTTCCAGTCTCTGCCTTCTGTGCTCCCACTTATCCTCGTCACCTATGGATAGCTTCACATCCATCTCTCCGTGCGTGACTATACCTGTGACTTTGAGTGAATTGGCCTGGTCTCCTAGGACTCAAATTTAGCAGATCTATAGCGACAAGTCGAGTTCCACCTGATTGGCTTTAATGAACCTCCCCTCATCCCACGTTTATATAACGTGAAATTTCGAGTGTTTAGAATTGAAAAAAATAGCAAAATGCGTGCATTGCGAGATTTAGCTTCTCTTGTCTTTTTTTTTTTTTTTTTGTGGTGAGAACCATATCCCATTTTTCTCTCTTTCTTGCAATTAGTGTTAGAGTAGAGGTGGCGGACTTAAATTGTGCGAGCCCTCTGCACCAAGTTAAGCTTGGCTCTTTCCATGAATAAAAGGAATTATAAAATATCTTCCGAATTAGGTTGGTGTTAGCTCAAGACTAATTGGGTCTGGTTGAGCCTGACACTATCCGCTTGGCTGGCAATCATGTGACAATCCTTAAGAAAGGTTGTCCAAGGCGATTCATTTTGACGTCGGTCTCGACTTATGAATCACTTTACAAATTTTCTTAACTTTAATGTGGATTTTTTTTTTGGGCAGAATAATATGGGACTTGAGGTGTTGTAAAATTCCTTACTTAAAGTACTTATGGCATGTTCAGTAGTAAGGACAAATCCCTTACTTAATATAGTTACGACAAGTTTGATGCGAAGGATTATCCTTTTATCTTGCCACTTGCATCATCATCGCCTTCAGGAAAAGCAAGGCACCTCAGTTTTTTTGTTCATCTGTCAAAGAATAATAAGGGCAATTATGGAGTTAATGGAATAGAGACAGAGTGCGGGAGGTTGAGCAACGCAAGCTCACAAGATCACAGATTATAAGTTATAGCCGGAGAGAACAGAACTATCCAAAGGCCAAGAAAGGGCAATTTCGTACCTTTTTACCTGTGTTCATCTGTTCTGTGTTGCTAGGGTTCTGAAACAGCTGGGCTGAGATCATGGTGGGATTCAAGAACCGGTCCATGGTGATGGAGGTCTTCTTGGATCCGAATCGAGAGCTCGGGGTCGATGACCCCATCATACTCACTCAATTCAACGTGTCCAAAGCGATAAGGGACAGCATCCTCATGTACTTCGGGGAGTGCAGTCTCGCATCATCTCTCGCATCCTTCCAAGGTACTTAGTAGGTGTTGTTTGGAGGTTAATTTCTTTGTTATTGTGCTACCAAGTTCCGTGATTCGGTCATTGCCAACCGTGTGATCCTTCGTGCAGTCAAGTATGTGAATCCCATCACGAAGCTCTGCATTGTCAGAGCTCCTAGGGAGGAGCACCAGAAGGTTTAGGCCGCAATCAACTTGGTCACCAGCGTTGGAAATTGCCTGGTGCTGTTCAATTTACTCGACTTGAGCGGTGAGTCATGCTAAGTGCCGAGCTGGATGTTGAATGCCACAAGATTCGTCCGTTGCTTGTCGAGTCGAATCATAGAATTTGTGCTGTATTCTACTTCTGGCGTTGGTGATGGTAACTAGGTTAGGTTAGTATGATTGGCTTTTGCTGTCGTTGAGCTTAGACTAACATGCAAAGGCACGAAATTTTCTCTCACGACTATCTTTGTAAGAATGCCTTGTCTCAATTCTCCTGACAACAGGAGAATAGCATCTGGACTGTGTTTTTCTACATGAGCCGCGATAACTGAATCTTAAACTTTGAAAGCGTAATTCCAGTGCTGTTATTGTGGAACTTTCATGTGTGTTTATTAGCTGGCATTTCTTTTCCGTCTGATCGTGGCATGTGTGATTATACGGTGGAAAGAGGGGAATCATTTCCTGGAAGCTAATTGAGTGAGATCTCTATTGGTGCCAGGAAGTATCAAGGCCTGTAAAAAGGCTGCCTTGAAGTGTGATGAGTTGAAATTTGAGCGGTACAAGCTTGTGGTGCGGGGGTCTCGTCTCTCGGCCGAGGTGATTCAGCAGATGCACAACTGCCAAGAAAAGATAAAAATTTTGGAGCACTAGGAGCGCTGCATTTGTACAGTGTGCATGCCATTGACTGGTATGATCTTGTGCACTTTTTGTTTTCTTTTTTCCTTGTCTTAGCTTTCGAGTTTCAGTGCAGTAGCATGTAATTTAAGCACCTGAGCTGAATCTCTAAATGGTGTACATGTTGGTTTGTTGGCAAGAATCTTGTCCTTGTTTCTTTGGAGTGTGTATGAATGTCATGAAATTTTACTGGACAGCATGTGCATTTAATATTCCAAATTAGACTATGGTGACTGAGGTTTGTAGTTGAATTTGGTTTTCCCACGTCTTACACAATCTGCTTGTCCACAAGAGAAATGTATCTGTATGCATATGTATTATATTTCATAAATTATTTATATATGACTGTTTGCAGTGCATCATTTGCTGTTGATCTTATTATAACTTCTAGGCTTCATGTCTTATTCGATCTTGACGTCACCGTCTTTGCAGTTTTAATCTGAAGCAGCGCAAGTGAGAAACCTTTTTCAACTTTCAGCTTAAGGATCATGACTTTCCTTTTCTTCCCCAAGCTCCCCAAGCTCTCTTCTCTTGTAAGTTCATATCCTGTACATCAGACACGCCAGGTGAGCTTTATGGCTTATACAACCGCGACTTGATATGCATGCCTAGACCTCATCTTGTTCATGGATAAAATCACCATTACTGAAAGTAGTGGACTCACAGCCAGTCAATCATACAGGGTCAATTGATCGGTGCGATCAGATTTCCACCAAGGTTCAAGATTCAGTATGGAAGATAAAGCATTCACTGCTGAGTGAACTCGAAAGAAATATTGTTTGAGCACAAGTACAAAAGAATTGCTGGTACTGGTTATGGTGCTTGCAGGCATTATGCACCCGTCTTGACTTGAGTCTGATTGCCCTCAACTCCATGGGACAATTTTGGGGTATTCTCAAACAGAGTCTTTTTCTTGTACTTAATTTTTTTATGATTTTGTCGGGGTTGGGGGTTTTCTTGTTCTATGACGATATGTTGTCTGCGAGTCTATCCGATTTGGCCACGCGGAAAGAACGGAATCAAATTCAGCAAGGACTATTTCAAGTATTAATTTTGTACGATATCATATTACTGTGCTTGTGTGAAAACCATCGACATCATTCACACACGCCCGATAAAGGTTCTATCTATTAAGGAAGGTCATGAAGGTGTCATTCATCTTTATTGTCCTCATAGTCAAAGTCATTTATAATCAGATATGAGTTAATGATAGTCAGATCGGGTTTGCTTAATGTGATCTCTCTCATCCTTTTCACATTTTGAAACTCAAAGGAAAGTAGCAAGATGATTGGGGCTACTGAAGGGTTTCTTAGTGTCACTGTTTATACCATGTCATCTATGTCATCTTTACGTTCCAACTACTAAACTGGCATAGACGAACTACTCTGTTAGAGCTGAATAGTCTGTTACCTGTATCAATATAATTCAGCAATAGAAGTCATTATAGTATGTTGTAATGAATTTATTGATTTGTTTCATTGGTTTTTATGATGTAATGGACTTAAAACCAAATCAAGAGAACATGAAAATGCTAGGAAGAATTTGTGCCGATGGTACATTTGCTGCTCTTAATGATGGTCTTTGACCCGCAGAGTTGTAAACTATTAAGCATGCGCAAAAATGCAGATGTTCCTCGAATTATGGAAAATGCTATCAGCATCAGAATGAAAAGGAGTATAAAAACCAAATACAGAAAAAATGCAAGATATCACCTCAAGACAGTTTGAGAAGTCTCGCTGAAACTATATTTAGTAATATAGACTAATAATCATCATGTTAATTGGACCACAGCACGTAATGAATAGTTCTCGTAACTGATTTGACCTCTCAATTTTCAGTCCACAAAAGCAAATTAAAAGTAAAAATAGCGCCCATAAGACAGCTATAGGGATAAATTAATTAATGATCCTTATTTAGTGAACAAAACCCTCTTTCCTATATGTAAATATATATGAATATATAATATAATGTATATGAGATCATATATCATAGGTGTACATCAATAAATTTATAGGTAAATTGATAGCTTGAAAAAAAAAGAGAGAGGGCAGATATCAACCTGCACAATTCTCTTAACCCTTATTTTATTATAACTAGAAACGTTATATGTCAACAATGTTAAAGGGAAAAACAGATAAAATCATTAATTGGTGAGTTTACATTAATTGACCAATACATGATTAACATCCGAATTAATAAGGCAAACCGATGGTAATATATTCTCCTGAAAACATTATATAAAATTGAATGAAACAATTCACTTTCTTTTCTAAATAATGTAAACGTATGTGTCTAAACAATGTTAAGCAAAGCGAAAGGAAATAGAACTTTGTGATGATGCAATTCAATTACAAAACTCCATTCTGTCAAACTTTTCACTTATTTATTAAAATCATCGAGTAGCTATTACAAAGTACTTTGGGTCACTGAAATTGCAAACACCACAAATTCTGACCCTACACAAGTAGGCGAGCCAAATCGAAAGAGCAGCAGCTGATGTAACTAAGAAGGAGCTAAAGGTACGGACGTCGGTACATAATTAGCGGGAGATTAATAGATTCAAGGCTGGATCAAATGCCATCTTTCTGGAACGTAAACGCTAAATGATCTATCCACGTGGTGGGCGTAGGTTATCGTCACGAGTGCCCTGGACGGATGTAGCTGCAGGTCCCGCAGTCCCACTCCCTGCAGTGTCTCCCCCTGACATTAAAAAACCCACAAGAAGCACTGCGTCGGTGAACCAACGAATGAGAGGATGTCTGGATCCAAGTGGTGTATGTATCAACATGAAGATACCGAAGATAGTGAGGAGGGCGATGGATCCCAAGACCAAGCCAAAAATAGAAAGCCAAGTGAGTTTGGATACTGTCACGTAGACGCCTGCCATGAATGCCAGAGGCATTGCCAAAAGTGTTATCCACAATGGGACAATTGATAGGGCAATGGCAAATTGCCCCACGAAAGGATCACTAACACGGTACCAGAGGAGCACTACAAGCGCCGTGATCGAGCTATACATGGCGATGGAGTTGCAAATCACAAAGGCATTGTACATGGCTTTGTGGAGCAATATAGGGATTCCAGCATCTCCTTCAGAACCGTTATATCCTCCGGGAACGGAAAAACCAGAAGTGAAAGTGACGGAGGCCACCAGCGCCAACACGACTGTTGCGGAAGCCAAGCGATCGAACAATGAAATTGACAGAATAAGGAAATAAATCGGACACCAGATTTACGTGGTTCGGTCCAACTGACCTACGTTCACGGGGAGAGCAGCACGGAATTCCACTATGGATCAAGCGATACAACGGAGATTACAATCACACTCGAATCACTCAAACACTCTAAGTGTTTCCCAAGCCCCAATTACACCCAATAGCTCACGCAGTGTTTAGCCCCACAATTTCTCACGAAATAATCTCTCAATCTCGCAAAGAATTGTACACAAATCTTAACACAAGATTTAATCGCTACGAACACTTGAGCTCTTGAACGTAATTTGCCGAAGAAAGATCCACCAAACTCTCTGCCAAGCACTCTATTTCGGCGCTTCAAGACTTCTTCGCTAAAAGCATCTCCTGACCCTGAACATATATATCAGGAAGTCCCATGTTGGTCAACAAAAGAAATCCACCTTTACTTTCCTTTTCCGATTTTGTCTTCTTTCTTGTTTTGCTGCCAACTCTTGCATATTAGGAAAGTAAATTTCCAATATTTCTTTTGCTCGATTTCGGACGTCCGCAAAATATCCAATTCAAAATATTTAGATTTCGCTTCGGGTTTAAACTCGAGACATATTTTAACAACGACCGTGAAAGAAGCCGCTATGTCCCCAAATCTCTCCAATCCCATCAGTTCAAGTGGTTCTTGTGGGCTCCGACCGGTTGGCTTGCAGATAGCTAATTCTCCACTTCTCCATCTTCCAGCAGATGCCACAGTTATCCACGTAAACCTCTGCAAAAAGTGGGTCAAAGAACAAGAAAAAATTGACCACATTATGATTTTGGCAACTAAATTACAGATGTGGGTGAGAGCACACTAAATGACATGCCTCCCTATTTTATGTTCCAGTTCTGTTCCTGATTAGTACAACAAATGATTACTCGCGAGAAAAGTGTAAAAGGTCGCACCTTCCCAAGTGGAGGATTAATTACTTTAATGTCCTGCTCTACCACGTCGAGAGCCGTCATGTTATTGTTATTGACCAGCTTAAGATCAACGTGTATGTCTCGTGCAAGAAACAGGACTGAAGGTTGGCAGTGCAACACAGCCAAATGCAGAGGTGTATTCCCGTCGAAATCTCTTGCATTTATGAGGTGACTAAATTTGGGACTTTCCAGTATGTATTGGACCGTTGAAATGCTTCCGTGCCTCGCTGACACGTGAAGAATGTTTTGTCCTAGCGTAGCTGCAAACTCTGCGGGGTCTGTCCACTGCCGAAGTAGCTCCTCGACGATCCTGAGACGATCCCTCATGCAGGCAACATGGATAGGGAGATAGCCCATCCCGTCTTGCTCCAAGGCACTTGTTGGAAACTTCTCGATCAAAAACTTGACTCCATCGAGATAATTGCTGTACGCTGCGAAGTGGAGTGGAGTGCCGTTTCCTGCATCTCTCAGTTGAAATAGGCACGGCTTCTTTTCCCACATCTTGATCAGCATATCTAAATATAACGCAAGAAGTCAATCATTTGGGATGAACACGATGTCCGTAATTCTTCAACAGGGGTTGATCCTGTTCTAGACTATCGAAAGTATTGGTAGTCAACTCACAATCTTGCCCCTTAGGATAGTAAGCTATCCTACCATATGTGCATTTGCCTCATTACTAGAACTTTGCTTGCGAAACCTGATTTTTCCACTAGTGGAAACCAAAATGAAGAAAACAATACACTGATTAAGCAGCCCAAAGAATAAGCGAGAGCGCGGAAGTAGAGTTTACCCTTTTTCTTGTGCAGAATGGCAACATGAATGGGTGACATGCCGCAAACCCTTTGACTCTCTGATCTACTCTGGTCTTCGCCACCGTTTGGCGTTCTCAACAAGAGATCGAGAACCTCCAAGTCCCCTGTTTCGATTGCTAGGCACCATGGAGACTTGCTTTCCTTATTCTGATGATACAGCGTATTGGGGTCATCCCTCACCAGCTGACGGATCACCTCAGAACGGCGATTCCTCACTGCTTCGTGCAGAGCAGAGTTGCCGCTGTGGTCAGTGCAAGTTGGGTTCCCTCGAGGAAGGAGAAGCTTCACTGCACCGGCTTTCCCGGCTTTAGCCGCAATGTGAAGCGGCGTCTCTCCTCTGGAGTTTTGACAGGAGATCAAGTGCTTAGGGACGAAATCGATGACCGCTCTGACAATATCATCGCTGCTCTCTGAATTCCAATGATGTGAGGTTAATTTGAGCACGAAAGTTTGGGAACATTAAAATGCACGCTCACAACCTTGTTACTATACCTGCTGCAACGTGAAGCAATGTATTCTTGGAGGGGCTACGTAACCCGAGAAGGACGGGCAACAACGCTCTTTCCTTGGCGCAATGATCCTCCAGGGCTCTGATGAACTCGTCGACGTCTCCTTTCTTCGCGGCCGAGTACAGCAGAGGATCCATAATCTTGTCGTGTTGTGCAGGATCGTGCTGTTGCTGGCTCGGGAAGGCCCGGTTTAGTGCTTCCAGTCTCTGCCTTCTGTTCTCCCACTTATCCTGGTCATCTATGGATAGCTTCACATCCATCTCTCCGTGCGTGACTATGCCTGTGACTTTCAGCGAATTGCCCTGGTGTCCTACGACTCAAATTTAGAAGATTTATAGCCACAAGTCGAGTTCAACCTGATTGGCTTTAATGAACCTCCCCTCAACCCACAATTTACCGACGGGTCCACTTTCTGCCACAGATATTTCCTTAGGACGACCAGTAATAAGAAAGCAAAAAAAAAAAAATCCCCTTATAATATTATTACTATGTTGCTCATCATCCGATTCAGAACAAAGAAATTAGAGGCAGGTTGGATTTCTTGTATTTTCTCTTTTGAATTTAAAGTCATTTGTCCACCTTCTGGTCAAAGTTTCAAATATTATTTCAAAATTTAAAAAATCGGGAAAACAATTACATCGTTGTATGTGTCAATATTTGTATATTTGAAAACCATTTTAGATACTTCACATTCAATAAAAATCAAATTGCAAAGGAACAATTAAAAAAAAAAGTAAAAAGACCACAGTTCTTACACTGATTCAACCTATTCCCTCGTAAAACTCTCAAAAGAAAAGGCTTAAAAACTCTAGATCCCGTCTACTGTAATATCAATATTCCAAATTTTTTATCGTCTCACCTATACTCAAACTTGTACTAGAACAACAAAAAAAAATTAAGGCATTGGTATAATTGGTATAGTTTAAGAGTTTTGGTGACACCAAAAATATTTAGTGTACTGGTGTCAATTAGCGGAGTTTTGGATATTTTGTGATATAAATTTTTTTTTTAATATATTGATATCATAGTAGGGATGGTTAGAATTTAATCCCAAAAGTAAAAATGACTAGAGTTCCTTTACCCCAACAATCCATTACCTAATAAAACTATTAAAAGAAAAGGCTCAAAGCAGTGGTCCTTTCATTGTCGCTTCCTTGTCTTTCTTACCTTTACGGGTGACGTCACTTAAGCCCATCATGGGAAAAAAAATTGTTACATGGCTGTGGTAAGGGCTTGTTTGTTCAGAATTACCACTTCGTTAAAATTTTCTTCTTAACTCTTTTACTGAAAAATAAATTTCAAAAAATTGTACAAAAAAATATATTTGAATATTGTGCAGTGCAAGTTTCAAATACTTATAAAATATAAAAAAAATTAAATTAACTCAGTGGCAAGATTTATATTAAATAAAAGAATTTATCTAGACACCTCCTAGATTTGAATCACTAAAAAGAATAGATCCTCCTTCACTACACAGAGCATACAACTGAAAGAACAAAATCATCCCACGGCAAATGATGTCCAAAAAGTTTTGCGCGGATAACAATACACGACAAAAACGAAGACCTTTACGCCAACAAAGACCAGAACCAAGAAATTCCACGGCTGAACTACATCGCCATGATCAGAAAAAACCCATAAATCACATGAAAGAAAGCTGATCAAACCAAAACAAAGCCACTCACCACCCTCCTCGGTTCCAACACAATGCCTTCCTCTCCCTCTCTCCACACTCACTCTCACTTTCGCTCTGTAATTTTTTTCTCTCTCTCTATCCTGAAAGCAAAGCCGCGAGGGAAGTGGAGAATTTATAGACGAGGAGGAGGCCCACGGGCTCGTCGTTCTCTTTCTTCTCGTGACGTTGACGACGAAGTGACTGAGAGAGAGAGAGATACAACAAAGGTGTAGGAGAGAAGTAGATATAAATGAAATGTACGTGAAATTCGCGTGAAATGAAGGGTGGATTTGTCGGATCATATATTTTTAAATTTCAAACAACTCGCCTTTGCTAAACCCACCTCTTTCTCGTCCTCGTCCATAAACTCAAAAAAAATTCATTCGACATAATTGCAAAAAAGTTAAGAAATATGTCTGGTCATGTCATTTTGATCAGCACCCAATTTCTGGTACTCAAACATAACCGTTTTTCAACCAAAAAAAAAAGACGTAACCATTTATTACACTCCAGATCACTCATAAGTTTCCTTATCAATGGATACAGTAATGATACACACACATCTCTATTTTAGAGCAATTTGCCTTACCCTCAGTACCCATGACAAAATAGGATTGCCTGTTGCAACAAAAATGGCGCTATTTGATACTTGTTTTCTTGATCATCAATATGCTTGAATTGGTACAATTGTTATGACCCTAAAATCTAGAATTGTATTCATAATATCATCTCCAAATTTTCAACATAGCTCTTTCAGGCCCCAAACTCTTATTGGCATTGATGATCGAGCTAGAGATTACCGGTGCTCTTTTAGACTCTAGATTTTACTATGTTGATAATACATCTCGAATTTGAGCTCGTAAAGGAAATTTGATCCAAGCGAATTTCCTAATTTACGTAGATTTCTTAAAGGGGTATAAGATGGAGATTTAATCGATTATTACACATTAGAGCAAACATGATGAGTTTTACAATTTGATTTTTGTTATCCTGAGTGAGTTCTCCGTGAGAGATATACAATTTTGGGTTTGCTTTGGTATAATCTAGGGTTGGGATACTGTTAAGCGCTTGAGCAATCACAAACTTCGTATTCTCTAGATTCGTAGTGGGCTTTGCCGGGTGGTTGTGCCATGGTCTAACACTGACTCTTGGACCAAACCCCGCAAATTTCTGGTTTACTTAGTTGATTTCTCTAGTGATTTCTATTTCTCATTTTAGACTTGAATTGCAAGATCCGTTAACTTCAACGTCATTTTCACAACAATTATAGTTTCTATAGTTGATTTGGAGTTTTGTTAGTCTGATCACTATTTGGAAAAGTTGTGCTCACAATTATGTCTAGAGCGAGAGTTGAAATTTAGAAGTTCAACAAGAGTGAACTTTGGGCTGTGGATCATTAAGATGCGTGCATGTTAACAACCTAGGATTTGGCAAAGAATGCGTTGGATGGCAAAGATAAACTTCCAAAAACGATGAAACAAATTGATAAGGTAGTGTTGATGGAGAAGGCGAAAAGCATAATTCTATTGAATATGTTGGATAAGGAAATTGATTGAAGTGGCCAAAGAGAAGATGCCGCAACATTGTAGGCAAAACTCGAGACACTTTATCTAATTGAGGATTTGAATAATCGTTTGTATACGCTGAAAATGATGTTTCAATTCAAGGTGGTTGAAAGCACATCCACAAGAGTTTAACAAACTCATGATTAACTTGAAGAACATTAATGAGGTATTGCCTAGTGAGAAATAAGAATGTGTTGTGGGCATCTCTGCCATATTCTTTTGAACAATTTGCCAATTTATTGCTACAGAAGTGCGCTACAATTATCAAGGAAGAGGTATAGTCCGTCTTATTTTCTAAGGAATGGCAAAAAAGGTTGAGAAGATAAATTAGCGCAAGATAAACGTTTGGTTATCCGGGGTAGAGATGCATACTGAGAGTCTGGAAGTAACACATTAAAGAACAACTCTAAATTGAGGTGGTGAACCCATATCCTATTTTTCTCTCATTCAATGTTAGAGTAGTGTTTGACAAAAAAAAATGTTAGGGTAGCTGTGGTGGACTTTGATTGCCCGAGCCCTCTGGCCCAAGTTTAGCTTGGGTCTTCCCATGAATAAAAGGAATGATAAAATATCTTCCGAATTAGGTTGGTTTTAGCTCAACACTAATTGGGTCTGGTCGAGCCTGACACTATCCGCTTGGCTGGCAATCACGCAACAAGCTCTAAGAAAGATTGTCCAATGCGATGCATTTCGACGTGAGTCTCGACTTATAAATCACTTTACGAATTTTCTTTGCTCCAAGGTGCGACTTGAGATTTTATTACATTCTTTACTTAAAGCACTTATGGCATATTTGGTACGAAGGATAGATCCCTTGCTTATTATGGTTGTGGTATATTTGGTCGGGAGGATAAATCCCTTACTTAAGGTAATCATGGCGTGTCTGGTACGGAGGATTATCCTTTTATCTTGCCACCTGCATCATCATCGCCTTCCGTAAAAGCAAGGCACCTCTGTTTTTTTGTTCATCTACCAGAGAATAATAAGGGCAATTATGGAGGTAAACAGAGAGAGCTGGAGGCAGAGCTAGGCAAGCACAAAGGATCGTAGATTATAAGCAATCGCTGGAGAAAACGGAACTATTCAAAAAGGCCAAAAAAGTGCAATACAGGTCCCAGCTGCTCTCTAGATGTATGCTGCGGACCATTGAGGGAGAGAGTCTTTTTTTTTTTCAACAATATATGGTAGTCAAACCTCACACTTGAAACTAAACATATCCACCCCCAACCCCTACTGAGATGGCGGGGATTCAAACTCCCCACCTCCCATTTTTCACGTGGAAAGAGTGGCCACTAGAGCAACCCCCAATGATTAGAAAGAAGTTTGTTTGCAAGCTGAGCATGCGTAACATTTAGCCAAAATATTAATTCCTCCATGGTGACTAATAGAGGGTAAAAAGCAGATGGGTCAGTCCTCCTCAAAACATAATGGTAGCTTTAGTGCAATAGTTAATATCTCATTAATCACTTAGGTTGCATTTAGCACAGCTTTGGGAATGGATTTTGGGTGTCTAAAGTATTTTAGGCACCATTTGTTTCGCGAAAAATGAAGGATTTAGAAAAACATTTTCTAAAAATAATTGTTCATATTACTTGATATAATTAGACGATGATAAATATTTTCATTATCGACAACAATTCATATCTAAACATTTTTGTGGACGATGAAATTTTTCGTTCATTCAATTTTGTGAGCGACATAACGATCATTTTTAAAAAAATATTTCTCAAATCCTTCATTTTCCGTAAAATAGACGCATCCGAAGTAAAAGTTAGTACATTGGGCTAAAATCTTTTGGACCGCTTTGAATGGAAGCTAGTGATTAGCATAAGCAAAGCCCAAAAGCCAAGGTAGGTTTTCGCTTGCTTTGGCTCTGCAGCATTTTCAGAAAAGCGCTTTTCGAGGATTAATGAAATTTTTTCAGTCACCTTTCTTGCCCTCAAAAACTAACTAAAATTTTGTTCTTACCACCAATTGCCCTCTGCATACTGCAAACTCAAGTAGTTGTGCGCGCCCTCAAACCAATGGCCTTAGGTCTCGTTGGCGACGTCGCTATGACCACCCAAGTGGCCATCAACTTGGTCGCCGAAGTTGTTGGGATTTTGGCTTCCAACTCCCATAAAATTGAATGAAAAGTGTGTGGGTGAAAGTGTCCCACATAGGGTAGAAGAGAGATGGAAGATGGGTTCAAATAGTTGAGCCTCACAAATGGGTTTGGGCCCCAAGGGGTACCCCACTTTTGTGGAAGAGAGAGGACTTACGTCAAACTAGGTCGGTCCACCCCCCGCGCCACTGCCACCGTCCAGCCGGCTCGGTTCAGTTCCCTCTATCGGTTTTTTATTTTTTCTGAACAGACACGATGTTTAGAATTTATTTATTTATTATTATTTTTTTGGACAAGCAAACATGTCTGTTCGTGAGGTTCGGTTTGCCCGAACGAAAAATCGAAGCCCTTCGTGACTGTTCACGAACCGAACTGGTTCAAGCGAACCTTCGCTACTGTTCACGACCTTGAGTGGGAACCACCGTCGACCTTTCACTCTCACAACTCTTCAATTTTGCCATATACATATATCCGAATGATTTAGTTCGGAGAGAGACACTTTGTGGCATTTTGCATTCACGCGAGACATTTTCCCGACGCACTAGAGACATTTTTCACTTCATCATTATCATTTCTTGTGCGATTATTTTGCAAAATTGCGTTCGAAGGAATCCTCTGAATACGTACCACTTCGGAGGAACGAGATCCGTTCTATCCCGGGAGACGATTGTCCTATATCCTCGGGTACTGATTGAGGGGCCAAATTGGTCTTCTCATATTTGATTTCAATTTATGGTATACGAACATAGCCAACTACAATCTTAAGACGAATTTTCTTCGGTTTTGTTCGTATACCAACATTTTGTTCATTGAGTTTTTCTGTCAAATATCGGATTGCCATTCCTTTAAATCGAACCTTTGTTGTTCGTATGGTCACTTAGTTTTTGACGAATTTCTATCACATCGTTTAATTCTGCTTGTGTCGAAATTCTATTACAATATTCAGAAATTTTCGTATTCAGAATATGATTCTGTTCATACAATTTTTCGTTACAACTTTTCGATTCTATTCGTGAATAGATTTTTCGTTTCTCTTTATATTAAAATTTCTAATTCTGTTCATGAACAAACGATTCTGTTCGTAGTCATATATTACCGATTTTTTTTCGTGAATATATTCTGTTTTTATATTTCAGAAATGGCTTCGGCTTCGACTCCAGTTAACCCTATTCCGAATCATGGAGAAAAGCCAGAAAAGTTTAATGGTACGGATTTCAAGAGATGGCAACAAAAGATGTTGTTCTATCTCACGACCTTGAACTTGGCTAGATTCCTCAATGAGGATGGTCCTAAATTGGACGTTGGAGAGACAAATAAAGAAAAGTTGGCTGCTGTTGATGCATGGAAGCATTCCGACTTCCTATGTCGCAACTATGTTCTCAATGGTCTGGACAATACTCTTTATAACGTCTATAGTCCGCTAAAAACGGCTAAGGAGTTATGGGATAGTCTGGACAAGAAATACAAAATCGAAGATGCCGGATTGAAGAAATTTATTGTCGGTAAATTTTTGGACTTCAAGATGGTTGACTCAAAGACCGTCTTAAGTCAGGTTCAAAAGCTTCAAGTGATTATGCATGATATTCATGCTGAAGGAATGACTCTAAGTGAGACATTTCAAGTGGCTGCATTCATTGAAAAACTGCTACCATCCTGGAAAGATTTCAAAAATTATCTCAAACACAAGAGAAAGGAGTTGTCACTTGAAAACTTGATTGTTCGGTTGAGGATTGAGGAAGACAATAGGCTGTCTGAGAAGAAAGTTGGGAAGAACCTAGAGGTTTCAAAGGCCAATGTTGTTGAAGAAGGATCGAAACCTAACAAGAAGAGAAAAATGCCTAGCAAGTCTGGAGAGGGATTCACCCAAGGCCTGAAAAAATTCGTTGGCAAGTGCTTCAACTGTGGCAAGTTTGGACATCGAGCCAAAGACTGCAGAGCCAAAGACTGCAGAGCCAAAAAAAGACAGAAAACTCAGGCTAATGTAGTGGAAGAAATTTCCAATGGTGTTGATGATATCAATCTAACTGCTATGATATCCGAGTGTAATATGGTGGGAAACCCCAAGGTGTGGTGGATTGATATTGGAGCAACTCGTCATATTTGTGCAAACAGATCGATGTTCTCGTCCTACACAACTGTGGGTGGTAATGAAAAACTTTATATGGGTAATTTATCAACCTCTAAGGTTGAAGGTGTCGGAAAGATTGCTCTAAAGATGACATCTGGGAAAGTTGTGACACTAAATAATGTACTACATGTGCCAGACATACGCAAGAATTTAATGTCCGGATCTCTTCTTAGCAAGAATGGTTTTGAGCTGGTGTTTGTGTCTGATAAGTTTGTACTCTCCAAGAATGAGATGTATGTGGGAAAGGGTTATCTGAGTGATGGTTTGTTCAAGATGAATGTAATGACTGTTGTACCGAATGATGTTATAAATAAAGTTATTTCTGCTTATGTGCTTAAGTCTCCTAATTTATGGCATGCTAGATTAGGACACGTTAACTATAAGTCAATAAAGAAATTAATGAATATGGGACTGTTGCCGAATTTTGACTGTCCAAGTGAGAAATGCCAAGTGTGTGTTGAATCTAAATTTTCTAAACCTCCTTTTCATTCTATAAATAATAGAGTCTCAGAACCTTTAGATTTAATACACACAGATATATGCGATATGAAATCAATACCGTCAAGAGGTGGTAATAAGTATTTTATTACTTTTATAGATGACTGCTTGAGGTATTATTATGTCTATTTGCTTAGTAGCAAAGATGAGGCTGTGAATGCTTTTAAAACTTATAAGTCCGAAGTTGAAACTCAGTTGAACAAGAAAATTAAAATCATAAGGAATGACAGAGGAGGTGAATATGAATTTCCTTTTGAGGAAATTTGTACTGATTTTGGTATCGTTCACCAAATGACTGTTCCTTATGCACCACAATCTAATGGAGTGACGGAAAGGAAAAACCGGTCTTTAAAGGAAACAATGAATGCATGGTTGAATAGTTTCGGTTTACCACAGAATTTGTGGGGGAAGCTGTTTTGACGGCGAATTTTATTTTAAATAGAGCACCCCACAGAAAGACACAACAAACTTCCTATGAGAAATGGAAAGACAGAATGCCTAACTTGAATTATCTCAAAGTGTGGGGGTGTTTGGCTAAGGTTGCGGTTCCTAAGCCTAAGAAGGTTAAGATAGGACCAAAGACTGTTGACTGTGTTTTTATCGGATATGCTCAGAATGGCAATGCATATCGTTTTCTTATTCACAAGTCAGAGATCCCAGATATACATGTTAATACGATAATTGAATCAAGGGACGCTTTGTTCTTTGAAAATATATTTCCGTATAATATAGTACATGAGCCAATTGATAATAATAAGAGGTGTCGAGATACTATATCTAGAAGTGATCCAATGGAGGATGAACCTAGACGTAGTAAAAGACAAAGGACTTCCATGTCTTTTGGACCTGATTTCTTAACGTATCTATTGGAGAATGAGCCTCGGACATTCAAAGAAGCTGTGATATTGCCAGAAGCCTCGTTTTGGAAAGAAGCTATCAATAGTGAAGTTGAATCCATCTTGTCAAACCATATATGGGAATTGGTTGACCTTCCTCCTGGTAATAAATCACTACAATGCAAGTGGATTTTCAAGAGGAAAATGAAAGCGGATGGTGCCATTGATAAATATAAGACTAGGCTTGTAGTAAAAGGATACAAGCAACGAGAAGGTCTTGATTATTTTGATACTTATTCATCTGTTACTAGAATTACATCTATAAGGATGCTAATTGCTATAGCAGCGGTATATAAGCTTGAAATCCATCAAATGGATGTGAAAACAGCCTTCTTAAACGGGAATTTGGAAGAAGAAATATATTTAGAACAACCCGAAGGGTTCATTGTTTTGGGACAAGAGCAGAAAGTATGTCGGCTTATCAAGTCACTCTATGGATTGAAACAAGCACCAAAACAATGGCATGCTAAATTCGACGAAGTCATGTTGTCGAATGGTTTCAAGATTAATGAGTGTGATAAATGTGTGTATGTTAAGAACGCTCATAATGGTTTTGCCATTTTGTGTTTATATGTAGACGACATGCTTATAATCGGCAGCGATAGTGAGGTTGTTAAGGCGACCACGCTCCTCGGTTCCAACACAATGCTTTCCTCCTCTCTCTTTCGCTCTTCAACATCTTTCCCTCTCTCTATCCTGAAGGCAAACCCGCGAGGGAAGTGGAGTGAGTGGAGTATTTATAGACGAGGAGACGGACCACGGCCCCGTCCTTCTCTCTCTTCTCGTGACGTTGACAACGAAGTGACGGAGAGAAAGAAAGAGATAACAGATGGGTAGGTGCGACGTAGATAGTAATGAAATGCTAGTGAAATTCGCGTGAAATGAAGGATGGATTAAAACACTTCGCCTTTCCTAAACCCACCTCTTTCTCATCCATAAACTCTAAAATTAATTCATTCCACATAACTTCAAAAAAGTTAAGAGATATGTCCAGTCGTGTAGTTTTGATCAGCACCCAATCCCCTGTACTTAGACATAACAATCACTCATGAGTTTCCTCATTAATGGATACAGCAGAAATACAAGCATCTTCATTTTGGAACAATTTGCCTTGCCCTCAATTCCCATGACAAAAAAGGATTGCCTATTGTGTAAAAAATGGCACTACTTGATATTCGTCTTCTTGATCATCATATGCTTGAATTGGTACAATGGTTACGACCCTAAATTCTGGAATTGTATTCGTAACAATGCACAGAGAGTAGTAAGGCATTTAATGGGAAAAAGTGTTACTTGTGAAGTAGTAGGTATCGAAATAGTTCAGATTAAAACGCACGATGGAGTAGTGAAAATATTGACAGACATAAAGCATATACAGATCTAAGAAAGAATCTTGTCGCGTTAAGTGCTCTTAACGGCTTGGATATCATATCTCCACTTAAGATGGAGATTTGAATGTCACTTGAGGTGTGCTTATTGTAATGCAAGGAGACAAATTGCGGGTCCTATATCCACTAGGGAAAGACAATGATGAGCTCATTTATTAAATTCTATAAGGCTTAGGTCAAGACACGATACAGTTGTGACATATGAAATTCAGATACACGAGGTCATCAAACTAGGAATCCGAACTTCTGTGAACACTACTACATGCGCAGGTAGTGGAAAGTGAAGTTTAGTACGACAGTTCATCGAACCTCGGAGTTTGTGGGCTGTATATCAATTATGTTGTGAATAGTGTTGGAATTTCTTCCAAATGTTGTTCGCCATTGTTTCAACATTCCTCGGTAGAACTACACTTGCAGCCGTGGATGAAGGAACAGTTATGGGCAAAAGAAATATCTACCTTAATTTTCTTTATGTCCATATTATGTCGTTCCTACCACTGCAAAAAAATAAGGTTTTAGCGACGAATTTTGCGATGAAAAATTTGGCAAAATTCGTTGCTAAACGAATTTGCGACGGAAAAAAATCCGACGCTAATTCGGCGTCGCAAAATTTAGCGACGGAAAATATCAATTTTCGTCGCTAATTTGCGACGAAAAAAAATTCATCGCAAATTAGCCACGAATTATATTCGTCGCAAAATTCGTCGCTAATTGTCCGTCGCAAAATTCATCGCAAATTAGCTACAAACTGTATTCGTCACAAATTAGCCACGAACTGTATTCGTTGCAAAATTCGTTGCTAATTATTCGTGGCAAAATTCATCGCAAATTAGTCACGAACTGTATTTGTCGCAAAATTCATCGCTAATGTGCCACGAAATTTTTTTTTGGTCTCTAAATTGCAACAAAATGTTTTTTTTGGTCTAAAAATTGCGACGAAATGTATTCGTGGCAAAATTTGTCGCTAATTTTTTATGAATTGTTTTTTGGTCATTAATTTGCGATCAACTGATCCATGGTGAAATTCGTCACTAATTTGCCATCCCAAATTTTGACTTTTGCCACAGACGTCGGTCCGGAATGGATTTAGTGATGATTTTTTATTAATTATTTAGCGACAAAGTGTGCAACGAATATTGTTTACGGGCGATTTGGATTTTAAATCTAATTAAAAGAAAAATTAATTTCTAGAATTTATATTTAACATTGATTAAATGATTGAGTAACTGCAACTCCAACGGGCTCAGCGCGGCGGTTGGCACAACGGTCAGCCAATGAGCAAGGCCTCGGCACGGTCGTTGACATAGCCCTCGGCCACGGGCTAGGTGCTCAGCCACGGCAAGGCAAGTGGCCGAGCGAGCAGGGTACGGCGACGAGCGACGGCTTGAGCGGCCAGGCGACAAGTGGGCAAGCGGCATTGCCTGGAAGCGGCCAGGCGAGCGGCGAGTGGCCGAGGTAGTGGCTGGGACGACAGTAGGCTCGGCCAGGCGAGCGCGACGACGGTGACGGCGAGCTGGGCGAGCGAAGACGGCGACGAGCGGCTGCTGGGGGATGACGACGACTGTCACGCCCTGAACCCCACGGGCGCGCGACACCCCGCTACGGTCGTTGAGATGCGATGTCCCATAACTCGTCGCCGACCTTTCATTTTATCTTTTAATTACGCATGCGGAAACGAACACAACAATCCCCGGACAAACAACAAATATGGATAGTCAGGAAAACAAATCACAACAGTCAAACAACACTATTTTAATTTTCACTTGATTAACCCCTGAAAATATTCTTACAAGCCCACTCCGGGCATTTTCCACAAAAAGCCAGCAAAAGACAAAGGCTACGGTTAATCTACTTCATCAACAGGTCGAACTCCAAAAACCAGCTTCCAAACACCCTGAACCAAGCCGGGTGCACCAACACGCTAAGGGCCTCAAAAAGGGGTTAACAACAACAATGAGACGAAAGTTTCAATAAGTTAACGGCCTAAGCCCCGCTTAGGAGGCCAACTCGCACGGGAATCCCTAATCAGACAACATAACATCAACAGCACATTAATAAACAACCACATGCATTCTTACCTCGCCTTGATACACACGTTGATGAAATGCATTTGTCACATACTCGAAGCATTTAACGGGATTTTCCATGCATTAATGCAACACAGTCGCGCGTGTCTCGATTATAAGGCAAAACCCGCTTGGGCACGTCCCATACCATGCCTAGCAGTTTCTACCCCATAATCAAGTACTATGCATCGCACGTATTCCAATTATTACGCCCTCTCAGGGCCACTACACATCAAGCGATCTGTAGCAAGATGGCAGTCTACCAGTATAATCGGGCTCCGTCCCGCTCCGTCGGGCACGGCTACGTCAAACGATCTACAGTAAGACGGCATTCCAATACGGCAACATCAAACGATCTACAGTAAGATGGTATCTCGTAAGGAGCATCAAGTTCGGCCTCGGGCCGCGGCAAGGCATCCGAGGTATCGGTACTCCAGATAATCCCCAGGCATCCGACAAATCGGATATTGTCAAGCGATCTACAGCAAGAACTCGATAAATCAGGCATCGTCAAGCGATCTACAGCAAGACGGCTCCGACGTGTGACCAAACGAGCACACAAGCATTCCGGCCAATTATTATCTTTTCAATTAGCCCATGCATCCATGAATAGTGCTCATATTAATGCCATACAATAATATCACATGGTCACACATGCAACAATCAATCAATTTCGCAAGTTTCGATAATGACATAAGTATTAACCGTAAAATACCACTATCCATTCTGGCATAACAATAAAAGAAAATAATTTAACGCCTATAATCTCGTAAAGTTTCTTGAAAACTTCCGATCAAAAATAAATTATCATAAAAATAATTTTATACGATAATTCACGGTATAAACGCTAACATTCAAACCAGAAATAATAATTTGAAATTACAAATTTTCCGAAATAATAAATAAATAAATTCGGAATTTAATTATTTAATAATATCCTAAAATAATTTATTTTTCCAAAATTCAAAATATTTTCTTGAATAAAAATTATTCAAATCATTTTCTAAATACGTCAATTTATACGGCAAAATCCAACATTGGCATCATAGTTGACGTTAGAAAATTTTCCGAAAATAATAATATTTAATTTTCGGAAATTAATTATTTAATAATAAAATAATAATATTTAATTCGGAATTAATTTATTAAATAATAAAATAATATTTAAAATTTCGAAAATAAATGATTTAATAATAATAATAATCAATAACAATAAACTAATCAATAACTTATACCCTAAACACAATTAATTAAACACTAACCCATAATTAACACATAATCCTAACTAAACAAACTTAATATTAACCCAAACACTACTTAAACTACCCTAAGCAAGTTTAACACCCAAAACGAGGGATTAGGGGTTAACTTACACCACTAACGACGGAAAAGGCGCGAGAATGGCGGCGGCGACGAGGGCAGTCCGCGGCGGTTCCGGTTCGGACTCGGCGGCCGGCGAACGACAGCGAATGGCGAAGGACAGCCGCTGTGGGGCTAATCCGGCGCGGCTTGGGCTATTCCGGGCGGAGCTGGCGGCTGGTGGCGGTGTCCCGGCAGCCGGGACAGCGGCGGTGACGTCCGGGACGGCGGCGGGCGGTGGCGAGCTCGACCGGACTCGCGGCGGAAGTGGACGGCGACTGGGCGAAGGGCGAGCTCGGCTAGAGGGGAGTCGGGATGGCGGTTGGAGGTGAGCGGCGGCGGGCGTGACTAGCGAGAGGCGCGGCTCGCGCTTGGCCCGAACAGGCCAGCGACGGGGGGCTGTGGGGGCGACGGCGGAGCGGCGGCTGAGGGCGACGACGCGCGGCGACAACGAGTTGTCGTACGCACGCGACGGAAAGGGAAAGAGGAAGGAGAGAGCAGTCGATCGGGGAAGGTGGCCGGACGGACGACGCGACGGCTAGGCGAGTGGCGACACCAAGCGGACGGCGAATGGAGGCTGGGCTGGTTGCCAGTGAGGCGTGGCTGGCGGCGCAGCAAGAATGAAAGCCCGAAGAAGTCACGGCGTCGAGGAAGCCAGCGAAGGAGGAAGAAGAGAGAAGGGGAAGAAGACAAAAAGGAAAAAGAAAAAGAAAGAAGAAAAAGGAAGAGAGAGAGATAGGTAGGGGAGTAGGTGGGGGGGGAGTGGTCAGACACCCAAAGGAGAGGGGGAGCCGGGGGAAAAGAGGGGGAGGAGAGAGAGAGAGAGAGAGAGAGAGAAAAGTCAAATCGCAATAATCGCGATCCAAAGGACACGTTTTAAACCCAAAAACGATCCGACGGTCCCCGAAAAATCCTAATTAATAATTTTAGGATTTGGCCAAAATTGTGTTAATAAAAACACACTGTGAGGGTGGTCTACTAGTCCAAATTTGCACCCGGTCAAAAATTCACTTTTCACATTCTCCGGGCAATATCGAGGTTGGCAATAATAATATCGACACCGTCCAACTAAATTCTTTCCGGAATTCCGAGAAATTCAACACCAAAGTTCGGGCTCTAAATAACGGCCAAATTCGATCGAATGCGATTCTAGCGAAATCTCAATTTTAAAAATAATAACCGGGAGTGATCAATTCCCGGGCGAGATTTTACTATAAGCACACTAACGAATTACACGTTTTATAAATCCCAAAAATAGGTCGAAATTCGAAATGTCACAACTCTTCCCCCTTACAAAAATTTCGTCCTCGAAATTTACAATCCAACCCAATTACTCAAACAAATGGGAGTATTGGTGTCGCATCAACTCTTCGTTTTCCCATGTTGCACCTTCAGTTCCATGGTGCTCCCAAATCACCTTGACCATCGAAATTATTTTGTTCCGCAACACTCGTTCCATTCTGTCATCAATCCTAACCGGCCTTTCCACGTACAACACTCTGTCGTCTACTTCAATATCTTCATAATTCAGCACGTGGGTCAGGTCCGGTTCATATTTTCTTAGCATGGACACATGGAATACGTTGTGAACTTGAGACAAATTGAGCGGTAGTGCAAGACGGTAGGCCAGAGTACCGATTCTCTCTAAAACCTCGAATGGACCCACGTACCTCGGGCTCAACTTTCCTTTCTTGTCAAACCGTGATATTCCTCTCATCGGTGACACTTTGAGGAAAACGTGGTCTCCCACTTAAAATTCCAAGGGCCTACGTCTCTGCTTTGCATAATTCTTTAGGAGACTTTGGGTAGTCCGTAGCCTATCCCTAATGACTTTAAGAGCATCTGACCACTGTTGCACCAACTCGGGTCCCGAAATCCTTCATTCTCCAACTTCGTTCCAACAAACTAGAGTCCTATAGGGTTTGCCATAAAGCGCTTTGAAAGGTGCTCTTTTGATACTCTGCTGATAACTGTTGTTGTACGCGAATTCAACAAGATGTAACTCTTCTTCCCAACTCCCTTTGAAATCCAGAACACAAGCTCGCAGCATATTCTTGAGAGTTTGAATCGTTCTCTCGGATTGTCCATCTGTCTGCGGATGAAAAGCAGTGCTGTACTGCAGCATTGTTCCCATGGCGCCTTGAAGACTCTTCCAGAACGTAACGGTGAACTTGGGGTCTCGATCTGACATGATTGTCACCGGCACACCATGAAGACGAACTATATGCCTCATGTACAACTCAGCATACTTGTCCATGGCAAAATCCTTTCGCATCGGAATAAAATGAGCAGACTTTGTGAGTCTATCTACCACGACCCAGATGGAATCATTACCTCTTTGACTTCTCGGTAGGCCCATCACGAAGTCCATCGTGACATGCTCCCATTTCCATTCTGGTATTTCCAGCGGTTGCAATAGTCCACCAGGTTTACAGTGTTGAGCCTTCACCTATTGACACGTTAAACATCTAGTCACATGCTTGGCAATATCTCCTTTCCTGCCATTCCACCAATAATATTGGCGAAGATTCTGATACATCTTTGTGTTGCCCGGGTGAATATTGTAGTTACTGCGATGAGCTTCCGCTAAAATTTCCTCCTTCAGTCTTTCATCATCGGGCACACACAACCGTCCACAAAACTTCAAAATCACATTCTCGGATACTTGAAAGTCAGGTTTTCTCTTACCTGCGTCCATTTGCAGAATCTTTTGCAATTCAGGATCCGAAGGTTGCGTTGCTTTAATCCTGGTTTGCATTTCAGGCTCAATCCTGAGAGTAGCCATTAAACTTGAGAGGTGACTCACCTCAAACTTGAAATCCGAGTCCCGAATTCTTTCAAGCAAAATCCATTCTTGAACCATTATATGCACAATCGAGGACTTTCGACTTAACGCGTCAGCTACCTTATTAGCCTTACCCGGATGATACGAAATGTCACAATCATAGTCCTTAAGCAGCTCCATCCATTTACGCTGTCTCATATTCAATTCTTTCTGCGAAAACAAATACTTTAGACTCTGATAATCCGTATAGATATGAAACCTTTCTCCGCACAGATAATGTCTCCAAATCTTAAGCGCAAATATGATAGCAGCCAATTCCAAGTCGTGCGTCGGATAATTTAATTCGTGTGGTCTTAACTGTCGGGACGATATGCCACAACTCTTCCATATTGCATTAAAACACATCCCAATCCTTTGTATGACGCGTCGCTATAAATCTCATATCCCCCTGAACCAGACGGTAAGGTTAGAACAGGCGCAGTAGTTAGCTTCTGCTTAAGCTCTTGAAAACTACGCTCACACTTATCCATCCATTCGAATTTCATGTCCTTTTTCAGTAATCGCGTCAAGGGCATAGCTATAGCAGAAAACTTTTCCACAAACCTCCTATAATAGCCAGCCAATCCCAAGAAACTCCGAACTTTAGTTACCATCGTTGGTCTAGGCTAATTCATAACCACCTCAATTTTAGCCGAGTCTACTGAAATTCCTTCCCCAGAAATCACGTGTCCAAGAAAAGCCACTCGAGTTAACCAAAACTCGCATTTACTAAACTTAGCATACAATTTATGATCTCGAAGAGTCTGTAGCACTATCCTCAAATGCTGTTGGTGTTCTTCTAAACTCCTCGAATACACCAAAATGTCATCAATGAACACGATCACAAACTTGTCCAAATACTCCTTGAACACCCTGTTCATCAAGTCCATAAAAGCTGCAGGCGCATTTGTTAGACCAAATGGCATCGCGGTAAATTCATAATGTCCATAGCGAGTTCTAAATGCCGTCTTCGGTATATCTTCCTTTCGAATCCTTAACTGGCGATAACCTTTCCTTAGGTCTATCTTCGAGAATACCGAAGCTCCTTGAAGTTGGTCGAACAAATCATCTATTCTGGGCAACGGATACTTATTCTTAATCGTTATCTGATTGAGTTGTCGATAGTCGATACAAAGGCGTAACGACCCGTCCTTCTTCCTTACAAATAGGACTGGCGCTCCCCAAGGTGATGCACTAGGACGAATAAATCCTTTGTCCAACAATTTCTGCATCTGAACCTTTAACTCCTTCAATTCCGATAATGCCATTCTGTAAGGTGCCTTAGAAATCGGTTCTGTTTCAGGGGCTAACTCAATCACAAACTCTATTTCCCTTTCTAAGGGCAATCCAGGCAATTCTTCAGGGAAAACGTCTGAAAATTCTCACACCACAGCAATGTCTTGCATCATTGGTTCCTCTACCAAAGTGTCAACTACAGTCGCCAAATAGCCTTGGCAACCCTCATCCAATAACCGAGTGAATTCCAATGATGAGATTAAAGGGATCGAAGGTCCTCCTCGATTCCCGACAAACTCAAAACCGACACTTCCTACTGGCTCAAACTGTATCGTCTTACGATAGCAGTTTATCGTGACTCGTTGCTTAGTGAGCCAATCCATCCCAATAATCACGTCAAAATCAAACATCGTCAAAACAATCAAGTCTATGCTGTCCTCACGACCACCAACAGATAACTTGCAACTAGTACAGCCTACTGTAGACATTATGCTATCCTTTAAAGGGGTAGAAATACTATAGACTACTCCCAGCGGTCTCGGACTTAACCTCACTAATTCTACAAACTGCTTAGCCATAAACGAATGCGTAGCTCCAGGATCAAACAAAGCATAGGCAACATGGTCGTGTAATGAACCGTACCTGTAATGACGGCAGGCGAGTCCTCCGGCTCCTTCCTTATGACAGCATAGACCCTTCCTTGCACTTGGGGTCGGTTGAATTGGTTCGGCGGGGCACTATTTGCAGGTTGTCCTACCTGCTGCATTGGTCTTTGCGCTCCCACGGCTTGGCGTGGACAGTCTTTGATATGATGGCCATGCTGGCCGCAACCAAAGCAAGCACCCGTCCTAGCAGGACACGGGACTGATCCATGGCGCCTTCCACAAAAGCGATAGGGGCCATTGTTGTTGTGTACCGGCTTTCTCACTCCACCTTTCTTGTTAGGAGGAATGGAAAATCTACCTCCCGCCATTGGTTTCTTTCCAAACCGATGGTTATCTTTGTTTGGCACAAACCGCGATCCAGACGCGGCTGTCTTCTCGGCCAAGTTCCTCTCTATCAGCTGTGCCCTCTCATATAGCTCATCATAGTCCTTCAAATTCAGGGGCACCAGTTGGTCCTTAATTTCAGGTTTCAGCCCATCCCTAAACCTCCTTGCCTTATCTACTAGGTCTTCAATCAACCTTGGGGCATACTGGGACAACTCAGCAAACCTTGCGTCATATTAGTCTACCGATAATTGGTTCTGCCGAAGATGTTGAAACTCATTCATCTTCTGTTCTCGAGCGCAATCCGAAAAGTACTTATTGTAAAAAGCTTCCACGAAGGCACCCCACACCCGGGCCGTACTTTCGGGAAATACCCTCCTCTGAATAGCTTTCCACCACGTACTAGCATTACCTTGCAATTGATAGATTGCCAGTGTCACCTTATCTTCATCTGTACATCTCAGCAAGGCAAAAACTTTTTCCAACTCCCTAATCCAAAGGGTTGCAGCCTTAGGGTCACCTACGCCAGTGAACTTGGGTGGCTTGAGCTTTAGAAATTGCTCCACCAACTTATGCATGGGCTGATTCCCATTTTCATTACCAGCTAACGGAACGTCTACAGGTACAGGTGCAGGTGCAGGCACAGCAGCGGCAGCGGCCGCGGCTTGGTTTTGAGCCTGCTGCCCTATTAAGGTCTCTAAGGCCTGCAGGATCCAGTCCAATCTAGGATCCCCTGGTGCTCTCCTTCTCGCACCAGCCTGACCTGGCACGGCCCTACTCCTAGGGGCCCTCGGTTCAAGATTGTCCATCTCGCAGGATCTTTACAGAAACCTGCTTTCCAATTCTAACAAGGAATTAGAATTTCTGAACAACCCGCTGAAAAACAAGAAAGCTAACAATCAAGCATAAGCATTTAGTGTCTTCCTAACTTATTATCCCCAAACCCATCACACCTTATCACTCCAGGTCTCGACCAAACTCGAATCGAGCTGTCCTTGCTCTGATATCAACTCGGGACGGTGATGTCACGCCCTGAACCCCACGAGCACGCGACACCCCGCTACGGTCGTTGAGATGCGACGTCCCAGGACTCGTCACCGACCCTTCATTTTATCTTTTAATTACGCATGCAGAAACGAACACAACAATCCCCAGACAAACAACAAATAGGGATAGTCAGGAAAACAAATCACAACAGTCAAACAACACTATTTTAATTTTTACTTGATTAATCCCTGGGAATATTCTTACAAGCCCACTCCGGGCATTTTCCACAAAAAGCCAGCAAAAGGCAAAGGCCACGGTTAATCTACTTCATCAACAGGTCGAACTCCAAAAACCAGCTTCCAAACACCTTGAACCAAGCTGGGTGCACCAACACGCTAAGGGCCTCAAAAAGGGGTTAACAACAACAATGAGACGAAAGTCTCAATAAATTAACGGCCTAAGCCCCGCTTAGGAGGCCAACTCGCACGGGAATCCCTAATCAGACAACATAACATCAACAGCATATTAATAAACAACCACATGCATTCTTACCTCGCCTTGATACACACGTTGATGAAATGCATTTGTCACATACTCGAAGCATTTAACGAGATTTTCCATGCATTAATGCAACACAGTTGCGCGTGTCTCGATTATAAGGCAAAACCCGCTTGGGCACATCCCATACCATGCCTAGCTGTTTCTACCCCATAATCAAGTACTATGCATCGCACGTATTCCAATTATTACGCCCTCTCGGGGCCACTACACATCAAGCGATCTACAGCAAGATGGCAGTCTACCAGTATAATCGGGCTCCGTCCCGCTCCGTCGGGCACGGCTACGTCAAACGATCTACAGTAAGAAGGCATTCCAATACGGCAATATCAAATGATCTACAGTAAGATGGTATCCTGTAAGGAGCATCAAGTCCGGCCTTGGGCCGCGACAAGGCATCCGAGGTATCGATACTCCAGATAATCCCCAGGCATCCGATAAATCGGGTATTGTCAAGCGATCTACAGCAAGACCCCGATAAATTAGGCATCGTCAAGCGATCTACAACAAGACGGCTCCGACGTGTGACCACACGAGCACACAAGCATTCCGGCCAATTATTATCTTTTCAATTAGCCTATGCGTCCATGAATAGTGCTCATATTAATGCCATATAATAATATCACATGGTCACACATGCAACAATCAATCAATTTCGCAAGCTTCGATAATGACATAAGTATTAACCGCAAAATACCACTTTCCATTCTGGCATAACAATAAAAGAAAATAATTTAACGCCTATAATCTCGTAAACTTTCTTGAAAACTTCCGATCAAAAATAAATTATCATAAAAATAATTTTATACGATAATTCACGGTATAAATGCTAACATTCAAACCAGAAATAATAATTTGAAATTACAAATTTTCGGAAATAATAATAAATAAATTCGGAATTTAATTATTTAATAATATCCTAAAATAATTTATTTTTCCAAAATTCAAAATATTTTCTTGAATCGAAATCATTCAAATCATTTTCTAAATACGTCAATTTATACGGCAAAATCCAACATTGGCATCATAGTTGACGTTAGAAAATTTTCCGAAAATAATAATATTTAATTTTCGGAAATTAATTATTTAATAATAAAATAATAATATTTAATTCGGAATTAATTTATTAAACAATAAAATAATATTTAAAATTTCGAAAATAAATGATTTAATAATAATAATCAATAACAATAAACTAATCAATAACTTATACCCTAAACACAATTAATTAAACACTAACCCATAATTAACACATAATCCTAACTAAACAAACTTAATATTAACCTAAACACTACTTAAACTACCCTAAGCAAGTTTAACACCCAAAACGAAGGATTAGGGGTTAACTTATACTACTAACGACGGCAAAGGCACGAAAACGGTGGCGGCGACGAGGGCGGTCCGCGGCGGTTCTGGTTCGGACTTAGTGGCCGATGAATGACGGCGAACGGCGAAGGACAACCGCCGTGGGGCTAATCCGACGCGGCTTGGGCTGTTTCGGGCGGAGCTGGTGACTGGTGGCGGTGTCCCGGCAGCCGGGACAGCGATGGTGACGTCCGGGACGGTGGCGGGCGATGGCGAGCTCAACCGGACTCGCGGCGGAAGTGGACGGCGACTGGGCGAAGGGCGAGCTCGGCTAGAGGGGAGTCGGGATGGCGGTCAGAGGTGAGCGGCGGCGGGCGTGACCGGCGAGAGGTGCGGCTCGCGCTTGGCTCGAACAGGCCAGCGACGGGGGGCTGTGGGGGCGACGGCGGAGCGGCGACTGAGGGCGACGACGCGTGGTGGCAACGGGTTGCCGTACGCACGCGACGGAAAGGGAAAGAGGAATGAGAGAGCAATCGGTCGGGGAAGGTGGCCGGACGAACGACGCGGCGGCTAGGCGAGTGGCGACACCAAGCGGACGGCGAACGGCGGCTGGGCTGGTCGCCGGCGAGGCACGGCCGGCGGCGCAGCAAGAACGGAAGCCCGAAGAAGTCACGGCGTCGAGGAAGCCAGAGAAGGAGGAAGAAGAGAGAAGGGGAAGAAGAGAAAAAGGAAAAAGAAAAAGAAAGAAGAAAAAGGAAGAGAGAGAGAGAGAGATAAGTAGGGGAGTAGGTGGGGGGGAAGTGGTCAGACACGCAAAGGAGAGGGGGAGCCAGCGGAAAAGAGGGGGAAGAGAGAGAGAGAGGGAGAGAGAGAGAGAGAAAAGTCAAATCGCAATAATCACGATCCAACGGACACGATTTAAACCCGAAAACGATCCGACAGTCCCCGAAAAATTCTAATTAATAATTTTAGGATTTGGCCAAAATTGTGTTAATAAAAACACATTGCGAGGGTGGTCTACCAGTCCAAATTCGCACCCGGTCAAAAATTCACTTTTCACATTTCCCGGGCAATATCGAGGTTGGCAACAATAATATCGACACCGTCCAACTAAATTCTTTCTGGAATTCCGAGAACTTCGACACCAAAGTTCGGGTTCTAAATAATGGCCAAATTCGATCGAAGATGATTCTAACGAAATCTCAATTTTAAAAATAATAACCAGGAGTGATCAGTTCTCGGGCGAGATTTTACTATAAGCACACTGACGAATTACACGTTTTATAAATCCCAAAAATGGGTCGAAATTCGGAATGTCACAGCGATGGCGTCAGGCGATGAGAAGGCAAGCGACGACAACGACGGTTGGCGGGCTAGCAACGGGGACAACGGGTTGGCGGTCTGGCGACGACAGGCTGGCTAGGACGGAGGGCACGATCAAAATAGGGGGGTCAGCGTTGTTGGCAACGGCATGCGGTAACTGGACGGCGGTCGAGGGCGGCACGGCGGCGTTGTAGGCGGTCGGACAATGCTGGGTGAGCAATTGGACGCAACGTGAGCGAAGGGCCATGCGCGCGCGAAGGGAAGAGGAAGACAGCTGGCCACGGGGGGAAAAGCATGGCGGCGGATGGTGACAACGATGGTGACAGGTGGTCGGATGAGAGCCAATGCAAGGTGGACGATGCGCGGCGACTGCTGGTCTGGGCGGAAGGTCGCACTCACGGTTGGCTCGGGGCAAGGCGCGGTCGAGGGGCGACGGCGGGGGCACGGCAGCGGGGTGGAGTTTGAAGGCTAGATGGCGACGCGACGGTGGGGGTCCCGTCAGTGAGTTGTAGGCGTAGCAGCGGACGTGCGCGCGAGAAGAAAGAAGAAGATAAGAAATAGAAAAAGGAAGAGAGAGAAGGGGGGAAACGGACAGAGGCGGAAATTTTTCTTTATTTTCTTGCGACGGATTTATTTTTCTATTGCAAATTTGCGACAGATTTATTTTCCGTCCCAAATTTGCGACGGATTCCAAAAATAAAGGGCATTTTCCAATCCGCCGCAAATTTGAGACAGATTCTAAAAATAAAGGGTATTTTCCAATCCGTCGCAACATTCGTTGCAAATTTGCGACGGATTTATTTTTCCGTAGCAAACTTGCGACGGATTCCAAAAATAAAGGGCATTTTCCAATCCGTCCCAAATTTGCGACGGATTTATTTTTCCATCGTAAATTTGTGACGGATTTATTTTCCATTGAAAATTTGCAATGAATTTTGCGATGGATTCCAAAAATAAAGGGTATTTTCCAATCCGTCACAAAATCCATTGCAAATTTGCGACGGATTTATTTTCCGTCGCAAATTTGCGATGAATTTTGCGACGGATTCCAAAAATAAAGTGCATTTTCCATTCCATCGCAAATTTGCGATGGATTTTGTGACGGATTCCAAAAATAAAGGGCATTCTTCAATCCGTCGCAAATTTGCGACAGAATTAGCGACGGAAGTGATCTTCGCGGCACATGGCACCCATTTTTTCAAATCCATCGCTAATTTGCAACGGAATTAGCAACAGAAATGTTTATATCGACCAATTTTTCAAATCTGTCGCTAATTCCGTCGGAACCTTGAGTAGATATGCTTCTACACTTTTACATACAATCACACATTACTCATATTTGACGAATTAGTAAATGTCATAATCTAATTCGTCTAAGGGCGACAGGTCTGGTGATGTTTTTTTTTTTTTTCACTAGAGCAGCTGAGGAATGTCAAACAACTATGGGAGGCTGTTGCGAAATGGGCCAATGTGACTAGTATTACGAACACTGTGGAGAAACATGACTGATGTGGATGTCGTTGTTATAAATAGACTCGATTGACGCTTTCTCAAATAACAATAGGGCTCTGATACCAAGTCAAAAATGTGATAAAAAAAATTAAGAGCAATATATATATCATTGTCAAATGAAGAGTACACGAACCTATTTATCGGTTTTATAGGATGACTATCTAAAAGGGAAAATATTAATTACAATCAATTAAAGGAAATATAGGGAATCTTCTAAATATTTCTCTAATAGAATGCATGCCCTCTATTCACTCATCATTTGGATGTAACCCTTTAGGAGTAATTCATCTAATTGGTTAGATCAAATTGGTTAGGTCTAAATAAGAATATCTCTTTTATATGATCTCCTATAGATATCCCCATATAGATACATTGACTTTACATTTCATGCATCCACCCGATTCCGATCTATTTGAAAATTGCTATAATTTATTTACCCATATATTTACGCATACGTAAGAGCTACATGCGGAGGAAACCGCCATATTCAACTAAATAGATATATGCGTTATCTATATCTAAATCTTGAAAAAAAAATAAGATAAGATTTGCACCTATCAAATCTAAAAAAGCTTATTTGGGACAAGAACATTTTAAGAGATTATCTAATATCTTGAATTTATAATAGATCTTCTTATCTAATTTGAATTTGTAATATCTAATCTCTCTTAGAATTGGACGTATAGCAAATCGTCCAATCTCTTTTGAATTTGAACTTGTGACAATCATCCAATTTAGTTTGAATTTCAATTAATAATTGTTAGTTTGCATTAGATTAATTACATTATGCAATATTTAGTTTGTCTTGTGATGGAGTATATTCCTTATGTAGTCCTCGTCCTTATTACGAGAGATTGAGACATGGTAATCATCGTGATTAGACTTAGAAGAACTTAGGTTTAGTTTTAGAACACTACAAAAAAATAAGGTTTTAGCGACGAATTTTGCGACAAAAAATTTGGCAAAATTCGTCGCTAAATGAATTTGTGACGGATTTATTTTTCCGTTGCTAATTTGCAACGGATTTATTGTCCACTGCAAATTTGCGACGGAAAATAAATCCATCACAATTTTGCGACGGATTTAGTTTCTGTCGCTAATTTGCGACAGATTTATTTTCCGTCTCAAATTCCGTCGCTAATTTTCGACGACTAATTTTCCGTTGCAAATTCCGTTGCTATTTTTGCGACGGATTTATTTTCCTGTTGCTAATTTGTGACGAATTTTTATTTCGTGGCAAATTCCGTCGCAAATTAACGAAGAAAACTTTTCGTCGCTAATTTGGGACGAATTTATTTTTGGTCGCAAATTAGCGACGAAAAATTTTCCGTCGCTAAATTCTGTGGCAAAATCCTTGTTTTTTTGTAGTGTGCTCCAACTAACTTCACCATTTTCTATGAATCTTGCATTATTAGTGATAAAGGTATTTGAAGTACGTTTGTTGTTTCGTTTTTTTCAAATGTTCACATTGAGAATCTAGAGATGACTTCAAATTTTGGCTAAAAATTTAGTTGTTAATTGAGTAAAAGCACAGTCGTTGCCTTCTTGCGGTCCTCGACTTATGCTCCCTATTGGCTCTCGGGAGTCGCCATTTCTTTAATGAGTAATTACAATAAAATAAAATAATTGACGTGATTAGAAAATAAACTGATTAATTGACCTGGACTTTTCGACCAAAAAAAACATTGACCTGGACTTAGCAAAGTGCTTGGTTGTTGCCTTCTATGCCATTTCATTCACTGCTTCAAGTGGGTCTTTCCTTTTCACTTTCAAGCATTCTTCCTCTGCACGTGCTTTGTCGTTGCCTCCTAGGCATTATGCGGTGGTCCTTCAATCTTTGATGCTGAATAGAGTCAACCACGTGAGCTGATATTATTTTAATTTATGCACCAGCAGTTTTGTTCACCTGTGCTAAGCATGGAAGGATATTTAACGATCATATTGTCGTCTTTTTTGGCCATGACGTTAATATTGTATCTAAAAGTAAGGAAAAAGAAGGAAAGGAAAGAAAGAACGTGTAGCAAGGGAAAAAGACTTGCGAAATAGATTATAGGAAATAATTAATCTAGAAGTATACCTGATCATCATGAGAATAACAGATTTTCGTAACGGTGAAAGTAATAGTTCTAGTAAAATTTTAGTTCCATTAAAGTTGAAAATAATATGGACATATAGCTCTCGAATCTGCTTTATTTGGGTTCTTCATCATTGATTGGGCTCGTCTCATCTATGCAAGAGCATTGAATACGATCAACACTACACTTGACGTTAAGGATCTGTGTCTTGACTTCTAGATCAAACCATCACTGCCTGCATATTTTCATACAACTCAACATTCAGCATCAATCAAAGCATATGATTAAAATTACCACGACTCTTCTGTTCACCAACGTAGCTCTAACCTCAATATAGCTCAAAATTTCAAGTGGGGAAATTGAATTTTAAGCTGATGCTAAGTGAATGAAAACAAAACGGTGTATGCCAACCAACTATTGTGGACCCTAGGATATGAACCCATAGAAAGAATTGAGTCACTCTGTCCAATTTTCTTCCTGGAAAAAAAAGAGAAGAAGAGATTTCATTGAACTTAAGATTAGATTTCAATGGAAACGTTTCGGTTTTCTTTTCCTTTTTTAAATTATTATCTTTTTTTCTCAGTTCGTGCTCACACTCTCTTGTCCTCTACACCATGGCCGGTGGCTGATTGATTATGACAATTTCTTCCAGGGAAACAAAATTAAAATCCGAGGATCCAAGTCCAATAGCTAGATTCCAAGCTCAACGCTGTCTCTCAACGTCTACAATTTTGTCTCGCTTACTTGAAAATAAAATCATACATAGAATTTCTTGAACAAAGACAAAATACTATTTTGACAGAACATTTTAACGACTTCCTTAGCTGGGCATTGACTACCATTTTGTGTCGCTTACTTGAAAATAAAATCATACACAGAATTTTCTTCAACAAATTCAAAATACTAATTTGACAGAAACATTTTAACAACTTCCTTGGCTGGGCCGTGTAATATATCATAAGGGAAAATATAAAGAGATTTCTCAATCATTGCCAACTGGAAGTAGTTTCCCGATTTGCTGCAGGTTCTCGGATTCACAGAACAAGTTTTGGGAATCTAAAGATTTTCACACGCTTCTGTTCGAAAGAAGTCGCTCTAGGAAGGCGTATGATTTTTGCAATGCTGCATGTCTAGTATCAATCTCCCAATTAGCGTATGACATGATGTGTTTTGGTAGTAGTACCTCTTATTGTCACATCCATGACCCTTGGCATAAAAGAGAAGGACCAAAAGCAGACAAGACACACGAACACACATCAACCCCAATCGAATTCGTCATCTTTCTTTACATCTCCGGTACCTTTCTATTTCAAGCATTTTTTTTTTATTTCCATGTACTTTTCGTTTCTGTGTGATGTCTTTGGTTATTGCCTTTTAATGCAATTTACTTTTCGTCGCACTTAGATCGCAATTTCATCACGCCATCAAACCTCCATTCGTGTATTTGGCTCGAGTGTGTAATAGTGGAACGATTTTGTTCTCTCCCCAATATGTCTACTATTAATCTCCCAATTGGGGTGAGATTTTCTCCATATGTTGGTCCCCTTGTACAAGGTAGAGAATGTGTGATTTTTTCCTTGATTTTTCTTTTTTTAATAGAAAGAGATTCCAGAAACATAGTTGATTGAGGTTTAAGAGGAAGAATAAAGTGTTGTGAATAAGTAGTGTCAGCACGCCAATTAAGGGATAATTTCACAAAGTAAACCCAAAACAGCTTTCAACCTCAAGCTTTTATTTATTTTTTATTATATGAGGAATCTCACGGTTTTTTTAAGGAAACCGGCTGAACAATTTAACCGGTTTCCTTCAGAAATTGAAAGGCTCGGAAGGCACCGTCCCTTTTTTAAGAAAGACGGTGCCATTTTTTTTTTGGGTCGAAACAAGATCATTTCATTTCATCAAGATGAGCTTCAGCACATACAAGGTTTCAAAGGGTTACGAAAGGATTAAAGACCCAATTATAGAGCAAAAATTTACACATTTGAGTTTTAATAATCCAGTTTGCCACCTGATTTTCTTTTCTATTATAGTGGGCTAAAAGAACATTAGGTAAATGGGCTAGTAGAAGTTTGCATTCGGTAATAAATGAAGTGGCTTCCCATGCAAAAATATCTAAGCCTAAAAGGCAATTAACCAAAATTAAGTTGTCAGGTTCTAGCAAAGACCTCATTTTGTCTTCCTCCCTTCGTGCATGGAGTAGCTTCAGAGTTTCAAGGCAAGCAAGGTTTTCCACATTGATAACTGAATTTGCTCTCACCATTTTAGCAAATCCACGTTGACGTTAGCCAAGCATTTCTCTTACTCAATAATTCTAGTAAAGCCCATGTCCGGGTCTGCTTACTAAATGAACGAAATCATAACTTAAAAGGGGTAATATAAATCCCATCATATCCCGTAAATCTTAATATATATATATATATATATATATATATATATTAATTCTAATTTTAAGTTAAATCTCCATCATCCTGCAACAATTTAATCTCATTTCCTAAAATAACTCCAATCATATTTTCTACTCTTTTACCGATTCTTCTTCCAGTGTGTGCCATTCCTAGGGGTTATAGTTATAGATAAGAACCCAAGGAACCCTAAGAGGAAAACATCCGAGACGGCTATGCTCACACTGATTTGTTTCAACCGTCCAGGGAAGATAGATAAAAATTTGGGACAAAGACCGTTCACAAATATCGGCAAGGACAGGATCAAACCAAGGATTCCGTACACATTCAGCTGACAGGATGTGGAGGCCTGCAATAACAAACTACTTAGGGGGAAAAACTGAATGATTCCATCTTATAAGATAGAGAGTAGGGAAGTGAAAAACAACTACGACTTATAAAAACACTGTCCGTGGTGGGACACTTTAAACATTACAGAATATAAATCAAGATTATCTGCTGTTACAATGATTAGTATTTTCAATTGGAATGCTGTTAATATAGATAAATCTTGCTTGGAATTGCAGACATTTATATCTGGAGAGACCGTAGCCAACAAACGACCGCTGGAAAAAAACAAATTGCCACAGGAAACCCATTGGCTGTCGTAGAAAGGGCTCCACAAAAGAAAGCCAATTAAAAAACCTGATTTTGCCATCAGTGCTGCTCAGCCAATTGTTTGTAGGCATACAGTTTTGCCACCAGTATTAGGGCCAGCTATGACCAAAATCTTAGTCTCGCTGAAAATAAAAAAAAAACAACTGCGACTGGCTTAGCCTGTGGCTAGAAAGTTACTGAGGGACCTGGCTAATCCTAATGGCCTGGCAGGGTCTTTCGTCAAAAATAACCTAGGAGTGGATTGAAGACAATGTTAAAAGCAAGGTTTTGTATCAAAGCCCCAGACTTCTGTAGGGAATTATTTCCCCTATGGGTCTTTGGGTTCTTTGGCAAAATAGAAACTATTTTGTGTTTATGAATCAGGAAAATTTTTCTAACTGACTTCTCTTTGGTTGACTAAAGAGGAGAATCGGGAAAAATATAAAAAAAGTCATAAACCTATTGTATTTTTATCAATTCAGTTATTAACTTTTTAATTATACCAATTAATTTATAACTATACATTTTAATTGTGTCAATTTTTGAACCCAAGAACAATTGTACCAACTAAGTCCTAAACCTTTTGACGATTTATTAATGTAATTCATCCGGGCAATTTTGGCAGGAAATTGATAATATGAATGATGGCTATCTTATATGGCACGACTGGCACTGATGTTGATAAATTTTTAGATCTTTTTCTGAATTTTTTATTCTTTATTCTTTATTCTTTTCTTTTCTTCATTGTGGCCAGCAATGGTTGCGGATGATTCCAAGTATCGGGAGTTGCCTCACAATCTGGCCCATTAGAGTTGTCAGCTATCAAACCATCTGTACACGTGACTCATTAAACTAGACTTTGCTTGTCAAACTTGATTTTTCCTTCATCAAGGGAAATGTACACACAACTATCTCATTGTCCCCTTGGTCCTCATCTGCCAAATATATCCCACACATACGTACACTTGCACATCAATGCCAAAAACTAAAGCACGCTTCCGCAATCCAAAATGGTATCAGAGCTCCAAAAATGAACAGGAAATAAAAATTAAAAAACAACAAAAGAATGACCGAGAAGATCAAAGAATAAGCGAGAGCGCAAAAGTGGGTTTACCAATATTCTGGTACATAATGGTGACATGAACGGGTGACATGCCAAAAACCCTTTCAATGTCTAATCTCCTCTGGTCTTCCCCATCGTTTGGTGCTCCCAACAAGACCCTGAGAACCTCCAAGTCCCCTGTTTCGACTTCTACACGCCATGGAGACTTGCTTTCCTTATTCTGACGATACAGCGGATTGGGGTCTTCACTCACCAGTTGACGGATTACCTCATAATGGCGATTCCTCACGGCCTCGTGCAGAGCGGAGTTGCCACTGTGGTCAGTGCATGTTGGGTTTCCCCGGGGAAGGAGAAGCTCCAACGCAATGGTTTTCCCGGCTCTAGCCACAATTTGCAGCAGCGTCTCTCCTCTGGAGTTTTTGTTGATAAAATTCAAATGGCATTAGCTTAAATATTACAAACAATACGGAATTACAAAGAAACGAAATTGCAATAACAAAGATGGAATCGATACAATCAAATACTGAGGCCTGTGTTCGACACAGTTTCCTTAAAATAGATTCGTCCCCTCCGGTACGCGATTGAGGTTTTACGAACGTCTGTCTCCCAGGATACAACAGTTGACAGCGAAGAAGAGATCGCGGCACTTCTAAGCTTCCGACGAACTTGAACAAACTCGGAAAATTAACACTATCGAAATGAAAGAATGAAAGCAAGTCTCCATGGCGTAGATCCGAGTACAGGAGAGGATCCATAATCTTGTCGTGTTGTGCAGGATCGTGCTGTTGCTGGCTCGGGAAGGCCCAGTTTAGTGCTTCCAGTCTCTGCCTTCTCTGCCTCCACATCTCCTGGTTCAGATTCTCAGCCATCTCTGTGTGCGCAACTATGCCTGTGACTTTGAGTGAAATGCCCTGGTGTCCTAGGAATCAAATTCAGCAGAGTTATAGCGACCAAGTCGAGTTCAACCTGAATGGCTTTAATCGACCCTCCCAACCCACATTTTACTGTTGTGTTAACTTGGTCTCCAACGCGCACATTCATCTATTTTTCCTTCTTTATGGATGGATAGTCAACTGATGGTGAAGGACGACGGGTCCGCTTTCTGCCACAAATGTTTCCTAGGACGACCAGAAATAAGAAAGCAAAAAAAAAAAATTAAGAAATGGCAAAATACACTTTGTCCATGTAGAGTTTGCACTGAATTAATTTCTTCCACTAAATGTGATCGATCAGTAAAAAAGATCTGGAATGAACTAACGTCGTTTGACTTGACACAATCAATATTTTACATCTACGTTGGTATTGGGGGTAAATCTGTTTTCTTTTGAACGAAGTTACTTGTCCACTTTCTCGTAAAAAATCTACAAATTAGAAAAAGTAAATTATGCCGTTATATATGTCAATATTTGTATATTTTAAAAAAATTTAGATATTTTACACTGAATAAAATCAAATTGTGAAGGAACAAATTGAAAATAAGTAAGGGAAAATATAACTAGTAACCTTAAATTATACCCACTATGACATCAATGTCCAAACTTTCTTTGTATCACTAAAACTCCTAAACTTGAGTAAATGATGCCCAAAAAGTATGACACGAACAAGAATACACGACAAATATGAAGACCTTCACGCCAACAAGACCAGAACCAACAAATATCACAGCCGAACAATATCGCCATGACCAGAAAAAACCCATAAATCACATGAAAAAAAGCTGATCAAACCAAAACAAGGCCACTCACCACACTCCACGGAACCAACACAATGCCTTCAACTCCCTCTCTCCACACTCACTCCCTCCCCCTCTTTCGCTCTGCAACCTCTCTCTCGCTCTCCTGAAGGCAAACCCGAGAGGGAAGAGGAAGGAGTGGAGTATTTATAGACGAGGAGAGGGCCCACGGGCTTGTCCTTCTCTTTCTTCTCGTGACGTTGACGAAGAAGTGACTGAGAGAGAGAGAGAGAACTAATTAGCAGGAGAGAGTAGATATAAATGAAATTCGCGTGAAATGGAGGGTGGATTTGCCGGATCATATATTTATAAAGTTCACACACTTCGCCTTTGCTAAACTCACCTCTTTCTCGTCCATAAACTCAAAAAATAATTCATTTGACATAACCTAAAAAAGGTTAAGAAACATGTCTAGTCGTTTAGTTTTGATTAGCACCCAATCTCCAGTACTCAGACAAAGCTGTTTGTCATATTTCAGATCACTCATAAATTTCATCAATGGATACAGCAGTGATGCAAGCATCTCCATTTTGAAGCAACTTGCCTTGCTCTCGGTTCTCATGACAAAATAGGATTGCCTGTTGTGACAAAAATTGATACTTGGTTTCTTGATCATCAGTACGCTTGAATTAGTACAATCGTTATGACCCTAAATTTTAAATTTTTTCGAACGTTGTTTCCAGGTTTCAATATAGCTCTTTCAGACCCGAAACTCTTATTGGCATTGAAGGACCAGGTGCAGATTGCTGGTGCTCTTTGAACTCCAGATTTTACAATGTTGATAATACATCTCGAACTTGAGCCCATAAAGGAAATTTGATCAAAGTGAATTTCCTAATAAAAGTAGGTTTCTTAAAAGGGTATATGCTGGAATTTTGTTCGGTTATTACACATTAGAGGAAACATGAGGAGTTTTACGATTTGATTTTTGTGAGTTTCCTGAGTGAGTTCTCTATTAGAGATATACATTTTTGGGTTTGCTTTGTATAATCTAGGGTTGAGATACTGTTAAGCAATTGAGCGATTATAAACTCCATATTCTCCGAATTCACAATAGGTTTTTTGGTGGCTGGTTGTCCCCATGGTCTAACACTGACAATCGAACTAAACCCCATAAAAGTATGATGTCCTTAGTTGATTTCTCTAGTGATTTTTTTTCTCCTGTTAGACCTAAATCGCGAGATTCATTAGTTTCAGCGTTATTTACACAACAATTGATATTAAAGTTATAGTTATAGTTTATATAATTGATTTGGAGTTTGGTTAGCCTAATCACTATTTGGAAACCTTGTGCTTGCAATTACGTCTGAAGCAAGAGTTGAAATTGAGAAGTTCACTAGGAGTGACAACTTTGGGTTGTGGATCATTAAGATGCGTGCTTGTTAACAACCTAGGATTTGGTGAAGATTGCATTGGATGGCAAAGATAAACTGCCAAAAATGATGAAAGAGGTTGATAAGGTAGTGTTGATGGAGAAGGCAGAAAGCATAATCCTGTTGACTCTACTAGATAAGGTATTGTTGAAGTGGCCAAAGAAAAGATTCTGCAATATTGTTGGCAAAACTTGAGGTACTTTATCTAATTGAGGATTTGAATAATCACTTGCATACGCTGAAAATGATGTTTTAATTCAAGGTGGTTGAAAGCACATCCAAAAGAGTTTAACAAATTCATGATTGACTTGAAGAATGTTAATGAGGAGTTGCTTAATGAGAAATAAGCATGTGTTGTTGGCATCACTACCAGATTCTTTTGAGCAATTTACCAATTCACTGTTATAGAGATTAACTACAATTATCTTGGAAGAGGTAAAGTTCGCCTTATTTTCTAACGAATAGCAAGAAGGGTACGAGCATATAACTTAGCGCAAGATATAAGTTTTGTTATCCAAGGTAGAGACACAAGTAGAAAGTCTGGAAGTAACATATGAAAGAACTATTCTAAATCGAGGTCCAATGTTCGAAATCGTCAAATAATAGGGCAATACAAGAAAGATTGTCCAAAGTATGAGAGTAAAGGAGTTAAGGTGGAGTCTGCAAGCAATTGGTAATATTTTTACTGTAATAAATAATAGTTCCGATGATGGCTATGAAATGTTAGCATTCACCAAGAGTTTATTAGGTGATAATTGAGTGCTTGACTCTGGTTGTTATTATCATGTGACTTCTCGTAGGCACTAGTTTACTACCCATCATTACATGAAGGGTGGTAAGGTGTTTAATGGGAAATAGTGCTACTTGTAAAGTAGTAAGTATCAGAATAATTTAGATTAAGATGCACACTAAAGGGGTGAGAACGTTGACTAATGTAAGCCATGTGTCATATCTAAGTAAAAATCTTATCTCGTTAAGTGTTCTTAACAGGTTTGGATACTAGATCTCCGCTAAAGGTTAAGAATTGAACGTCTCTTGAGGTGTGCTTACTATGATGCAGGGAGATAGACTGAGGGTCCTATCTTCGCTAGGGAAAGACAATGATTGGCTCATTTGTTAAATTCTATGATGCTTTAGGTCAAGACAAGACATAGTTGTGGCACATGAGACTCAGGCACATGAGGTCACCAAATTGAGAGGTTGAACTTCTGTGAATACTGCAACATGAATGGTTAGCGGAGAGTGAAGTTCAATACAACAATTCACCAAACCTCGGCGACTGGAGGCAGCAAATTAGTTATATGTGTGAATAGTGTTGGAATTTCTTTTAAATGTTGTTCACTATTGTTACAACGTTCCTCAGCATCTAGAACAACACTTGTAGCCGAGAATGAAGGAAAAACTATGGGCAAAAGAGATATCTACCCTAATTTCCTTTATGTCCATATTATGTCATTTATACTCCCACTAATTAAGTTCACTATTTTCTATGAATCTTGCATTATTAGTAACGATGGTACTTGAAGTACGTTTGTAGTTTCGTATATTTCATATGTTCACATTGGGAATCTAAAGATGCCTTCAAATTTTTAAAATTTTGATTGTTAATTGCTCAAAGTAAAGTCGTGGCCTTCTTGTGGTCCTTGACGTACTCTCCCTAGTGGCCTTATTAACCGGCCCATCATTCCTGTTGGCTCTCAGGAGTCACCATTTAATAATTGATGTAACTAGATAAATAAACTGGTTCATTGACCTGGACTTAGCAAAGTGCTTGGTTGTTGCCTTCTAGGCATTATCCGGTAAATGATCATTTCACTCACTTCTAAGTATTCTTACTCTGCACGTGCTTCGTCAATGCCTCCTAGGCATTATCCGACGGTCCTTCTATCTTGAAGCCAAATGGAGTCAACCCACATGAGCTGACATTATTTTAATTTATGCAGCAGCAGTTTAGTTCGCCTGTGCTACGCATGGAAGGATCTTTAGCGTTCATATTGTTGTCTTTTTTGGCCAAGACGTTAATATTGTATCTAAAAGCAAGGAAAAAAAAAGAAGGAAAGAAGGGCGTACTTGGGATTGTGTGGTTAGGCACACTGGTCCCGGGTTCGATTTCCCAACTGATTACTTGTGATTTAAGTGAGAGGCCATAGCGGTGGGTTGCTGTGTTAGTTTTCCCCAAGGAATAATTGAGGTGCACACAAACTGGTCCGAACACTTCGGTTATCAAAAAAAAAAAGGAGAAAAGAAAAGAACTTGATAATATCACAGGAAAAAAGACTTAGGGTTCTTGATCATTGATTGGGCTCGTCTCACTTATGCACGAGCACTGAATACGACCAACCCCACACTTATGTCAAGTATCCGTGTCTTAACTCTTGGATCAAACCATCATTGCCCACATATTTCTTTATACGGGGGTCAGCGAGATTAAAATGACCCCGACTTTTCCATTCACACGTGCAGCTCTAACCTCAGTATACTTCAACATTTTGGCTGGGGGACAATGAATTCTAAATTGATGATAAGGCTCCATTTATTTTACGAAAAATAAATTATTTAGAAAATATTTTTCTAAAATTAATCGCTTATATCGCTTGAAATAATAATCAATGAAAAATATCTTTATTGTCGATAACAATTTATGTTAAGGCATTTCCATGGAAGATGAAAATATTTTACGTTTATTCATTTTTGCAAGTGATACAAGCGAGCGTTCTTAATAAAATATTTTTCAAATCATTTATTTTCCGCTGAACAAACGCACAAATGCACCCTAAATGAATGAAAACAAAATGGTAAATACCGATTGCCATCGACCCTAGGATATGAAATTATAGAAAGAATTGAGTCATTCTCTCCACATTTTTTTAGAAAATGAAAAAGATGTCATTGAACTTGGGGAAAAAAACCACCAAAAACCTCAAACTTTGCTACCTATGACACATTTACCATGAATTTTTTTTGTGATACTAAAAACTCCAAACTTTGCTATTTGTGACACATTTACCCCAATATATTTAGTCCATAGGTATTTTCGTCTTTTTTGCTTTTTCTTTTTTTTTTCTTTCCGGTGAGGGGGCCCTCGCCGGTGTCGGGCGAGGGTCGGCCCTCGCCTGGCGTCTAGCGAGGGTCAGCCCTCGCCGACTCCGGCGAGGGTCGCCCTCGCCTGGGCGGGCGAGGGCGGCCCTCGCTCGACTCAGGCGAGGTCGACCCTCACCAGCATCGGGCGAGGGCCGCCCTCGCTCGCCCAGGCGAGGGCGACCCTTGCTCGACGCCGACGAGGGTCACTCTCGCCTGGGCTAGCGAGGGCAGCCCTCCCCAACACCGGGCGAGGGCGGCCCTCACCAGATCCAGTGAGGGTGACCCTCGCTCGACGCCGATGAGGGTCGCCCTCGCCAGATCGGGCGAGGGCCACCCTCACTCGACGCCGACGGAAGGCCCCCCTCGCCAGACTAGCGAGGGCAACCCTCACCGGCGTCGGGCGGCCCTCGCTAGATCCGGCGAGGGCGACCCTCACCCTACACCAGCGAGGGTTGCCCTCACCGGATCTAGCAAGGGCCGCCCTCTCCCGGCATCGGTGAGAGTGGCCCTCGCTCGCCCAGGCGAGGGCGACCCTCGCCCAATGCCGACGAGGGTCGCCCTTGCTCGACTCAGGCAAGGTCGACCCTCGCTTGATGCCGGCGAGGGTCGATCTCGCCTGAGTCGGGCGAGGGCCACCCTCGCTCGACGCTGGCGAGGGCCCCCCTCGCCGGATCCTGCGAGGGCAGCCCTCGTTCGACGCCGACAAGGGCCCCCCTCATCTAAAAGAAAAAAAAGGAAAAAAAAGACGAAAATGTCCATGGACTAAATACATTGGGGTAAATGTATCACAAATAGCAAAGTTTGGGGTTTTTGGTGGCACAAAAAAAGTTTGGGATAAATATGTCACTAATGGCAAAGTTTAAGTTTTTCGTGGCTTTTTCTCTTGAACTTACTAGATTAGATTTCAATGGAATCATCATCTCGGGTTTTTTTTCCCCTTATAATTTATTAGTTTTTCCCGTCTGTTCGTGTTGACTTTCTCTTGTCCTCCGCGCCGTAGCACGTGGCCAGCTGATTCCGACAATTTCTTCTGCGGAAACATCGTTGAGTCTCATTAACTACAATTTTGTCTTGCTTACTAGAAAATAAAATTCACTCTCTTGTCCTCCTCGCCATAGCACGTGGCCAGCTGATTCCGACAATTTCTTCCGAGGAAACATCGTTGACTCTCGTTGTATACAATTTTGTCTTGCTTACTTGAAAATAAACTTCACGTCCCGGGAAGCATCGCTGGCTAGGGTCGGCCTCGATCAACGCTTCCAGTCTCTAGCCTCTCTGCTTCCAGTCTCTAGCCTCTCTGCTTCCAAGTCTCCCGGTTCACATCCATCTCTCCGTGCGTGACTATGCCTGTGCCTTTGAGTGAACCGCCCTGGTGTCCTAGGACTCAAATTTAATTAGCAGATTTATAGCCACAAATCGACTTCAACCTGATCGGCTTTAATGAGCCTTCCCAACCTACATTTTACCGACGGGTCCGGTTTCTGCCACAAATATTTCCTTGGGACGACCAGTAACGTCACTTAAGCCCATACGTGGGGAAAAATTTGTTACATTACTGTAGTGAGGACTTAAATTACTGTAGTAAGGAAAATCTAAAAAATTACACTTATTAATTCCTCAATGGAGACTTAGAGAGGGTAAAAAGTAGATGGGTCAGTCCTCCACAAACCACAATCGCAGCTTTAGTTAGTTCAGTAGTTAATGTCTCATAAAGCACTTAGGATATGTTTAGCACAGCTTTGAGAATGGATTTTAGATCTCTAAAATCTCTTGAGTGAAAGTTAGTATGTTGAATAAAAATCTACTGGACCACTTTGAACGAAAGCTAGCATAAGCAAAGCCCAAGGCAGGTCCTCCATTGCTTCGGCTTTGTAGCATTTTCGAGAATTACTAAAATTTCACTTTTACCCCCAAGTGCCTCCGGTACTGCAAACTCAAGTAGTTGCGTATGTCATCAAACCAATGATCTTAGGTCTCGTCAACATTCCTGTGATCGCCCAAATGACCATTGACTTGGCCGCCAAAGTTGCCGAGGGTCACACAAGATCTAGTTGCCGAGGTCGAAATCTAGTGCAAAGAGGGTCGAATGGTGCCCAGGTCGAAATCTAGTGCAAAGAGGGTCGAATGGTGGAGATGTTGAGAGAGAGAGAGAGAGAATATGAGACTCTCTCAATCTCCTCATTGGCAACGTCATCGTACCAGGAGGCTGCTACGGATACAATAGAGGAGGTTACTTTGTGTAGTTCCTGATGAGGTGCAAGAGTGACCAATTATTTAGAGCTACTCATAGATCTTTGTAGATCCAACTACAAATGAAATGGTTTGGCTTCGATTGCTTGTGCCAGAATTCGGGTTTGAATCCCTAAGTCTCCGACGAAGTTATTTTGTGATAATCAAGCTACAATTCATATTACTTCAAATCCAGTTTTCCATTAACGAACGTAACATATATAAGTCAATTTGTCACTTTATTCGTGAGAAGGTTCAATTTGAAACTCTCTATATCCGTAGTGATGAGCAACTAGTAGACATATTCACCAAGGCTCTTTCTAAAGATGTTTTCTAAGCTACCCTTCGAAGACGTTGGAGGGAGAGTGTTGGAACGATAAGGATGCTGTCCTAATCCCAATAAAGCAGGAGATCTGGCTGGATTGTGCAATAACTGTAATTACCAAATCAATTACTGTAACCCATTATATTGCTTTCTATTAAAGGATAATAAATCATTTAGCACCGCGAATGTAAGTTTTCAAGGGATTATATTCTTGGTCGTCCGAACCAAGTTAACTGTTGAGCATCCATCTTCTTTTCTTTTATCTTTCTTCTATACATGATCATCACTAAAACAGCGGAGCTGAGAGGTAGCAGTGTAGCGACTGGATGGAGGCGGTGGCTGTGGCTTGGCGAGTGACGGGAGGAGGATGCTGGACTGGTGAGGAGGAGCTAGAGGTGGCTTTGAACTAGCGAGAGAGCAGCGGCTTGAGGCCGAGATGGAGATGGCAGCGTCAGAGGTGAATGAGCGACAAAGAGTGAGCAGGGAGGCGAGGTGGTGAAGCTCGGCAGCAGCCGAGAGGACGGAAGCAATGGCTGGAAGGGATTGAGGAGGCGCCGGCGATGAAGTTAGAACACGATTAGGGCAGAAAAAGGAGGAGGGTGGTGGCGAGAGCGGCAGCTGATGATGCAAAGGAGCGAGAGGAGAGGAGGAAAAGGCAATGGTTTGCTGGAGGGAAAAGATATAAATGAAAGAAAACAAAATATGAAAGTGACAAAATTGGTTGGGGAAGAGACAAAATAGAAAGCTCTAGAAGGTGCCCATGTGGAGAGTGGTGCCGGTTCTTGCGAGTGAGGCTGGGCTTGCAGGCCGAGCCGGCTTCTTCAAGCCCGAGCTTACATTGGTCTTCTTCTTTTATCTTGATGGGACGAGAAATTAGTTTTAACGGGCTCGAATTGGGTCCAAAAGGTCCAATTGGATTTTACCGTGCAAAGCCAATCGGACCGCTGGCATCAATTGGCCCCCAAAATCTCCGTCCGTCAAAATTTTGGTCGGGCCTATAGAAAAACCTAAGAGAAGAGCGACTATCAGGAGAGCGACGAAAGCTCGCAGCTACCGTATAGGACAGGTCGTGCCTTGCTTCAACGCCCATCTCTCGTATCGGAAAACATGTTTTGATTTGAGTTCGTTCCGCCGCAAATGGATTTCGCCGCATGGTCGAATAGAGTCCTCGAGGTCCTGAAACTACAATGTTCATTAGTCTAAATATGGAGAAGAAACTCGGTGGAAAAAAAACGAGTGCACGATGGTGAAATGACAACTTCTTCGGTTTAGGGTTGAATTTCAACGCCGTTCGCGAATTCCATCCCTGAGCTGAGACTAGGGGTGAGCATGGTTCCAAGGTAAAACCCAGATCTTGAGAACCTGCCCGATGAGAGCCTGTAAGTTCCAAGTTCCAAGATATGCAAGGTATTTTTTAAGTTTCAAAAATTGATCAACCTGTTTTGATGGGTAGGTTCCAGATTCTAAGTAGGTGAAACATTAAACCTGGAATCTAGAACCTTAAATAAGTTTTTTGTGTTTTTTCTTGATCTACGTTTTCACATAATCATGCGGTGTTCCATAGCGTTAGATGATAAGTGTATAATCTGAAATCACTAGTATGAGTTTTCATTTTATAACTTGTTAATGTTTCATATTTTTTGTCTCTAAATATAAGTTGTTGTTAGAGAATTGTAGCTGCAAGTGGTGGTCGTTTAAGACAATGATTCACTGTAATTATTCAATTAATAATACGGGTGGAACTTGAGTAGACCCCGGAACCTTTGACGGGATAGGTTTCAAGTTCCAAAGTATGTAGAGTAAATTCCACATTCCAAAAAATGATGAACATGTTCCCGTGGGTAGCTTTCACTGTGTGGAACTTGAAACCGCTCGCCTCTAGCTGAGACAGTTGACAAACTCGCGAGCAACCTCGGATGTCAACAAATAGGAATTAGTAAAGGTAAGACTCGCGAGCAAACTCGGGTGTCAACAAATAGGTATTAGTAAAGGTGGCTGATTTTATGGTAATGGCATTCTATAGTGTGTCTGAATATCGAGTCATATGCGCTCTCCTTACTGGAGCCTTCCATTAGTGGACTTGCACATGCCAAAAGCAGGTACCTTGCTGCTCTCATATTCTCACCAATTAATCTCACACTAACTATAATAATCCAAAAGTAACTTCAACTCAACTCTTGACTAATAAATATTGTGAAAGCTCGTGTATTTTATTCAGATTAATCACAATCGTACAAGATAGACTAAAGACAGATTGATATTGCAAAAAGTGACTGAGATGATAACAATGCGATTTCTTTAATCTCCATCTTATAATTTCTAATTAGTTTAATAATTAGGTGCCATTTGGTTACATTTATAAACACTAAATTCATTTAACTTGTTTTAGTTGATAAAATTGTCCAAAAAGCTCTATACCTGTTGTGCAGCAATCAAATCGGTCCTAAACATTTTAGTTTGATTAATTTAGTCCTAAACTTTTGGACGATTTCCAATTAGTCATTTTGATCAATTTTGATCAGAAATCACTGGCGTGATAGTCCAATTATCATTAGTCGTTTTACATAACTTGGTTGACGCTAATGTGGACGATTTGGGAATTTTCCTTTTTCTTCATTTTCTTTTATTTTCTTTTTTCTTTTTTTCTTATTTCCTTTTGTTGATCACTAGGGCCTCAGCAACGGCTAATGAGCACCCTCACCAAATCTAGGCAAGGGCCTACAAGACCTTATCGTGATGGACAAGCGCTGTGACGCCCTCCCTATGGCCAGCAACCCTTGCTAGCTATCGTCAAGGCCCTAACAATTGGTGGAGGAAAAAAAAAAGAGAACGGAAAGTAAAGAAAAGGTAAAAATAAATCATAAATTTAAAAAAAAATCATTCACATCAATGCCGGTTGCACCACATAAGACGGCTGACATCTATGTCAGTGATTTTCAAGCAAAATTAATCGAAATGACTACATTGGAAAATTGTCCAGCTTTATGATTAAAATGGTCAAATTTCAACCACAAAAAATTGGCCGGATTAAAAAATTTAGAATTAAATTAGCCGTCATATAATAAATTTAGAAATTTTTGAATAATTATCTATATTTCATTTATTTAAATGTTTCTATATACAAAGGGGTTGTTTGGTAACCGGCTAAATAGTACTCGATTCTATTCTTTTGTTCCCCGGAACAAAAGAATAACAGAAATTCGTTTGGTCAATTTTTTGTTCCTAGGCATAAATTTGTTCCTTGAATTAGTTTTGGAACAAAATCAAAAATAAAAAAAAAGTTGATTCTTGATTCTAGGAACAAGAATTAAAAGTGGAAAATAAAATTTTTTTTCCTTATTCTTCTTATTGGTTGGTCTTCTTCATTTTTCCTGGCCAGTGGCTAGTCGCCGGTGGCGTGGCCCTCGCTGGATCTGGCAAGAGCAGCCCTCACCCAAGCAATGAGGGCCTCGATTGCCTCACTGGCCCTGGCCTGTGGCCAATCGCCGGCGCCGGCAACCTGAACATGGGCCAAGGAAGGGGAAGAAGAAAAAAAGAGAAAGAAATATTAAAAATTCAAAATATTATTAATAAAAAAAAATTTATGCGGTTACCAAACGCATTTTTGTTCTTTTTTCTATTCTAGGAATATAAATTTTAGGTAGTTACCAAACGTCTTTAAATGGTTAGAAATTATTTCCGAGAATGGAATAAAAAAATCATTTTTGAGCAGAAACCATTTTCGAGAACAAAATAATTACCAAACGCACCCAAAATAACGTTTGGTTACATCAACACTAAAAGTTTTAATTATTATCATTTATATAGACAATGTTTGTCATGTCTAAATGTCAATTATGTTTTTTTTTTTAATTTTATTACCCATAGTCAAAAAACATATCGAATAGTTAGAACTAATAAAAGTAGCATGTCTGTTCCTCTATAACATCGAAAGGAGCACTCTCGATTCAACAAAGTTCCACCATCGTTTTAATAACTTCAAAAACGCTAAAAGCCATTATGACATCATATGAGAGGTGATCACTATTAGAATATTTAAATAATAAATCACGCATTCATTTTACAATTTAAGCTTTTAAAACAGTTGATTATGATCTCACCAAATCTCACATGGTATTAGAGCACAATTAAATATGTTCAAGTTTAGTATTAGGCAAACTAATCAGACTAAGCATAAGGGAGAGCATTAGAATATTAAAATAATAAATCACGTCTTCGTCTAGCAGCTTAAGTTTTTAAAATAGTTAACTATGATCCCACCAAATCTCACAGTCACTATAAAGAGTAATGATGACCTACACAACTGCTATTAAAAGTGTAATTTCATCCCTCGTGCCAAAAGCTCTCATTAATTTTTGTGGCGAAGGAGAGGAGGATGAACGGCATTCAGACGTGACTGACTATTAAGAAAAGACATGATCCCATGGATGGTTCCTATTGTACAAAAAGAGAGAAAGGAACCCTTCGAATAACGTGAGCGACCTTGTTTTATTATGTTAGCGATTTAATATGTCCCAGACAAAAACAGGAGTTTGAAAAGGTGCGTCTCCCACTAGTCCGATCCACGCAAGTAAAGCCAATTCAATTCACTCCTCCCGTCGCCTCAGAAAAAAGTGCATGTTCACAGGTTTGTTATAACGATCCCTTGTTTTTCTCTCCTTTGCCGATTTGCTGAGTCCGCAAAAACTCCTCTTTCTTCTCATCTCCGTTTGATGTTCACGTCTTTCTTGCTTTACACGTTGGTCCCCTTGGGCTTGTTCATAATGATGACCTACCATGCATGGCTCCTCCATCGGATCGTGAAGCACCCCACCAAGACTTGGTATTTCAATATCTTAGTAGGTCGCAAAACTTATGAAAGAAACTATATTGTGAAGCTCTAGTAAAGTCGGAGATCAGCTGTTTAATCCACCGATACTCATCATCATTGCACTTCCCAGTTCCTTATCTTTCCTCTCATCATCATCAGAAGCCCCCACGGCCCACCCAAACTCAAACGTGACATCCAAGAAATACAGCATGCAAACTAGCACGAAACAGCTCAAAAACATGGGGATTGGACCGAAAATCCACAGAAAAAGAGGGAAAGAGAAGTAGAACGCCTGCAACCCAGCGACCAGAAATAGCTCCCCCGGTTCACCATCGTGGCCACATACTCCGCCATTGCCCGGTGGTGGTGCTGGTGCTGCGATATCTTCCTGTACGGCATGTTGATTAGGATGCTTGCGTGGCTGTAGTACCTTACGAACTGAACGTTCAGAAGGAAAGCCACCAAGAAGCACACGAGGATGGCGAACAACTTCACGGAGAAACCGAACTTGCTCCGGTCTCCGAAGATGAAGAGCGAGGATTGGTTGCCGTTCCTACCATGCATGGCTCCTCCATCGGATCGCGAAGCACCCCACCAAGACCGTCGTCGGCGTGACCTCCATTAATCGGCGATTCTGGGTTCAAGCTATGATGGAGGTAATGTGGTTTGTCTCCCTCCTCTCTTTTGTCTCCCCGGAAATGCTTCTTGACCTTTCTTCTTTTTCGTGGCGTCCGACTTGTGTCGCAGGATGTCTCCAAGACCAGCGTTCTCGCGGTCCAAACGCTGAGGAACAACATAATGGCGTCGACTCTGTTGGCCTCGACTGCGATCACCCTCAGCTCCCTCATCTCCCTCCTCTCTTTTGTCTCCCCGGAAATGCTTCTTGACCTTTCTTCTTTTTCGTGGCGTCCGACTTGTGTCGCAGGATGTCTCCAAGACCAGCGTTCTCGCGGTCCAAACGCTGAGGAACAACATAATGGCGTCGACTCTGTTGGCCTCGACTGCGATCACCCTCAGCTCCCTCATCGCCATCCTCATGACCAGCGGGAATGGCAACCAATCCTCACTCTTCATCTTCGAAGACCAGAGCAAGTTCGGTTTCTCCGTGAAGTTCTTCGCCATCCTCGTGTGCTTCTTGGTGGCTTTCCTCCTGAACGTTCAGTCCGTAAGGTACTACAGCCACGTGAGCATCCTAATCAACGTGCCGTACAGGAAGATATCGTAGCACCAGCACCACCACCAGGCAATGGCGGAATATGTGGCCACGACAGTGAACCGGGGGAGCTATTTCTGGTCGCTGGGGTTGCAGGCGTTCTACTTCTCTTTCCCTCTTTTTCTGTGGATTTTCGGTTCAATCCCCATTTTTTTGAGCTGTTTCGTGCTGGTTTGCATGCTGTATTTCCTGGATGTCACGTTTGAGTTTGGGTGGGCCGTGGGGGCTTTTGATGATGATGAGAGGAAAGATGAGGAACTGGGAAGTGCAATGATGATGAGTATCGGTGGATTAAACAGCTGATCTCCAACTTTACCTCAACTTCACAATATAGTTTCTTTCATAAGTTTTGCAATCTGCTAAGATATTAAAATACTAAATTGTTTCTTTATCGAGTACGTATTACAATATTCCTTGAACGTGGTTTGTTTAACAAGTAATTGCCATATATTAAGCTATCTACCATTCAATTAGACAACTTAGAAAATCCCGATTCCACCAACAGTGAGCATCTCTTGCATCGGCAAGTCATCCATCTTTATGCAGATTTTACACCCCACCAAGTCATCAACAAATGATGGATCAGAAGTAGTGAGTAGAGATCAGGAGAATAGGAGCGCTCCATCCTTCGAAAAGTAAAGACAAGCAGAAAATTGTATCAAAACCTCACACTTTGAAACATTAAAGTCACCAATTTCGATCATCTCTTGCAAGCACCGTGGTATAGCCGAAATGCCAAAACTCAAAGCTTAGTGCGCAAGACATGCTAGGAGGAAACACTCAAAACTGAGTCCATCCATTGAGACATGGATGTGTCGAAGCATCTTCCGCCCTGTCTTCATGTGGAGAGTGGCATGTGTGCGCGAATGCCATGAATCTTATTTTGGTCAGAGAGAGTGTGGTGTACATGTCCACTGCATATTGTGGGCATATTTGCTATAGAAGGTAAAGAAAGAAACTATGCTCGCAGTCTCTTAAGTACTGCCTCATGCTCCAGGAAGGCGGATGCATGTTAAGGTTTTATTTTGAGAGGAGCTCTAACAAGCCTTGAAGTGTATAGGATATGAGTGCAAAGATGCAGCAGGTCAAAAACCTTGTGTTTTACCTTAAAGAGGAGTAATCACCTGTAAGAGTGCAGGCGAATGCAAAAGCTTCTTCTTCTGTCTACCATGGTTCCGAAAGCAAGGGGAACAATAGATGTGCTATCTAGGAAATTCCTATCAACAAGAAACCGGGAAAATTTGGTGATTAGTCCAACACCAGAAGAGGTTCAAGGACCTAGATGCCCATCTAAAAAGTAATGGACTAGACCCAGATTGTCTGAAAATTCGCTAATGCACAACTTAACGACTTGTTGCAGTTAATCAAATTTTATTTAGTTGGACCGATTCTAAACGATGCAACTTATCTCTAGAGAAGCCTCTTCTGCAAAGACTTGAGGATGTCATCTCCTGGTTGATTCAACCAAATCTTGACACAGCAAGTTGCCCTGATGCGAACTGAAACGGTCCAAAACCTCCTGCAAAATGGGTGTTATAATAGTATTAGAATATAGTCCAGATGTCTATAAACGATTGCAGAGTGATTGTGAATTTAATGTTTTCACATATAACATAACTGTGAGCAGACAGATCTACAAGAGTGCACAAAGCTTATAGCTGTTCTTTCAAGACATAAAATCCCAAGAGAAACAGCAGTTTACCTATTAAAAGCCTGAAGCATCCACTCTTGTGAACGGATAACCACTTTTCCGTCATAAATAGATAAGACATTGAATGGAAGCCGGAGATGCTCAACAAGCATTGAGTCACAACCATATAACCTACGGACCCATGGAACATGTGCAGTGAGACTCCCATGACTCTTCACTACGTTAAAGCTCCAGTGGAACCCAGTCCTCAACCATATCTTTAATTCGCTGCTAAGATTCCCCGTCTTCCAGTTCATCATTAATAAAGAGGAAATTTTCTCCAGTTACAGTGGAAATCTGGCAACAGTATAGTGTAACGATGTGATAGTAGAGCACTCGTCCGAACCTTTCAGCCTTTTCCATCGCATTCTTCAACTTATGGCTTTGATATCTTTGTTCTACATCCCGCCATTCACAATGAAAGACATGACGATGGGAATCTGCATAAAACAAGTTGCTCATGTGTTAGATAATCTTTTTGAGTTCATGCTGAATAAAGAAGGGACACGTACAGATATCGAAGAGACAATTAGATAGAGAAACTGTGGCAACAGGATTTGATATCAGTTTTGTTTATTCACATTTAATGAAGATTAGAAAAAGTTCCTCGGAATTTCAATTGTTAACCAATAACCCATAAGTCAAAAATGTTAGTTCTCTTTCTCAGAACTTTCAAGAGGTCAATTTCATCCACCTTTTTTCCTATGCACCGATTGATATCTTGGGGGCACTGAAATCCATTCCAGATTACTCGGCAGCATAGCAAGTCTAGACCTCAACAGGAGACTATGGGCTTGAATTTAGCATCATGTCAGAAACTCTTTCAATTTAAATTTCAACTTCATATTGCCAGCTTGAACTACGATCTCTTTCTTGGAGCAGTCCACTTTCAGAACTGTTGCTTTCCTCCCAAGGGATGGAACATGTATCGTTGCACCAACTACTGGACGCTCAGATTTTTTCTCTGCATCATAAATGGGAAAAGACTGTTTAATTAGATGGACTTTTTCCATTTCAACAAGACTAGAAATAGGACTCTTGCTGAAAGAGAGTCCTCACCATATTTCTTCCATGACAAATACTTACGTTTCTAAATAAAATGAATATGGCAGAGTTTCTTAAGCAGTACCTAAAGATGATTGCTTGAGAGGTTCAGACGGGATTGTACTTTTCCTTTGCACAAGATCTTTGCTGTCTTCATCTATACTTTGTTGGTGCTTGGCAGCCAATGACTTCGGGCTTGTTTTTACTCCAATTGGCTGGAAGCACTGCACTTGGGATGCACGAAACTCCCGCACTCTCTTATGGAGCATTCAGCGTGCCGCTGCAGCGGCCTCTGATATTTCTCTAAACATCTTATTCTTTTGAGCAATACATTGTTCCTCAATCCTCGTCCGGGCGGCCAACAAATTCTCTGTGAAGGTCCCTCGCAAGCCTAGAACAAAAAGAGTAAGAAGCTAGATACAGCTACATATAATGCAAGTTTCATTTCACACAATGCCTTGCTTGCAGAAAGAACCACTTCTTATAAAAGAAATGGTTTTTTCATAAATTTATACACTTATTGCAAGATGAAATTCATTGGCCACTTTCAAAGTGCACTGACTCGAGTATGTCAAACAGGAGAAACCTAAGTAGAGGGTAATCGGATACACTTTCATAAGACTCCAACTTATCCTTTTAATAACCTATAAGTTTAATAATATTGGGTATTTACACAAGCAAGACTAGCACTCATTCATGTAGGAGTATGAAACAAACGCAAAGGATACCTACAGAAATAATGAATAGATGCTCCCTCTGAACTCAGAAAAAGGGGAAGATATAGTTCCAATCAGTACTTCTATGATTCAGCATTTACTAGTTATTTATGACTCAGCCAAAAACAAAAATGGCAGTCATTGCTTATGAAAGAGGCCAAGTCCAAGAAGCCAATGATTCTCACATTAGGTAAGATTGTGAATCACGTTGCAGCTCACGGAATTCCTGCTTGTATTTTTCCATATCAGTAATGAGCTGCAAGCGCATACAAAGATGTCATCACTAATGGCTCCTCAACAGCTACCACAAGAAAAGGGAACAAAACCAATCTCAATAAATGCAAGTGAATAAAAAAATAGTCAGTTGAAATTGCGGATCGCGCTCCTGCTAGTGCAAACTTCCAAAATCTTCACTTGCAATAGGCACATGATGACAAAAAGCCTCACGTAGACCCCAATCCATGGACTGAGATTATAAAAATGCATATCCATGTTCTTATAGTATTGGTATAAACCACGATGGAGTGTCAAGCAGAAAAAACTGAACCCACAGGCCACAGAAAAAGGAATGCCAAATGTATGATATGTTACAGCACGTACACCTTTCATAGGAGTTGCTATCTTATTATCAAGATTTTGTTGACGACCAGAACAGTTCTAAGCTAACACTAGTTACCTCATTTATCTCAGCATTTGCTGAACCATACAGTTCTCGAGCATCATTGACAATTGTGCCAGGCAGTCCCAATCTTTCAGCTATACTGATGGCATTCGAACGCCCTATAACACAAAACTCATGTCAAGTCATATCCAATTTCGACAGACACAAAACAGCAAATGATAGCATAAGCGATTATTAGATCTAGTGCAACAACTGCAGGACATAACAAAGGCAGTCATCTAATGAAGAATGAAAAACCTGGAAGTCCCCAGAGAATCTTGTAAGTAGGCTTTAAATTTACTTCATCATACTCCATACAAGCATTTTCGAAGCCAGCAGCGCTGCCAATCATTGAGAATATGTAAGAGCCCAGGAGCACCAAGGGAGTAACAAATCTTGTAGTTTGTGGCAAATGTTAAAAGCAGATGTGTCCTATATGACTTCAACTAGATTAAACAAGCTAAACAAACCACTGCCACCAGTGACAGATCTAGAATTATAAACCTGGAGGGTCCAAGTTTGATGTGAAAATTTTAATTTTTTTTTTCAATAACTGCATAATACAAAATAAAATATTGATTAACGTGGGGTGGAAAGCCAAGGGGAATTACCCCTACATACCGATCAAGCACAGGGAAAGGAAAAGTTCGAAGGATGAATATGTAGCTGCAATGGACCTTAAAATATTCAAGTTAGGAAACTACCTGTATTTCAGGGTTTTCAGTTCACCTTGATGGGTTATAGCTATTGTCAAAAGGGCACCATTGGCAAAAGATTCCAGCAGTGACATTCCCAGAGCTGCTCCTTCTAGAGGATTTGTTCCCTCACCAACCTATCATTGTTATCGCATACCAATAGATTATTTCATATCAATATTACCTAGGTAAGCACAAGAAGAGCTGTAATTGCATAACAGGTCACTCAAAGGAGCCACGTCAGACAATTTTGAAGAGGCAAAAGAAAGACCGGCAATAACATACTTCGTCTAGTAGCACTAATGACTGCTTTGTTGATTTTGATTGAATGTCCTGCAAATATATCGTATAAGAAAATATCAACTACAAAAAAGAATGATTAGTGGCATGACTATGAGATAGCATGATAACGAGAAAACACCATACATCTTACTGATCAAGATAATCACAAACCTATGTCCTTTAATCGTAATTTCAGTTCCTAAGACTTCAAATCATATTTTCTAGCCTTCTATTGATTCTTCTTCGAGTGTCTGCCATTTTTGCTAGTTATTCTAGAATTTTCCAATTTTTAGAGAGGCAAAATTAAATATGAGTCTATACAACTCTCAGGGTTATAAACTAATCCAAGGAGCCCTAAAAGGGATATATCTGAGAAGGATATGCTCACACTGATTTGTTTCAAGTGTCCAGAGAAGGTAGATAAAGATTGGGACAAAGACTGTTCATCACCAATATCAGCAAAGACAGAATCAAACCAAGGGATCCGTACAGATTCAGCTGCCAAGATGTATAGGCCTGCAATAACAACCTATTTAGGGGAAAAAACTGAATGTTGCTATCTTTAAAGAGAGAGAGTAGATAAAACAACTAGGACATATATAAACGTTGTTCCTGATGAGATACTTTAAACCTTACAGAATATACATGTACTCCAGATTGTCTACAGTTACTATGAAAAAGTGTGTTTTAATTGGAATGCTGTTAATAGATAGATCCGGATTGGAAATGCAGACATTTACACCTGGAGAGACAGAAATAGCGGAAAAATGAATTTAAAACTGCAACAAATAAGAAAATTGCGACAGGCAACCCATTGGCCTGTCTCAGAAAAGGCACCACAAAGGAAAGCCAATTATTAAACCTGATTTTGCCATTAGAGCTGCCAAGCCAATTGTTTTAAGGCATACAGTTTTCCTACCAGTATTAGGGCCAGTTATGACCAAAACCTTAGTCTCCCTGGAAATGAAAAAATAAACTGCGACTGGCTTAGCTTATTCGAGGGCTGCAACCTGAATTAACAGCAAATGTGTCAAAATAAAGAATTAAGTACTATGCTCAAATTGCTAACCATTTGAAACTAACCCGCTCTTTCAGGGCTACAATATCAATCTCTGACTCTCCTTAAATTGACATTCCTGCTCCCATTTTCCTCCTTCCTATTTCCTGAGCCATCATATTATGCAGTAAGCACCAACCCCTACGTAGCATCTAGATGTTCAATGAGCACGTGCAAGAGCAATTAGAGAGTTATCATAAGCAGAAAAATAATGAGAACGTTTACAAGCCATTCTATTACTCGCTGCAGCAGCTCTGGAAGCGAGCGGGGGACGGCGCGCAGCCGCCCGGGCCGGCGGCGGAGGCGGTCCGGGAGGCGACGGAGCACCGACTGAGGAGAGCTCGGTTTCTGAAACAGATGGACCTGAAACTGACGGCGAGTAGCAAAGAAGAAGGACGAGAAGAAGGAGAAGGAGAAGGAGAAGGAGATGGAGGGAAGGCGACGGAGTGGAGGAAGAGCGTGGGAGACTTCATGGTTGCTGCTGTTCTTTCGAGCAGAGACCGTTCGTTTGAAAATGGCGGGGGCTTCTCTGGGTGACGAGGAGTGTCAGAAAACACAGACAAATGATAAAAGAGCTTGCAATCTGGAACTACTGGGAACCGGACCGGTACTCACCGGTCCGATAAATTGAAACCGGAGATTCAGAAGGGTCCGAGACTATTCTGGGCGGTCCGGTCTGATCCGGTTCTTGGCGGTTCCGGTTTTCTGCTGATGCACCCCTAACAGAGATGAGTGGTGCGTTGTGATGACGTGGGCTTGCTGATAAAAAAAAATATGTTGGGCTCCTGGTTTCTCTAGTAGGCCCAGGACCAGGCCCAGCATTGGCCCAATATGTCATCAGCCCTGTTGGGGAAAAAATTGGAAACTGGCTGCGGTATCAAGATCAACAACAATGCCTTGCTTATTTTCATTTGGTACATTTAATTTTTCTTCTAATGAAGATTCCGTTTATTTTGCGGAAAAATAAATGAATTAAAAATTATTTTCTCGGAAAATGATTGCGTGTATCGCTTGGAATAAATTAGCCAATGAAAAATGTTTTCATTATAGACGATGAATGACGATATATGTCTTAATATTTTCGTGGACTATAAAAAATAAAGCGATCATTTTTTGAGAAAATTTTTTTCAAATTATTCAATTTCCTATGAAACAAAATGGAGCCCGAGTTAAACACTCGTGCAAAGAGGCCATGCACAGCTACGCTAAAGGAGGCATTGTATATCCATGGTCAATTGCTCCTTTTATCAATCACAGTATATGTTACTTTTCTGCTTGGTTTGATCGAAGGTGCACCAACAATAACCAGACATAAAGAGTAAGCTCCCATTTGATATCGATAGAAATTGAAGTGCCCGATCAGTCCAATCCCTAAACTCCAAAATCGAGGTCATGCGATGGCAAATTGGGATCGACAACACATCGCCCCACGAAATGTTTTGCTACTTTGTGTATGGACAATTGGAGGTGACATCGATGGTGATCTTGTAAAAAAATAGCGACGAGGCATGAGCTAGCATCACTATCGACGCTAGCGAAAATTCGAAGCGTTTGATCAATCTAGGTCCTAAGTTCCAAATTAGGGTCATCGGGGGCAATTGAAATCAAACGGTATGCATGCCAACATCGTGAATTGAATCGGATAAAATTATATACATATGACAAAGATCGTATAACATAAATTAAAACGAGAGATGTTGTTTTCTAGTGAAAGCATTGAGGCATGAAACAATTAGTCGCTAGTTGCTCGTTGGCCAACCAATTGAGAATGTTTTTTTGGACAGTTGAGAACATAGGGATAATTGTCCAAAATATCTCAAATCTATTGTATGATAGTCGATTCAGTTTTAAACTTTTCGATTGTGCTAATTTAGTTATAAACATTTTGATGATTTACCAATTTAATCATAAACCTTTCAATGCGTCGAGTTAGCCCTAAACCTTTTGAAAATCTACCATTTTAGTCCTAAACTTATTATTTGGATGATCGACCGAAAAGGCTATATTGGCAAATGGTCAAAAAATTTATGACTAAATCGGCACAATGGAAAGGTTTATAATTAAATTAGCACAATTCAAAGGTTTAGGACAAAATTGGTATCGTACGATAAGTTTATGACTTTTTACACAATTTTTTCTTGTAAATATATATTGACAATTTTATTGTACATTGTTTGGAATTAGCAGCCTTTCATGCGAATTCTCTTGCTTCTGCATCATGAGAAAAAACGAGAAGTTAATTCATTATTGAGGAAAATAAATTTAATTGAAAGTTGATGACATATTTAATCCCCAAGTTGGATTTTCTTTTATACAGAAACATGACACAAAATCTCAATATCTATATATATATATATATATATATATATATATATATATATTCTCTTAGGTAAGATAAAAGGAGCCTCCTACTTTTGAAAAATCACAATCATTAATCTATTCCCTAAATGTTGCGAATCATATATAATATAGCCGAATTACAAATATCATGTCCACAGACCATTACATTAATTCTAAATTTTAGTTCATCTCTCGCATTTTTCAATATAAAAATTTCGATATTTTCCATCTTATAATAACCTTTCTAAATCTTGAAATGAAATCTGTTATCGTTTCCTTGTATCGATTATTTCTTTTTAGAGGTAACAACACAAATGATATATAAACTTTGGCCAAATGTGCAACATCGTTCCCAAACTTTTAATGTGCCACCTAGTCCCCAATGTTATCCTCCATCGGTTCAAGTTCATGAACAATATTAAACATCTCTATATAGTTTGGAGACTAAATTGAACATATATACATTGAATAAATTAAAAATCCAAGTATGACGTTGCACATCAAACTAAAGTTTATGGATCATATTAAACAAAATTAAACGTTCAAAAACGACATTACACATCGAATGAAAGTTTACGGACCATCCGTGTCGTTTTCGCAAGAATGAAGCAATTCCGTTCAATATATATTGTACAAACGGAATGCAACTATGCATTGCAGATGATGCATCACCATCCAATTCTAGTTCTGCCGCTTTGCACGAGCTCGGCCTCGCATTGTCGTCCATTTGGCACTCAATGGCTTGCGCTGCCCCTTTTCCAACTTGTAAAGTATAAGAAGCCAGGCGTAACCTTTTTTTTCTCACGAAACCCATCCGTTGACTTTTTTTTCTAACATTGTTTCCAGGTTTCAATATAGCTCTTTCGGACCCCAAACTCTTATTGGCATTGAAGGACCAGGTGCAGATTGCTGTTTGCTGGTGCTCTTTGAACTCCAAATTTTACAATGTTGATAATGCATCTCGAACTTGAGCCCATAAGGGAAATCTGATCAAAGTGAATTTCCTAATAAAAGTAGATTTCTTAAAAGGGTATATGATGGAATTTTATTCAGTTATTACACATTAGAGGAAACATGAGGAATTTTACGATTTGATTTTTGTGAGTTTCCTGAGTGAGTTCTCTATTAGAAATATACATTTTTGGTTTTGCTTTGTATAATCTAGGGTTGAGATACTGTTAAGTGATTGAGCGATCATAAACTCCCACAGTGGGTTTTTTGGCAGCTGGTTGTCCCCATGGTCTAACACTGACAATTGGACCAAACGTCATAAAACTATGATGTCCTTAGTTGATTTCTCTGGTGATTTTTTTTCTCCTGTTAGACTTGAATGGCGAGATTCATTAGTTTAACAGTGGGTTTTTTGGCGGCTGGTTGTCCCCATGATCTAACACTGACAATCGGAACAAACCTCATAAAACTATGATGTCCTTGGTTGATTTCTCTGGTGATTTTTTTTCTCCTGTTAGACTTGAATGGCGAGATTCATTAGTTTCAGCGTTATTTACACAACGATTGATATTAAAGTTAAAGTAATAGTTTATATAATTGATTTGGAGTTTGGTTAGTCTGATCACTATTTGGAAACCTTGTGCTTGCAATTATGTTTGAAGCAAGAGTTGAAATTGGGAAGTTAAATTGGAGTGACAACTTTGGGTTGTGGATCATTAACACGCATGCCTGTTAACAACCTAGGATTTGGTGAAGATTGCATTGGATGGCAAAGATAAAACCGCCAAAAATGATGAAAGAGGTTGATAAGGTAGTGTTGATGGAGAAAGCGAAAAAGCATAATCCTATTGACTCTACTAGACAAGGTATTGTTGAAGTGGCCGAAGAAAAGATTCTGCAATATTGTTGGCAAAACTTGAGGTACTTTATCTAATTGACGATTTGAATAATCACTTCCATACGCTAAAAATGATGTTTCAATTCAAGGTGGTTGAAAGCACATCCAAAAGAGTTTAACAAATTCATGATTGACTTGAAGAATGTTAATGAGGGGTTGCTCAATGAGAAATAAGTATGTGTTGTTGGCATCGCTACCAGATTCTTTTGAGCAATTTACCAATTCGCTGTTATAGAGATGAACTACGATTATCTTGGAAGAGGTAAAGTTCGCCTTATCTTCTAATGAATAGTAAGAAGGGTACGAGCATATAACTTAGTGCAAGATATAAGTTTGGTTATCCAAGGTAGAGACACATGTAGAAAGTCTGGAAGTAACAAATGAAAGAACTGTTCTAAATCGAGGTCCAATGTTCGAAATTGTCAAATAATAGGGCAATTCAAGAAAGATTGTCCAAAGTATGAGAGTAAAGGAGTTAAGGTGGAGCCTGCAAGCAGTTGGTAATATTTTTATTGTAATAGATAATAGTTCTGATGATGCCTATGAAATGTTAGCATTCACCAAGAGTTTATTAGGTGATAATTGAGTGCTTGACTCTGGTTGTTATTATCATGGGACTTCTCGTAGGCATTAGTTTACTACCCATCATTGCACGAAGGGTGGTAAGGTGTTTAATGGGAAATAGTTTACTACCCATCATTTCATGATTGACTTGAAGAATGTTAATGAGGGGTTGCTCAATGAGAAATAAGTATGTGTTGTTGGCATCGCTACCAGATTCTTTTGAGCAATTTACCAATTCGCTGTTATAGAGATGAACTACGATTATCTTGGAAGAGGTAAAGTTCGCCTTATCTTCTAATGAATAGTAAGAAGGGTACGAGCATATAACTTAGCGCAAGATATAAGTTTGGTTATCCAAGGTAGAGACACATGTAGAAAGTCTGGAAGTAACAAATGAAAGAACTGTTCTAAATCGAGGTCCAATGTTCGAAATTGTCAAATAATAGGGCAATTCAAGAAAGATTGTCCAAAGTATGAGAGTAAAGGAGTTAAGGTGGAGCCTGCAAGCAGTTGGTAATATTTTTATTGTAATAGATAGTAGTTCTGATGATGCCTATGAAATGTTAGCATTCACCAAGAGTTTATTAGGTGATAATTGAGTGCTTGACTCTGGTTGTTATTATCATGGGACTTCTCGTAGGCATTAGTTTACTACCCATCATTGCACGAAGGGTGGTAAGGTGTTTAATGGGAAATAGTGCTACTTGTAAAGTAGTAAGTATCAGAACAAATTAGATTAAGATGCACACTGAAGTGATGAGAACGTTGACTAATGTAAGGCATGTATCAGATCTAAGTAAAAACCTTATCTTGTTAAGTGTTCTTAACAGGTTTGGATACCAGATCTCCGCTAAAGGTTGAGAATTGAATGTCTCTCGAGGTGTGCTTACTATGATGCAGGGAGATAGACTGAGGATCCTATCTTCACTAGGGAAAGACAATGATTGGCTCATTTGTTAAATTCTCTTATGCTTTAGGTCAAGACAAGACATAGATGTGGCACATGAGACTCAGGCACATGAGGTCACCAAATTGAGAAGTTGAACTTCTGCGAATACTGCAACATGAATGGTTAGAGGAGAGTGAAGTTCAACACAACAATTCACCAAACCTCGGTGATTGGAGGCAGCAAACTAGTTATATGTGTGAATAATGTTGGAATTTCTTTTAAATGTTGTTCACTATTGTTACAACGTTCTTCAGTATTTGGAACAACACTTGTAGCCGACGATAAAGGAAAAACTATGGGCAAAAGAGATATCTACCCTAATTTCCTTTATGTCCATATTATGTCGTTCATACTCCCACTAAGTTCACTATTTTCTGTGAAACTTGCATTATTAGTAACGATGGTACTTGAAGTACGTTTGTAGTTTCGTATATTTCATATGTTCACATTGGGAATCTAAAGATGCCTTCAAATTTTTAAAATTTTGATTGTTAATTGCTCAAAGTAAAGTCGCGGCCTTCTTGTGGTCCTTGACGTACGCTCCCTAGTGGCCTTATTAACCGGCCCATCGTTCCTGTTGGCTCTCAGGAGTCACCATTCAATAATTGATGTAACTAGATAAATAAACTGGTTCATTGACCTGGACTTAGCAAAGTGCTTGGTTGTTGCCTTCTAGGCATTGTCCGGTAAATGATCATTTCACTCATTTCTAAGTATTCTTACTCTGCACGTGCTTCGTCATTGCCTCCTAGGCATTATCCGACGGTCCTTCTATCTTGAAGCCAAATGGAGTCAACCCACATGAGCTGACATTATTTTAATTTATGCACCAGCAGTTTAGTTCGCCTGTGCTACGCATGGAAGGATCTTTAGCGTTCATATTGTTGTCTTTTTTGGCCAAGACGTTAATATTGTATCTAAAAGCAAGGAAAAAAGAAGGAAAGAATGGCGTATTTAAGATTATGTGGTTAGGCGCACTGATCCCAAGTTCGATTCCCCAGTTGAGTACTTGTGATTTAAGTGAGGGGTCATAACGGTGGATTACCGTGCTAGTTTCCCCTGATAAATAGTCGAGGTGTGCGTAAGCTGGCTCGAACACTTCGGTTATCAAAAAAAAAAAGGAGGAAAGAAAAGAACTTGATAGTATCACGGGAAAAAAGACTTAGGGTTCTTGATCATTGATTGGGCTCGTCTCACTTATGCACGAGCAATGAATACGACCAACACTACACTTATGTCAAGGATCGGTGTCTTAACTCTTGGATCAAACCATAATTGCCCACATATTTCTTTATACAGGGTCAGCGTGATTAAAATTACCCCGACTCTTCCATTCACGCATGCAACTCGAACCTCAATATACTTCAACATTTTGCAGGGGAACAATGAATTCTAAATTGATGATAAGGTTCCATTTATTTCGCAAAAAATAAATTATTCAGAAAATATTTTTTTAAAATTAATCGCTTATATCGCTTGAAACAATAATCAATGAAAAATATCTTTGTTGTCGACAACAATTTATGTTTAAGCATTTTCGTGGAATATGAAAATATTTTACGTTTATTCATTTTTGCAAGTGATACAAGCGAGTGTTCTTAATAAAATACTTTCCAAATCATTTATTTTTCGCTAAACAAACGCATCTTAAATGAATGAAAACAAAATGGTAAATACCGATTAATTGCCATCGACCCTAGGATATGAAATTATAGAAAGAATCGAGTCATTCTCTCCACATTTTTTTTAGAAAAAGAAAAAGATTTCATTGAACTTACCAGAATAGATTTCAATGGAATCATCTCGGGCTTTTTTTCTCCTTGTAATTTATCATTTTTTCCCCTCTGTTCGTGTTGACTTTCTCTTGTCCTCCGCGCCATAGCACGTGGCCAGCTGATTCCGACAATTTCTTCCAAGGAAACATCGTTGACTCTCACTGTATACAATTTTGTCTTGCTTACTTGAAAATAAACTTCACGTCCGGGGAAGCATCGCTGACTCGGGTCGGCCTCGATCGACGCTTCCAGTCTCTACCCTCTCTGCTTCCAAGTCTCCTGGTTCGCATCCATCTCTCCGTGCGTGACTATGCCTGTGCCTTTGAGTGAACTGCCCTGGTGTCCTAGGACTCAAATTTGGCAGATTTATAGCCACAAATCGACTTCAACCTGATCGGCTTTAATGAACCTCCCCAACCTCCATTTTACCGACGGGTCCACTTTCTGCCACAAATATTTCCTTGGGACGACCAGTAACGTCACTTAAGCCCATACGTGGGGAAAAATTTGTTACATTACTGTAGTGAAGACTTAAATTACTGCTGTAAGGAAAATCTAAAAAATTACACTCATTAATTCCTCAATTGAGACTTAGATAGGGTAAAAAGTAGATGGGTCAGTCCTCCTCAAACCACAATCGCAGCTTTAGTTAGTTCAGTAGTTAATGTCTCATAAAGTACTTAGGATACGTTTAGCACAGCTTTGAAAATAGATTTTAGATCTCTAAAATCTCTTGAGTGAAAGTTAGTATGTTGAATAAAAATCTACTAGATCACTTTGAACGAAAACTAGCATAAAAAAAGTCCAAGGCAGGTCCTCCATTGCTTTGGCTTCGTAGCATTTTCAAGAATTACTAAATTATTTCAATTGCCTTTCTCGCCCTCGGAAACTTATTAAAATTCCACTTTTACCCCCAAATGCCCTCGGTACTGCAAACTCAAGTAGTTGCGTATGTCATCAAACCAATGGCCTTAGGTCTCATCGACATTCCTGTGATCACTCAAGTGACCATCGACTTGGCTACCAAAGTTGTCAAGGGTCGCACAAGATATGGTCGTCGAGGTTGAAATCTGGTGTAAAGAGGGTCGAATGGTAGAGATGTTGAGAGAGAGAGAGAGAGAGAGAGAGAGAGAGAGAGAAAGAGGCTCTCTCAATCTCCTCATTGACAACGTCATCGTACCAGGAGGCTGCTGCAGATACAATAGAGGAGGTTACTTTGTGTAGTTGTTGATGAGGTGCAAGAGTGACCGATTATTTAGAGTTACTCATAGGTCTTTGTAGATCCAACTACAAATGAAATGGTTTGGCCTCGATTGCTTGTGCCAGAATTGGGGTTCGAATCCCTAAGTCTCCAACGAAGTTATTTTGTGAAAATCAAGTCGCAATCCATATTGCTTCCAATCCATTTTTCCATGAACGAACGAAACATATAGAAGTCAATTTGTCACTTTATTCGTGAGAAATTCAAGACAAGACACAATTTAAACTCTCTATGTCCGTAGTGATGAGCAACTAGTAGATATATTCACCAAGGCTCTCTCTAAAGATGTTTTCTAAGCTAACCTCCAAAGACGTTGGAGGGAGAGTGTTGGAACGATAAGGATGCCGTCCTAATCCCAATATAGCAGGAGATCTGACTGGGTTGTGCAATAACTGTAATTACCAAATCAATTACTGTAACCCATTGTATTACTTTCTGTTAAAGGATAATATGTCATTTACCACCATTAATGTAAGTTCTCAAGGGATCATATATTCTTGGTCGTATGAACCCCGTTAACTGTTGAGCATCCATCTTCTTTTCTTTTATCTTTCTTCTATACATGATCATCACTAAAATAGTGGAGCTGAGAGGTAGTGGTGTAGCGACTGGATGGAGGCGGTGGCTGTGGCTTGGCGAGTGACGGGAGGAGGATGCTGGACTGGTGAGGAGGAGCTAGAGGTGGCTGTGAACCAGCGAGAGAGCAGCGGCTTGAGGCCGAGATGGATATGGCAGTGTCAGAGGTGAATGAGCGACAAAGAGTGAGCAGGGAGGCGAGGTGGTGAAGCTCGGCAACAGCCGAGAGGACGGAAGCAATGGCTGGAAGGGATTGAGGAGGCGCCGGTGATGAAGTTAGAACACGATCAGGGCAGAAAAAGGAGGAGGGTGGTGGCGAGAGTGGCAGCTGATGCCAAGGACCGAGAGGAGAGGAGGAAAAGGCGAAGGTTGCTGGAGGGAAAAGATATAAATGAAAGAGAACAAAATAAGAAAGTGACAAAATTAGTTGGGGAAGAGACAAAATAGAAAGCTCTAGAAGGTGCCCACGTGGAGAGTGGTGCCGGTTCTTGCGAGTGAGGCTGGGCTTGCAGGCCGAGCCTGCTTCTTCGAGCCCGAGCTTGCATTGGCCTTCTTCTTGTATCTTGATGGGCCCAGAATTTAGTTTTAACGGGCTCGAATTGGGCCCAAAAGGTCCAATTGGATTTTACCGTGCAAAGCCAATCGGACCGTTGGCATCAATTGGCCCCCAAAATCTCCATCGGTCAAAACTTTGGTCGGGCCTATAGAAAAACCTAAGAGAAGAGCGACTATCAGGAGAGCGAGGAAAGCTCGCAGCTATCGTAAAGGACTGGTCGTGCCTTGCTTCGGCGCCCATCTCTTGTATCGGAAAGCATGTTTCGATTTGAGTTCGTTCCACCGCAAATAGATTTCGCCGCATGGTCGAATAGAGTCCTCGAGGTCCTGAAACTACAATGTTCGTTAGTCTAAATATGGAGAAGAAACTCGGTGGAAAAAAAATGAGTGCAAGATGGTGAAATGACAACTTCTTCGGTTTAGGGTTGAATTCCAACGCCGTTTGCGAATTCCATCCCTGAGCTAAGACTAGGGGTGAGCATGGTTTCAAGGTAAAACTTGGAACTTGAGAACTTGCCCGATGGGAACCTGTAAGTTCCAAATTCCAAGTTTCAAGATATGTAAGGTATGTTTTAGGTTTTAAAAATTGATGAACCTATTTTGATGGGTAGGTTCCAGATTCTAAGTAGGTGAAACATTGAACCTGGAATCTAGAACCTTAAATAAGTTTTTTGTATTTTTTCTTGATCTACGTCTTCACGTGATCCTGCGATGTTCCATGGCGTTAGATGATGAGTGTATAATCTGAAATCACTAATATGAGCTTTCATTTTATAACTTGTTAATGTTTCATATTTTTTGTCTCTAAATATAGGTTGTTGTTAGAGAATTATAGCTGCAAGTGGTGGTCGTTCAAGACAATGATTCACTGTAATTATTCAATTAATAATACGAGTGGAACCTGAGTAGATCCCGGAACCTTTGACGGGATAGGTTTTAAGTTTCAAGGTATGTAAAGTAAATTCCACATTTCAAAAAATGATAAACATGTTCCCATGGGTAGGTTTCACTGTGTGGAACTTGAAACCGCTTGCCCCTAGCTGAGACAGTCGACAAACTCACTAGCAAACTTGGGTGTCAACAAATAGGAATTAGTAAAGGTAAGACTCACGAGCAAACTCGGGTGTCAACAAATAGGAATTAGTAAAGGTAGCTGATTTTATGGTAATGGCATTCTATAGTGTGTCCGAATATCGAGTCATATACGCTCTCCTTACTGGAGCCTTCCATTAGTGGACTTGCACATGCCAAAAGCAGGTACCTTGCTGCTCTCAAATTCTCACCAATTAATCTCACACTAACTATAATAATCCAAAAGTAACTTCAACTCAACTCTTGACTAATAAATATTGTGAAAGCTCGTGTATTTTATTCAGATTAATCACAATCGTACAAGATAGACTAAAGACAGATTGATATTGCAAAAAGTGACTGAGATGATAACAATGCGATTTCTTTAATTTCCATCTTATAATTTCTAATTAGTTTAATAATTAGGTGCCATGTGGTTACATTTATAAACACTAAATTCATTTAACTTGTTTTAGTTGATAAAATTGTCCAAAAAGCTCTAAACCTATTGTGCAGCAATCAAATCGGTCCTAAACATTTCAATTTGATTAATTTAGTCCTAAACTTTTAGACGATTTCCAATTAGTCATTTCGATCAATTTTGATCGAAAATCACTAGTGTGATAGTCCAATTATGATTAGTCGTTTTACATAACTTGGTTGACGCTAATGTGGACAATCTGGGAATTTTCCTTTTTCTTCCTTTTCTTTTATTTTCTTTTATTAATCACTAGGGCCTCAGCAACGGCTAATGAGCACCCTCACCAAATCTAGGTAAGGGCCTACAAGCCCTTATCGTGATGGACAAGCGCCGTGACGCCCTCCCTGTGGCCAGCAACCCTTGCTAGCTATCGTCAAGGCCTTGACAATTGGTGGAGGAAAAAAAAAAAGAGAACGGAAAGTAAAGAAAAGGTAAAAATAAATCATAAATTAAAAAAAAAATCATTCACGTCAACGCCGATTGCGCCACATAAAACGGCTGACATCTATCTATGTCAGTGATTTTCGAGCAAAATTAATCAGAATAACTACATTGGCAAATTGTCCAGCTTTATGATTAAAATGGTCAAATTTCAACCACAAAAAATTGGCCGGATTAAAAAATTTAGAATTGAATTAGTCATCATATAATAAGTTTAGAAATTTTTGGATAATTATCTATATTTCATTTATTTAAAGGTTTCTATATACAAAGGGGTTGTTTGGTAACCGGCTCAATAATACCCGATTCTATTCTTTTATTCCCCATAACAAAAGAATAATAGAAATTCGTTTGGTAAATTTTTTTTTCCCAGGCATAAATTTGTTCCTAGAATTAGTTTTGGAACAAAATCAAAAATAAAAAAAAAAGTTGATTCTTGATTCTGGAAATAAGAATTAAAAGTGGAAAAGAAATTTTTTTTTTCTTGTTCTTCTTCTTGGTTGGTCTTCTTCATTTTTCCTGACCGGTGGCCAGTCGCCGGTGGCGCGGCCCTCGCTGGATATGGCAAGAGCAATCGTCACCCAGGCGATGAGGGCCTCGATTACCTCACTGGCCCTGGCTTGTGGCCAATCACCGGCGCCGGCAACCTGAACACGGGCCAAGGAAGGGGAAGAAGAAAAAAAGAGAAAGAAATATTAAAAATTCAAAATATTATTAATAAAAAGAAATTTTCTGCGGTTACCAAACGTATTTTTGTTCTTTTTTCTATTTTAGGAATATAAATTTTAGGTAGTTACCAAACATCTTTAAGTGCTTAGAAATTATTTCCGAGAATGGAATAAAAAAAATCATTTCTGAGCAGAAACTATTTTCGAGAACAGAATAATTACCAAACGCACCCAAAATAACGTTTGGTTACATCAACACTAAAAGTTTTAATTATTATCATTTATATAGACAATGTTTGTCATGTCTAAATGTCAATTATGCTTTTTTTTTTATTTTATTACCCATAGTCAAAAAACATATCGATTAGTTAGAACTAATAAAAGTAGCATGTCTGTTCCTCTATAACATCGAAAGGAGCACTCTCGATTCAACAAAGTTCCACCATCGTTTTAATAACTTCAAAAACACTAAAAGCCATTATGACATCATATGATAGGTGATCACTATTAGAATATTTAAAGAATAAATCACGCATTCATCTTACAATTTAAGCTTTTAAAATAGTTTATTATGGTCCCATCAAATCTCACATGGTATTAAAGCACAATTAAATATGTTCAAGTTTAGTATTAGGTAAACTGACCAGACTAAGTATAAGAGAGAATATTAGAATATTAAAATAATAAATCACGTTTTCGTCTAAGAGCTTAAACTTTTAAAATAGTTGGTTATGATCCTATCAAATCTCACAATCACTATGAAGAGTAATGATGACCTACACAGCTGCTATTAAAAGTGTAATTTCATCCCTCGTGCCAAAAGCTCTCCTTAATTTTTGTGGCGAAGGAGAAGAGGATGAACGGCATTCAGACGTGACTGACTATTAAGAAAAGACATGATCCCATGGATGGTTCCTATTGTACAAAAAGAGAGAAAGGAACCCTTCGAATAACGTGAGCGACCTTGTTTATTATATTAGCGATTTAATATGTCCCAGACCAAAAACAGGAGTTTGAAAAGGTGCGTCTCCCACTAGTCCGATCCACGCAAGCAAAGCCAATTCAATTCACTCCTCTCGTCGCCTCAGCAAAAAGTGCATGTTCACAAGTTTGTTATAAGGATCCCTTGTTTTTCTCTCCTTTGCCGATTTACTGAGTCTGCAAAGACCCTCTTCTTCTTCATCTCCATTTGATCTTCTGTTCTTTCTTGCTTGTGCAACTATCTGTTCCTTATAGGTTATTATGGACAAGAAGGTTCTTGATTACACGTTGGTCCCCTTGGGCTTGTTCATAATGATGGCCTACCATGCATGGCTCCTCCATCGGATCGCGAAGCACCCCACCAAGACCGTCGTCGGCGTGACCTCCATTAATCGGCGATTCTGGGTTCAAGCTATGATGGAGGTAATGTGGTTTGTCTCCCTCCTCTCTTTTGTCTCCCCGGAAATGCTTCTTGACCTTTCTTCTTTTTCGTGGCGTCCGACTTGTGTCGCAGGATGTCTCCAAGAACGGCGTTCTCGCGGTCCAAACGCTGAGGAACAACATAATGGCATCGACTCTGTTGGCCTCGACTGCGATCACCCTCAGCTCCCTCATTGCCATCCTCATGACCAGCGGGAATGGCAACCAATCCTCACTCTTCATCTTCGGAGACCGGAGCAAGTTCGGTTTCTCCGTGAAGTTCTTCGCCATCCTCGTGTGCTTCTTGGTGGCTTTCCTCCTGAACGTTAAGTCCGTAAGGTACTACAGCCACGCGAGCATCCTAATCAACGTGCGATATCGCAGCACCAGCACCACCACCAGGCAATGGCGGAGTATGTGGCCACGACAGTGAACCGGGGGAGCTATTTCTGGTCACTGGTTGCGGGCGTTCTACTTCTCTTTCCCTCTTTTTCTGTGGATTTTCGGTCCAATCCCCATGTTTTTGAGCTGTTTCGTGCTGGTTTGCATGCTGTATTTCCTGGATGTCACGTTTGAGTTTGGGTGGGCTGTGGGGGCTTCTGATGATGATGAGAGGAAAGATGAGGAACTGGGAAGTGCAATGATGATGAGTATCGGTAGATTAAACAGCTGATCTCCAACTTTACCTGAGCTTCACAATATAGTTTCTTTCATAAGTTTTGCAATCTACTAAGATATTAAAATACTAAATTGTTTCTTTATCGAGTATGTATTAAAATATTCCTTGAACGTGGTTTGTTTAATAAGTAATTGCCATATATTGAGCTGTCTACCATTCAATTAGACAACTTAGAAAATCCCGATTCCACCAAGAGTGAGCATCTCTTGCATCGGCAAGTCATCCATCTTTATGCAGATTTCACACCCCAACAAGTCATCAACAAATGATGGATCAGAAGTAGTGAGTAGAGATCAGGAGAATAGGAGCGCCCCATCCTTTGAAAAGTAAAGACAAACAGAAAATTGTATCAAAACCTCAAACTTTGAAACATTAAAGTCAGCAATTTCAATCATCTCTTGCAAGCACCGTGGTATAGCCGAAATGCCAAAACTCACAGCTTATTGCACAAGACATGCTAGGAGTAAACACTCAAAACTGAGTCCATCCATTGAACATGGATGTGACGAAGCATCTTCCGCCCTGTCTTCATGTGGAGAGTGGCATGTGTGCGCGAATGTGTGAATCTTATTTTGGTCAGAGAGAGTGTGGTGTACATGTCTACTCCATATTGTGGGCATATTTGCTATAGAAGGTAAAGAAAGAAACTACGCTTGCAGTCTCTTAAGCACAGCCTCCTGCTCCAGGAAGGCAGATGCATGTTAAGGTTTTATTTTGAGAGGAGCTCTAACAAGACTTGAAGTGTATAGGATAGGAGTGCAAAGATGCAGCAGGTCAAAAACCTTGTGTTTTACCTTAAAGAGGAGTAATCACCTGTAAGAGTGCAGGTGAATGCAAAAGCTTCTTCTTTTGTCTACCATGGTTCCGAAAGCAAGAGGAACGATAGATGTGCTATCTAGGAAATTCCTATCAACAAGAAACCGGGAAAACTTGGTGATTGGTCCAACACCAGAAGAGGTTCAAGTACCTAGATGCCCATCTAAAAAGTAATGGATTAGACCCAGAATGTCTGAAAATCCGCCAATGCACAACTGAAAGACTTGTTGCAGTTAATCAAATTTTATTTAGTTGGACCAATTCTAAACGATGCAACTTATCTCAAGAGAAGCCTCTTCTGCAAAGACTTGAGGATGTCGTCTCCTGGTTGATTCAACCAAATCTTGACACTGCAAGTTGCCCCGATACGAACTGAAACGGTCCAAAAACTCCTGCGAAATGGGTGTTATAACAGTATTAGAATATAGTCAAGATGTCTATAAACGATTACAGAGTGATTATGAATTTACTGTTTTCAGATATAACATAATTGTGAGCAGACAGATCTACAAGAGTGCTCAAAGCTTATAGCTGTTCTTTCAAGACATAAAATCCAAAGAGAAACAGCAGTTCACCATTTAAAAGCCTGAAGCATCCACTCTTGTGAACTGATAACAACTTTTCCTTCATAAATAGATAAGACATTGAATGGAAGCCGGAGATGCTCAACAAGCATTGAGTCACAACCATATAACCTTCAGACCAATGGAACATGTGCAGGGAGACTCCCATGACTCTTCACTACGTTAAAGTTCCAGTTGACCCCAGTCCTCAAACATATCTTTAATTCACTGCTAAGATTCCCCATCTTCCAGTTCATCATTAATAAAGAGGAAATTTTCTCCGGTTACAGTGGAAATCTGGCAACAGTATAGTGTAACGATGTGAGACCAGAGCACTCGTTCGAACCTTTCAGCCTTTTCCATCGCAATCTTCAACTTAAGGCTTTGATATCTATGTCCTACATCCCGCCATTCACAATGAATGACATGACAATGGGAATCTGCATAAAACAAGTTGCTCATGCGTTAGATAATCTTTTTGAGTTCATGCTGAATAAAGAAGGGACACGTACAGATATCGAAGAGACAATTAGATAGAGAAACTGTGGCAACAAGATTTGATATCAGTTTTGTTTATTCACATTTCATGAAGATTAGAAAAAGTTCCTCAGAATTTCAATTGTTAATGAATAACACATAAGTCAAAAATGTTAGCTCTCTTTCTCAAAACTTTCAAGAGATCATTTTCATCCACCTTTTTCCTCTGCACCGATTGATATCTTGGGGGCACTGAAATCCATTCCAGATTACTCGGCACCATAGCAAGTCTATACCACAACAGGAGACTATGGGCTTGAATTTAACATCATGTCTGAAAGTCGTTCAATTTTAATTTCAACTTCATATTGCCAGCTTGAACTACGATCTCTTTCTTAGAGCAGTCCACTTTCAGAACTGTCGCTTTCCTCCCAAGGGATGGAACATGTATCATTGCACCAACTACTGGAAGCTCAGATTTTTTCTCTGCATCATAAATGGGAAAAGACTGTTTAAGTAGATGGACTTTTTCCATTTCAACAAGACTAGAAATAGGACTCTTGCTGAAAGAGAGTCCTCACCATATTCCTTCCATGACAATTACTTATGTTTCTAAAAAAAATGAATATGGCAGAGTTTCTTAAGCAGTACCTAAAGATGATTGCTTGAGAGGTTCAGACGGGATTGTACTTTTCCTTTGCACAAGATCTTTGCTATCTTCATCTATACTTTGTTGGCGCTTGGCAGCCAATGACTTCGGGATTGTTTTTACTCCAATTGGCTGGAAGCGCTGCACTTGGGATGCACGAAACTCCCGCACTCTCTTATGGAGCATTGAGCGTGCCACTGCAGCGGCCTCTGATATTTCTCTAAACATCTTATTCTTTTGAGCAATACATTGCTCCTCAATCCTCCTCCGGGCGGCCAACAATTTTCTGTGAAGCTCCCTCGCGAGCCTAGAACAAAAACAGTAAGAAGCTAGATACAGCTACATATAATACAAGTTTCATTTCACACGATGCCTTGCTAGCAGAAAGAACCACTTCTTATAAAGGAAACGGTTTTTTCATAAATTTATACACTTATTGCAAGATGAATTTCATTGGCCACTTTCAAAGTGCACTGACTCGAGTATGTCAAACAGGAGAAACCTAAGTAGAGGGAAATCGGATACACTTTCATAAAGACTCCAACTTATCCTTTTAATAACCTATAAGTTTAATAATATTGGGTATTTACACAAGAAAGAGTAGCATTCATTCATGTAGAAGTATGAAACAAACCCAAAGGATACCTACAGAAATAATGGATAGATGCTCCCTCTGAACTCAGAAAAAGGGGAAGATATAGTTCCAATCAGTAATTCTATGATTCAGCAGTTACTAGTTATTTATGACACAGCCAAAAACAAAAAGAGCAGTCATTGCTTATGAAAGAGGCCAATTCCAAGAAGCCAATGATTCTCACATTAGGTAAGATTGTGAATCACGTTGCAGCTCACGGAAATCCTGCTTGTATTTTTCCATATCAGTAATGAGCTGCAGGAGCATACAAAGATGTCATCGGTAATGGCTCCTCAACAGCCACCACGAGAAAAGGGAACAAAACCAATCTCCATAAATGCAAGTGAATATAAAAATAGTCAGCTGAAATTGCGGATCGCGCTCCTGTTAGTGCAAACTTCCAAAATCTTCACTTGCAGTAGGCACATCATGACAAAAAGTCTCAAGTAGACCCCAATCCATGGACTGAGATTATAAAAATGCATATCCATGTTCTTATAGTATTGGTATAAACCATGATGGAGTGTCAAGCAGAAAAAACTGAACCGACAGGCTACAGAAAAAGGCATGCCAAATGTATGATATGTTACAACACATACACCTTTCATAGGAGTTGCTACCTTATTATCAAGATTTTGTTGACGACCAGAACAGTTCTAAGCTAACACTAGTTACCTCATTTATCTCAGCATTTGCTGAACCATACAGTTCTCGAGCATCATTGACAATTGTGCCAGGCAGTCCCAATCTTTCAGCTATACTGATAGCATTCGAACGCCCTATAAGATGAAACTCATGTCAAGTCATATCCAATTTCGACAGATACAAAACAGCAAATGATAGCATGAGCTATTATTAGATCTAGTCCAACAACTGCAGGACATAACAAAGGCAGTCATCTAATGAAGAATGAAAAACCTGGAATTCCCCAGAGAATCTTGTAAGTAGGCTTTAAATTTACTTCATCGAACTCCATACAAGCATTTTCCAAGCCAGCAGCGCTGCCAATCATTGAGAATATGTAAGAGCCCAGGAGCACCAAGGGAGCAACAAACCGTGTAGTTTGTGGCAAATGTCAAAAGCAGATGTGTCCGATATGACTTCAACTAGATTAAACAAGCTAAACCACTGCCACCAGCAACAGATCTAGAATTATAAACCTTGGAGGTCCAAGTTTGATGTGAAAATTTTAATTTTGTTTTTCAATAACTGCGTAATCCAAAATAAAATATTGATAAACGTGGGGTGGAAAGCCAAGGGGAATTACCCCCACTTACCGATCAAGCACAGGGAAAGGAAAAGTTCGAAGGATGAATATGTATCTGCAATGGACCTCAAAATATTCAAGTTAGGAAACTACCTGTATTTCAGGGTTTTCAGTTCACCGTGATGGGTTGTAGCTATTGTCAAAAGAGCACCATTGGCAAAAGATTCCAGCAGTGACATTCCCAGAGCTGCTCCTTCTAGAGGATTTGTTCCCGCACCAACCTATCATTGTTGTCACATACAAATAGATTATTTCATAGCAATATTACCTAGGTAAGCACAAGAAGAGCTGTAATTGCATAACGTGTCACTTAACGGAGTCACGTCAGACAATTTTGAAGAGGCAAAAGAAAGACCGGCAATAACATACTTCGTCTAGTAGCACTAACGACTGCTTTGTTGATTTTGATTGAATGTCCTGCAAATATATCATATAAGAAAATATCAACTACAAAAAAAATGATTAGTGGCATGATTATGAGATGACATGATAACGAGAAAACACCATACATCTTAGTGATCAAGATAATCACAAACCTATGTCCTTTAAACGTAATTTCAGATCCTAAAACTTCAAATCATATTTTCTAGCCTTCTATTGATTCTTCTTTGAGTGTCTGCCATTTTTGCTAGTTATTTTAGAATTTTCCAATTTTTAGAGAGAAAATGTTAAATATGAGTCTATACAACTCCCAGGGTTATAAACTAATCCAAGGAGCCCTAAAAGGGATATATCCAAGAAGGCTATGCTCACACTGATTTGTTTCAAGTGTCCAGAGAAGGTAGATAAAGATTGGGACAAAGACTGTTCATCACCAATATCAGCAAAGACAGAATCAAACCAAGGGATCCGTACAGATTCAGCTGCCAAGATGTATAGGCCTGCAATAACAACCTACTTAGGGAAAAAAAACCTGAATGTTGCTCTCTTTAAAGATAGAGAGTAGAGAAAACAACTAGGAAATATATAAACGTTGTCCCTGGTGAGATACTTTTAAACATTACAGAATATACATGTACTCCAGATTGTCTACAGTTACTATGAAAAAGTGTGTTTTAATTGGAATGCTGTTAATAGATAGATCTGGATTGGAATTGCAGACATTTATACCTGGAGAGACAGAAATAGCGGAAAAATGAATTTACAATGGCAACAAATAAGAAAATTGGGACAGGCAACCCATTAGCCTGTCTCAGAAAAGGCACCACAAAGGAAAGCCAATTATTAAACCTGATTTTGCCATCAGAGCTGCCAAGCCAATTGTTTTAAGGCATACAGTTTTCCCACCAGTATTAGGGCCAGTTATGACCAAAACCTTAGTCTCCCTGGAAATGAAAAAATCAACCGCGACTGGCTTAGCTTGTTCGAGGGCTGAAACCTGAATTAACAGCAAATGTGTCAAAATAATAAATTAAGTACTATGCTCAAATTGCTAACCATTTGAAACTAACCCGCTCTTTCAGGGCTACAATATCAATCTCTGACTCTCCTTTAATTGACATTCCTGCTCCCATTTTCCTCCTTCCTATTTCCTGAGCCATCATATTATGCAGTAAGCACCAACCCCTACGTAGCATCTAGATGTTCAATGAGCACGTGCAAGAGAAGATAATACAACATGAAGTTTAAAGAGAGTTATCATAAGCAGAAAAATAATGAGAACGTTTACAAGCCATTCCATGACTCACTGCAGCAGCACTGCCGAGATCCTTTCGGGCCTTGCGCAGATTTAGTCTATGCTGCTGGACCAACAAGGGATGATAAGCTTTAGGCAAAAACAACGTCCATTCCATGGAGTTTGATGATTTTGAAATTTTTTGCTCTGACAAGGATGTTTCAGTGTCGAGCAATCTACTCTTCTCCTCTAGTAGAAGCAGATCAGGACATGTGCCCCCATATGAAAGACTATAAGCAGCTCGAGCATTTATCTGCATATTAGCGCCCAAACAATAAGAAGAGCACCTCCAATTATTATATATAGCTCAATCTACAATGTTATCACCACAAGCGGTTTTGCAGTTTTATGACCGATTTTCATAAGAATTATCAACAGTTGCTTTTCGAAAACAAGGTCTGTTGGAATTTCCCCAACAGAAGAGATTTTTGCCTCAAGTCTGCCCATGAGATTGCGGCTAATAGATATCCTGAGGATCATGCAAGGACTGTTCTTGGATATGGAAAATTGGCAAAGTCTCAATAATAGCATAGCTCTAAATGAAGTCCTTGTGAATTGAGGCATAAATTCCCAGAACTTTGTTCAGAATGTGGGCAAGCCCTGAATCTGCAGATCATTTGTTTTATTTGGCCCTGTGGCTAGAGAGTTTTAAGGGGCCTGGCTATTCCTAATAGCCTGGCAGGGTCTTTCGTCAAAGATACCTGGGAGTGGATTGAAGACAATATTAAAAGCAAGGTTTGGTATCAAAGACCCAAAATTCCATGGGGAATTGTTTCCCTATGGATGTTTGGGTTCTTTGGCAATATAGAAATAATTTTTGTGTAAGAATAAGCAAATTTGCCCAAACAGACTTCTTTTTGTTTGACTAAAGTTGGAGAATCTTGCGCTAACATGAAGAAAAATGGGTGTGGAAGGAGAAGATTAAGGCAGGGGACGAAACAAAGGAAACCTGAACAAGAGTGGATTAAGGTTAATTCAAATGGAGCAATGTCCATGGAAAACGGAGAAGCAGGAGCAGGAGTTTTTTGAGAGATCACTGAGAAACTGGATAGCTGGCTTCTCGTGTAACATAGGAGGAAGAATGCTTTCATAGCTGAGATTTGGACGTTAAGAAACAGAATCAGACTTGCTATTACAAATAAAGTTACTCATTGGCATGTTGAATTGGATGCCTTAGCAGTAATTCATGTTCTTAAAAATAAAATCTCACGATATCTCATAGAACCTCTCCTTTTTTTAGCGCAGGAACTTGCTGGAAGGAGTGCAAGCATACCGAATTGACCATATATACAGAGAAGCAAACAGATGAGTGGACGCTCTGGTTAGGTTGGGAAAGGAGCAGTATATCGAGTTTATTATATCCACTAGTATTCCAGATTTTACTAACGATATTTTATAAGGATGCACTTGACAGTAGTTCAACTAAGAATGATGTAACTTGATTGGTTTAATTTCTCAATGACCATCTTTGTTTCACCACAAAAACATATTCGATTACTTGTAAGTTGTTGAAAAAGGTAATTCAAACTGTATGAGGTCTAATTTTCATTTCCTACAGACTTCACATAAAAAGGATAACACTCAGGAAACTTAGAAACTGTGCACACAAGACCACTCTGCAGAAGAAACCAGAGAGAGAGAGAGAGAGAGAGAGAGAGAGAGAGAGAGACTTTGGTAGCAGTAGGAACGTTACCATATCCAGTTGGATTATGCTGTTCAGCAAAATTTCAGTTTCATCAAGATCCATTTGCATCTGCTTGAGAAATGACAAGGTGAGAATATAAAAGTAAGAAGAAACTGGTGAGAAGAAGAAATATCAACTGGAAGATATGCAACCTTCTTTGTTAGCATTAGAAGCACATCTTCCTCTGCCTTTGCCACCAATCCTCTTGCTCGTTGCAGCTCATCATTTAAAGGAATGGCAGCAAGTGGCTCTATAATATTTCCATTCCCTGAACCACTACATTATGACAGATTCAGGATAGAATAAATATCCTATTAAACGAAATAACCATGTACCCGAGGAGTCCAAAAAAAAAACTCTTCATCCAAAGTTCACAACTATTTGCATCCAGTGAGAGCATTCATCATGCAAATTGTCCACCACCCTGCCTTATAAAATGAAAGCCTTCTGGTTTGAGTTACCAAAGAAGGCAAATAATGTTTCTTTCTTGAGTAAAAGTTAACGTTCAATGTAAATTGCAAATAACTTATCACCATTGTCATGCAAGCAAAACAATTACCAAATCCCCAAAGTACTTTCATGGTACTTCTTTCTATTCAAGGATGCTCAAAATACAACCAAGCTCAATTAAAATATTAATATTACTTGTCCATAAACCAAATGTGCCCTATGCTTAAGACTGTAGACCAAAATTAATAGCAAAACTGCAGAGCAACGATCGACGCGACACATAACAATTCAACTATCTTATGGCACAAAGTAACAGAAAGTCTCAGCTCTCAGCTACGATGAAATAAGCGAAGAGCTCTAGATAATTTGCCAGTTGACTAGCATACTTGTAGCTACTCAAAAGCTCTTTGAAATGCAAAAAGAAAAGGAAAGGAAAGGAAAAGGGAGGCATGTATAATTTTTTAGCACCTAGATATCAGTAGACCATTCAAATTTGTCAGCTTATCCATTCCGGACTTTATGCACCATCTTCCATTGACATTACTCACTTCCTAAATAAACGAAAATATGAGTTAAAACAGACAAATAGAAAGATACAAAGTAAACACACATGTAGATCTGCAAGATTGGTGCACTCACTTGGAAGGATGACTCATTCCTATCATTCCTCATTAATTTATCCATCAACTCATGTAGCTGAACAAAGAAAATGTAAACATAACTAGAATCAGTTTTTAGCATCAAATAAAGAGACAACTCAGAGTTTCAAAGGACCGAATAAGAGACTGGCTGAGAAGTGTGAAGAAGATCCACAAATGGAAACTCTATTTAGACAGAGTACCTTGAATAAAGGTAGATGCAGAATGAGAACGGGCAATGCAAACTTTCATTCGCATATCAATAAAAATTGACTAAAAAGTTGGCGGTCAACTCACATAAGGAAATTCTGACCCAAAAAAAAAAACTCACATAAGGAAATGCTTCCTCTAAGTCAAAGGCAATTAAACCAATAACAATAATAAAGTAATTGTCTCACTATTAAAAAAAAGGATGTATTTAAATGGTTTTGGCATCCCCTTGATGGCTCAGCCTCTTAAATGAATTACCTCACTATCCAAAAAAACAAAAACAAACTAAGAAGTGTCGTATGGAGGCAATTGCCCCCTATTACAATAACACAGAAGATACAGATAAATATTGATGCAAGAGGAATAAGAAGTTTTGTGTCAAGTTTTCTGTAATCTGGTGCAGAAGATGCTGACATCTTCTGTTAGGCCTCAGCAATTACAGTTGATTAGCCACTCTGAGTGCATAAACATATTCAAGCATGACAGTCTTTGAAACACCAAAGGGAAGCTTTTTAATTGCAGGTACAATAATCATTCAATGCATGGGACAAAAGTTCAAGGATGATTTTACCCTCTTTTCAAGCATCCGCACTTGTTCACGTGACCGTTTAAGCAAAGGACTCTGGAAAAAAAAATGAAAATGCTAAGATGAGCTACAGGAATGGGAAGGAGAGAGAATGGAGAATCACATCCAAGCCGACTGAAACAAAGCTGCCACATGACAACTGCTCTGAAATATTGGAGAACTTACAGCGGAGTCTTTAACAGAGCCATCTTCATCAAGGACTTGCTGTATCAACTTAATAAGAGCTCGATTTACTATGAATTCCAGAATCTGCAAGGTAACATCAAAACTGGAATAAGTCCATGATGATATTAAAAATCAATAAATGCAACTGCTTTATTCATCATATATACTTGAGTTCAGTAATGTTACCACTTCACTCAAAGGCATGAAGCGTCTATGCCAATCCGCATCTTCCTTGATTGCAGCTCGTAGATTCAGCTGTAGAGTATCAGCAAATTGCAATAGAGATGCAACCGCTATGGCTTCATGTCCGCTCATGGGTGAGTCCCTCCGAGCATACTGAATTACAGACTTGACCTTTGGGAAGATCAAAAGTAAGCAGTTAATAACACATCAAGTTCAGCATCTTGTTGAAACATAAAACGCTCAAAATGACCCCCGATATCCAGGTGACATTATCAGCAACTTCACGAACAAAACTGAGCTAGAAGTGGAATAAAAAAAAGACAGAGAGAGAGCAAGAAAGATTTCTCGCCTGATTGAATTCCAGCTGTAAGTACATATTAGAGATAATTGTTCATTACTTAGAGTTCCAAAATGCATATCTGTAATTCGATAACAACTATGACCAAGCGACGCTTAACAAATTTGATCTGGCTCTGAGAACCCAATGAGAAGTAATTATACACAGCACATGAGTTTCTAAACTCCATGTTGCTAGAAGAGGACAACATTAGCGTAAAGCACTGACCAGAGCAGCATCGATGCCACTGAAGTCCAAGCTGAACCCGCCGTGGCGGTGCATTTCCACGGCCGCATTGGTTTCACTCAACAGCCTCATGCTCTCCTCGTACGTCTGATCCAGAGACCACAACCGAGCCTTCACAAACAACAACCAACGCCCGCACAACAGCGTCAGAATTCAATTACAGCCACAATCAAAACCAAAATTCGACTGCAACAAAAATCACCAATCGCCTCCGCACGTGGATCTCCACTTCCCTTAGCCACGCGAGTATCGAATTCGCACGTGAAAAATCAGAATTGCCTAACGGAAATACGCGAATCTGCCGATCAACCGAACTGACCTTAGCGGCTTCCCGGCCGAGCGAGGTGCCGGCGAACGAAGCGACGGAGTCGCAGAGCTTGTCCCACTCCAGGACCCTGAGGCTCTGGAAGCGAGCGGCGGACGGCTCGCCGCCGCCGGGGCCGGCGGCGGAGGCGGTCCGGGAGGCGACGGAGCACCGATTGAGGAGAGCTCGGTTTCTGAAACAGACGGACCTGAAGCTAACGGCGAGTAGGAAAGGAGAAGAAGAAGAAGATGATGATGATGAAGATGGAGGGAAGGCGACGGAGTTGAGGAAGAGCGTGGGAGAAGCCATGGTGATTGCCGTCCTTTCGAGCAGAGACCGTTCGTTTGAAAATGGCGGGGGCTTCTCTGACTCTGGATGACGAGGAGTGTCAGAAAACACAGGCGAAAATGATAAAGAGCTTGCAATCTGGAACTACCGGTCCGATAAATTGAAACCGGAGATTCAGACCGGTCCGAGACTATTCTGGGCGGTCCGATCTGATCCGGTTCTTGGCGGTTCCGGTTTTCTGCTGATGCACCCCTAACAGAGATGAGTGGTGCGTTGCGATGACGTGGGCCCGCTGATAAAAAAAAATTGTGTTGGGCTCCTGGTTTCTCTGGTAGGCCCAGGCCCAGGCCCATCAGTGGCCCAATATGTCATCAGCCCTGTTGGGGAAAAAATTGGAAACTGGCTGCAGTATCAAGGTCAACAACAATGCCTTGCTTGTTTTCATTTGGTACATTTAATTTTTCTTCTAATGAAGATTCCATTTATTTTGCGAAAAAATAAATGATTTAAAAATTATTTTCTCATAAAACGATTGCGTGTATCGCTTGAAATAAATTAGCCAATAAAAAATGTTTTCATTATAGACAACGATATATGCCTTAATATTTTCGTGGACGATGAAAAATAAAGTGATTTTTTTTCGAGAAAATATTTTTCAAATTATTCAATTTCCTGTGAAACAAAACGGAGCCCGAGTTAAACACTCGTGCAAAGAGGCCATGCACAGCTAGGCTAAAGGAGGCATTGTATCTCCATGGTCAATTGCTCCTTTTATCAATCACAATATATGTTACTTTTCTGCTTGGTTGGATCGAAGGTGCACCAACAATAACCAGACATAAAGAGTAAGCTCCCATTTGATATCGATAGAAATTGAAGTGCCCGATCAATCCAATCCCTAAACTCCAAAATCGGGGTCATGGGATGGCAAATTGGGATCGACAACACATCGCCCCACGAAATGTTTATTCTGTGTATGGACAATTCGAGGCGACATCGATGGTGATCTTGTAAAAAAATAGCGACGAGGCATGAGCTAGCATCGTTGTCGGCGTTGGCGAAAATTCGAAGCGTTCGATCAATCCAAGTCCTAAGTTCCGAATTAGGGTCATCGGGGGCAATTGGAATCAAACGATATGCATGCCAACATCGTGAATTGAATCAGATAAAATTATATACATATGACAAAGATCGTATAACATAAATTAAAACGAGAGATGTTGTTTTCTAGTGAAAGCACTGAGCCATGAAACAATCGATCGCTAGTTGCTCGTTGGCCAACCAATTGAGAATGCTTTTTTGGACAGTTGAGAACATAGGGATAATTGTCCAAAAAATCCCAAATCTATTATATGATAGCCAATTCAGTTTTAAACTTTTCGATTGTGTCAATTTAGTCCTAAACATTTTGACGATTTGCCAATATAATCATAAACCTTTCGATGCATCGAATTAGTCCTAAACCTTTTGAAAATCTACCATTTTAGTCCTAAACTTATTATTTGGATAATCGACCAAAAAGGCTATATTGGCAAATGGTCAACAAGTTTATGACTAACTCGGCACAATAAAAAAGTTTATGATTAAATTAGCACAATTCAAAGATTGAGGACTGAATTGGTATCGTACAATAAGTTTATGACTTTTTACACAATTTTTTCTTGCGAGTATATATTGACAATTTTATTGTACATTGTTTGGAATTAGCGGCCTTTCATGAGTAACTCTCTTGCTTCCGCATCACGAGAAAAAACGAGAAGTTAATTCATTATTGAGGAAAATAAATATAATTGAAAGTCAATGACATATTTAATCCTTGAGTTGGATTTTCTTTTTATACAGAAAGGTGACACGAAATCTCAATATCTCCATATATATCTACGCTCTTAGGTAAGATAAAATGAGCATTCTTATTTTGAAAAATCACAATCATTAATCTATTCCCTAAATGTGGCGAATAGTATATAATACAACCGAATTACAAATATCATGTCCACAGACCATTACGTTAATTCTAAATTTTAGTTTATCTCTCGCATTTTTCAATATAGAAATTTCAATATTTTCCATCTTATAATGATCTTTCTAAATCTTGAAAGGAAATCTCTTATCGTTTCCTTGTATCGATTATTTCTTTTCAGAGGTAACGACACAAATGGTGTATAAAAATTGGCCAAATGTGCAACATCGTTTCCGAACTTTTTATGTGCCATTTAGTCCCCAACGTTATCTTCCATCGATTCAAGTTCACGAACAACATCGAACATCTCTATATAATTCGGGGACTAAATTGAACATATATATGTCGAATAAATTAAAAATTCAAGGATGACATCGTATATCGAACTGAAGTTTATGGATCATATTGAACAAAATTAAAAGTTTGAAAACGATGTTACATATCGGATGAAAGTTTACGGACCATCTGTGTCGTTTTCGCAAGAATGAAGCGATTCCGTTCAATATATATCGTACAAACGGAATGCAACTGTGCATTGCGGATGATGCGTCACGATCCAATTCTAGTTCTGCCGCTTTGCGCAAGTTCGGCCTCGCATTGTCGTCCATTTGGCACTCATTGGCTTGCGCTGCCCCTTTTCCAACTTGTAAAGTATAAGAAGACAGGCGAGGCCTTTCTTTTCCTCACGAAACCCATCCGTTGACTTTTTTGCTCCTTCCGCCAAAAGAAGTTGTCAATTCGACCGAACGTCACTGGGGACGTTCGTCAACATCACGAAATGGGAAAAAGGCGTGGCATCTCCGACGGCCGGTTGGATGAATTGGAATGGAGTTCGGCAATCAAATCAAGGCCACGCTAGTTGATTTTTCAATGGAGATCTTGGAGATTCGCGAATCTAATCATTTTGTGCGCTTTCTACACTGTTGAAAATGGCGACATGATCGGCTCAAATGGACAGCAAGCTCACTTCGTGCGTTTTACAACTCCGCTTTCCTGAAAATTTTACCTCTTTGCACCATGCTTTAATCTAACATGACACGGAACATGATTATGAGTTCAGATTTTTTGCATTTGGATCATCGACTGTGCTCGCTTGATGGCACAACACTTGTGTTGAGGATCCATTTCTCGACTTTCGAATCAAAAGTCTCTCCCCGCACACATCTCTTCACATGGCTCAAGATGCACCATCAATCAAAAGCATGATTAGAATCACCATGACACTTCTTTGGACAAATGTTGCTCTAAGGCCAATATTAGAGCTCAAGATTTCGAGAAGGGAAACGTTGAATTTGGTGCCGACTAGCCGTAGTCGACCCTTTTTTGACGAAAAACAAAACCATAGTCGGCCCTTCGACCAAAAAAAGAAAATCTGTAGTGGACCTCCCTAGTTATGCACTCATAAAATGAATTGATAACTTCGAAAAAGAAACACAAAAAGATATCATTGAACTCACAAAATTAGCTTCAGTGGAAACATCACGGTTGTTCTTTCTTCTTTTCTTGTAATTTATTTATTTATTTATTTTCTCCCTCCATACCACTTTCTCTCACACTCTACACCATAGCCGGCCGAGGACCAATAATTTAAAAAAAAAGATAGAAAAAAAAAATTAAATAAAAATCCGAGGATTAAAATCCAATACGTAGATTCCAAACGCATAGCTGTCTCTCGTTGTCTACGATTTTGTCGGCGTTATCGGTACGAAGAATTTTTCCCCCCAAAATAAGTAAATAAATAAACGGAAAGAAAGGTCAATTTCGGCCTGTCCAAGAAACGATTATTTTTGACGGAAACATTTAAACAAGGTCCTCGGGTGGGGCCCCACGCGTTTGAATTTTTTAAGGGTATTTTTTTTTTGGGTTCGTTTTTTTTTTAATTTCTTAAGCTTAAGGTTAGGAGATTCTCCAATCCATTGCCAACTGGAAAAAGGCTTCCTCGACCCGATGCGAGATTCTCAAGATTCACACAACCATGTGGTACAATGTCTCTTAGCATTCGCCTCCCAATCGGCGCGCGACACGTGTCGTGTTTCGTTCCTTATTTAGGACAGGAAGTATCGCGGCTGAAAAAACGTTACAAGAAAAACAAACAGAAATCCAACTAGTTTTACCCACGTTTGGAGCTTAGTACCATTAGGGGCAAGCACTGGTCGAGACTAATGATGGTTCGAAACGTCGTATCGTAAGCTCAAAAAGGGGAGCCGATGATTTGCATGCATGGCGTCTGTGTTTAACCCACGAGACGATCGTCTTTACCGGTTTCGCACCGTAAGGTGGCCGCGCATTTTCTGGTCGAGAGAAAAGATAACGAAAGTCGGGACGCGTGTGGATCATGAACAAAACCAAGGATCAGGAAAAAATAAACACTAATCGACCTCTCTCTCTCTTTCCTCCCAATGCCAGCGTCGTTAGGACATCGAATTAAAATTCGATTTGTGTCGCGCGGATTATCCTGCGGGGGCTGCTTTATCTATACGGTGAAATAAAAATTCGGCGACTCTCTCTCTCTCTCTCTTTTGCTAGGAAGAAATTCGGCTACTCATCAACAACAAAAAAGTTAATATCACAAAAAACCACTTATACACCTATGACAAACTGGATTAATATTATAAAAATCCACAAATTGGGATATTTGTGCCGAACAATTGTAAAATTCTAAATCGGTTCGCCTCTTAATAATTTGATCGTAAAATTTAACGAAAAACTAATTAAAAGTCAATTTTTAATTGGCCTATGGGTTCGAAAGTTTTTTGTCTTTCGTTGCCTGCTTCTGACGTATCATTCCCTAGCCTGCTGTAAAAACTAAGAAGAAGAAGAAGTACGAGAATTCCTGGGACGAAGAAGGGGACGGCCAGAGGCAGGCAGGCGCACAGATCAGATCAGATCACCCACCACCACCAGCGGGCAGAGAGCCCCGCCATGGATTCTCCTTCCGATCCCGTCCTTTTCGCCAATATAATAACCTCCCCTCCCCCTCTTCTTTAAAGGCCACCGTGCCATCTGCAGCTCGTGTCCATTCCTTCCCCCACACTTCTCTTCTCCTCCTCCTCTCTTCTCTCTCTCTCTCTCCTGTCGTCGTCGTCCCTCGAAACCCGGGGTCGGGGGGGAGGGCATTCCGCGCGCGCTCGATCTCGTCCGTCTCCTTGGACGAACGTCCTCAAGATCACTCCTTTCCCGCACCCATTTGACCAAAGAGCCGCCTTTCCTCGGATCTCCCACATGGGTGGTTTCGAGGGAAATCCCGATCAGGAGTCGGCGGCGCCCGCGCCGCAGCCGAGGAAGTCCCTGTTCCGGTACAACTCCCCCCTGGTCCAGGTCAGCCTCATCGGGCTGGTCTGCTTCTGCTGCCCCGGCATGTTCAACGCCCTCTCCGGCATGGGCGCCGGCGGCCAGGTCGACCCCACCGCCGCCAACAACGCCAACACCGCCCTCTACACCACCTTCGCCGTCTTCGGCGTGCTCGGCGGCGGGATCTACAACGTCCTCGGCCCCCGCCTGACCCTCGCCGCCGGCTGCAGCACTTACGTCCTCTACGCCGGCTCCTTCTTGTACTACAACCACTACCACCACCAGGCCTTCGCCATCGTCGCGGGGGCCATCCTCGGCATTGGCGCGGGCCTCCTGTGGGCCGGCGAGGGCGCCATCATGACCTCGTACCCGCCGCGCGACCGGAAGGGCACTTACATCTCCCTGTTCTGGAGCATTTTCAACATGGGTGGCGTCATTGGTGGGCTGATCCCGTTTATATTGAATTACAACAACAGCACGGCTGCTTCCGTGAACGATGGAACCTATATTGGGTTCATGTGTTTCATGAGTGTCGGGGCAATTATTTCCTTCGCTATCTTGCCGCCGAGCAAGGTGATTCGCGACGACGGGAGTAGTTGCACTAACGTGAAGTACTCGAGCGTTTCGACCGAGGCGATTGAGATTCTCAAGCTGTTCCTCAACTGGAAGATGCTCTTGATTTTGCCGGCCTCTTGGGCCAGCAACTTCTTCTACAGCTACCAGTTTACTAATGTGAACGGGGTCTTGTTCAATTTGAGGACTAGAGGGCTGAACAACGTGTTCTACTGGGGGGCGCAGATGTTGGGGTCGGTCGGAATCGGTTATGTGTTGGATTTCAGCTTTTCGAGCCGGAAGACGAGGGGTTACGTCGGGATTTCGATTGTTGCTTTGATTGGGACTGCGGTTTGGGGGGGTGGCCTTGCTAATCAGCTAAATTATTCTCGTCACGACCTGCCCGATAAGTTGGACTTCAAGGACTCAGGCTCCGATTATGCCGGGCCGTTCGTGTTGTATTTCAGCTACGGATTGCTGGATGCAATGTTCCAGAGCTTGGTTTACTGGGTCATTGGATCCTTAGCCGATGATTCTGAAACTCTTAGCAGGTACTGTGCATCAGTTTCTCAGCTATGAGTAACAGATTCTATTTTGGCATGTAGGCTTGCAGAAAAAAATGGATTGTTCTTGATCAACACCAATTTTGGGTCTAATATTGAAACTTATGTCTGGCTTTCTATATCCTGCAGGTACAGTGGGTTCTATAAAGGAGTGCAGAGTGCAGGAGCGGCAGTCGCTTGGCAAATCGACCAGCACAAAGTCCCGTTCCTCACAGAGCTGATTATCAACTGGTCGCTTATGACGGTGGGCTATCCCTTGCTGCTGGTTCTTGTCAAGTTGGCCGTGAAGGACGATAAGGAAGGTGAAGAGGGAGCTAAAAAGGAAGTTGCTCCATCTTTTGCTCACTAGGTCATATTCCACGTTGTCATATAATCTTTCTTATGAAGCATCTTTGTGAATGTCGGGCTCAGCAAGACGACAGCATGAAAAAAGATGAATTCTTCTGAATTGCTCTGTCTCCTCCTATGGGTTTTCCTATTCGGTCTGCAGTGGAGCTGTAATCTTTGGCAGTTGACACGGCAGTTGTAAATGATGCATTGTTCTCTTTCCAGTGTATCAAAAGCGCAATCAAAGTTGTGTTTCACGAACATTTCTCTCCCTCTAAACAGCTGTGAAAACAGGTGTGGCTTATGAGTAAAATCACTGCTATCATAGTTGTCGTTGCTGGTACTTCGTACAGCAAATTGTCGATTATCACATGGAACATTAAGTCATGGCAGGTGATCCATTATTTTGTAGCTATGATCTGCTTGCTTGCATATTTTAACGTAATCTTCCTTTCAAAATGCCTTGGAACTTTCTGAGAAGCTGACTCTGCACAACCTTTTTTCCTTTAGCTTTCTACAGATGTGAACTAAGACAAATAAAATGCAACTCCGGGGGGTCGCTCCTTGTCCTAATTGACCATTTTTCTATATTAGATTCCAAAGTCGGGAAATACTACGGCTTTAAATAACAAAGGGGCATCATCATCCATATCTCTGGTCCTCTTGTTCTTTGTTCGGGCTAATGAAATATAGTATATCTGCATTCAGCTAGAAAAAGATCAGATTCACATTGACATACTTTGGCTTCTTTCAAATGTGACCTCCGCATTTCTCAGGATAGAGAGCTTTTATTAGTCAAGATGTAAAGCATCTCAAGATGGTCTATTGTGATATCACTATAGAACATTGACTACCGTCTCTGCAGGATCGATGCCATGTGGTGAAATGGTCATCTTTTGGATGCATAATTTCGAGTAGTCGTCAATTAGCAGGAAGAGGAAGTAGAGGCTTTGTGGCTATATTGAACTGAGCATTTGACTTCGCTTGTTTCGTAGAACCATAAGCTTTTTGATCCTTAAAGCAAGGATATTGTTTACCACACAAAACTTTGCTTCTGAGCATTTTTTTTAGGCCAGATGCTTCTGAGCAGTTAGGTTCATGGGTGTTTAACTGTTCTATGTTGAACATTGACAAGAACTCTTTTCCGCCATGTCTATATAGAGCTGAGAAAGGCGCACCAAGAAGACTTTGTAGATCGTCTTATAATTCCTTTACTATGAGTTCCCAAGATTGCACTTTGACAAGGCACTGCACGCAGTACGGTCTCTCGCAGAATCCATTTCCTCGTCCATGAGAAAAATCAAGATGAAATTCTCTTTGTAGGCTAACAACAGGTGCACTGGGTTGGTCATGTCTAAGACTTGCTTCTCTTCCGCGACTTTTCCGGTCTTCCTGCTTCTAGCTTTTCTGCATCAACTGTCTAAGATTTTGCAGATGAATCTCCACTTGCACATGAAAACGCAGAAATTGCACTTGTGGTTATTCTTTGGAACGAGAGGGACAACGCTGACATGTTTTGCGAATTGTGTTAAAAGTTTATTTGATTCTGCAAACAGTCATAGGATGCGTGCCTCTTCTGAACATTGGAAGAACAAAATCGCTTGTTGCTTTTTCTATGAAATTTAGACAAAAGATAAGAAAATCCCCGAAAAACTTATTTAAGCATCTAAAGACCGACTGAATAACAATATCCTGAAGCAACAGACTTTCAGGGATCAAGTTTTCATAAACGTTATGAAACAAACGCACAGGTTTTCTGCCTCTATGTGAAGAAAGCAAAGCTGCAAAAAGAGATTGACCGTGCTCATCGGTGTGATACACTCGACCTCGACGTCACCTTGAAGTCAAGTTTGAACAGATCATTGTCTCAAGAGCCTTAGCAGGAGATAGGAAGGATAGAGGAAGTGCCCTGTGCACCAGATAAGAGCGATGGAGAGGACTATGAGCACTGAGCACATGAAATCAGACAGAATCAACTCAGATTGCTGAGGAAGCTTTGCCAGGCACAATCGACGCTGTACATGTTCTTGTTCTTGCCCGCTTTACCCGGATCACATAGATGACTCGCAGGCTCGCTTGCACTTGGACTACTCTGTAATTGTATCGAGCGGCCAATCCCTGTTCCGCACAGCCGAAGATGGACTTAAATATTTCTTAGCCAACGCTCTTGCCCCCACTCCACGGCTTTGCTATGGTTCTTTATCTTGGCAAGAAAACAGGTGTCTCCCAAAAAAAACAAAAAAAATCGTCATAAATTCATGAAAATGCAGCTGCTTCTACGCGAGACCACTTGGTATAAGACCTCTTAAACGTTAAACAAGACTTTAATGATCAAAACGAACATATTCAAAATTCATTTTCGCAATGGATCGAATCAGACAAAATAGCTTCCCTTTGACTCCACCAAAAGTGGACTCGACATGGCCCGTGGCAACACATTCAACCAGCCCACGATGTTCTTTTGACCAATAGTATGCACGAGAAGAATAAAGTTGCAGGAATTTTGATGAGCTAAAACCTAAAGATGAACACCAGTTACTTGCAACTGCAGAATGTGGGCTTTATTGACCAAAATGAGGACATACATCACAGTTAATGGGAAAAATGACTTCAATTTCTCCAGTATAAAGTCCACCTCGATAGACAGAAGGGCAATTTGTAGAACAAAATCCATCACCTCCAAAAGGAAATGTGCATGTTGGTCGTCTGAAGAAGATCCCAATTTCTCAAAAGCAAATGCAACCTTCTTTGCGCAAAATACAGTTCAAAACTGGTTTTGACTTGCTGTCAGGAAATGAGAAACTGGAAACAGGGGAACATCAGCCGCAACAGTTTTGCAGGAAAAACTATGTTCTCTTTTCAAATTGTCCTGCACGATTACTTCCACTCTCCTTCAGAGGACTTTGAAGTGAAAATGTTGGCTCATGCTGTTCCATACTATCTCTTCTAGAAATCATGGGAATCTTGTCCGCAGCCTCTCCTGACGAGGGGTTGTCATGTGAGCTTTCAGTCAACTGAGATGAAGAGCCTCCACCTGGAGCATCCCCTGAGACATTGCCAATAAGGCTTTTGTACATTGTCAAAGCTTGTGCCATCATGTTAGCTGGATTGGCAGTGGAGCTAGGAAGCAACAATGTTGTGCCCTGATGTAAATAGAAGTTATAATTAGAATACATCAGAATCGTAACCTGTGCAATACTAAGTTATTTGCGGGGAATATGTAATCAAACACAAACTTCAAATCATTTACCTCTTTGGCAATGTTTCCAAAGGCATGGATATATTGTTCAGCAATCCTCAAACTAGCCGCCTGCATTCAAAGTAGAGGTGTACACCAAATGAGGGAAGTCAAACTGTAATTTGATAAGCTTCATCCTCTCAATAAAAAGTAAATAACATACGTTCCATTATTTCACAGAATTAATAATGACAATGCCTGCGAAGATCCATAGAAAGGCCCATTTTTAGTGGAGAAACCTCTGACAACATGATCCATTCCATCAGATCATGCAAGTTACACACTTCATTTTCTTCTACAGCCATGTTCTTCCCACCTTTTAGGCTTTTTGCAAATCTTTCCTCACCGATGCTACCCTATATATCTAGTCATTTCTTTAAAGCTCACTTGACTTGATTGCTAACAGTTGAACCCATCATAACTTTTCAAGACCATCTGCCTGCTGCACTAACATTTTCCTCTTGAAAGTTGAAAGTAAATGGCATAGATAGAGCACAAGACTACCATGGTTTGTAAGAAGAACCTTCCATGTTTAAAATCCTCAGAGAATGGAGAAAACACTTGCCACTTAAGTGTGTGAAAGTGATCATTACTTGTAGTATCATTGCTCATTGATGAAATTTCTGCATCAACAACACTCGAAAACCCGTATTTCAAGAGAAAAGCTTACTTCAACACCTCCAGTCTCCTTAAGAGCATCGGATACCAGAACAATTCCTTTTGCTGTTGCTTGTGCCCTAGCAAGGATGGCTTCTGCTTCACCTGTTGATATGAAAAGGAGAAGAATGTAATAGGGAGAACCCACCTATGCAATTGAGTATAAAACTACACCCTACATATAACGCTGAATGTAGGCATAATGCAAGGTATTTCCTACCAATTGGCTAGATAAGCGCTTATAAAAATGACACTGCTGATATTATGTCCTCTGCCTATTACAATTTCATGCAAAGGATTCGTCAATTCCACAACTAGAAAGCCAAAGTTTACAACAAGATAAAAAAGGCCCTTAACTGACAATTTCATCAGTTCCTGCAAGTTACTTTCTCCTCTGAACAGAATATAAGTTTCTCTACTTGAAGCAGCTTTCAAATGAACCATTGCATCCAACAAACCGCAGATTATCGAAAAATTCTAGCAGCATAGAAAATACAAGATTATGAACAAAGTTCAACGGACCATGTGCTCTATTAACTTGATCCATCTTTGCAGCTTCTGACTCTAGGATTACAGCACTCTTTTTACCATCCGCAATATTGATGTTCGATTGTCTTTCTCCTGTTAAACATTAAAAGTATCAGTCAACTGATATGAGGATCTGCTCAGAATTTTCATGCAACAAGGGGAAAGCAGATACCAAAACCAGGATGGTCAGAATATAGAGCTGACCCCAAGCGGAAGTATCATGGTAAATAATAGCAGTTGGCAATGAAGTAATGATGCTAGTAATTACCGAGCAAGTATGCACATTGACTAGAGTGACCACAGACTCAGTAATGATGAAACAAAACAACCATTATAGATCATCATCACACGTCTAGTAAATACAAACACTTAGAATACATGACTACATCACCTTCAGACTCCAGGATTTGAGCTCTTTTCTTACGCTCAGCTTCTGCTTGCATCTCCATAGCTTGCCTCACACCACGAGGAGGAGATATGTCCCCTAAAAAAGAAAGCACAGATAAGCATATTTAAGAGATTCTCTGAAGAGTTGAATGACCACAATAACAACTATGGACAGGCAGCAACTTACGTATTTCATAACGAAGACATTTCAAACCCCAGTCTTGAGCAGCCACGTTAATGGACTCCTGTAAAAATGTAGTCACCTCATAAAGAAACAGCTCTCATTCTTGTTCTCGTGGCTTTACCATCTAAGTATATAATAATGTAACTTCAAATTTTGGATTAGATCTGTCATGACTATTCGTCTCTAGTACTCCATGGGCATTATCCAATCAATGAGAAGAAAAACATACTAACAACCATAGCAGAGATGGACATAAACATAGAGAAGAACAGACAGATGCAGAAGGGACTCCAACAACGGAAAACACTCAGACAGATGGACCTCTTTAGAAAAGGCTTCAACAAAGCCAGAACTAAGAAAACTGAAGTGACTTATACTGTCTACAACTTAGCTTAGAAGGACTAGGCACCGGTAGAGTCCACAGAAGCAGAACTCACCACTATCTTTTCATTAAGCGTGTCCCGCTCCTCGAATGTCTTGTCAAGCGTTATTTTCCCAAGCTCACTACGCATCGTCGTCTGAGCTAGCTGAATAACTGCATATATAGGATTCTCAACGCCATAAGATGCATTGTATGGATCCACAATCTGCGAAAACCCCACCCTATTCAGCACCTTCATATCTAGATATACCAAAAAATGAAGCATCCCGTGAGACGACACAAAACGCAGCTGAAAATCCATGATTATTATACCTTAACGTAAAGCACTCCGTCGATCAAAATGCTGACATTGTCTTTAGTGATAGCAGACTGGTCCGGGATAGGGATCGCCTCTTCCTTGAGTGAATGCACGTAAGCTATTCGATCAACGAGTGGAATCAAGAAATGGATTCCCGAAGTTAGGGTCTTCACATACTTGCCGAACCGCTCGATCACAAAAGCCCGCTGTTGCGGCACGATCCTTACCCCCCAATTCACCGGGGGCGTTATCTCGTATCTGCAAAACCCCAGGTTCGCATTTTCACAACACTAGAAAGAAGACACCATCGGAAACCAGACGATTCCAACATTCGAATGCACAAAGATACAGAGTCGCGTCCCATCCGCTAATCCAAAGGCCAAAGGCGCAATTTAAGGCAATAGTAAGTAAGCTTCCGAAATCCACCGAATCCAGAGCATTCGAAACGGCTACCGGCGCGCGATTTCCACCGCACTAGCAGCATCGCATTACCCGAAGACGGCTACACCGACCTAAAAGTTATGGAGGGAACTGAGCGCAATTACCCGGTGCTGGGGTCGCGGCCGACGCGGAGGTGCCGGACGGAGGTGGCGATGAACGGCGGCGACGGGGGGAGGAGAGGGGGCAGCGGGCGGTGGCGCGGCGGGAGGCGGAGGGCAGCGGCGGCGGCGGAGGAGGGGGGCCTGAGGAACGAGGGAGCGGTGGAGAGAGCGCGGGCTGAAGCGGATGCGGCGGCGGCGGAGGGCTCGCGGAGGAGCTGGAGGGATCTCAGGGCGTGCCCGAGGGAACCAGGGCTTCGGAGCATGCGGTTCATTTCGCCTTCTCTCTACTCTGCTCTGGCGGGTGCTGAATTGGCGATGGCTGTCGGAATTTGGAGAAGAAGGAGAGAAGGAGAGGTTAGTCCACCGGTTTCATGTGAAAGGGGGCTTTTGGTAAAGCCCTAGCAAAACCACCTTCATTTTCCTTCTTCCTCTCCAAGCAAAAATGCAAAAGACGGGGTAGTTTCTCTTGTTTCTTTTGGGTCAAAGATGGGCAGTTGTTTCGACCTGTATGATTTCTTGTCAAACAGTTCAGAATATGAAGTAGTTTCGAAAAAAAAAGTTTGATTGCCGATTCTTTTTATTGTTAGATCGTGATTGAATCCAAGAATGATTTAAAATGAAAAGTGTTCAGCTCACGTGTAAGACGGAATAGAACGGAGGAGATTCCATAATGAAAAAAAAAAATCTTGAAAGAATTGAGCGAGGAGCCGTATGTAGTCATATTGTTTGGTTGATCTTATGTCGTTTAAGCTAAATCCTAGACTTAGAATAGAGCTCTTGGGCAATGATAACATTATGATTTACTTGCCCCATAAACAATTTTACCAGAGTCGATTTTATTGAGAAGATTAAAAGGATCTCTTGATTTCAAAGAATGTCCTAATTTTGATCTTTAATTATATAAGCAAACCTACCTATTGCTTTGCGTGTTTGAGTGAAACAATTCTCTACGAATTAGTTTTTCGTACCCTCACACTCTGCCGAACTTTCCCACATTTGATTTGTTGAAAACAATTAGTCTGATTAAAAAACCCATCTACCATCAAAGAAAATATCCATCTTTAAATTAACGAAAACAAACTCATTAACCTAAAAAAGGGAAAATCTTCTTCCTCGAAAATAAGAATAATTTCCATGAAAAGCATCTTCCTTTGTCATAAAATTTTCCCAAATCAAATAACCTAAATTCGCAGTAAACCGATGCTAGTTTTATTGAAGTTCCCGCTCCGCCCAACATACTCAATCGCGCAAATTCAGGACATACATTTGCTTCCGCATTTCGTGTTCAAGAAGAGATAGGCACGGAGTTCCTCGCAGCTCACAGCACCTCCAAAACAGGTTTTGCGACATAATGTAAGCCATAACATAAGGAGCTGCAACATAGTTGAAAACAAGAGAAAGAACCGAAGAAACACCAAGTGTAGGCATCGGAACTCCCATAGCACAAAATTGCAAATCTCATCCTCAACAGGATCATCAGAGTCTGCTAAATCATCCTTAAGAAGCATATCAAACGGATAAAAAGACATAAAGGTGTAAAACTCGACACCGAACGCTGCTAATACTTCATCCATCATTCCTCCTCGAGGATGGTTCCCTTCTCGCTGACATAAATACCATCAAGGAACTTCCTAATGTCCTTGTTCTTCACATGGCATTTCTGTTTCAAGACACAGAAATACAATCTCAGCAAGAGCCCCACCACATGCGTCGATCAGTATGTAAGGAAAATGAAGAGCAGGATGTACCTGGTTTATGAGGGCGCAAGATCGGGAAACAAGCTCAATGTCATTTCCATCCACGACCAGTTCATCCTTCACCTTCTCGGAACGGACCACAGATACTCCTTCAAGCATATCGACCTTCCTCACCTGAGTAAAACGGACAAGGAAAAGGATTATTTTCAGTTTCATCTAGACCCACTACATAACTAAAAGTAAACAACAAGGGGGAGGGCAAAATCATCAAATGATTCAATCTGGGGAAACTTGATATCAGAACACAATTCCAAATCGGAAAGCTAAAGTATCAGCAGTCTCCATTCAGTAAACATATAGCACAGTGCTATACCGATTTGTTACAAACTCATTCATCACATCAGTCCAGAAACAGGAGAAGCTAATAGACACAAAGGCAATCTTCTGATCTCAATCAATCGAAAGCATAATAAACTACATATACTTGCTGCATAAACAATGATCAAGAGGACGAACAGGACAGCCACAAGCTATCTCTACGCCTCCTAACTACATGAGGCTGATAGTATGCAGCGGAAAGACATTAGATTTCAAACATTTCTATCGATTCATTTGAACAAACACCACACTGATCCAACTGATGAACTATATAAGTGTGTCTAATAATGCATACAGATCTCAGCACCCATTACGAGAATAAAGAGCTCGATCCATAGAACATCGAAAATCAATACAAGACTATCCAGTGCCATCGGATTCACTAAAATTTCACAATCAACCAACCATTCACACTGATTTCCAACCCACCAAAGCATATCACACTTCAACCAACAAGCTGATACACTTACGCAAGCCAACTAGTGAACAACACAGCCAACTGCTCCTTGTCATGCATTCCCTCGATCAAAAAAACAAGACTCACAACAAACAAGACACTTTGGGCAATAACAAAAGCATAAGATCAATAGGCAAAATGTCCCGAAGGCAGCGAATGTGACGATCACATAATCAGCCAATCGCCCAAAAAAACAGGATTTCTCACCTTCTTCTCGCCCAAGAAGTTGCGAATCTCGATGGACTTGTTCGAGTTCTGGATGCTGGCGTTGATGGGGAAGTGAGCGTACACGAAGCGCATCTTGTACCTGTAGCCCCTGGTGACGCCGGTGATGAGGTTCTCGACGTGGCTGAGGGCCGTCCGGATGGCGGCGGAGGTCTTCCGGGTGCCGAACCAGGCCTCGATCTTGAGCTTCCTCTTGCCGGTCTCCCCGTCCTTGATGAGCTGGAAGTCGAGGTTGAGGTGCTTGAAGTTGCGGGTGAGCTTGCCGCGGGGGCCCTCCACCTCGATCACCTTCGCGTTCACCTTGATGGTGACGCCGTCCGGGATGTCCATGGTCTCCGACGAGAGGATCGTCTTCATCTTCGCTGCTTCGCAAGGCGGCGGTGACTCTGCCAAAACCGAGCGGCTGCGAGAGAGACTAGGTTTGGTTCGCGTCAAAACCCTAGCGAGCATGAGAGTGAACGGTTTTTATACCTGCTCTTTTGCTCATCTAGAGAGAAAGCCTTGAAGATCGAAAGTGGGCCGGACGGCGAGTAAATTGGGCAGGATGGCGGGTACGGCCCGGAATGCTAGGCCCGAAGGCTTTTTTGTGCCGGGCCCGTCCCGGCCCATGATCCGTGTTTGGGCTGGCCCATGCCCAATTGCCCCCATCTCTCTCTGGAGGAGAGCTTGAAGCCCGGAATTTGATGGGCCTGTTCGTTCTTTTGGGTCCCGATTTGGGTTGTTGGGCCCAATATGGAGCCAGGGACTATGGATTGGGCTCGGGCGATTCGATAATATGGGCCTCATCGAAACTGCCATTAGCTCGAATGGTATAAAATTACGTGCGAACCAATGACACGGCAAAAAAAAATTAGTAGAGCCGTCGGTAGATCTTGATGCGACATGAGAGCACGTTTGAACGGCACACGACTTTGCTGAGTCAAACTCGAATCCGGCACTACATGACCACGACTAGCATAAAACATGATTACCGACTTTACATGTTTTAACCTATTGCTTATACAAACGAATAGTTGGCACGATGAATCGGATTCAAAATACTTTGGCAATAACGAGAAGATGCGGTGAGATTCACCCACACGAATACAACGGCATAAAATGAATCTAGAGTCTATTTGGTTTCTCTCTTTCCTTTTTTATTTTAACCCATGATAAGCAACGCGATTGTTTATCCGGCGTCCGATTGCCAACCTTCAAAAGTCATAGACAAAGTCGGCCGCTATTAAGCCGCCTCAGGCAACTCTTCATTCTCGAATACAAGCTAATGCCCCCAATTTTTCATGTAATTGACTCCGAATGGTATCAAACACCCTGAAAGAAATAAAATAAAAAAAATTAAGCCGCATGCTCGTCGTGCTCTTCTAGCTCATGCATTGACTAATTATTTTGAACCCGGGATTAGAACTCAATTGGCATGCGAAATTGGTCAGGTATACTCTACCATCTAACCGCATTTAGATCTACCGAATGACATTTCATGGATAGATAGGTACACCATAGTTTCACAGGTGTATCTGACCCGGTCGTGGGTAGAGATCTCGATGCCGTCCCTGCTGGCAATCTAGAAGCACCCGACTTCAAAACGATGATAGTTGGTCGGATTCTTCATAGGGATGTTTTTTAGGCAGTTGAATTCGAGACATAATTGCATTGCCGGTGACCTTTCAGCTCTTTGCTCAGCCACGAGGCACGGCCTGTTGGCAACCTGGACTTCAGTGCGAATTAGACAGCTGTCCCTTTGTGCGTATGACCGTTAGTTGAACTGTCTAAAAAAAGGAGTCATCGACCGATCTATGTTAGAAAAGATGTGGTCGAGGCAAAAAAAAAAAAAAGGGTAACAAATGGCTAGTAAAATGTCGTACTCGACTATCACAACGTTGGTAGGACACGACGTGACATGACGTGACATAACACTGGACAGATTAATCAGATTTTGACAAAATATTAGTAATGTCCATATCAGATTTGAAATTTAATCGACAAATCAAATCTCATGTGTTCTTTATGAAACGTGACACAAAAAAAATGTCCGTTAATTTAAATATCTTTCAATTTTCGTACTTAAATCATAATTGTATCCTCATCATCGCGCTTTGTCGTCTATTAAATTCTGACAGAGTGTTAGGTACTTTGTTGTCAATTAAATTCCGACGAAGATAAGTTCCCCGTGATTCAGTGAAACTCCTACCTGGAATCGCCACGGAAACCGTCTCCTCTTAATATAAATCGAAGGACCAATTTTAGTAAAAATGGTCTCTCGTTAGCAACCATTTTCGGCGAAACACTTCTTTTATGCTTCAATGCTTAACAGCAATCCACGCAAAAGCACAAGTTACCTGAATCGAAGATATTTTCCCGGGCCATCTCGGCATCGGTCCCGATTTCCGCTTCGGCTCGATCAAGAAGGAAGACATTTCCGAGCAAGTTAGGCCGTGGGTTCCTCCATCTTTCCCTTGCATTTTGCACAAAAGACCCTTCGGAGTACGTTGATTCTTCCATCACCCCTCCTTTTCATTTCGAGGAAAGTGAGGGACAACAGCGTTGTTATATTCGTTGTTATGTACACGATGTTTCTCTGTCTTCGCGCTTCCCTGTTGGCAACATCTTCTGCGAATTTGCTCTTCTTTTCGTTCGATGAAATTGAGGGACACTTGCGCTGTTATACTCGTTTTCTGGAGCGCGGTCATGGCGTCTCCGGAAACAGCCGCGTCGTTTCTCTTTGAGCTTTTGTGTGGATGTGAATCTTTTCCGATTGAGCATTGCAATTTGCGCGGAGCTGAAGCGCTTTTGAATGGTGGACTTGAACGCGTAGATATGCTCGCAAAGAGAGAAGGAGAAGCCCGGGCACCGCCCCCGGTCTCGATGTGTCTCGGATCGTTATGTGCGTGCTGCCTCAGTCTCTCGAGCACGCGAAGTAAATCCCACTTCGTTTCTGGTCTTGGACTCGGTACTATTGAAAAAAAAAAAAGAGGAGACCTCTATGGTTTAATTTTTATGGATTGATACCACAAAAAACCCTAAACTAATACACCTGTAATAAATTTTCCCGAAACTAATTTTTTAATCACAAAAAAACCCCAAATTGAAAACCTTGTGATAAATTTGCACCATCCACACTAATTTTTTAATCACTAAAAACCATAAATCAATACATTTGTGATAAATTTACCATCCATTAAATTATATTAATATCACGAAAAACCATTTACCATTACACTTGACAGAAAAAAGAAGAATAGTAAAATCCCAAATTGATATACCCGCTAACTGTCTTTTTTTTTTTTTGATAACCCAGGGAATCCCCGCACGGCCGACAGCCGGGGAGTAAACCATGGGGGCGACAAGTGCTAGCCACCACACACGTACCCGCTAACTATCATGTGTCATCCAACTCAGAAATTAGAAGATCAAATTTAAATGAAATTAACGGAGGGTAAATTTATCATAAATGTATTAGTTTGGAGTTTTTGGTAGTCAAAAAATTAGTTCGAAATAAATTTGTCACAGATGTAGGATTTTTCGTAATATTAACCCAATTTTTAACGAGAAATAGAAGAGGAACAACCGATCCGTTTTCGGAAAATACAATTGAAATTCGTTCTTTTGCTTTTTGTTGGGTCCCGTCGATTTCCATTTCAGATAAAAATTGATGCATGCGTTGCCACGACGCCGTGACCTTGGCCACCAATCTTTTCATCTCTTTTGGTCTTTTTGCCAAAAACCGAAGGGAAGAAAGGAGGTACGACCGATGTGAAAACGAGGGTGTTCCAACTTTTGTAAGTAACGTTCTTGATAAACACTGCTTGACCATAGCATCTCGCAACTTCTTCTTCATCACTCTAAGGTGCTACATAGTTTTAGAAAAGGATTAATACCATGAAAAATCCTAAATTAGTTCATTTGTGACACATTTATCTCAAACTATTTTTTTAACCATAAAAAATCTCAAACCGGTACATCTATGACAATTTTACTCTGAACATACCACAAAAAACCCCAAACTGGTACACATGTGATAATTTTACCCCGATCTAATTTTTAATATTATTTTTTTTATTTTTTTGAATTTTGAATTTTTTCTTTTCTTTTCTTTTTTTCATTTTCAAACTTTGGCCGGTCACCTGCATCGGGCAAGGGCCGTCCTCGCCTGCCCAGGGCAAGGGCGACCTTCGCCCGACTCAGGCGAGGGCAGCCCTCGCTAGATCCGACGAGGGCAGCCTCGCCCTTGCTGGATCTGGTGAGGGCCGCCCTCGCCCGACTCAAGCGAGGGCCGTTCGACGCCGGCGAGGGCCGCCCTCGCCGACACCCTCGCCGGCTCACCCTCGCCCATTGCGAGCGAGGGTTGCTCGATGCGATGCCCTTGCCAGCTTTCGCCTCTGGCCGATCGTCGAACCGGCGACCAGCCAGAATTTGAAAATGAAAAAAAAAAAAGAAAAGAAAAGAATAAAAATAAATAAAAATTCAAAAAAAAATAAAAATATTAATATTAAAATGTTAATTCAGGGTAAAATTGTCACATATGTACCAGTTTGGGGTTTTTTGTGGTAAGTTCAGGGTAAAATTGTCACAGGTATACCGGTTTAGAGTTTTGGGTGGTCAAAAAAATAGTTCGGAGTAAAATTGTCACAGGTGTACCAGTTTGGGGTTTTTTACGATCAAAAAAATAGTTTGAGGTAAATGTGTCATAAATGCACTAGTTTAAAATTTTTCGTGATATTAACCCTTTAGAAAATCTATTATTTTTCAAATTGCTCCCAGAATAGCTTCAAATAGTTTCGACTCTTACCATTTTTAACGTGAATTTGTTTAAAGGGATACTAGAACCGATGCTCTCCGCACAAGTTTCGTAAATAAACTTGAGCAATTTGTCTTTTTATAGGTAGTGAGTAGTTCTCTATTGCTGACGCTTTCGCAAATTTAGAAGGCCTTCGAAAAAGGTTATTTGATGAGAAGAATAAATTAGATCATAGAATTAAATCGGGTGAACTTCTTTAAAAGGTACCGAGCAATGAAAGGGTAAAATTCGGAAAGTTGAAAAGTGAGAAAAATCTCACTTTCGACTTGATTATATCACGGATTACCTAGCCGACCTCCCGTTTTTTCTCGGTTATGATTAAGAAAAAACTCTTTTCCAAGAACCGTTTCGGTTCACTCAAATGGAAGAAAAGCCCGTAGTTCGATCACTTCTCATAAAAATCGCATGTGCTTCGGATCGGATCGCCTGCACGGACCAAAGGTCCAAACAAGATCTACCGGATCTACAACGAACCCTCCCACTCTCCTTTATTCGAAAGCATCCTCTCTTGTTGCAAAGATGAAAAACTTAAAGGAATCAAACGAGAGGACCATATGACCGGTGGAGCATGCGGTTTAATTCGATACGAAGGCGGAAGAATCTTACCACGGCTTGCCAAGTTGACAAAGAACTCATCCTTTTCAGGACGCCAGAAAAGAAAAGTAAGATCTTTCTCTTTTGGTCCTGTCTCTTTCCAAGTCGTACCGCGAGACCCAGAAATCACGAGATGATCATATCCAACAATTTCAGGCCTCGAAAGATAATCAATTGGTCATGGGCATATATTCCTTTCGGAAATTATCCATAGAAAGAAAAGAAAACGAGCCCACAAGTTTTAGCACGAAAGTTGAAATGTGGTTGGCGTTTGGTCCACAAGCCAAAGCGGTATATGCCACTGGTTTTTCTCTTTGGATGCTGATCATCGCGTTCGCGCATGCGCCGTCAATGCTTCACGTCCTTCTTGAGGAAAAAACCTTCCAGTCCGGTCGGGGGTCATTAAATAAACCATGCGGCGATTCTGTTTGTCAAGCTACTAGGGGTGAGCGGTTTCAAGTTTCGTACAAATTTCACCTGGAATCCGAAATCTATCCATGAGAATATATTTTTCATTTTTTGGAACTCGAAACCTACTACGTCACAAGTTTTAATATCGGTTCCAAGGTCTATCCAAGTTCCGTCTATATTATAATTGAACGATTGTAATGAATCATTACCTTAATGACAATCACTTGTATCTACCGATCACAACATATATTTAGGCACACAAAAAATACGAAACATTAACAAAGTAAAAGTCTCGGATTAATGGTTTCAAATTATATGCTCATCACCGAACGTCACGGAATACCGCATACATAAAAAAAAACGCAAAAGCCTGTCATATGTTCTAGGTTCCTCCTGCTCGAGAACTCGAAACAACTTGAAACTTGACACGTTTCCATCAAGTTCTGCCCTGAAATTATACTCACCCCTACAAACTACCATAATGCATGATAATCTTTCGCCCCCCATCGAACTAGCGTCGCGACATGAGCTATAAGCTCCGCGTTTTGCGACCCCGTTAAAATCAAGAACCCATCCGGGTCGACAGGGACAGCAATCTCTTTCCCCGGTATGGGATGCGCTCTTTCGCAATGATTTTTGCCACTTTTTTCAGGAGCTTTCGGGGCATTGTCTTCTTTCTCTGCGCGCATTGCTTTACTCGACACGGCCATGGCTCCGTCCCCATCGTGTCTCGTTTTCCTCCCCGATTACAGTATTTTTCCACCGCAGTAATTTCTCCAGCCATCTGCCTACCCTTCGAAGATGCGTGTGTGTGGCCGTGAGATCGACCGCGTCACGTCACCGCGGGCACGGGCGAGCCTGGACCGCGCGTTCTTCGCACGCCCACCCGACCGTCCGATGTGCTTTTTCCAACCCCACCCCACCCTTTTCTTCTTTCCCCCCCCCTCCCCCCCACTTTGATAATAGATCCAAAGCAATCGCTGGTGTCATTTTGCTTTCGATAAATTGCTATAATTCATTTTCCATTTCGAAAGATATCGCTCCCACTTGACCTGAGCATATCCTTAAGTTGCTTCGTCCGGATTTTGGGACATTGAACTCGGGATATTCCCCGGATGGGAGAGAGAGAGAATAGAGTGTGCAGATAATGACACGTTAAAATAAGGAACGCAATCTTGTCAGCTAATCAAATGTATATACCTAAATAAGCGAGGCGATCCCAGTCGGAAGAGCGAGCTTCTCCTGCTTTGGTGAGGTACCTTCAATAATCACTGTTAAGGATCCAGGAGAAGCCCCTGAAGTATCGAGGGTAATTGCTTAGGCGTGTTTTCATTAGGGACAACGTGAAATTTGATTCTTCGAGACATGAATGCGGTCTTATGTGTCGTTGGTCGTCATGAATTGATCCCATATCAACTTTCCTTGTATGAAATACAATGTTTCTATTCGAGTACCTGTGCTTCTTATGTGATAAGTTCATCGAATATCTCATCAGTTCATTTTAATGTAATAACTAGAATAATTCGGGACTTTTATGTTCTTAAAATTGGCACGCGTGATTGCGATGGGATTACTAATCGATGATGATGATGATAAATTGAATATAAAAATATAGGTCGACGGATGTGTGATAAATCACGAGCGATGTATTGGGCCGATATCAATCCACTCGTGCGCCTCCTTGCTATAAAAATATCATTTAACAAATAATGCATAAAAATGATGGGATGGCCACTTATGGGAAAAAATAAACCACTTAATATGGCAAATCGAGCGTATCGTATCGGTTTCTAAAATTGAATACCCCCGGTATAAAAGAAAACGCTTAATGAAGGCAGCCTATCCAACTGAAGATAGCCAAAATAAAGATAAATCTATAAAAAAAAATGAAACAAATGGTCTATGAACTCTGGCCTAACGTGCAATATGATCCTTAAAACTTCAATTTATTCAATGTGATTCCTAAATTTTGATACGTATTCAAACTAGTCCTTGGACCATATGAAAATATTTAATATTGTTATTCCTAAACTTTTGATACATGTTCGACTAATCCCTGGACTATATGAAAATGTTCAATGTCGTCCTTCATGAACTTTTTATATATGTTCAGACTAGTCCCTCGTTCGACCAAAAAAAAGAAAAAAGACCAGTCATTGAACTCTATGAAAATACTCAATATTGTCATTCCTGAACTTTTGTTACAAGTTTAAGCTAGTCCCTGGACTGCATAAAAATGTTCAATGTCGTCATTCCATTAATTTAAATTTAAGGAAAATATCGAATATTTTCACATAATCTAAGAACTAGTTTGAATATATACCAAAAGTTCAGGAATGACAGTATTGGACATTAGGCTAAGGTTCAAGGTCCACAACGAACAAATCGAAAATCAAGGAATCACATTGTGTATTGGGCCAAAGATTAGTCCATCTCTAAATCGAAAATGTCCAATTTATTTTTATTTCCCGAAAAGCAAAATCCAAGCATTTCTGGTTTCGCCTCTACTTCGCCGTCCACGCGGCACCCCGCGCCCATCCGACGCCAGAAAACATCCGCCGCGGACATCCAAGAACGACGTCGCCGCGCAGCACGCGGCCTCCTCTCTCTCTCCCTCTCTCTCTCTCCCCGCAACTTATAAATTGGAAAGGCCACGCACGAAAAGACCAAAAGAAGAAGAAAAAGAAAAAAGAATTTTTTTTAAAAAAAAAAAACAAAGGAATCAATTTCTCGAAAGCGGAGGAAAAGGAGCGCAACGACAACCGCACAAAAAGGGAAGTCGGCCGTTTCGCGGATCGCCGGCAGGTGTTAAGAGGAGGAGGAGGAGGCGAGAGAGACCGCCGGTACCGGTTAGAATTCCGTTTTTCTTATTCCCCTTTCCCCCCGCACCACCACCGCCACCGCCGCCACCGCCCACCATCGCCTTCAAAATCGAACCCGCCATTCCCCCCCCGTTCACCGGCCACGCCCGTTACCCGTCGCCTGCCGCCACCCCCCGCCACACCCGCCACCGCCCGCCGTCTCTATAAAAAGGAAAGGAGTGGGGGCAACGAAAATCGAACCTTCTGCTTCCTCCGTCGCCAGCCACCAACCGCGGGGGAGCAAGCTCACGCGCTCGCGCTCTCTCCCTCCTTGGCGTCTTCGAAGCGGACGGACCCCTTCGCGCTCGTCGTCGAAATCGCATTGTCCCCCCCGCCGTCGTTTCTCCCACCGGGGGCGGAATCGCCGGCGGCATCGGGAAGGAGGCTCGTTCGTCCTTTCGCGACTCGTTTCGTCGCGGTGTGCGAGTTTTTTTTCCGGAGGATTTTCGTTGCGCGCGGTCCCTGGAATCGGAGGGGAGCGATGAGGAAGGAGCGGAGGAGCAAGATGAAGGGGAGGGTGTCCCGGATCGGGAGCTACGCGATCGCGTCGTCGGTCGGCGATCGCCAGCACCCTTGCATTACCTGCACCACCTTCAACATCCTCGCCCCTATCTACAAGCGCTTGAACCTCAAGGTCCGTCTCCTTGTCGTCCGCAAATTTGTTCGTTCTCTGTTCGATTCGGTTTCAGTTTTATGTGCTCGGGATTCGGAGCTTTTTGGTTGCTTTCTTTTTGGCTGAGTTTTTGGAGTGACGCTTTGCTTTTTCCGTGCTCTTTTCCGATGCCGCGGTGGAATCAGGATCCGAGCTGTCGCGAAAGTGATTGCAGAGCGTATTGGCTCGGCAGGAATCATCGGATATTGAATTGGTTGTTGGATGAGAGGTCGTCCATCATTTGCCTTCAGGTGGTGTTTCTCGTCCTTTCGTCCGCCGTTTTGATTGGAGCGAATCCGGATTGGGGAGGTCGTGGAGATTTTTATGCGGGCATGGATGCGTTAAAAATGTCCCTTTTTTTAAAATTTTTTTTTTTGGGTTCTTCATTTGGAAATGTCTGCAGGAGTTCTGGGTCGGCAATGAAGAGCTCGTCAACATGTACGAGAAGAGGCTGGGGGATGCTGGTTACATCAGTTTCAAGCTTGCGCGGACCAACAACCGCGGAGATGGTAGGTTGCCTAATTTACAAGTTGAAAGTTTTTCCATTCCTTTCTGCGCGAGTTCTAATCGGACTCTTGTTCGGTTCTTGAACTTTAAGCACTCTTTCGAGGTAGCACCACAATGTGTTGATCGAGCATTCGGTCGGAAGTACTTAAGGGTCCCTATTGACTGTGTTGTTTCGTAAAGGGGACTTGAATTTCTAGATAGCGTATAGAGAACATTACTGCTTTCCTGCTTTTACTGTTGTTTGGTAACGAGCTTGAGATTCTTCGTTGCTGGAAAAGTAACTTTTGATGAGCTTATATCAACCGGAAAATTGGTTTTATCTTAAAGATCCAGGAAAGCAAAAGGTGAGTCTGATCTGGTGGCTGTGGAATATGCAGGAAGGGACAGATTAGGATTTTGTTAAGGAATCACTAGCTTCATACACATAATCAGATGCGTTTCTTAAGTTTATTGTTGGAAAAAAGGGATTTGGATGTGATTTGGAGTCTTGGTAGTGGCTAACTATGCGTAAGGCATGCACAGTGATTGGGAGATTTTCATATGTTTGGGTGGTTTGGTGGTTGGCCCTACCAACTCTCATCTGTTCCCCGAGTAATATTTCTATGGTTGAATCATTCAATCTTGGATCGAAAGTGGCCAAAAATTTCAATGATTCTTAATCGCAATAAAGATGATGGGATGATTAGAGTTTGCAAAGTGGCGGCTCTGCTGCAGTTAAATTTTGGTGCATTGCTGCGGAATATAGTCAGGGCTATTCATTCATCTGACATTTTGTTATTTGCTTTTTGACTTGTGATACAATTACTGGAGTCTGCAGGATTGCTGATTGCTGTTCGCAGAGACTATTTTAGAGTTATAAAATATAGGGAGCTCCTTTTCTATGATTGCGGAGATCGGGTTGCTCAGTTATTACACGTTGAACTAGTTGCGCCCTTCCCAGAGTGCCGAAGCAATGATGTTCGGCAAGAAATGCTCATTGTCAACACCCACTTGTTATTTCCTCACGACTCTAGTCTCTGTATAGTACGACTTCATCAGGTAAATATTTTCCACTTCTGCTAATCTAGTCACCTGCTATAATTTTATCGGTTTTCTACCGGTCCCATTGGCAGTCATGCCTCAGCTCAAGATTCCTTTACTATCTTGGGTAACAGGTGTACAATATCTTGCAATCTGTGGAATCATATCAGAAAGAAAACAACCTGAATTCCTTGCCGATAATACTCTGCGGGTAAATTAGTTCATGGTTTCACTTCCGGAGAGTTAAACATCTTTCTTAGAAATCGTGTTGATCTTTGTATCCTTTATCTTGTGCCCACTTTTCACAGCGACTGGAATGGAAGTAAACGCGGCCACGTTTATAAGTTCCTTAGGTCTCAGGGGTTTGTTTCCTCCTATGATACTGCTCATCAGTACACCGATGCAGATGCGCACAAGGTTCTTTAGACCAAAATTTGGCTCTTAACTTTTGTTTGTTTACTTATTTTACCGCATTCTCTCTGCTTATCGATTCCTGTTTTCCTTTTTGTTGTTCAGTGGGTTAGCCACAGGAACCATCGAGGAAATATCTGTGGTGTAGATTTTATATGGCTCCTCAATCCTAACAGCTATAGAAAATTACTAAAGACAAGTTGGATTGAGACTGTGTTTGGCATGTTCAAGGTAAGTTTTCCAGTTTAACCTATGGACTCCAATGAATCACTCACAATTACTTGCATATATATGATGCTGTTGTACGTTGTCATAAATAGTTTAAGATGTTTGATTATATCTATATCCTGTGGTATCTCCTACTGAACTGAACTGCCACTATCCTTACAGCCATTCGATGCGTGTCGAAGATGTCTTGTCCATTAATTTACGTTTAAGCTTCTGCTCTTTCCTCAACATGCTAGGATTCATTGTTTGGCACTGACGATTATATTTTGATATCATTTCCATCATAAGAGACAGGATCCTAAAAATACACACATGGAGATTTATGTTATATCGAGGATCTGTGCATCTTTCTTTTTTACTAATGCTGCACATATCCTTGTCTGATTCCAATCTTAGAATGGTTTATGACTTTGATTTTGTGTTTTGTTGACTTGACCTAACTATTTTTTTTTTTACAATTGTGGTCATGCAGATGCTTTTTTGAAAGTATGATAGAAGTATTAAATCACATAGCTATCGTGAATATTCTTTTGTTAACTTAGTGCACCTATGATTGGTCTATAGCTAAAACAGTGCCTTGTGATTGTAGAGGGATTTCATTTTTGGGGTTGAAGCATTTTTTTATATTCAATACTATTTCGTGTTGGGCCTTGTAATGTATACAGTTCTTAGCTAGCCGAACACCATCCATTTATATTCAACAACTCTGATATATCAACTGATCAAGTAAAAGTAAGTTTTCTCAGGATTAGAATCTTCACTATCAAAGTAGCTATTACTTGTTAATGTAGATTGATTTTCCTTTTCAGATCTCAACCATCGTGCATTAAATCTAATCGCTTTACTTTTGTGTTACTGACCACGAGCTTTCTTTTGTCTCAGTATTTACTGAGGAGAGCTTCACCGACAGAAAAAGGGGCTTTTGCGTTTCTCAAGGCTGATAATCCTTGTGATTATATCAACTACTTGGGTTTCTGTGAAGCACTTAGACAGGTAGGGCATGTTATTTCTAATAGAACTGGTGTTTAGTACTTTTAGACTGTTTCACAGGCATGTCAATGAGACCTAAAGTAGTCTAATGGTTGTCTACTTTTTGGTAGCTCAAATTGACTGACCCCAGCCATGGGCTTAGTGCTGAAGAGACAAAGGACTTATGGGTCCAAGCAGATATCGATGGCAAAGGTTTCGTCACTTTTGAAGAGTTTCAGGTAAATCAGATTCTTATCAACTTAATGGAATTAGTAACATCCATGTGTTCTTTCTTGGAGAAACAAGCCTCTGGATTTGTTCTCATCTCTAGAATCCACATATTCCTTGCTTTCTTCAATTTGGTGTTAGCAGGAGCCACTGTTTTATTTGCTTTTAGCCCACTATTTTACACAATTGTTGCCCGCTTGTGAGAATAATTGAAAGAGCTTTTGCTTGCGACGGTGTTTGCTTGATGACGAGACCTGATCAACAGTCCCCACCCCTCATATATGTTGGTTAAAAGAGATTTATGTGTTACTAATAACTTTACTTTGTAAACACTAATATTGTACAGACCTGGCCTGCCCATGTTTTTCCCTTGGGGGCGGTCTGGGCAGGAGCTGAGGAAGTTCGGGCATGAGCCCACCCAATGAGCAGGTCTATTAATGACTATGCTCGGTGAATTTAATGTGTCTAAAACTATGTCCTATCAAAATGAATGTCTTACTGCCTTGTTTTCAAATGCATTATTTATGATAAATGTGGTGATGCAGCAACGAATCTGGAACCCCTCTTGGTCAGAGCAAAAGACAGAAGAGAAAAGCGAGTTTGAAGATGGAAAAGGTTGTCAGGAGCAAACAATCGGTTTCAGTGTGAAAAATGCAGTTTTGTTCCCGCCTGAAGTGGAGAAAGGAAGGTGGCCTGAAGACTATTCTCTCTCCGATCACGCTCGACTTACTGTGGTGTTGTCACCTATAAAAATGCCGTGCTCACAGATAATACCCTGACACTTATCTGGTGCATCTCTCTCCTTGGATATAGGGTCCAAAGCAAAGAAGAGGATATGGTCTCGAGCTCCAGTAAGAGCGGAAAGATCTTGGTCTAGCTCACAACTTGAGTTGGCGTATCATTACATTCTCCCAATGCTGAGGTATAATTATGACACGATCACGGTATTCTTTGCCATCCATAAGCATCTCATCAGACCCATGCCATGAGTGGACTAAGGGATACCGTGAGAAGCTCATTTCAGTTTTGTCATTTCCCTCACCCATATTTCAGATTATTTTCACCATCTTTATCGGTCCTAGTGTTTATGCACATTTTTGCTCCATGACTTCCTATACCCACTTATTTTTCGAGAGTAGCTATACTTGAATCTTAAGCCTTTGGGGTTTTGCTCCCTCGGGTGTCGATGCAATTTTGGGGAAGCTAATAGAAGCAGTGAAAGAAGGAAGGAGAGAGACATGAAAAATTCAGAGAAGTAGATACATGTACATTCCACAGATGATACGCAGTCTGTACACGAGAGATTTAGGGAATTTTTGTTTTCTTCCTTTTGTTCTATGTCGCGAGAGAGTTTTGCTCTAGCTGAGTACAGCAGATTGTAATTGTACAGAAACATTGTCATGATAATGCTGAATAAGTGAATATACAGAGGGCGGCCGGAGGATCATTCAATACATGGATTCGGATCAGTGGAGCTACATGTGTTTTCACAGCAAATTCAATCGTTTTCTGAGATATGCGTGTGTAGATCACAGCAAATTCAATCGTTTTCGAGCAAAGTCATGTCCTCGTTGACAGATACAAGTGCTCACGAGAGCTTGTAATTCCGCATTCCTATTTCGATCACTATCCATTTGCGACTTCTACACGCCACTACAGTTGCAAGGCTCGACGAAGTGTAAAACGCCCCCACAAGCGACGTCATCTTTTTCTAGAGGATGATTATTAGGATAAGGATGGTTTGACAAAGCTTCCGAGCCCCCGAAGACCAAGATGACGTGAAGTTGGCATCGGCTTAGTCAGATCGTCTGCGTCGAGCACTCTTTTTGAATTTGCTGCGTAAGCTCGTTTGACTCTTTTACGTTCCAGAAGCTTTGTCTCACTTTCGCCAAATTATTTATTGAGATATGTTCATGGAAACTTTCAAAATTTATCAAATTAGTTCAATCGAGTCATTCCGTTAACTCTATTTAATTTGACTAATAAAAAATACTGATGTGACTTTTTTATTATTATTTTTCTATTCCACGTGATGATGATGTGGCTCTTTTTTTTAAATCACTTTTTACAATTTTTATGTAAATTAAAATTTGAAAATAAGCTAAATATTTAACTCAAAAAAGGAGGAGGAGGAGAAAGCAGGCAGGGAGGGCTGCAAGCCCTTACCGCTAGTCTCCGGCCAAGGGCCGGCAACCCTCGCTGACAAAAAGTGAGGGGTCGCGACCCTTCCCTAGATCGGGCGAGGGTCCTCGGCCCTCGCCCAAACCTGGTCGAGGGCCACCATTAGCGGAGGTCGGCCACTAGTGGTGCCCTTAGCCAGGTCTGAGCGAGAGCCAACGATCCTCACCTAGTCTAGGGGAGAGCCTGTAGGCCCTTGCTTGCAATTGGCAAGGCGAGGGCCTACAAGCCATTGGTTGAGGCTTGGCGACCCCCACCGGCCATCCCCCACCCTTACCGATCCCTCCTGGTGATGGTGGGGCGGCGGCGGCAGTGACAAGGGCTTTCAGCCCTCCCCTGAATTCTCCTCCTCTTAAAAAGACAAAACAAAATCATTTAGCTTATTTTTTAAATTTTATTTAAATAAAATTAATATTAAAACTTCATTTGGGCCAAAACAATGCTGTTTAAATCTTATGTTTCATAATTTAGCCACATCATCGCCCTGTGGGAGAGAGAATATTGAAATAAGCCATGCTAGTGTGTGCCAATAATTTTCCGTTAGTAATTTAGACGGTGTTAATTTTATGACTCGATTAAACCAATTTGACAAAGTTTTATAGAACTTCGTTGCACTTTTTGTAAGTTTAAGAACTTAATTTCATTTTATGACAATACATGACAAGTTTTAAGACCTCCAGTGAACACGTACCATATTTATTTAGAAAAATTGCATCATCGGACTTATGCATCCAAGTTGAGGTGAAAAAAACCTCAGATCAGATGTTGGTGAGTGGGAGAGGATCACCTAAAAAACGTCGCAAATTAACGTGAGCAAAAAGCAGAAACATAATTATGTTATGTCTTTTTTTACCAATGAAGAAAAAAGCAAAGGAAAAATAAAAAAGAGAAGGGAATGGGGTGAGAGAGGCTCGAACTCTCGACCTCAGGATAACTCTTGAAGCTATGAGACCTACGCGCTAGCCAACTGCGCCACCACCCCATTGTTGCACTTTCATCCTCCTCAGATTAACTTAATCATTAAAAAATCTCGTCTTCCAAGTCTCTCCCCATCGTCTCTCCCCTCTTTGACTACCTACTGTCCGACGTCGAAGCATCGAGCTTGCTCCGATCTGTTCCCTCGCTTTCCCCTCATCAAATTCGGGAGATGGCTCGCCAACTGAGGAACGGCCCTCTCCTCGCCCTCGTCTTCCTCGCCGCTTCCCTCCACGCCGCCCGCTGCGCCGCCGCCACGGGCGGCCGCGGCAGCAGCCACCATCATTACGACCGGGCCTACGCCGACGAGCTCCTGGGCTCGGCGAAGCGGGACCAGCCGTGGCTCACGTCCGTCCGGCGGCGGATCCATGAGTACCCGGAACTCCGGTTCGAGGAGCACAACACCAGCTCCCTCGTCCGGGCCGAGCTCGACCGGCTCGGCATCCCCTACTCTTACCCACTCGCCGGCACCGGCGTCGTCGCCGTCGTCGGGTCCGGGTCACGGCCCGTCGTCGCCCTCCGGGCCGACATGGACGCCTTGCCTTTGCAGGTAAAAAAAGAAAAAAAGCAAGCCCGCTGGTGATCCGACGGGATCGATCCATTGATCGCGGCTTTCGAAAATTGGATAGTGGTAGGGCTGTACTTGGTTGCTTTGCCCGTCAAGAAATGTGCTTGATATATACTTTCGTTTCCAATAGGGTATCAGAGCTCTGGTGAATGCCTAAAAGCTAAAATGCGGATAACTTTGCTTTGTGTTCTGTCCCTTATTCTTGTTCTTGTTGTGGTCCCATGCTTTGGTTGTCTATTTGAGATACCTTTGTCTATGTTCTGGGCTTCATGTGAATGTTATACATTTGAAAGTATGTCAAGTAATGTGTAAGGTGTGAATTAGATGGGTGCCCGCACATTGACTTTAGGCGAGTGTTTGACGATTTCCTGAGATTTTGTTTTGTGTTGGTTCTTTCCAATGTTTTACATTTTTGTTGTTCTGTTTTTGTGTATCTATGGATTTGCTTAAAAAGGTTTGGTCAATTGCCGGAGTGTAGGAACTTGTCGAGTGGGAGCACAAGAGCAGAATTGATGGCAAAATGCATGCTTGCGGGCACGATGCCCATACGGCCATGCTTCTTGGTGCTGCGAAATTACTGAATGAACGGAAAGATAAACTTAAGGTCAGTGTTTACTTGCAGTCAATCAAATGACAGTTCTTTACTTCGCCTCAATAGAGTTGGAGAGAGCCTGTGACCGCTGTGTGCTACTGAAGTATGTGGCATATAATGGCGTTACTTGTAGTCATTTTTCCTACTTTGCCTTTTAGATTATAAAAGTACAAGAACTTGTTTGCTTCTCTAGTGTTTGGAGCCTCTATTACTTTGTAAGTGTCCCTTTCACTGTGTAACCAAACCTTGATTTTAGAACTTGAGGCCTAAGTATCGAGTTCATGCCTCTGCATTGGGTAAGGTTTCTGTGTGGCGAGCAAGCAACAGGGTACTTGGCTATTTGCTCAGTGCACTAGACTTCTTTAAATCGACAACTTTAGACTGCTCTACTTAAACGCCAGGGGACCATCTAGAGATTGCCATCCTTCATTTACTGTCATCAGCTGGTTTGCAGTTGAAAATATTGAAAATGTTGATTTGACCTATGAGACTCTCACGTGTTACAAGTGTTAGGCTTAGAGCTGGTGTAGCACTGGATTAGATCTGGTGACACCAATTGCCTTATGCTCGAACAAGGAAGCTAGCTAGGACTCCTTTTTTGCAGATTCAGCTCATCTCCATCTTCTGTCTTGGTGGGTTTAGGCTTATGGACTAATCAGGAAATCTGATAAACCAGGAAGTAACATTCTTAATTCCGCAAATTTTTCATCACAATTACGCTATCTATAACTATAAGGATGTTCCCAGCAGCCAGATTTTGCTATGGACGGCGATTGCATTACATTTACTCTCATATTGTTGATGATGCAGAGGACATAGAAATTTGAATTGTTTACCTTGGTCAGGGGACCGTAAGACTTATTTTCCAGCCTGCTGAAGAGGGAGGAGCTGGTGCTTCCCACATGATCAAAGAAGGCGCGCTGGGTGATGCTGAAGCAATATTTGCAATGCATAATGATTATACAACGCCCACAGGAATCATAACTTCACTCGCTGGCCCGAACTTAGCTGCTGTTTGCATCTTTGAAGCTAAAATAGAAGGAAAAGGCGGGCATGCGGCAGCACCTCATAATAGCGTGGACCCGGTACTCGCTGCTTCATTTTCCATCTTGGCACTTCAACAGCTTGTCTCAAGAGAAGCTGATCCGCTCCTCAGTGAAGTACGTATCTTTGAGACTCTGTTACGTAAGATTTTGGCTTACTCCATTGCACACTGCACTGTGATACACGGTAGTTGACTAGCTAAATGAAATTGCGCAGAGCCTCATCCGCTGGGTTTTACACCCTCTCCAAAACGGTGCCATAACAGTGCTTGAAGCTGGGTTCTTTACAAGTTTTCTTATACACTGTTAATGAACCATATCTCAAATACATCCTTTTCTTATCCTCTTATCATTCCACATCAATTTGGCCGCTCAGGAAGCTTTACAGACATGGACTTTGTGTACTAGCTACATTTTCAATGCATTTTTGTCTGTTAAACCACTCTGCTATTAGGAGTTACTAAGTTACAGCTTATGCATTAACTTCATTCATGGAGTAACTTTTAGTCGCCAACTTTATTTTACATAGTCACCCGTCCCGTAGCTTTGGGTTCATGTGCAGATGGCATTTTATCTGAGGCAGCCATCGAGCTACTATTTCTGTGGCTTGGTATGCCATTGTTGGTCAAAGTATGTTTCAGGTGACTTAATGCAATCATTTTCTTTTGTTTGAAGGTGGTCTCTGTTACCTATGTTAGAGGTGGGAGTGGATTGAATATAATTCCTCCAATCGTCAAATTTGGTGGCTCGCTCAGGAGTCTAACCACTGAAGGCCTGCAACAACTCCAGAGGAGATTGATTGAGGTATTCATCATAAATATGTACCCATTTCACTTTCATCATATCTAGAAGCAAGGGCAGTTCTTTGTTCGGACACTCTCTATCCAAATTGCATCGCTCAGTAGATGCAATCAGAAACCTCTCAATTCCTCTCTCCTTCATTCTTTTTTAAGTGCTTATGGTGAATACATATCCTCACAACAAAGCCTCCAACTCCAAGAATAGCAATGCTATGTAAATAATTGCACAAAGCTAGCTGATTCATGTTGACATTAGTAGGCAGTCCCTCCATTAAAAAAGAACTTTTGCAGGTCATTGAAGGTCAGGCGGCTGTACACAGATGTAAAGCCTATATCGCCATGAAAGAGGATGAACATCGAACATATCCGGCTGTTGTGAATGACGAAGCTCTAACGCTGCATGTCGAGAGGGTCGGGAGGCTTCTGTTGGGTACCGAAAATGTCATTGTAGGCAAGAAGGTCATGTTCGGGGAAGATTTCGCCTTCTACCAAGAACAGATTCCTGGCTTCATGCTCGGCATTGGGATCGGAAACAAGGACGTGGGGTCAGTTCATTCCCCGCATTCCCCTTATTATTTCCTCGATGAAGACGTGCTCCCAATAGGAGCAGCAGTACATGCCGCTTTGGCAGAAGTATATTTGTCAGAGCACCAGCATTCATCTGTACAGTAAAGAAATTTAGTGAATGACGTGAGTAGGCAAAGATGGAGTTTCCCTTAACTGTACTTGTTACCCCTAATCCTGTAATGTACTAAAAAATAATGTCTCAAACAGAATATCATGTGGTAATTTTTGTTCTGTCATTAATTTGGCAACTTGCCATTGATGTCGTCTTTCTATCGTATTGCCTGCATTCAAAGAAAGGATTGAAACACCGTCAATCCTCTCATAAGATGCCTTCCCAGTGATTGAGCAGTTAGTCCTGCTGCAGAATATAATTTGGGAAAATACATTTAACGCAGGAAATCCTCATTCCCCATGGATTAGGTTTATCTCCTGAATTTGCCTGGTCCTGCATTTGGCACCTGAACGTGTGTTCTCTTTTTAGAGGGATTCCCTATTTTTGTAACCTTAACTTTAGCAAACCGATCCTCATACGAACTGACCACACCTACCAGCCTCCTGCTTTCACTTTCGGAAGAAAATATGTGGCTTAATGCCTTACGTGGCTAAGCAACCATCTAGATTCCTCAAGCCGCCCATGCCAAACCAAAGAGGTGCATATGCACCCCCACTTAATTAGAATCTGTTGATTTAATTAAGAAAAAAGAGAGGTTGGTAAAGATATAATCAGGAAAAAGTGAGGATTCATCAATGGAGGGTCATCCTTTTTCTGTGGCTGTTCTTCGTAGACTTTCACATCAGAACGGCTGGAAGATTTTGTTGGCGGGCCAAAAATTTGCAGTCATTAAAGATCTGAAGATTGAGCAGTCTAAATTGGAGTGTTTGATTGGCGTCCCATGCTGGGTCATTTACACGTGTTTTTGTCTGACTTTTGTAAGCCGGCCTTCTCTTTCCTTCATTGCACTTACATGTCCATTTCTTCTGTTCTTGTGAGTTTTCTATTTTCCTCCTCCATGTGGGAAAGTGAAGAAAAAAGAAAGGAGAGAATTTGTAAGGAGGATGAATTTTAGAGGTAACAAAGATTAGATTACACCATAAACTGGAAAAGTAATATGTCCACTTTAGTTGGATGCCCAGTTTGAATTTACCACGTTATCTTAATTGGTTAAATCCGTCAAACCGAATTTGGTTTTGTATAAAATCATTCTTTGGTTTGATCGAAGGAGATGTGTGCCTAAATCGAAATCAGTCTATTTCATGGGTTAATGCAGTTGGGTAAGGTGGTGAAAAATCAATTCGGATGGGACAAAGTTGGTAAGAGACTTAACAAAGCTACAGCTTTTTCGGATGACCTAAAAGTGCAGACGAAGAAGGAACTGGAAAGGGAAAAAGGGGTTTAAAAAAATGTACTTAATTCACATAAGTTTCATTTGTTAAGGAACCATGTGGTATCAACTTTCAAATGCACAGTCATTTGCACGTCAAACTTTCTTGGCTTTTCCCAACCTCCACGTTTCAACAATCCCAACTCAAGTTACCAAAGGAGAAAGCTTTTCGCATTTGATGCTGACATTTTAATTTCTTTTGACTAAGTTGGCAAATGTGATAGTTATAGTAATAATTTACTCTTCCACATGACGTGTTTGAATATACACTTTTATCATCTTAGGAGCCACAGAATAAGAGCACAAGAAGTCACAACTTCTCATTTCTCAACTCCACGTTTAATCAAAGCTTGGGCCCAGTTATATAGATCAACAGGCAGACAGATCCACAAACCGAACAACATCGTCTTTTGGCTGTAGACAAACCACGGCATACCATACATTGAATTCGCCTGAAAAGCAATCAAATCATTCGTTTCTAAACATTAGCTGGCTAATCACTTCGTTGATGCTTGCTATATAGGAAAAGAAAAAAGAAGAAAAAAGAAAAGGGTGATTTATTATGTCATATAATCGACATGACCCATCTAGTAACATTTCTACAAAACGATAGGATTGTATCTAATCACCAAACTCCTTTATATAGCTAGAATTTCAATTTTATGAGATATATTGGTCTTGAAAATTGCAATCATGCACCATCCACCAAGCATGAATTCGACTCTCGCACCTTCCATTTTCCCATGTTACGTGACCCAAACCATAAGCTCTTTTTGGCCAAGGGACAAACCACTAGCATTTGATTAGGACTTAAGAGTATGCATCTATTCTTTTGGCTAGGAAAGATTGATTAGGTTTAGCTTTTCTTGGTATAGTCCATTCATCACCCCCCACATGTGCGTGACCCTACACCACCTTTTCATGAAGGTTCTACCGATGGGTGAAGATTAATTGAGAACTCTCTCTCTCTCTCTCTCTCTCTCTCTCTCTCTCTCTCAGACACGGACACACACTCACTGCCCATAAATATGCAAACCCTGCCTTCACTATCTCCTCCCTCCATTTCTACCTTCTTCAGCCTTTGAGGAGATGAAGAGAATCCCAAAAGAAATGTTAAACTAAGGAGAATTATACTTTTGCACATTCTTGCTGAGTGGCACTGCATGTGCTTTGGAATCCAGATAAGCCCGACTTTTGCAAATTGCCTTGTATCAACCGAAAGTCTAAACTATATCTAGGTTACTCTCTCAAGATACTTATACCACTTACTTCAAGCAAGAGGGGTTTCATCAATCGGAGAGGACATGGGTGAAGAGGCCAAAGAGGTGATGATGATGATGATTTTGGGTTTTGATTTTCTTTACATGCTTTTGCTTTTGATGAAGCATAGTGTCATTCTTTGTCTAACATAATTCTTTTCAAGAACATTGCTTTATGTTGATCAGCAAATCCAAATAACCAAAATGGTTTGGGTTCAATTTATCACGGTGCATACATCGAAATGAATATAGCTTCGGTTCGTTGTGCATATGAATTCTTAATTTTATTTTAATCTCTCTTCAACTCATGTACGTTGAATTCTGGATACATCACTTGTTTACGAAGCTTAATTAATGTTCTATTTGCCCCTATGTTTTTCCTGCACATAGTAGTCTCGAGTTTTTAAGTCGGAAAATCGTTTTAACAAGTTCATTTTGCAATGTATTATATTATTGGTGAAATGCTTCAGCAGGAAGAAGCTAAGGCAGAGGCTAAGCCAGAGGAGAAGGCAGAAGAAAAGAAGGAAGAGAAAAAGGAGGAGAAGCAAGAAGAGAAGGAGGAGGAACCAAAGCCACCTTCTCCTCTCATTTTGTACGTGGACTTGCATTGTGCTGGATGTGCCAAAAAAGTCGAAAGGTCCATCATGAAAATTCGAGGTAAAAAATTCCCGAAATTAAATTATCATTATTTCCATCATCCAAATTTAGAAATTCCCGAATTCTATTCAGAATATATCGTTAATAGATTTTCAATAGTCTCATTGTATTCCTGATCGTATTTTCTTTTATAATTTCAGGAGTAGAGGGAGTTGAAATTGATATGGACAAAAACCAGGTGACTATAAAGGGAGTGGTGGAGCCTGAAGCAGTGTGCAATAGAATCACCAGAAAGACCAAGCGCAGAGTCAAAGTGATCTCTCCACTGCCTCCAGCTGAGGGCGAACCACTTCCCCAAGTCGTCACTTCACAGGTCTCATGGTTTTTGACAGTTGATCACCGAAAGTTACCGCATGAGTAATCCATAACGACAGTGAAAAGATAAAATTAATCACCCTAATTAGATAATGCAAACTGAAGGGGAAAAAGGGTTGTAATTTCTCTTTGTAGATAACGCTTTGTGGTTCTCCTTTTTGTTCCAGGTTAGTGGGGTCGTGACCGTGGAGCTAAATGTCAACATGCACTGTGAAGCCTGTGCCGAGCAACTCAAGAAGAAGATACTCAAAATGAGAGGTAAGATTTAGCAAATGCATATAGATATGATTGCAATATGATCAGATTAATCGAGACTTTAATTATTATAAATTGAGATTTTTTTACTTATTTGATGTGTTCACTTGCTCTGTATTAATCAACAGGAGTTCAAACTGCGGCGACAGAGTTAAGCTCGGGAAAAGTCATGGTCACAGGGACCATGGACCCGAACAAGCTCGTCGACTATGTTTATAGACGGACCAAAAAGCAAGCCAAAATAATCCCGCAGCCGGAGCCGGAAAAGCAAGAGGAGAAAAAGGAGGGCAGTGAACCGGCGGAAGAGGCGAAGCCGGAGGAGAAGAAGGATGAAAACAATGGGGGAGAGAAAAAGGAGGAGGAGAAGCCGCAAGAAGAAAAGAAAGAGGGAGAGCGAAATGAGAAGCCCGACAACGGGACAGAAGAGAAAGCGGGAGAGACCAGAATGGAAGGAGAGGAAGTGGAGAACGTGGCCTTTTACGACGACGATGGTATGAGGAGGATGATGTATTATTATCAGCCGCTTTACATCATCGAGAGACCCCCGCCTGCTCCTCAGCTCTTCAGCGACGAGAATCCCAATGCATGTTGCGTCTCTTGACAACGATGACGACGGCGACGATTATTATTACAATTAAGTTGTAATATATGTCGAGGTCAAGTTGAAAATATATGATTGTTAATCTTCTTTATGGTTGGGTGTGTAGGGAAGAGGAATAATCGAGTCCCAAATTATGGGCATGGCACACAATCCTTTTTGTATTTGTGTGCACTTGATAGTTGCAAAGACGGTGTGGATTATGATGTTATTGCGTAAAGGTGTTCAAAAATGGTCCAAGCATTTTGTGCAATATTTTCCTATTATTTTTCTACGTTTCATGGGGGGTCGTCCAATTAAAATGCAAAGGCATGGTTTCCTAGGAAGAGAAAACCATAATCACATATCAACAAGGCACATTCGTCCCCATGGAGATGGGCTAAAATTAACAAACAATTGCCTCTCGTTGATACAAGATGGAGGTGTCAAAATGGGTCTTAAACCCATATATGACCCATTTAAAAATAAATGGGTCATATATGGGTCGCTTTAACTTTAAAGAGTCCAGCTTAAATGGGTTTTTAATTTTAAAATGTAAAGATAAATGGGTCTAAGTGAGTTGAGTTTGGAACCCATGTCCAACCCATCTACTAGACCCATCCACATACTCTCTCCCTATTTACAAAAATATTTAAAAAAAATTAAAATTTAATTATTTTTATATTTTCTCTTTTTCATTTATTTTTTCTTTTTTCTTTTCTCTTCTTTCTTTTTCTTTTTTTTTATTCCGGCCGGTGGTCGGCCACGGCGACCGGCCACCGGAGTAGGATGACCTCGCCGGCGAAGCTCGAGCTCGCCGGCCTCGGGCGAGGCTCGAGCCTCGTCGATCTGGCGAGCCTCGAGCTCGCTCGATTCCGGCGACCTCGAGGCTCGCCTGATCTCGGCGAGGTGGAGCCTTGCCGGAGGCCAGCGAAGCTCGAGCTCACCGGCCTCGGGTGAGGTATCATCTTATCGGTTCTTGGATCAGGCCGGGTTACAACTAAGAACGAACCAGTTCGGCTCGGTTCGGGAAGAGTCCGTCTTTGTCTGTGCGTGCGAAACGTCTCGGCCACTCTTTCCGGCTTTCCCTAACGGAAGCTCAATTCCATGCGTTCGAGCGATAATCATCAGCGCTTGCTCTCGAAGCCGCCATATCTCAGGAATCGTCGTCATCTCCATTAGCCACGCCCCTCCCCATTTCTTCTCATCCAATGCATTGACACACGCCCGCATACAGAATCTCTCTCTCTCTCTCTCTCCATCTCTGATGGCAATGGCTTCTTCGCCTTCTTCGCGTCTGATCGCGCTGTTGCTGCTCTTGCTGCTCGCCTTCTTCGCCGCCGTCGCGCCCCTCTCTCTGTCCGCAAGATTGCCGTTTCACCCCGAGGACGTGCTCCCTCTGCTGCCGCGGCAGCTCTCGTGGCCGATCCTCAATCGCCTCCGCGGCGCCCTGGATCTCCTGCCGACCTTCGTCGGCTCGGCCTCGCTGTCCTCCAACGCCAGCCTGAACTGGAAGGGCGCTTGCTTCTACGATTCCGCGGCTTGGATGGAGTTCCACAACAAGAGCGAGAGCGAGTTCGGCGGGGGCACGCTTCACATCAAGGTCTGATTGGTTTCATGCCGTTGATTCCGCGAGCGTGTGTTTGGTTGTTGTTAAGATTTTGGATAATGATTTTATGGAAAATATTTTCTAGAAATATCGCATTTTTTTTTGTAAAACAAACAGAACCTCAATCTTAAAAAAAATTATAAAATTTTTTACTAGCTTTGTATTGCATAAAATGTTTTAGCAGTATAATTTTAAAAAAAATCATAAAAAACATTCCTAGATTATGTTAAAGTATTTTAGCAATATGAGTCAGATCGGGTATGGGTTAGGTATGGATCGGGTCAGGTATGGGTCGAGATATTTACACTATGAATAAATGGGTCATAAACGGGTTAATGGGTCAATTTGGGTCGGACCATTTATAACTCGATCCAAATCCGACCCGACCCACCCGTTTAACAGGTCTAATACAAGACAAACATCTTAATTTGCAGTACGCAAAATAATGGTACATGGCACATGTCAAGGACACAAAAGAATGGTCTTGTGCTAGATTCCACTGCCAATAAATCATTGACATGCGACAACTTAATCATATATATTTATAAGTATGGGTATATATTTAACTCATCCATCCAAAATTTCGCGTAATATCGTACTCATCCATCATGTTGATGACATATTTCATGGATTTTGAGTTCATTAATTCGTAGTAAATCCTTAAAATAAATAATGATGTAACAAGTCAATTATCATATGAATACCAAAGACATGATTATGTCTTGCCATTTTCAAAAAAATAAATAATCTCTCCTCTTGATTTATCATTAGATAATATGAAACAATAAGGAAATTCAGTTTTCAGATGTGATGATTTAATTAACAAATTACAGTAGCTTTTTCATTTGCAAAATTTGCTCCTTTAGGTTCAATTAATGTAAACTCATGATAGCATTTTTTTTAGACTTTATAGTCATAAGGACAAATTCACTTCACGTACTTATAAGAAAAGTATATATCCATCCCAATCACGTATCATTTGATTCCCGTCTCGAATATTATTAACGGAGGTTCCGATTTAATGTGATTCATGCAATCTAATTAGGGTAAAATCTACAAAAAAATCTCAAACTATACGTACTATGTGACACCAAAAAAAAACCTTAAGTTTATAAACGTGTGATAAATTTATCTTAAATTTGCATTGATATAACATATTTATCAAAAAAAAAAATTTACACAAAAAAAACCCTAGATTTGTATCTATGTGAGGTTTTCTGTGACTAATTGTGAATGTTACGGTGGAGGACGTAATTTGAGATTTTTTTTTGTGCGGTTTTTTCCTATCTAATTATAATATCTAATATTTCAATTTTTCAGTTAGTAGGCGAACTTTCTCTATCGTCGGGTGCCTAATCGTGGACGTCACGTGGTGGGGCCCAAAAAGGACACAATTCCACGTCACGCCACGTGAGAAAGCCCGGGTGGGGCCCAGATCCGACGTGGAAGGCGGTGGGCGCGTCTTGTTTTCTTCGGATTATCAAAAAAGGGGCAGGGCACGCCACCGGTCGATCCCTCTCCTGCCCATTTTGTCTTCGCTTGTCTCTTTGCTCGAAAGCGGGAACAAGAACAAGCCGTCGTGCCTGTAAGGGGGCCCAAGGGGCCTTTCGGTGCGGCACCGACGACGGGTGGAAGTACAAAAGATTAAGATGAGGAATTAAATCTTGAATGATTCGAGGAATTTTGGCGACAGATGTCTGCCCGAATTGGCATTCGTGGAATCTGAAATAGCGGTTTAGCATGCCAATTTGAAATGACCCCACCCTTTAAAGAGAAATCACCTGTCTAAAGGGCCCATGAGTCAAAATCGAAGATTTTCACATGTCTAATTATACCCATCATTTTGTTAATAACTTTTTTCGTGCCCACCTGGCGAATACGGATTCGGGTTGAAATCACTTTTCGAAATGATGTGTATCTAGTAAGGGTGGGTACGATTTCAGAGTAGAATCTGGAACCTGAGAATTTAATCGGTGGGAATCTATAGGTTCCAAGTTCTAAGGCATGCATGGTAGGTTTCGGGTTCCAAAAATTAGAGAACCTATTTAGATAGATAAGTTTCGGGTTTTAGGTAAATGGAATCTGGAACTTGAAATCTGGAACCCGAAACCTTAAACCTTAATTAAGTTTTTTGTATTTTTTCTTGATTTATGTCTTCGCGTGATCCTGTAATGTTTCACGGTGTTAGATGATGAGTGTATAATCTGGAACCACTAGTTTGAATTTTCATTTTATGACTTGTTAATGTTTCATATTTTTCGTGTATCTAAATATAAATTGTGATCAGTGGATCATAGCAGCAGCAAGTGAGGGTCATCAAAGGCGATGCTTTACTATAATTGTTCAATTAATAATATAAGTGAAACCTGAGTAAATCCTGGAACTAGTGACAAAGTAAGTTCTAAGTTTCAAGGTATGTAGGATAGGTTCTAGGTTTTAAGTGAAATTTGTACGAAACCTGCAACCACTCATCCCTAATATCTAGCTTTCTATGGAATGGTTCCAAACATCTAATGCTCTTAATCTGGGTGACAACATCGCCAACCTCGAACTTCATCTCACCGGCAGTAACTTTTCTAAGATTTGAAGCGAGTCTTGAGGATCTGATATAAGTACCGACAAGAGATAGCAATTTAGACCATGGATTTTATCGGAATTTGGCGGCCCCCATGCTAAAGAATCACCCTCGTGTTATTTGTCTCCACTATCTATGCTTTTCACGAATGAGCACGAACCCTTCCATACTGTAGGCAAATTCTTTAAACGGTTCTCCTTTTGTGGAATCTTATACAAAACCAACTGCCAAGATCTTCCTAACGCTGTGTTCGTTTTGCGAAAAATATTTTATATTTTATGATGTTTGAATGCTTTATAAAAAATTAATCAATGAAAAATTTTTCCATAGTCAGTAGAAAACCCGTACCTAAATTCAAAAAGGTGATTTCTTCTTTTAGGAATCATAAATCATTTTCCATATTATGGACTACACAATAGCTCTTGGAATACAGTCCACGACACTTGGGCAGGGGAAACCTAACGCCCATACATGGGTTCTCATAGGTCGGGCCCAGAACCCTAATTCTTGTGCTCGGGACTTTGGTGCCCGTTCCCGAGACTTAATGACCCAGGTGCTTGAAGGTTGTACACGTCACCCAAATACCCATGACTAGGTCCCCAGCGATTATGCCTTGTTACCCAACTCTCACCTCCAAATCACCAACCTTAGGCTTAGGACCCTACTCTTATGCTTGGGCCTGGGTCCATAGAGGTCATGCTTGGAACCCTAATGCCCATGCATGAGTCCTAATGGCCATACTCCGGTGGTTGACTCCCGCGCCCGTGATAGGGTCATTGATTGCCATGCCTAAATACCTAGGTCTTGCACCCAAGTCATTGCCGCCCGAGACTAGGACCCTAGTCAAGCGCTCAAGCCCAAGTCCATAAAGGCCAGGCTTGAGACCCTAGTGCTTGTGCCTGGGTCCCGGACGGCATATGCTTGGGTACTCAACTCTCATGTCCAAGTCACAGCCACTCAGTCCCGAGTCCACTAAGGCTAGGCCCAAAATCTCTATGTCATGCTAAGATCCCCAACAATTGTGCCCGAGTACCCTATTCTCGTACCGTGGCCCAAGGCTAGGTCTGTAGAGGTTGGGTTGGGGACCCTAGTGTGCATCCAAAAGTCCTCGGCGACCGTGCCAGGGTCCATGGTGACCATTCCTAGGTCACTGGTTCCCGTGTCTCGGTTACTAACTCTCGAGCCCAATTCCTTGGCGGCTAGGCCCGAGTCCACAAAGACTTGGCCTAGGTTTCTTGAGGCTAGGCCCAAGATCCTCGTGCCCAAGTCCCCGATGGTAGTGCTTGACTCTCGTGTCCAAGTTGACATCGGCACCTTGCCAGAGTCCACCAAGGTTGGGCTTGGGTCCTCGGAGCCCGTGCTTGCGTACCCAGTGGCTAGGCTCAAGAAACCTTGGGTATTGCGATCGAGATCTTGGCGGTTGGGTATTCCTTATATCACATGAATAGTATGCGTGTCTTTAAAAAAATAAAATCAACTTCTCTTTTTAAAATAATGGAATTCCGGTTCATTTTCAAATCTTCGCAAAATACCGGAAAATTTTGCCTTATTTTAGAAAAATGATTTCTTGAAAAATATTATATAGAAATGCCAAATTTTTCGCGAAGCTAACGGAACCTAAGGAGCCTTCAGATTTTCACATTAGCGCCTTAGTTTTGAGAGTCACGTTCCACATTTCATCCGAAAATAATAAGCCCGAGAGCGACGAATGACGTTTCCCAAACATTTGGCATTGAGTGACGTCATAATTATACTCCCGAGACCGATACAAATCATTGCGCTTGTGATTGGGCCCATGATATTGGGCCGGGCCTACAGTTGTACGGCTTCGACCATGGTCACGGCTTGATTGTTCATTGCTTGGGCTCATTGGGCCCGCAATCTATCAAAGCTTTGGACCGACCATGACGTCACGTGTCCGTCCCCAAAAGATCCAAAACCAAAGGCGTCCACTCCTCAAGCGCTTGCGTGGGACACGATTAATTGCTTTTTGGGCTACTCACCTTGCATGTGTGAGTCTCGTCCCGGCTAGTGACCTAATTGTACATCGCGCGTGGACGTGGACTCAATCGCTCAAATGATTTGAGTATCGATTCTAGCAATGAGTCTTCCAAGAACATTTGAGTAATCTTAGTTACTTTTTATCTTATGGCTCATTTCGAAAATCTCCTTTTTCAGCCGGGTGGCTGTAGATGGATAAATTGGGATGTACCGTGTATCAGTCTTTTCCACTTGCGTCAGGGGGGAATGGGCGGAGGATGGTTCAATCGATCGAGGCACTTCCCTGAGTTTCAAGATATGGAGATAAGTAAATATACTAATTCAAATGAGAGAATAAATTCAATTGACAATTGTTATTTCATAGAGCAAAGGAGGTGGTAAAAGAGATCAATTAGTGAAATTGACCTTCTAGAGATACGAGCCTTCAATCAAATTGACCGACTTTATGCACGGGGCCATCATGGCCAATATGCTTGGTGGAAGAGTCAGCCGATTGCATGCCAATGATTTCCAGCACAAGAATAAGCACCGGATTCAATACATGGCTAGATAACTCACCGTACTTAATGCCCCACATCAATTATAGCTTGCTCAATCAATTTGGCCCCAGCAGGTACTTCTCAATCCTTTTTTTTTTTTCTCTTTTTCTAGAATAATATGGTCCTCATGCTGCCTAATTTCCCCCAATTTATATAAATATTTTCTTGGTTTGGCAAGATGGGCAAAAGGGGGTTCTTCTCTCCCATCATATTGACCTCTCAAAATGCGAGTAATGCCAACGGCTAAACCCACAAATTGTAGCCACAGGACTCACTCGAAAACAATGCCATGTTCAGATAATCATGGCTATAATGGGCCTACATTCGTGCATAAGTGTCTTTAGCTAATGTACGATATAAAGCAAGATGCGTGATGTATGTTAGGCATGCCCAAAGGCATGTGACTTGTGGCCCGATCAATAGTTCTCGCGCCTCTTAATAAATGAAGCTAGGTGAATGAACCTAGCTTATATACATTTTTGCATAAATTAGATAATCAATAGTCACGTTAAGTTGTGCATCATTGTATTGCCATGCTCAACCTTGTTCGATGCATCTAATGTTCCTATTTGTTACGTGATGCATGGCATTAAAAACGTATGATAGAGATGCGGATGTGCATATATTGTATATTGTTTCCATGGATTTCAGAAAGTAGGGTAAAAACCGACGTATCATAATACGATTTACAAATGATAACATCTAAAGTTAACTCTTTTTTTTGGTCAGTCCTACGCTTACTCTACATCTAGAGTTAACTTTAACCATGTTTTAATGTAGAGAAATTACGAGACAAGTAACTTGAATAAACTTGTAAAAATATGCTGGTACCTTGTATTTAGATTTGAAAAGAGAAGGAAAATATTTCAAAAAACATGAATTTGGCGTAATATTATAAGTACTTTAGATATATGTGAAGATTGACATTTTACGTGATGACTTAATAATGGACAAGAGAAATGATTACTAATCAAAGTAATTTTCACTGAGTATAATAAGGTCGGTAGTTTGTATTTCTTTAAATTCGTTTTACTTATAAAAAGAAGAGAGTATTTTCTATAAGAAGGAAGGGAAAACAGAAGTTTTCTTTAAAAATGGCGCACATAGAAATAAGAGTAGTTCACCAATAACTGATCATTATTTCATAATTAAGCCAAATTTGAGGTAATAATTTTCTCTTGAAAAGAAAATTAATGTTCACGTGATGACTCATAATTAGGGCTGACAATTAGTATTAACATGTCATAATCATGTTTGTAAGTCGTGTCAATTGGTGTTGGCCTAAAACATCTTAGTATTGATTCTACATGCCAATTAATTAAATCACATAAAAAATTGTTAATTTCGTGTTAACCTACAAATCAAATTAGCATATCGGGTCATGTCATGTCATGTTTTGATTTTCTCTCAGTAATATTGATTCCACTTGCCAAGTAATTACATTACAATAAAATGTGTTAATTTCGTCTTTACTACCAAATTAAACTAGCGTGTCAGGTCATGTCATATTTCAATTTCCTATCTGCAATTCGTGTTTCACCTTATGTCTTTTTCGTATTGTGTAAACAGGTCGTGTCACTCTGCTTGTATTTTCATTTTTTATTTTTGGCCAAGCTCCACTTGTAGTTGATAAGGACCAACTTTGAACTTTGTCCCACCTATAAAAATATGGACAGAAACACTTTTAAGAGCTCAAATAGCACATCACATGTCGTTTCCTTCAATTTCATTTCCTCCTTTTTCTCTTCGGGTCAACTTAATTCATGGATTTCATATTTTACTCTCCGGTTATTATGATTTATTACGTCCCCTTATTATGCGACTCGGTCCGACAAAGCCTAAACACTCGCCCAAGAAAAATGCGTGTGCTTCCTCAGCTTTAGCAGCTCCTAGTCCCTCATTCACATCACCCCCGAACCAGCCAATCGGCCGACGCCACCTCAGCCGGGACGGCATCCTTCCTTCCAAGTCGGATCGAAGGAAAAACCCGCCTGATTCCATGAAGCTTTAATGATTATAGTTGACGCGTAAGCTAAATAAGCGCAAACACACCTCATAACAAAAGTTATGCATCGCATGATTCATAACCATATACAATAATGTCATCCGAAGCGAAGTACCCCACACGTAACGTCACAGAGAGAGAGAGAGAGAGAGAGAGAGAGAGAGAGAGAGAGAGAGAGAGAGAGAGAGAGATGTGTGTGTGTGTGTGTTCTTCGTTTTCTTATAAAAATGGCTGCATCTATGTCATTAACATTATACTTACGTTCAAACGTTTCTGAGATAGGGGCCACCCGCGGCCAAGAGAGAGCAAGAGCCAGAGCGAGGATGATGATGGTGGTGATTGTGGCGGAACTGCTGGCGGAGTACGCCTTGGCGGTGGTGAGGCTGGTGGAGCAGCTGTTGCCGCCAGTGAGGGCTGGCCGTCTTGGCCGTGGCCGTGCAGCCAGGAGATTCCTTCCGGATGCTACGGATTCTCCTTTCCTTGTTTATTTTTGAGTGTTGTCGTGCTTCTTTTAAGGAGATTCTTCTGGGTGAGAGCATTTTATTTGTTCTTTCGTTGCCTTCACGGTGTGCGAGGAAGAAGTGGGCAATAGAGTGAGTAGGTGAACACCCAAACGTACAGTGAATCGATCAGTTCGTGACCTTTTTAGGTTGACCAATTCATTTGTTGGGGTTCCTGTCTTGAAAGTTACATTCATTTGTTTACTTCTGGGTTCATGTTGATGTTTTGCTCCTGCTGCACAGTCTGTGTATATGCACAGGAGTGATCTTTAAAGAAGGATATCGACAAAAGGTCAGTTCAGGTTGCTGCTGTCATATTCTAAGTGAAGCAGCAAAAGCCATGGAAAATAGTCATTTCACTTTGGTTGTTGGATCATGCGATACTTCTAGTTCAGACTCGCTTTTTCTTGCCTACTGTGTTGGCTTGCTGTCATGCGTTACGAGTCATTGGCTTGCTGTCATGCGTTACGAGTCATTCTTCTGGTCAAATTAATGGCTGATTCCGTACATTGGATTGAGAGGTCATTCCAGAAAGCTATTTTAGCGTGACCTAAACCTGGTTGCTTCGATAATCTCAGTACATTAAGATTAGCAGGCCGACCAAGTGATACCGCAGATGAAGCGAACGCGACCGTTGGTCAGGCCAAGCTGGTCCCGACTCTCGATTTAGGCTTAACTTGTTGCTTAAATCCGCCGTCAATAAAAACGGCTTGCATCCGCCAGATCAAGCAGGGCCGAGCTTTATCATTAAATACCACCGTCTAGGACCGTCCGAATTTGTCTTCAAACCCCTTTGGTGGGGGCACATCAAGAACAACAATATTAGCTGCAGTTTGATTAATATTCCTTTTGAAATAGTGTCAGCTCGAAAAAACGATTGATTGTCAATGCAATATTGAGTTCAATTCGTATCACCTAAAATCATTCAGTCTAATTCGTGTCATTAAATATTTTTCTGTACAATTCTATTACTGGACAATGAATTGTGCGTTCATATGACAGAAGCCTATATTTCCAAGTTTATATTGCAAGAAGGCATAAGATATCCCCGTAAATAGTAGGATATTCATTATACCATAAAATAACGATATTTTTTTTGCGTGATACTATTTTCCATTTTAAGAAAATGATATCCGAAATTTTTACTGGAACACGTCATTCCAATATTTAGAAAATATTTTTTATCGAGAAAGAAACAATATGATTGATTGACAATGGAAAACCACTTCGATGATATGATTTGGCCAAATGTATCTCTAAAGTACTTTGCTGATAGGTCAAAGCTATTTCTTCCTTAAATTTATAAGTTGGAATCAAGCTGCCTTTGTTGAAGAGGAGTTTATGTGATAATGCTAATCTAGCTCATGAATTGATAAGAACTTGCCAGGGGCTAGTGTTGTGTCCAAAAGAGGATTGATCACAGCTGATCTTATGAAAGCATTTGACTTTGTCAGTTAAAAATTTGTCTTTGCTGTCATGGAAGTCTTGCAGGTTCCTGATCAATTTTGGGAAAGAATAAAAAGCTCTTTCTACTAGGCCTTATATCTCCATCTCCCTAGCGAAGATCTTGAAGGCTTCTTCAAAGGTGAGAAGGCTTTGGGACAAGGTGGTCGTCCATTATCCCCGTAACCCTTTGTTATGTTATGGAAGTATTTTCTCGACTGCTGTATAATGCAATTGAACAGGGCAAAGTCAAGTTTCATCCTCATTGTTGAAAGGTCAAGCTCACTCACTCGAATTGTGCGGATGATTCGTCGATCTTTTTTAAGGGAAGAATTCATTGGATGAGATTCTGCGTTTGTTCGAGAGATTCAAGCAAATGTCTGGCCTTAGGCTTAATCCACCAAAAACCTGAGTTATATTTGGCAGGACATGAAGGTCAATATGTAGAAGAGATGGTGGCTTTGAGTGGATTCCCAAAGGGACATGCACCAGTAAGATATCTTGGCCTTACCCTGATTTTTTTGGAAGACTAAGTGATAAAAGATTGCAAACCGCCTGTGGGTAAGTTCACTTCTTAAATGAATTCGTCGACTGTGCGAGGTCTTTCTTTTACTGGGAGTGCAGCTTATTAAAGATGCGATACGCAGCTTCATAAAAGTGGGGCATTGGGTCTCCTAATGCAGCAGATTGAGCTTTTTTGACAGGATGGAAATGGACTTGTGCTGTGTTTTGATCTTGTATTTGGACTGGTGTTTGTAACTTTGTGCTACATTTGCTGTTGCACATGGAGTTGGATTGGAGTTGTGACTTATGGTAGGGCTTGTGCCTTATGGTAGGGCTTGTTCATGAGATCAGTCCACCTATGGGTGAGAGGTTCCGGGATTGGTCCAGGTTTCATTTAGAACTTGGAACCTACGCTGTCGAAACCGATTCTCCAGTTTTTGGAATGTGAAACCTACTCTGCATACCTTAGAACCTACCCTGTCAATCGGTTTTAGAGTTTGCGCGGGAACCAGCCAATTTTCTTTTTGGTTTCATTTTCTTCTTTTTTTTTGTTTTTTTTAGTTAAGTAAAATGAAAGTGAACACAACAACAAAAATCATTATTTGTCAATAGCAACATTCCATAAAAGATGAACACGTAAATTAAAATAAAGAGATAAGTATAATGAAAGTCTTAAAACTTATCATGAAAGTGCCATTGAGTTTAAAAACTTGCAAAAAGTGTAATTAAATCCTAAAAACTTGTCACGAAGTGCATCAAGTCCTTCTGTTAAGTTTGTCTAACTTGATTGATGGAAAATGCTGAAGCGGCTTTTTTTTTAGCATTTTATCTCTCCTATGTGGCGATGACATGGCTAAAACGACATTGTTTTGGTCCAAATATGATTTTTTATATAAATTTTATTTAAATAGAATTAAAAAAGCTTAATTTAAAAAAAAAGGAGTTGAAAACCAGCTCTTGCCACTGTTGTGCCACCATTGACAAGAACGGTCGGCGATGGTGGGGGAATGGTCGATGGGGGTCGCCGGGCCCTGGTTAGGGGCTGCCACAAGCAGGGGTTGGTTGCCACGGGCGACCTTCCCAGAGATGGTGGGGCAGCGACAATTTCAACTATCCCTTTTTTCATTTATTTAAATTTAGCTTACTTTTTAATTAAATTTAAATAAAATGTATATAAAAAACAGATTTGGACAGAAACGACGTCATTTTAACCTTATTTTTCATGTTTTAACCACTTCATCACTACGTAGGAGAGAGAAAACAATAAGAAAAATAACGCTAGCATTTTTCGTTAGTTAAGTTTAACGGAGTTAACGAAAGGACTTGATTGTAATAATTTGATAAATTTAGGATTTAATTATACTTGTGTGATAAGTTTTAGGACTTTCAGAGCACTCATCTCTAAAATAAAAAATAAAAAAGTTCAAAATATGTAACATAAATTGACTTGAGCAAAACATAAGATGGGAGTCGTCGCACCATATGATGAGAGACCGATGAGGCTTGAGAGGTAGAGCATTGTTGCAAACGAGCATAGGTCGTCGGCTAACCCTAAATTGTCTTGACACTTGACCTACTTTCATGCTTCCTTTCCATTTTCTTATTTTTATTTTGCAATTTGTGTCTATCAACGCCTCGGTATTTGTTTGTTTATTCCTATGTAATTTTCCTTTTAAGGCGTACATGATAAACATTCTATTTTTTTTATTTTTCTATATTTCCATTCCTGAGAATATTTTCGAAACAGAAATCTATTTGATAAGGCAATTTCATTTTTCTATTTTTGTAATAAGTTTTTAGTCCACAAATAGATTTGAAACAGAAATAAGAAGTTAAAATTTTATACTTTTATGTTTTTGAAACAAAAAGAGAAATAAAAACTCTTCTCATCACTCGCTTTTGTCTCCCGGAGCCGATTGGCCACCATCGCTGCCAGCTGGTCGCCGTCACCCACTACTGCCGCCAGCCGTTGATGAATAGAAAATAGCGTAAGAGAGAGAAATTTTGTACCATTATCAAACGAATTTATGTTACGAATTTATGTTTTGAGAAGAGAAATTCAGTATTATTATCAAACGCTCATCTCTATTTAGACATTTGTCCATGGAATAGGAAAAGAAAAAAATATTTTTGGAAGATAATAGTTATCATTCGCGTCCTTAATTTTTCATCGCTCTGTTTTTAGGATTAGACAATCGGCTTTGGCTCTTTGTTCAGCTTGGTGACCGAGGCGGCAAATGAAATGGATTTCCTGTCTGAGGGCGAAAGGTAAAATTTTCTTAAGCCCAACAACGAGACCATTTTATTGTACTGCTTAAAGCGTCAACATTCATCTTGTAAAAGAATTCGGTTCTTCAATAACTCATTGGCGGACCAGTTCTCCAATTTCTGGTCACCGGTTCTACTTTTTCTTTGGAATCGGGAACTAGATCAGTAACTGTAGGAACTTAGAATCGAACTAGACCCTATAGCTGGTTCGGTCCAATTTTCGGCTCTACCATTTGCCCATGCTCACCTCGAAGTCCACTTATGATCTTGGTTTTAGGGACAACGGAATAACTTTCTTGCCGAAAAAAAAATTCTGGATACGGATATAAAGATGATTTTTGTTTATCGTTATCCTTTTCAGATTATTATTATTAAACGATTATTTCATGTTAATGCAGATTTATAAAATAAAAAACTAGCTCGCGTCTACTAAGGCAGGAGGTATGCCCTTTTTTACGGCGTGACCTGGCGCCCCGAGTGCCCGATTATCCAGAGGGCCATTTTCGTCATTTCCCGGCGCCGGACGAAATGAAAAGTTACCGAGGGGAGAAGGAAATGCAGAGAGCGACTTCAGTGACGACGGTCATCCATGGCGTGAGAGAGACGGCGGGAGGCGTTTCTTTCTCCTCTTGCGGTGGAGACGACGCGACCCTTTGCTTCTCCTTCGCGGCTTTCAGCCCCTCCACCATAATCGGAGCTCTCGTCTCTCCCGGTACGGGTTTCTCTCGCTCCTTTCCGTGGTCTTTTTCGCGAGTAATTTAGCCGGAGAATCGGAACTACTTGGCCCTCGACGATGTCGAGGTATGGCGTTGTGTTTGTCGCTTGATCGCTGTTTTTCTCGCTCCTTCGATCGTAAAGTTCGTTCCTTTGGCGCAGATTTCTTGTGGGTATTGATCGGTTGGCCCCCTGATCATCTGTCTAGCAAGGACGATGAGTAATTGGCCCGGAAATGGGGGCTTGTGCCCGGCGTCGTCGAATTTATCGGCGTTCGCGCAGCCTTTTACGATCCCCCAGTTCGACCAATATCCCAATTCGATTCCTTTTTATGTGGATTCTGTCCAGCCGCCGTTTGATCAAGGACCCGTGAATTCTTCGCGCAACACTTGGGCGAATCCGTGCCCTCCTAGTGCAAGAACCGATTGGTTTCCCACATCGAGCCCGGAGTTCGATGTTGGGACTTATTTAAACGCCTACGGTTACTCGGGTTCGGAGACTGTTGATGGAGAAAATACCCCTTTACCTTCGTGGAACTCTGTTGATGTTGGATTGAGTGATAAGTTTGGTCGATGTTCTGATGGCTCGAGGAGTACCGTCATGGAAAGTGATGCGTTTTACCCCTTCAATTTGTCGTCTGGGGTGGTTCAGGGTGCTCCCTCTGGGCTGGCTGCTCAGCGCGATTATGGCAGGATATCTTCTCCCTTTGATGCAAATTTGGATAAGTTGCCTCGTGATGATCAAAGCAAAAGTGTGAGTTTGGGAGATAAAGCTGAATCAAGTGGCCCTTGGAATGAGCAGGCACTGAGATATCATGGTAAAAGTGAGGATTTAGGTGGGAGTTACTGCTTGAAGGAGCCAATTGCAGCTCCATTAATGACTGAAACTTGTACAAATGGAGGTATACTCATTCTCATTTTTTTTTTGGTAACCGAGGGAACCCCCGCACGGCCGACAGCCGGGGAGTAAACCCTGGGGGCGACACGTGCTAGCCACCACACACGTGGTTATACTCATTCTCATTCGTCTCTACTTTTTCTGATAATAATGTAATAATGTTGTTGTACACGGTTTTTCATGTACTAGTCTCTTTCGTGCATGCTGTTCGTATGCTGACACACTTAACGGTCAATAGTGTTTTTCCTGTGCTCTGTTTTCAATTGAATTAGTTATGTGAACAGACTATGATTACTAATGGAAGCTCAAATGAAGATAAGAAAGCAGAGAGATCTGATTATATGTTCTTTCCTCCTTGTGTTCTCGAGGACTTCATTTTACATCTAATGGCTTGATTACACGTGCAGGAGCTTCTCATAGTGATGGTCTTTCGAGTTGGGAAAAGCATGGCGGATTTCTAAGCAGAAAACATGTAGATGGTAGGTGATTTCTTGCTTGCACAACCAAGATTATGCTTATTCGGTCTCTGATATCATCCTTTTATGTTTTTGTCATCCAGCATCATCAAGCTTGGATTTGCCTGGAATGTTTCATGAAACATATCCTCAGGCAGCAATGCCAGAGTTATCTTCGAATCTTGGGAAGAAACAGTGGCCATATGCTCATATAGATGAAAATGTTGTGTCAAATCATGTTGCAAGTGCGAATGGTGGGAATATGATTTTGGGATCTTTCTCTGCCCCCCAGATGGGACCTCCAGCTGATGGATTTGTCTCGGGAACCGGTGAAGTTTCATTAGGAGGTAAAAAGAAGGGTATGCACAGTGCTAATGAGTACTATGCTGGCATTATGCTATCCAGTGTAAATGAGCCTCAGTACCTGCAAGCTTCCGGTAGTAAATTACTGTTTGATGGCACCGATCTCGGGAAAGGTGTGCCACAGCGTGGTTTATTCGTGAATGGTGGTAAGTCTGTAGCGAAATCTATGCCTGAACCCTCAATGGGATTCCCAATTGATGGTTTTAGGTCTCAAACTGGTGAAGTTTCTATTGGAGATCACAAGAATGGTAGAGATTGTGCTAATGAGCTCTATGCTGGCACTATACTGTCTAATGTGAACGAGCCTTGGTCTGTAAAAGCTTTTGGAAGCAAGTCACAGCTTGATAGCACGAGTCTTGGGAAAAATGTGCTACAGCATGGTTCTAGTGTGTATGATGGGGACTCTGTTGCCAAATTGTTGCCTGCAACCACAAAAGGATTCCCAATTGATGATTTTAGCCCTCAAACCGGTGAGGTTTCTATTGGAGATCACAAGAATAGTGCTAATGAGGTCTATGCTCGCATGATTTTGTCTAATGTGAATGAGCCTCAGTCCATGCAAGCTTTTGGAAGCAAGTCACGGCTTGATGGTGCCAGTCTTGGGAAAATTGTGTCACAGCATGATTCTATCGTGAATGATGGGAACTGTGCTGTGAAACCTTTGCTTGCGCACACTGTGGGATCCCCAGTTGATGGCTTTAGCTCTCGAGCTGGTGAAGTTTCTTCAGGAGATCACAAGGATGGTAGAGACTGCACTAATGAGTGCTATCCTAGGATTCTTCTATCTAGTGTAAACGAGCTTCCATTCGTGGGAGCATGTGGAAGTGAATCACAGTTTGATGGTGCAGATCTTGGGATCCAACTAGGGAGAAGGGATTTTACCTTTGAGGAACCATACCATCTCGAAGATGAAGACCGATCAAATAGCAAATGTGATTCGAAAGATGCATTTCATCATTTAGCTGGGGCAAATTTGGAATGTGAAGATCCTTTGACATCGGATCAATTCAATTTAGCACTGGAGCATAATCGTACTCTGCTATATGCTGAAAAGCACACTGGTGCCAATTCTGGAACCAGAAATCCTCATGTAACGTTAGACAGATTTAGTTTGCCATCGAAGGGAAATCATGCCTTGAATTCTGCTGGGAGCCCTTCTGTGGGTTTACTTCAGTTTGAACATGTCGTGGACTCTCCTTGCTGGAAAAAAGCAGTTGCACACCCAAAGCACAGGGAGGAACCTGAACTAAGTGATTGTGATCTGCTACAGGACCTTCGAATCTTTGGCAATACCTTATATCCTACTAAGGTCTCCTCTGATAAACCAAGCGCAGGAAAAGTACTCTACAAAGGTGGATGTAGTAACAGAGCTTTAGTGTCACCCTCAGTGCTACATGCCTTTGTTAATCCATCAGGAAGAGAGGGAAGATCCAATGATAGTGAGGATGTTTGCTTGAGTGATTCAAAACAGGTTCCGTTTTCTAATGATGTCGGGGAATCTACTGGACATTGCATTACGTGCCAAGAATCAATCAGTGATTCTAGTGCTAAACCTTCTCATCCCACACAGCAGAGTTCAGGACAAGGCGATGTGACCTCTGACAAAGGGCACATGCCCACCCATCATGTCTCTGATACAAATGAAAATGATTCTTTCAAAATGGATCCACCTGAAGGGTTGCTTCTTTCTATGACGCATGTGTTGGAATCAACCAATGCAGTAGATAATTCTCCTGGACTTGCCCAATGGGATAGGGGACCAGTAATACCAATGGTAGATGGACAGATGCTTGTTTCAACTTTGCATAATCTTTCAGAGTTACTTCTCCATTCATGTTTAAGTGGTGCTTGTGACTTGAAGGAAAGAGACACTGATGTCATTCAAAAGGTGATTGATAATCTTTGTGCATGTTCATCGAAGAATGTTGAGCGGATGACTACACAGCCCAAAATACATAATTCTGAGGAACCTATGTACAAGAGTTTTGAAGGATCACCTGATCTTGACATGGTAATCTTGTCGATCTCACTACTTCCTTTTCAATTTCCTACCTAACATTAGTTGATGCTAATATTGCTAGAGCATGAAAAGACACTCTTTAACGGCAAAATGTGGATAGTGATAATCTCAAAGCGGATGATAACTAACTTGCCAATGAGGATAATTTAGCCTTTTTGAACTTTAGGTGATAATCTTCTCGTGAATCTAGAAATTATATCTCGAAGCATTTGGTATCCCTTTGCTAGTTCGTTTTCATGTTTATATGTAATGAGGTGACGATATTTTGGCTTTCAGTCACCAAGTAATAGCCGTTGAGGCAATTGAAAGCATTATGAATAATTGGGACTTGGGAAATTTGAATGCATGTTTTCACCCGCACGTTGTGCTGCACCATATTCTAGAAGGGCCTATAACTATGAAGAGATTTGTGGCACAGGCCTATTTACTACCTTAGCTGAGTATATTGTCAAGATAGGTCTATCATGACGAAGACACTTCGAGTTTTATTCAAGAATCGGATAGACATTGGAACTGGAAGACGAGGACACGGTAAAGAGATGGCTTTATCTGTAGAGTATGGGCACCATCTCCTTTTTCCACCTGCTAGATTAAATGACACTAATAACAAAAACGTCGCGGCAGTTAAATATGCATGTTGTGATGTTAGAAGTGAACTACACCTACATGTTGATTCTTAATACAAATTGAAGCTACCTTTGGCAGGATATCATCTACAATTGCCAGTCCATTTTTAACACGCTTCTTTGCTCTGGTTTATTGATTTATTTTTGCTTCTGCCTATTCATGAATATCTAGTTTTGAGTTAAAGCATTCTAGATTGGTTGTTTTCTGCTGAAAAAGGATAACTGGGTTTTTTTCCCACAGAGTGCTAGTACAAATATGCCTCCTCTTGCCAGTGCATTTTCTGTAAATATTCAGGGTCAGATTGACAATGACTGTGCCTTTGACAAGAAGAGGCAAAATACTGGGTTTGATAGTGAGGTTGAAAGTTCTTCTGAACTTTCCTTCCCTAGGGGTAATGCCCTGATAAACAAAGACGATGCCATGACCCAGGTATTTCTTTTAATACTCTGTAACCCCCTTCCATGGAAAGGTTGGAACTATAAGCTAGTGGATCAATAGAAACTGAGTAAATCTGTTGTGGATAACTTTGCAGGCGATCAAGAAGATTCTCAGTGAGAATTTTCAGGTTGAGGATGATTCACAGCCACAAATACGCTTATTTAAGAACTTGTGGCTTGAGGCAGAGGCTACTCTATGTTCCATGAATTACAAGGCTCGCTTCAATCGCATGAGGATTGAGATGGATAGTTCCAGGTCCAATGAACTGGAAGGTTGGGACTTAAGTGTTGAACATATCTATCTTGCATGGCCAATCAGATTCTTTTATGACCTTCTCATAATTAACGGTTCTTTATTGCAGATACACTTGGAAATAATTTGGATGTGGAGAACTTATCAGATATTGGAGTTGCTATTCAATCAAACGAAGATGATAAACTGTTGGCTGGGACAAGGAGCCGTGAAAAGCCTGAGAAGCTGCATGCCTCTGTTCAGAGTCCGACTGTGGTCAGCACTATTGGCAGCATGATCGATTCTACCACTGACCTTTTAGCTCAAAGTTGCCGGCCTCATAACTTAAGTACTAAACATACTCCAAATGTGGAGGAACAAGGGCTTCTGAAAGTGTCTCCTGATCTCAGCAGGACTGCAGAATTGACAGCCGGAGCATCCAAAGAGAATGGTAGCCTTGCATCTGAAATCTCTCTGAGTTCTCCTGTAACAGGTGCAATCTGCTGCACTGACGACGTAGAGGCTTCTGTTATGACCAGATTGAAAATCCTGAAACAATGGGATGAGAGCTTAAGTTCTGAAAATCAGACACAGATTCCTCCAGATTCAGTTCATCTCGGGGTCGCACTTAATGAACCAGTTGCTAGAGAAAAATTGACCGAGGAAAGCACAACCCTTTCTGGTGGCAAGCTGAAAATGGAGTCACGCGGTGGTGTTGGAGATAGTCAAATACTCCATTCTCGAAGGAAAGATGAGCTCAAAAACCCGCTCTCTGCAGATTGGCAGGACTGCTCATCAGACTGGGAGTATGTGCTGAAAGAGGAGATTACTGGCAGAGATATCGAACCTTGACTTCAGGAGTTGAGTGTTCCTCAGATGTGAGTGATCACCTCATGATTTACTGGATCTGTATCTCCTGTCTATGTTATGTAGAACACTCTGGTGAAACCGTGAATTGCTCTTATGGAGCTGGTCTCCGAAACTTGTATATATCTGTCGGAATGCTCTGTCGTACTTCAAGCTAAATAAGACTAGTTGCGCTTGCATGTGTTGTGCTTCTTCTGAAGCTAAGTAAGACAAGTTGCATTTGCGTGCTTTATTCACATCAAATAAGCTCAGCGTCCAACTCAGCTTCGTTAAGCATGCTCAAGCGTCATGTCCACCCAACAGCATATATAACTTTGTGCAAGAGCGAGCTTTGCTCATTCACGGCTAAAGATGGTTGACGACTCGGAAACCAGAACTACTTGCGTTGGGGTCAACGGCCAAAGACGCTTGTAAGACTAGTTTGTTATTTTCCCACATTTTTGCTAGATTGATAAACACGTTTTTTCATCCATTAATTATTTGATAAGGTAGGAGAAACCAATACTTTGTTATTATTATCGCCTTATGTGAATGTGGAGAATGACGAAACGAGCCCTGCAATTGCCCGCCGAAGGGAGAAGCCAAGTTTATGATTAATACTTAGACCTTGTCCATTCTCGTCCCAGTTCAGTCCACAGTAAAGAAGCAAACCACAGTGCAAACAAAACCCAAGCCGCTTATCGTGGTTTCAGTTTCGAATTCGGTTTGAATCGCCTATAGCGATTAAGTATTCACCTGTTAGGCTATTTGCGACTAAAAAGTGAGACGCATGTGATCAATGGTTACTCCATAACGTAGGCTAGTCACTATATATCTTTCAGAGAAGCTGAAAAAGGAGATTTGGTACAGCCATGTTTACAATATTCGAGTGAATTGTTGACAAAACGCCCTTGTTTTAATTTCTCTTCTACGAGTTCAAGAATAAAGGGGCCGATACAGAAACCGAATACATGCTGCAATAATCCAACTTAATAACCTAAACAGTTCTCAAAACTCATCACCAAAAAAGGCCAGACAGCAAACCCTGATAGACCCTGTTTAGGTAGTAAGCTCCATGATAGCACCAACAATATCCCCATTGTGTGTCTTGAGAGCCTTCACGGCCTTGCTCCTCGGAACTCCAGCCTGGGTCATCACCAAGTCAATGTCACGAGGCTCAACCCCATTCTCATCGATCTCTTCCTCTTCTTCATCAGCCTGTGCTGCTGAGGCTGTGGCTGAAGTGTCGGTCCTGCCCATCACAGATCCCATGTCAGGTATCCTGAACTGCTGGGCAGCTTGTGTCTGCAGTTGTGAGCTCAAGTCTTCAATCTTCGCCTCCCCAAATATGACATAAGTCTCAGAGTGAGGGCTCTTGAAGACATCGGGCTTTGAGATGAAGAATAGGATCTGAAACACCAGGAATTTCTTAATAACATGCCATTGTTTATGTAAGCAAAACAATTTCAACTATAGCGAACTAAGACACTCCATTTTTTCAGGTCAGCTATAAGTGGATCTTCCATAGCCACCGGACACCATTTAGTGGCATCTATCAATGTGACCCACACAATTCAGATTTGCTCTAGTTTTTGCTAAATTATATGAAGGATGAAGTATCAAATGCATGACAGAGAATTGAAAGGAAAAGTACTCACGTTCTTAGTTCTTTTGATGGTGACCCTGCTTACACCAGTTACAGGTTTCATGCCCAGCTTCAACATTGCCTTCCGACTCTTCTTCTCACTTCTGCTCTGCTTCGAACCCCCATTTGCACCTGCACATTCATGTTGTTTGAATTCTTAAATCCCGAAGCAGCAGCTGACAAAATCAAATAGGAATTTGCATTTGTGGGAATTTTCAAGAAGCTTCAGTAAAAAAATCCTACATGGCTCAAGCAGACTGCAAGTATATGCATTGCAGAGACCCAAAACTGCACCAATAAACTTGAGCCAAAACATAAAATCCAATTATACTCCACACAAACAACTTCCTGATTCACATACTAAACCCAAAGAAAACCAGCCTTCAGTGAACCCAAAAGGAATTTAAGACTTGTGTTTGTATGTTTGCATCCAGTGAGCTAACCAAACCAATCCAAAAGCAAAAGTTTCATATCATGAAATCTCTATGTGGTTTACTGAGTTGATTTCTAACTAAAACAGAAACCAAAGAACTGTCTTTTTAGGGTCTCTATCAACATGATCACACACTAAAAGTACAAATTAGCAAATGAAACAGGCCCTCACCACACCCAGCACTCTATCCCACGAATAAAAGTAGCACACATCTGCATCTTCAGTTAAACAGACAAACTTAGTATCACAATCATTGCTCTCTGTTGAAAATGCAAAAATTGAAACATTCGCAACAGCGACACCCCTTTTAGAGATGAAAGAATGGCTGGGATTATCCTATACCTAAAATGATTTCCTTGGACAGAGCACTTGCATTGCTCCACCTAAACTAGAGTAGGCCATTAGGATTCAAGAACTTCCATCTAAAAAATCAACTTTCGCAATACGACCTCAACAAACACTGAAGACACTCCAAAGGTCACACCTCAGAATTCTCCCGAGCCATCCCATTTGGCCAAAAACAATCCCTCCCGATTCAAAACAATCCTCCTCAAAAACATGAACAAACTCCATTCCCAATGAAAAATAGCGAACGCCCGTACACGAATCAGCAAACTTTCAAACAGCTACAAAACCAAAACCGAGCAAAATCACACAAACACCTCCAAAAAGTAAAGGCCAAATGAATTAACAAAAAAAGACCCACCTTGAGCCCCATCTTCCTTATCATCATCGTCGTCGTTGTCATCGTCGTCGTCGTCCTCCTCGTCCTTGTCGTCGTCCTTCACGTCCTCGACAATGGGTTCGTCATTCTGCAACCAAAAAACGAACTTGAACGACCGGAACCCAACCCACCACCCCCCTCCGCCCCCCGAACGTTCACACACCCAGCAGAATGGAAAAAGCTTACGAATTTGAAGTACCTGAGGCTTCTTCTCGGGCTCGGGGACCTGCTCGGTCTCGGGCCCGGCGGATTCGACGACCGGACCCGGTGACATTTTCACCGTGCCGGGAGGACTGCGAGTTCGAGAGAGAGAGACCAGAGAGCTGAATGAGAAGGTGAACCGATAGGGTTGTGGATTGTCCGTGTGCGCGGTCCCGGATAACGGTTTTGCTTCAACCGGGTCGGGTCGGCCCTCGTATAAACATTTCGGCCCACATCAATTTTTTTGCAAATTCCGATTTATTAATTAAGAATTCGATACCATTAAACTTGGTCAGATGTATAACAAGATTCGTCCACTAAATTGCCTAATTCTAACTTTCGTTTTTCTCCCTCTTTTTTGTGATGACGTGGAATTTCAATTCAGGTGGTAGCGATCCTTTACTCCGGCAGTATCTAGGGTTTTCGAACGATGTGATATCTTATACAAACGATGATTTTATGAGTCATCATATTGAACTTGTATATTTAGTGTCACATGAACCCATGCTCGGTGAACAGTCCAAATATTATATTTCCCTATTAATATTGCGCTCAATGGAACTTGTGTCGCTTGCCAAATTCAAATGAATAACAATTCATTTTTTTATCAACGGCCTCATCTTCTGATATTCAATTCGATCCGATAAACGTGTGTTTATTAATTGTCTATTTTGTAACGCAAGATGTGTTCGTGATACACACTTCGCAATTTGTTTTTAAATTAATTCTCGGTCTCCAATTTCGCCATACCTCGTTATATTCTATTCATTGCATTTTGTGCGTTTGTATTAATCACTACAGGCTCAAAGCGAAACCACATCACTACTTTCAAGAGAGTTAGTAACACTTAGGGTATGGTAAGCAAATAACGGTTCAAACCGTTAAGCCGAATCAAACCAAACCATTTTCAATAAAAATGGTTCCCAAGCTGAACTAAACCCGTCATTTGTGATTTAGTTTGGTTTTCAAGAAAAGTAAAACCAAATCGAACCGCGAAACTGTATTGTATAGCCACTTAATTTTTCTTATCGTTTATAGATAAAATAGCACTTTTTTTTTTAAGAAGAATTGATATTCATTGTGAATTTATGAATTGTTGTAAGTGTAGACTTTGGTTTGTTTCATGAAATGAATGCATCTTCTGAACTAGTCAGTGAGTTTAACCTCATTATAGGACCAAACAAAAAAAAAAACCCGAAGAGAAAAAGATGAAAGAAGACACAAACGGTTTAGTTCGGTTTCCAGATTGAATGAAATCGCAAATATGGTTTGACCTGGTTTGGTTCCTGACTACATCAAATTTTTGGTCTGGTTTCAATTTCTCTTTTCTCCAATGGTACATGAGCGTTTTGATTTGGTTTGAGCACCAGACCGCACCAAACATACCGTGTTCACCTGTAATCGAGAGCATATCAATGGCGACGCATTATTTCGATGAATCATTTCTTCAGACAGATAGAAGATCATGTAAACTATAATTTAACATAGGCTCCAAAAGGAACTAGGAAGCAAAAAATACCTTAAACACAGAAGCAGAATTTGCAGGTTGAGAGCACGAAATCACTATGCCATCTTGACAGAATGATATGAAATTCTCTAAGCGCACAGTTTCTCAACTCTCCCTATGGATATTTGCACTCTGGTTAACATTTAGGCATGGCAAATAGACCAGTCCCGGATGGGCACGGCTCGGGCGTTGGACCAAATATAACAGCATGTGACCAGCTTCCCTGATCTCCATTTAGCTTACCTGAAGCGACTCGCAAATTCAAGTGTCAAACTCATGCACGTCCACTTTCAAAAATCTGTGAGCAAACAATGAATTTTAACTAAAATAACGATTTTTGATCCCACCAAATTACGAAATTGGACCTTCTGCTTCAAAACGGATCAAATGACCGTACAATCAAGTTCCTTGATTCCAAAAGCTGTCCTATACAAATTACCCTTTCATGAACTCGAGTCAATGGCCGAAACCAAGCGCAAAAATAGGGACATGATCAGCTGATCAACAAGTGCAAGAGCATGAATTGATCATCGGAAAAGGAAAGAGCACAATGCTGCTCACTGTATGCCGGCGAGATGCTATCAAGTATACACTACTTTCACCACGAACTAGCAAGAAAACAGACAATATGAAGAGTCCTTCAATTGCCATTTATCCTTCTCTCTTTTTCCTCCATTTCTTCTGCCTCTTTGACTTCCACCTTTGGTCGTGCTCTGTGGCATCACAATGGCCTTTATTGGACCACTTCTTACAGGGGGCAGCTGAATCGCATACATAGCAGTAGCACTGCATGAAACAGAAGCAAAAATGAACAAAGTTAGGATTGGTTCCATAGTTCAATTACAAGTACAAATGTTGAGAGCTAATATTGAGAACAATCATCTGGAAGCGAGATTCATGTGTGGTCAGTACCAGCTCGCAGTATCTTTCATGGGACGTAGTTGCAAAGGGAAATTTCTGACAAAGATGCCTCGAGTGCGGGAAGTCTCTACAAGCCACCTGTCCATAATCATCAGTAGCAACTAGCAATCGAAATGCTTAAATCATTATGAACTGAGAAAAGAAATAGTCATACGAAACCTGCTCCAAAAGATACTTGCATAAAATTTCAGGGAACCAAATAATACACAATGCAACATCTGACTAAGCTAGTAAAAGTGAGATAAGAGCATCATCATAAGCTGCAACTAGAAAATTACGATTGCTTCCCTGACACTACAGACTTGAAGTCCAGTCCACACGATCAATTATATCTGTTCTCGACTTTCATTAATAGGGATAACAACTACATATGAGGATAGCACTCCATTCTCAAGCATAAAAAAGAAAGACACATACCACGACCCTCTCTGATGGGTTGAACTTTCGAAGTAGTCAATTATGCAGTCAACTCGAAATGGTATCCGAGTCAAGAGCCCATATAAATTTCTCATTCAGTTACCTCTCCCTTCTCTTTGTGCTACCGGTTTCAACTAGTCACCCGATAATCCCCAATTCTGACACATTTGACAGGCTCTAACAATCCTAAGTACACCAAACACAGCTAATAAGCAGCTGCAGTTAAATTATACAGTGAATTAATCATGTCAAGTACTGCTCTACCCAAGTATTTCCATGACTAGCTGAGTATATTCCCAACGATTCTCCAACATACGTTATTCTTATCAGTTCTGGTCCACAAGCGAAACAGGACAAACATGGAGACCATCTTCGTCGAAACGTTAAACCCACCAGAACAAAAAGACAACCCACAGATTCACTCGGCAGCCAAACAGAGCACACGGAGAAAACCAGAGTCAAGCACGAAAACAAAGCAAGCACACAGAAAAAGGAGCAGCTCGCGACAAGAGCACGAACTTGCCTGTCCTTTCTCAGCGATGACGACGAGGTCCTTGGACCCGTCGTCGCCACCAGCCTCGGCCATCGCCACGGAGAGCCTGGAGATGCGGTCGAACGGGTCGAAACCCAGGATGAAGCAATCCTCGGTCTCTTCGAAACGCTTGACGTCTTCGTACCTCGTCACGCAGAGGACGTGCCTGATCGGGCTCGGGTCCTCGTAGCCGGAGGTCGCCGACGCGCACTTCGCCATGGTGTGGGGAAGGGTTCCTCTTCCTGCGATGCAAGTAGGGTTTGGAGGGCGAACTGCAAGATCGCTGATTGATGGAGAGAGAGAAAAGCGAGGGAGTCGATTTCGAACACTGGGGAGCGGAGATACGGTGACCGTTTGGCTACACCACGCAAGTACGGATCCCAAGATATATTTTCAAATGCTAATGCCATAAAAAACCTCGGGTTAGTACACTCGTATTATATTTACCCGAATTAATTTTTATGTTACTAAAATTCTCAAATTGGTATTCATGGATCATTTTTATCACAAATTAATTTTTGTATCTTAAAAAATTACAAACTAATATATTCGTGCCACATTTACCATAAACTGATAAATCCGAATTACATTTACCCTAAATTGTGATAAATTTGATTTTTTTTGGGAGGGGGAGGGGGGGTAAACGAGATAGGTAAATCAATTTGGGGCAAATGTGCATGGGTGTATTTGTTTGAGATTTTTTGTGATGGGGTAAATGTTGCATGCGTTCACCATTTTAGGGTAAATGTAATATGGATGTACCAGTTCGGAAGTTTTTGTGACAAAAAAAAATATGGGTAAATGTGATATGGACATACTAGTTTGACAAAAAAATGACCTATAAAATGGACGTCTCTCCCCTTTCATTTTCATCTTCTTTCTTCTCTCACAAATTTTCACTCTTTCTTGACAACCTCCCACTATGCATTCATAATTCCCTTGCCATTTTGATCTTACAATAGACCTCAGCTGCTATCCAACTTGTTTTCCAGATGGCGAGTCCATGTCTCCGGCTAACAGTGGCACTTTGATTCTTTCACTACCCTCGGATGTAGGAAACTCTCTATGTGGCCCCTCCATCAAAGAAAACACGAAATTTCATGACTACAAAGACGAGATGTAATAACCAGATAATTATTTGAAAATGCAGGGTAACGGGAGGTCTTGACCCGCCTTGAGGCGACGTTGACACCCCTCCCTTTGGCAAAACCCCTACACCTAACGCAAGAGCAATATACCCTAATTGATGTCTTATAGACTGCGTGGCGACAAACGTCCATTGTCTGAAAGACATTCAAAATCGGGGTCCTCCCCAATGGTAAGAAGAAGGATGTGCGCGCGATGCATGGAAGCACTTATCCAGCGTGGGATGGGCCACCCGAGAAGGAACCAAGTGAAACATAAGCACTAAAACACTTGATCCTGGGGAAGCTCAAGTAGTGCAATGGGTTAGTAAGCTCGCCATCGAGCAACCCTTTCGGCTTCGCCCAAGACATGAGGTTCTTTCTAGTACGTGCAAGGCGGGCTACAACCGGATGTTAGGCCAATTCCGCGATCAATGCACACAAGGGACCGTTGATATAACGTTCCCTCACCCTCTGAGCAGTGACATTAGTATATCAGATTGTCTTTTCTGTTTCCTTAACAATGTGACTTTGAACAATCATATCCCTTGGACCTTGTCTGCACTGCGCAATTACATTCTAAGATCTTATAACTTGACATGGGATGAATCTGAATTGCTTTATAAATATCCAAAGAGGTATATTTGATAATTAATTAAATTTCAAAAGATGCATGTTGGACTAAAATATTGACTCAATCATAGATGATGATTTTTTAAGGCCTTGAATATGTAATTTTATGAAATTCTGGGGTATAGTGTAGTGTTGAGAAGTTCCTCAGGAATCCGGGTTCGATTGATCGAGTTGATCAAATTTAGTACAGACCTTCGTCAACGCTGTATAAGAACCTTATTGCCTACATCATTATATATGACAACTTTGATGATAAACCTATAAACATCTCATTGAATAACATCTTAGTTGAATGTTGTGAATTTACAAGGCGATAACACATACATAGATTTTGCCCTTTCCAAAACTGGAAGCGACTTGTAATTAAGTTCTCGATGGTTGCTTGATTGACGTCTATCGTTGCAACTCTACGAGGAAGCCATTTGAACCTACACGAAATGTAAAAGAAGTGGGAGTGAGCTTAAAAATCCCGGGGACCTAAGTTGTAATTGCCATTGCCAAATTCTTGCCACCATCGCGTCTACAGAGCCCACACCAATTTAGACCTTGAAAAGCTGAGTAAATGGACCATTTCCACTTCTTGCTCGAAGAGTAGGGTTCACAAAACTAAAAGCTCGTCCAGGATATATAAAGACATAACCGGAATATTAGACAAGTGTTTTCAGGAATGGCTAAAAGAAAAGAAACAAAAAGATTTTGCCTGACTTTGCCGTCTCTACGTGCTTTTGACTTTGTCTAATTCATTTTGTGTCCGAGACTCGACCTGGTAGAGAGAGGTGGTGGTGTTGATTGGCTCGTGTTGTGAGGACGGCACATGAATAGTTTTGAGTTTGAAACTTTTTTTTTTTTGTAAAGGTAAAATTGTATTACTTATCAAACCACCAATTACAAAGTAAAGCCAAAACCAATCTCTGACCTAATTAGGACACGGGAATGTCCAGACAAGGTCAAAAATGGTTTCGCAAGAACTATTACAAGGCAAGGAAGCCATAATGGAACATACACAAAAAGTCCGAACTAAGAAGACAATACATACAAGGCAAGAAGACCGAACTAAGAGGACATCGGAGTCGCTTCAAAGATTGATGGTGGAAGTTGCCATTTCCTTTGTAAAATACGATTCCTGGGAGTGTCTTGGATTCCTCCCATGGATATAACTTTGTCTTTCACAACTTTGAGAAGGTGGTTGTGCATACCCGGAATGTAGATGGTCTTGTTCCTGAAGATAGCATTATTCCTCTCAGTCCATATAATATGGACCAGTGCGCCAAAGGAAAAGCGAGAAAGGCGGTGTGCAAAGGAATCTCCACCGCAGACCTTCATTGCCCACAAAATAAGATCTTGCCAAGGTTGGTTGCGCCATGGAAGGTTGCATTTGGTTGCCCAGAGGGAGGCCAGCCTACTAGTAGAAGCGCACTAAAAAAAAAGGTGATTGACCGAGTCTGGAGTAGTACCACAAAATGCACATAAGGCGGAGTCAATCCTTCGGTTTTGTAAGAGAAGGACCTGGGAAGGCAGCCGGTTGAGTGTGGCTAACCATAAGAGGAAGGCGTGTTTGGGTACAATATGATGGTCCCAGATAAATGATTGCCAAGGGACTAGGTTTCCTTTTGTTCTTAAGTGTTTCCAAGCGGACGCCACCGAAAAGGAGTCAGAGAGGGATGGAGTCCATAATAATTTGTCCGGATTATTATCATCAAATGAAGGCGGGGAATCAGACCATCCAAGGATAGTGTCGAGAGTTGTTGAGGCCCGCCAAGTACACGTGTAAAACTTCCGAACCGTAGCATCTCGAGGAATACGTGACCGGTATATGTCGACGTTAGAAAAGATAAGGTACAAGGGACCTTTGTTGTGCCACCAGTCAAACTAGAAGGAGATGGAGTGGCCATTTCCAATCTTCCATCGAAAAAGAGTACGAGCAGAGAGCCGCAGGTCCAGGATTTTCTTCCAGGTCCAGGAGTGTCCTTGGAACAAAGATGGAGTTTGAAACTTTCATGTATGAGAGAATCAAGATTAGTGTATAGAACAAAATGTCCACGGATATTGTGGCCAAAATCTAGATTTCCAAGGGCAAATATATGGTCTGAGTAAAGTCTCAAAGTGTTTTTGCTCAGTTGTCCCAATCTCTTTTGCCTTTAGCCGATCTCAAGAATGTCGATTTAGATGGCATGATAATATCTCGGACGACCTATTGCTAGGGAAAAACCTTAGTGTAATGTTTACTCCAATAATGAAGGGAGGACATAAATCAAGAGACCTAGATTAGAATTTACAGGTGCGTTTGTTTTATTGAAAACTTTATGATAAAAAAAAATAATTGCCATTTTCAAGGATAATTCTTAGTTTTAATTTGTTTGGTTGTTTAGGGAAAGTGATTTCTTTCTTGTCAGAAAGGGAAGTCGTTTTCCCATAATCTAAACTTGTTGTTTTCAGTCCATTGAAAATATTTTCCGTAAATCATTTAGTTTTTCGTCATCTAAATATTGGAAAAGTCAAAAAAATAATTTCTCTAAAATGATTTTTCTTCAAATAACGGACCTTAAGTTTAGGTATTCGAAAGGACAAGATCTTGTTTGCAGCGAGAATAGCCAAACGGTGTTACATCAACGCATCGCATGACGCGATATTCCTCTCCATCTCGTGCATATGCTTGCGGGATTGATTAGTAGAGGCGTTATTTCGACATCTACTGCTTACCTGTAAGAGAATTTAAAGTAAAAAATAGTACGGAAATATATGAATATAACTCTATTGTTGACACCTATTTTTAAAATTTTCCCAAAATTAATTACACAAAATTTAGGAGTTAAATTCATTTAATTCCTAAAATAAAAATATTTCTATTTAAATGCATTGCATGTAGAAATTAGGCATATTTGCATTGATAGGGCTTATTAGAGCATATTTTCTTAATTAATTTTCAAAATTTATTATTATTATTATTATTATTAATTAAGTTAAATTATTAAAAAAAAAGAAGAATGAAGAAAAAAGAAAAGAAAAAGAAAAAAAAATCGGATCGGGCCGGGCCAAGGCTGGCCCAGCCCTCCCCTTTTTCTTCTTCCTCTCCCCCCGCGCGGCCCAGCTCCTTCCTTTTCCCTTTTCTTTTCCCCCCGCGGGCCCAACGCCCTTTTTCTTTTCTTTTTTTCTTTTCCCCTTGCGGGCTAGGCCTGGCCCGGCCCAGCCTCTTCTCCTTCCTTCTCTCCCACGCGCGACCGTCGCTGTCCACGCCCCTGTCCGCCTCTGCTTCGCGTCGTCACGCCGACGCACGGCGGCGCCGCCCCTCGTCATCGTCGTCAGCAGGCCAGGGAACCTCGGCCGAGCACGCCAAAGGGACTGGCATTAATTGCCAGTCCCTTCTCCCCCGTTTTCCCGGCTCCCTTATCCCCTCCTCCCTCTTGGCTCCTTGTTCCCCTGACTCTGCTCTGCAGCGGCCTAAATGGCCGCGAAAGTCGCGGACCAGAGTAGGCCGGTGCAGGCCGGCGTCATTGCAGACGCAAGGGAGTAGGGGGATCGTCGTCGTTGCCATCTATAAACCGAGAGAGAGAGAGAGAGGCCTCGGGTCGGCGAGATTTTCCAGAAAAACAGAGACAGAGAGACCGAGAGAGAAAAGAGAGAGATAGAGAGAAAAAAGAGAGAAAGAAGAGAGAAAGAAGAGAGAAAGAGAGAAAGAGGATCAAACCAAGGCCACGCCGGAGAGGGAAAAGGAAGCCAGCAGCCTCGCCGTCGCCCCCAATCAACTGGAGACCCTCCAGCCGCGCCGGTGAGCTCTCCCGGCCGATTCAGCTCTCTGTTCTCCCCTGTTTTGGTGCCTGGCGTGGCCGGGAATCGCGCCGGCCGTGTCGCGCGATTCCCAACCCATACCGACGCCAGTCCCGGTCCATAGTCGCCGTCGGGAGTGAGCCGTAGACATCTGAGCCGATCGTGCCGCCAGACGAGGTCGAAATCGGTCGGTTTTCGCCGCGCCCGCCAGTTGCTCGACGGATTGCCCCAGAGAGGTCGAGTTCAGTTTGGTCGCCGGTCGGCGAACCGATGACCGGACGGCGAACCCAGTCGTCGAAAAAGGTGAGTTGGGGTCGTGGGTTGAAGACCCAGGCCGTGGGTGGCCTGGGTCATCCGGCGAAGTAGCCGGATTCTGTCGGCAAGGCTCCTGCGTGCCTAGTCACGCGGGAGCCATTCCTAGACCGGTCTGTGGACCGGTTCGATCGGTCTGTGGACCGGTTCGACCGGTCTGTAGACCGGTCTGCGAAAAAATTGGGCCAGTTCGACCCGGTCGAATCGGCCCGATTTTGTCTCCATCCATCGGACCGGGACCTAACCGGGCCCGATCCGGTCCATACCCGGGTCAATGACCTGGGTCGACCCCTGACCCGGGTCGGACCCGGAAATCCGACTCGGGTCAATGCAATGGGTCGGGTCCGTTGACCCGGGTCGGATCTGACCGACCCGGATCCGACCCGACCCGACCGTTTTTTATTTATTTATTTTCTTTTTATTTTCTTTAAAAAATATTAAATAATTCAAAAAAATAAAAACAATTAAAAAAAAATTGTAAAAATTATAAAAAATTTTATTTTTATTTTCTTATTTCGTTTTTTTATCTCGTTTTTTTTCTCGAAAAAAAAAGTTTCGAAATTTTTTTTTTGCATGACTTATCTAGGTGTTTTAATCCTTTATAATTATGCATGTTATTGTTTTATTTAAATTAAACAAGTTTAAATTGTAGGGTTAATATGCATGTTTTTTAATACAATTGCATGAACTGTTGCATTTCTAAATGTCATCTGACTTAGTTAAGGTTAGAACCCTAGGTTGCATGACTTGTTGTGTTCCTGACTGCTGATCATTTCTGATTATGCACTCGTTTGATCACCTCATATGTTAGGAGAAAGGTCCTAAAATCAATCCAGATTGTTTGACAAATGTTTTCAAAAAATGAACAAGGTAAAATGGTACCGAAAGGGCATTAGTTATCCAACTAATGTAACCAAGTCCCCGAACTCAGTTAATCTCTGGTTCGTAGAAATAGGGTGATTCTCCCGTCACCTTATTTGGGTTTCTAATCGACCCACCCTAAATCGATTAGTGGCGACTCCTTGTTATAAACCACATGCATGTTAAATACTTAAACCCTAAGTCGCGATACGGTATGGGCTTGGGAGAGCCCGAGTTAGGTCCCAAATCTAGACTTAGCGCGTACCGGGTACGACCCGCACGTGTCGGAGGTCGGTCGCGACATCTATATATGTTCGAATGATTTGGTAAAGCCAAGATTCGAGACCATTTCCATTTCTTACTCGAAGGACGAGGGTACCCGGTTGGAGGCGAACAGAGCCACCACTCGGCCACCTATGATTCCCCCAACTTGCTTAGAAAGAATGAAATGATTTCAACCGTTCAACATAGTATACAAAATGTGAGGATAGGGCATAACATGAGACTAAGGTTATCTGCCACTCGCATCTATTTCCACCCTTCAGATGGCTATAAAACTACCTAATTTGTTGAGTGGACGAAAATAATCTCAAGAGAACTTAATAATCAACATCACAAATGGAGTCGGCGAATATCAAATGCGATATAAAAATTATCCTAGAAAATAATTCTAATTATCTCTAATAGTTAGTCATGATTAGTGATGGTCATTACTTTCTTAAACTTCGAAATAGTGTACTTCTCGCGTATCCTAGTACATAAATCGACGGTGGTTGTTGTATCCATAATGTAAGAATCACGTCACATGGATACTAATTGCCAATTGGCATTGATAAACGAACACTAGACTTTCTTATCATGAAAAGGAATATTGTGACTAACCACCAATTGCCTTTGCACATGTTTACTCTACACTTTTCTAGAGAGAGAGAGAGAGAGAGAGAGAGAGAGAGAGAGAGAGAGAGAGAGAGAGAGAGATTGGAGATTAATTGAATCTAACAGCTATAATTGCTAAGGCTTAGGAAATTTTAGTGGATAGTTTGGTGTCACGTCCAGTGCGCAACCCCCAAATCGAGGGGCGTTGGAATTCTGGAATATGATTAACTTAGTTTCCTGCTAGTATCGTTTGGTATGTGGCAAGTCATTAGCCCTCGAAGTGCTAGGGTCCTGGGGAGGGGCCCTCGACTTTACGATGTGACTAGGAGTGGGAATGAGATTGGTACGATGAGGTGGTACGAAGGGTGTTGACTTGTTCATCACCTAGTCAAAGTACATTTCTGTCCATCACAAGCATATACACTTCAAGATTAAGCAGGCGAGGCGTTATCACGACAGCTACCCCCTTGCATTCCAGGGAATTTGAAGTAAAAAACAAGTGCAGAAATCTATGAATTTCACTCTATATTTCGTTGATTTGGTGAAGCCAGGAACTCGGGCCATTTTCGTTTCTTCCTCGAAGTAGGAGGATATCAGGTTGGAGGCCAGCATACCATTTATCTTCGACAGAAAGCTTCTTCTGAGTTTCATAAATGTTTTTAGTTATATTTTATAAGCATTTGTCTTTTGGTCTTTACATTTATTGAGGATACTATAGGAGGAAAAAAACCACTCAGCCACCAATTATTTATGTGGGAAAAGTATCAAGAAAGTCTTATATCGATTGAATTGATACTAATTCAGCCCTAAATTTTGTAATTGAACTAATTTGTTTTTAATTTTTTGACGATGGCTGGCCAATTTTGGCCAAAAATCACTAATATGGATACCGGTTTCCTACATGGCATAGCTGGCACTAACTTAATAATTTTTAAAATTTTTCGAATTTTCTATTACTTTTTTTCCTTTTTATTATTTCATTGTTTTTTTTACAACTTTGGCTGGCAAGGGTGTTGGCCCCTCACCTAGACCAGGTGAGGGTCGCCGGCCCTCGCTTGTGGCCAAAGAGGTCATCGGCCAGGGTTGAAAAAAAAAACAAAGAAAAGAAAAGAAAAGAAAGTGGATAACAAGTAATAAAAATTCATAAAAATTTTACAAAAATTGAAAAAATTGTTCACGTTAATGTCGGTCATGCCGCATAGGACGATCAGCGTCCATGTTAGTGATTTTCGGCCAAAATTGGCCACATAGACTACATTGGCAAATCGTCAAAAGTTTAGGATAGAATAGGTAAAATCGAAAGGTTTATGATTGAATTAGTATAATGAAACAACTTTGAGATTTTTTTTGTGATTTTCCCGATTTATGCACTTGACAATATAGAATGAAGTGATTTCGACCTTCCAAATTACTTTATTTTATTGAGGTTAATATAATATATTGGACATAGCATGAGCGTATGGTTCTGCACCACTCACGTCTCTTCCCAAGTTTGTCGATGATAGTCTCAATACCAAATGCACATGGCTTTACAAATATACACACACACACCATGGAATATCATAAATGGCCACATTTATTGAACTCTTGTGCCCAACCAAATATCCTTTGTCCACCACCTACTGGAAAAGCCCAAATTCTCCTCCTGCCTCCATCACTATATAACCTTCTTCAACCCTCCCAAATTACAAAACACCTCCATTCTATCAAGGACATCGTCTCAAAAAGGGCAAAAAGAGGTCAGAGGTCGAGATGGGTTTGATATCGAGCGAGACCCGGGTGGCTCCGATCCAAGTCCCCGATGAAGACGAAATCATTTCATTCGCCATGCAACTCGCTAGCTTGGCCGAGTTGCCCATGGTCCTCAAGACGGCTATTGAGCTTGACCTCCTCGAGATCATGGCCAAGGCCGGGCCTGGGGCACGCCTCTCTTCCCATGAGATCGCGTCTCAACTCCCGACCAAGAACCCAGATGCGCCCACGATGCTCGATCGGATCTTGCGCCTCCTTGCGACCCACTCCATCGTCATGTGCACCCTACACGAACTCCCTGACGGTCGACCCGAGAGGCTCTATGGGATTGCTCCGGTTTGCAAGTTCTTGACCAAGAACGAGGATGGTGTGTCCGTCGCCCCTCTGTGTCTCATGAACCACGATAAAGTCCTCATGGAAAGCTGGTTAGTGATCACGTACGTAGATATACACCTGCATCATATTCTTCCATATTTTTGCACTACTAATCATTTGGCACCCACACCAAATAATTATAATCTAAGTTCTACAATGTGTTGAACTCAATCAATCACGATATAAAAGAGACGCACAGCACATGCTCTTTACATTTGATCGGTCGAGTGTTTAGTCTGTTAAACTTTTCTTTTGGTGACGTTTTCTTTTGTTAGATTGGGGGTGACAACAAATGGAACGGAAAAACATCGTAGGATTGTTCATCAATAAATGTGACTAGTCGTGGACGTTACACATTATTAGCATTATGCGACGCTAAATTAATTCTCTATAATCTGTCCTTACCAAAAAATTAATTCTCTATAATCTGTCAATAGCATTGACTTCCTTTGCTCGGCAGAAATAATTTCAAGATGATAATATAAATTTATTGCATTGGTGTTAATTTAGTCCTAAACCACCTAATGCCAATTTAGTCCTTTTCGCTAATTTTAGTCGGATATTATTGACATGGACACCGACCAACCTACGTGGCATTATTGGCACTGACTTGGACAATTTTTAATAATATTTTTAATACTTTTTTTTACTTATTTATGTTTTTCTTTCTTTTCTTTTTTCCTTTCTTCTTCCTTTTGCCGGTCACTGGCCATAGGCGAAGGCCGGCCACTGGCCATGGCCGAAGGCCGGCCACTGGCCATGGCCGAGCGAGCTGTCCTCGCTTGGTGAGGGGAGCCCTTGATGGGGATCGCCCTTGCTTGACCAGGCCTTGCCTATGGTGGGTCATGGCAACCCTTGCCCAGGCGCGGTCAACCTGCCTGGTGGTGCCATGTTAGTCAGCCGGCATTTACGTCAGCAATATATTGCCAAAATTAGCCGGAAGGACTGAATTGTCACTAGGCCAAAAGATTTAGGATTAAATTGGTACAAATGTAATACGTTTATAACTTTTCCTGACACTTTTCCCGTATTGAATATGTTTTAGCCTCATATTATCGATCAATGATGCAATTATTAAGTGATCACTTACTCATAAAAGTTTAAGTGTAACTTTGATCGATAATCATCACCAAATAGATTCATGGTCGAAGTTATACATACATGGTCGCGACCGACCTAACCCCTAAATTTGGTGTATTTTAATTTAATCGGGCTATTAAAATAGGTGTCAACATACATCAAGAGAAAAAAAGCCGGATTGACGTAGATTTTGATTAAAATAATGCAGGTACCACTTAAAAGATGCAATTCTCGAAGGAGGAGTCCCGTTCAACAAGGCCTATGGAATGACGGCATTTGAATACCCCCGTATTGATCCGAGATTCAACAAACTATTCAACAAAGCCATGTCCGATGTTTCGACTATCATCATGAAGAAGGTCCTCGAGACGTACAAAGGCTTCAAGGGCCTCAAGTCGGTGGTCGACATTGGTGGTGGAACTGGCGCCGTGCTCAATATGATCGTCTCCAAGTACCCCTCCATCAAGGGCATCAACTTTGATTTGCCTCATGTTATCGCAAATGCTCCGTCCTATCACGGTACTTATATGTTATCCTTCATGTTGAGTATATTGCATGCACGATTAAAACTTGAATCTCCATAGAGACATTAGATTATGATCGATGCGTGTGTGGTAATACATAATTGAAAAGCTCATTTCCTATGCTAATCGATTTTGACTTCCTCGAATTAATGACTACAATGTTCGAGTTAGGCGTCGAGCATGTCGGAGGAGATATGCTCGTTAGCGTTCCTACAGGAGATGCAATTTTCATGAAGGTTAGTTCAACTTCAATTACCACTCTTATTTGCCAATTGCTTCGAATGTAAATGATAGTAACTTCTTGTTTCTAATTCGTCATGTTAAATGATGCGCTTGTGAAATGTAGTGGATATGTCATGACTGGAGCGATGAGCATTGCTTGAAGTTCTTGAAGAATTGCTACAATGCACTCCCGGAAGACGGGAAGGTCATAGTGACCGATCGCATCCTTTCTGAATTCCCGGACACGAGCCTTGCGACCAAGGTAGCCTTTCATGCAGACCTAATCATGATGGCGCACAACCCTGGCGGGAAAGAGCGGACGGAGAAGGAGTTCGAGGCGTTGGCCAAGGCCGCGGGATTCAAGGGTTTCCGCATTGCATGCATCGCCTACGATCACGTCATGGAATTCCTCAAGAATTAAGGGTGGATTAAGTTAATGGGACCGAACATGTAGACGTATTGGACGATGAAGGATAATATCAAGCTTCTTGTGTATTAGCAAGAGCATAATAAAATTGATAGACCGAGTGTCGATTGATTTTACATGATGATGTAATTGGAGAACGCAAAAGATGTTATGAACAATTTAGTTGCCGAATTGCAAGTTCCGATCCTAAGTTATTATTCGTGTACATTATTAACGAATGCCTTCGCATACTGGTTTTATTCAATGAGACTAAAAGCTCATTATGCATGCCTTTAATATGCCCAAAATGAATGGGCGTACACTAGTGTTTAAAAGGTGCCAAGAAAGAATGACGCCTCTTGGCGTAACTTGCATGTGTGGAGCTTATCGGAAAAATGGTACGAGAAAGAGTTTAAAGCGTCTGTATAGGCGACCGATTAATCATATTGTCTACATGACATGCATCTCATCTTATGTGGCGCTTATATTTTGAATAACCCACTTTATATTGGCTTGTTACACACCACGTGTTATTTTCACGTAATACATGGTGGGTAGAACCTTACAATCCGTTGCTAATCATGATTAGTGATAGAATTTCAAATTCAGAAATAAATTGAAGTGCATAATGGTTATTGTATTAAAATTCCAATTAGTATACGTCTCCATAAGTTACATAAAACAAAGGGTGAGTGCATATATATGCATATAACGTGTATTTCTCCATAACCCGATACCAGCCGCATTGGCCGCATTAATACGAAACAAGCTCGATGGGCGCTTTCTCAAATAACATGCTCTGCAGACTACACAACAATAGAACATGTCGACGTTGGCTATCAGATCAGCTGCGGAGACAGAAATGTTGAAAATTGACATTGAGAGGAATATCAGTAATTATTGAAAAAAAAGATGATAAAAAAATACGAGAATTGCAAATGTAGACCAGATTCGGTAGATCATCTCTTCTTTGCATGTCCAGTCACGCGTTCTCTTGCATTGTTCTGGGCTGGAAAATGCTTTCTATCATGGAGGAATCAAGCATGGCAGGATAATCTCCTTTGGGCCACCAATCATATAGGTGGCCATAGTTTCGTCCAGAGAATTGCTCGCTCCTCTTTCGCAGCTCTTTGTCACATTATATGGACCACTCGGAATAATATTCTCTTCAGAAATCAACCCCTCTTCGTGCCGGCTCTCCGGTAAAATCTTGTGAAAATCACTAGGGACAGAGGTTTGTCCTTCAAACCTGTTGAAGACAATGCTCGCAATCGCAGGATCCAAGTCAGTTGGGGCATCTCCTCTTCCATTTTCGATCACACCCCTTGAGGTTGTCCTGGTTGTTTAGTTATGTGGTCATATCTCTGGCCCTCTAGCATTTCTCTTAGTGCTCTAGCTTATAACCGACACACCCTTGAACCTGTTTAGACACTGTTTGTCATTTCAGGTTCGAGGTTTTTTGTGTTTCGGTTCTTTATCTTGTATGGTTCGTGTTGAAAAGTCTATAAATATACTTATCTTACCAAAAAAAAAAAATACGAGAATTGCACTCGGGTGTGCACTGGATGCAATCTCAAGATCGTCTAGCTCTGACACCATGATAAGAAATATGCTGAATAGGAAATTGTGGATTTTCTATATAGCTTTTATTAGATAACTATTTAGGGTATTCAAATCAAGTACCATCAATCCAAATATGTACAATTGGGAATAAAAAGAACACCCACATATATCACAATCACGAGAAATACGAAAAATATCCTATATATTTCTAGAAAATATCCTAAATTTCTCTATGAGAGAGAGAGAGAGAGAGATTGGAGATTGATCAACTCTACATTGGACTGGTTTGGTAAAGCCAAGGATTGGGACCATTTTCATTTCTTAGTCGAAGTACGAGGATAACAGGCTGGAGGAGGACAGACAATCATCTCCGACAAAAGCATCTTAAAGTTAAATGGACCGTTTTCATTCAGTTCGGTCGTGAAACCTCGTCCAGTATTTCTCTATATGAAAAGAGAACCGGAATCTTAGAGGAGTATTTTCAGCAAGAGACAAAAGGGAAGTGGAAAAGGAGTAAAGACAGAAAAAGATTAGCATGACTTTGCTGTCTCTACATACTTTGTCCAAGCTGGTGCATGGTGGATCCATGGATCTGGTCGGCTTTGTGAAGACGGCCCACGAATAGTTTGAGTTGACACTTTCGTATCGGATTGCCAAATTGTCAATCCCCTCCGTCCACCAAATTCAACAAAAGCTTCGACTCTCCTCTTCCTCCATCTCCATAGACCTTTTTTAGACCCTCTCCGGATTTTCAAAACACCCCCATTCCATCAGGACCATCGGCTCAGAAAAGGAAAAGATGAGGTGAGAGATCGAGATGGGTTCGAGGTCGAGCGAGGCCTGGATGGCTCCCACCCAAGTTCCCGATGATGACGGCGAAATCATTTCCTTTGCGATACAACTCACTGGCGCAGCTGAGCTGCCCATGGTCCTCAAGACGGCTCTTGAGCTCGGCCTCTTCGAGATCATGGCCAAGGCAGGGCCTGGCACGCGCCTCTCTTCCCCTGAGATCGCGTCTCAGCTCCCGACCCAGAACCCGGATGCGCCCACGATGCTCGATAGGATCTTGTGCTTCCTCGCAAGCTACTCCATTGTCACATGCACTGCACGCGAACTCCAAAATGGGCGGGCCGAGAGGCTCTACGGGCTCGCTCCGGTTTGTAAGTTCTTCACCAAGAACGAGGATGGTGTTTCGATGGCCCCTTCGTGCCTCATGAACCACGATAAAGTCTTTGATGGAAAGCTGGATAGTGATTTTAATTTTTCCGCCGTCTCATCAAATTTTGGAACGTGTAAACACTTGCATTATATTTGTCCCTGTTTTGGCACCACAAATCACTTGGCACTCGCACCAAATAATTATAATCTTCGTTCTACAGTGTGCTAGACTCAATCAGTCATGATATCGAGAATACATGCAACACACATGCTCTTTCCACTTGATCGGTCGAGTCATTAGTCTACTAAACTTTTCTATGATGATGTTTTCTTTTGCTAGTTGTTTTGTTAGATTGGGGGTGATAGCAAATGGAACGGAAAAAAACCTCAGACAATTGTTCATCAATAAATGTGACTAGTCACTGGGGAAAAGTGCAAAAGAAGTCATAAATCTTTTGTATTAGTGCCAATTTAGTCCTAAACCTTTTTTTTGTGGCAATTCAATTCTAAATCTTTTGTATTGGTGCCTATTCAGTCCTAAACCTTTTTATGGTGCCAATTTAATTCTAAACTTTTTATATTTATGCCAATTCAATCCTAAATCTTTTGTTTTTGTGTCGATTTAGTCCTTTTGGCTAATTTTGGCCGGATGTTGCTTATGTGGACGCCGATTGGCCAGTTATCGGCGCTGACGTGGATAACTTTAATAATATTTTAATATTTTTTTTGAATTTTTTTGAATTTTTTTTCTTTTTTTTTCCTTCTCCCCTCCCTCCTTCCTCCAGCTGGTCGCCGGCCAGAGGCCGGCGAGGCTGTCCAACTGACCAGAGGCCAGAGGTCGGCGAGGTGGATCTCGCCAGCCATGGGCAAGGCTTGCCCTTATTGGCCACTAGTGAGGGCGGCCTCGTGCTGGGCGAGGGTAAGCCTTGCCAATGGCCGACGAGGTTGACCTCACTAATGGCTGGCAAGGGCTAGCCTCACTGGCGCCGGCCTCTGGCCTCTAGCTGGTCACTGATCCGGCGACGGGCTAGAGGAAGGAGGGAGGGGAGGGAAGAAAAAAAAATAAAAAAAGAAAGAAAGAAAAATTTAAAAATTTTAAAAAAATTAAAAATATTATTAAAGTTGTTCACGTCGCTAGTGACCGATCGTCGGCCGACTGGCATCCACGTTAGCAAAATCCGGCCAAAATTGATCGGAAGGACTAAATTGGCACAAAAACAAAATATTTAGGATTGAATTGACACTAATATAACAAGTTTATGACTAAATTGGCACAAATGTAAAAGGTTTAAGACTGAATTGACACTAAAAAAAGGTTTAGGACTAAATTGGCACAAATGCAAAAGGTTTATTAGGACTTTTTTGACACTTTTCCCCTAGTCACTGACAACACTTCATTAGAAGAAAAAAATCTGGATTGACTAAGAATTTTGACCAAACTGATGCAGGTACCACTTGAAAGATGCAGTTCTTGAATGAGGAATCCCGTTGAACAAGGCCTATAGAATGACGGCATTTGAATACACCGGTACCGATCCGAGGTTCAACAAACTATTCAACAAAGGCATGTCCAATGTTTCGACGATGAGGACGCAAAGGCTTCGAGGGCCTCAAGTTAGTAGTTGATGTCGGCGCCGGAACTGGCGTTGTCCTAGCTCAACATGATTGTCTCCAAATAACCCTCCATTAAGGGCATTAACTTTGATTTGCCCCATGTTGTCACCAATGCTCCTTCCTATCCCGGTACTTATATGTTATCCTCCAATCTCTCTATATCACTTCATGTTAATTATATTGCATGCGTGATTAGAACTAGAATTGCCTTAAGAGAAGACAGATTTTCGTTGATGCGTGTATGGCAATGTATAGTTGAAAAGCTCATTTCTATGCTAATCGATTTTGACTTCATTGAATAAATGGCTACAATATTCAAGTTAGGCGTCGAGCATGTCGGAGGAGATATGTTCGTGAGTGTTCCTACAGGAGACGCAATTTTCATGAAGGTTTGTTGAGCTTATATTGCCACTCTCATTTGCCTGTCAATTTGAATGTAAATGATAATAACTTCTTGCTTCTAATTCGCCGTGTTGTCAATTGACGCGGTTGTGACATGCAGTGGATATGTCACGATTGGAATGATGAGCATTGCTTGACGTTCTTGAAGAATTGCTACAACACGGTCCCGGAAGACGGGAAGGTCATAGTGGCCGAGTGGATCCTTCCCAAACTCCCAGACATGAGCTTCACAACCAAGTTAGTAGCCCATGCAGACCTGATCATGATGGCACACGACCCGGGTGGGAAAGAGTGGACGGAGAAGGAGTTCGAGGCGTTGGCCAAGGCCACGAGATTCAAGCGCTTCTGCATCGCTTGCAGTGCCTTCAAGACTGACGTGATGGTTTTCCTCAAGAACGAGCGTTTGATTGATCAAATTGAAAAAAAAGCTCGATTACCTTGATTAGGTTAACCTAAGATGTCAAGGCAAGGCAAGGAAGGGCGGCCAAGACTTGTGGGGACCAGCAGAGAGGAGTGTGACTGCAAGAGCTATGGGCGACGACGGTTGTCGGGACCTTCCTAAAGGTGAATCACCCGAGGGAAAGCTAATAGATTGATAAGCCCAAAAACTTAGCGTGGGCTTTTTCAAACCCTAGCAATCACAACTTGATACTCAATTTAACAAACAATTTTCCTGCCTTTTGGAGTCGCCACTAATTAATTTACAATTTTCTCCCAAATCCAATAAGGCATGGGAAAATACTTTACTTCTGCGAACTAAAGATTCAATAGATTTTGGGGACTTGATTATGCTAGATTAATCTAATGCTTTTCGGTTCCTTTTCTCTTTATTTTCAAAAATATTTTGCAAGTAGTCTTAGTTGATTTTAAGCCTAAATCACTAATATGCAAGTGTGATCATGCAGTTACGCAATCAATAATTTAACACTCAATAGTCAAAGCATTAAATAAATTGCTAGATTAGGGCAATAACTTAAATAACTCAAGCTAACAAAGGCTAATCTTGTCAAGGGTAATTTCCAAATATCTGGAATGTGTTAATTAAGAATGCATGTCTAGCCAAAACATAATTTCTTAATGCTTATGTAATTCGTAATTATTACCCTTTTTAGGTTTTTTATTGTTTATAAAAATTAAAGTATATGCTGTGCTAATCTAAATTTAATATGTATAAATTATTTAACATGACCTAAATTTAATGACGGGCAAATATAATGCATTAAACTAACATGACATGCAATATGACTTATATGGCTCTAAACAACGCAATCACTAAATGACATGGAAATTATGACGTGACAACAATGATGGTGTGGCAGTGACGTTACAATGACATGGCAATAATGATGTGGCAATGACGTGGCAATAACATGCAAATAATGATGCAACTAATTCTATGTGATGTATGGCTATCATTTTTGTGTGATTTTCTTTTAAAATTAAGGTAAGAAACTCCCTAAATACGTAATTAATTACCTTATTCAAACTAGGAAATAATTTAGATTACATCCTATCCTTAATTGGATAATTTTTAATTTGCTACATATTTCCTAAGCATGCAATTCTAACTAGGAAACTAATCTATCTTAATTTCCTAATTAACTACTTAATAATTTATCCATAAATTTGATTGACAACGTAAAAAAAAAAGAACTAGATTTCTTAAAAATTTCTCTTTTGGACAAATTTTCTTATATGGAATTAAATCTAACAATAAAAAAAACACAGTGTCTTTAATATACATGGAAAAATCTACAATAAACAAGAACTAAACATATAAAATTCTTAATTTTGATAAGTAGATCCTACACATACATAAACATTTAAAAAAAAAAGGAAAGTAGGGTGGATTAATCACGTATATACCAGGGAATATCATGAATGGCCAGATTTGTTAACCTCTTGAGCCCAACCAAATCCCCTAAGTCCACCACCTATTAGAAAAGCTCAGACTCTCCTCCTTCCTCCATCTCTATATAACCTTCGTCAACCCTCTCCAAAATTTCAAAACACCTCTATTCTATCAGACGTCGTCTCAAAAAAGGGCAAAACGATGTCAGAGATCAAGAAGGGTGCGATATCGAGTGAGACCCCAGTGGCTCCGACCCAAGTCCCCACCGACGACGAATCCATTTTATTCGCCATGCAACTCGCTGGAGCGGTCCAGATGCCCATGGTCCTCAAGGCGGCTCTCGAGCTCAACCTCCTCGAGATCATAGCCAAAGCCGGGCCCGGAGCATGCCTCTCTCCCCGCGAGATCGCATCTCAACTTCCGACCGAGAACCCGGATGTGCCCACGATGCTCGATCGGATCCTGCGACTCCTCGCAACCAATTCCATCGTCACGTGCACCTTACATGAACTCCCCGACGGGCGGGCCGAGAGGCTCTACGGGATCACTCCGGTTTGCAAGTTCTTGACGAAGAACGAGGATGGTGTTTCGATCGCCCCTCTGTGTCTTCTGAACCAGGATAAAGTCCTCGTTGAAAGCTGGTCAGCGATTTGCTTTTCCACCATCTCATCCATTTTGGAGCGGACAGTGATATACACCTGCATCATATTCTTCCATATTTTTACACTACTAATCATTTGGCACCCGCTCTAAATAGTTATAATCTTCGCTCTCCGACGTCAATCACGATATTAAAAGCACGCACACTGCACACAAACTCTTTACATTTGATGGGTTGAGTATTTAGTCTGCTAAGCTTTTCTTTTGATGATGTTTTTCTTTTGTGTTTTGTTAGATTGGGGGTGACAACAAATGGAACGTAAAAACCTCGTAGAATTGTTCATCAAGAAATGTGACTGGTCGCCGACATTACACATTGTTAGCATTATGCGACGCTAACTTAATTCTCTATAATCTGTTAATAGTGTCGACTTCCTTCGGTAGGCAGTACATCAAGTTAATAACGTAGTACGTTACCTAAGAAATGCAATTTCACGATCAATTCAAAGAAGGTCAATTGACTCGGTATTATAATACCTTGACGTAGATCATGAAATAAATTTAGATGTCAAAATTCATAACAAACATGATTTAGCTTGTGCTACGAGTAGTTTGATTATGTCTTGGCTTCGTCTCATAGATCAATGGTGCAATTTGTCACTTGCTCATAAAAGTCAAGTGTAACTTTGATCGATAATCATCACTTAATAGATTCAGGGTTGAACTTATATATACGTCAAGAGATAAAAAGCCGAATTGATTTGGAATTTTGACCGAAATGCAGGTACCACTTGAAAGATGCAGTTCTTGAAGGAGGTGTTCCGTTTAACAAGGCATATGGAATGACGCATTTCGAATACCCCCCTACTGATCCGAGATTCAACAAACTATTCAACAAAGCCATGTCCGATGCTTCGAATATCATCATGAAGAAGGTCCTCGAGGCGTACAAAGGCTTCGAGGGCCTCAAGTCTGTGGTTGACGTCGGTGGTGGAACTGGCGCCTTCCTCAACATGGTCGTCTCCAAGTACCCGTCCATTAAGGGCATCAACTTTGATTTACCTCATGTTATTGCGAATGCTCCGTCCTATCCTGGTACTTATATGTTATCCTTCATGTCGAGTATACTGCATGCACGATTAAAGCTAAAATTACCTTAGAGACATTAGATTAGTGCCGATGCGTCTGTGGTAATATATAATTGAAAAGCTCATTTCCTATGCTAATCGATTTTGACATCCTCGAATAAACAACTACGATCTTCGAGTTAGGCGTAGAGCATGTCGGAGGAGATATGTTCGTTAGCGTTCCTACAGGAGATGCAATTTTCATGAAGGTTAGTTCAACTTAAATTACCACTCTTATTTGCCAATTGCTTCGAATGTAAATGATAATAACTTCTTGTTTCTAATTCGCCATGTTAATTGATGCATTTACGACATGCAGTGGATATGTCATGATTGGAGCGATGAGCATTGCTTGAAGTTTTTGAAGAATTGCTACAACGCGCTCCCAGAAGGCGGGAGGGTCATAGTGGCCGATTGCAACCTTCCCGAACTCCCGGACACGAGCCTCGCGGCCAGGGTAGCCTGTCAAACCGACATGCTCATGATGGCGTACTACATGGGCGGGAAAGAGCGGACAGAGAAGGAGTTCAAGGCATTGGCCAAGGCCGCGGGATTCAAGGGCTTCCACGTCGCGTGCATCGCCTTCGATCACATCATGGAATTCCTCAAGAATTAAGGGCTGTTTGTGCTAATGGGACGGAACAAGTAGACGTATTGGACGATGGAGAATAATGTCTAGCTTCTTGTGATTAGCAATAGCATAATAGAATGGTGTAGACCGAATGGTAAAGCAATAATTTAGTCCCCGGATGCAAGTTTAAATCCGAAGTGGTTGTTCATGTCTATTATTACGGAGGGTTCAGCTAGGCTAACCGTTTACACTAAATTTGTAGCGGTGCTTTTATAGCCACAGATCTTCCATTATGCTAGTTGGACTCATTTGGGCAACCGGAGTACAAAATTTCCAAAATTATTTGTCAAAAATGGCCCTTATGCTGCAAAATCACCAAAGCTAAACCCTTTAAAAGAATAATAAAATCAGTACCTTATCATTTAGCACAATATTAAACACTTATAGGGAACAAAAGTTAATGTAAAATTCAGCCTTTCAAATTTATTTGAAGTTTCATTCTTTGTACCAATATTTATTAGTAAACTGTCTCGCACAATATCCAAAAGAGAAATGGAAATCTTAATTAAACTCAAGAACTAAAAGTTATGATTGTATTGCTAGCTATGTGACAGACTAGAGCGAGACAAAAAATATATAGTGATGGGCACTTCACAATGGCAAATGAAAATTATAGCTCAAAGAACGAAACAAAAGATCTTGTAAACTTTAATTCTATGGTGAGATATCAGAAAATTCGTAGAAACTTAGTAAAAGATGACATTTATTCCAGTAAACTTGCATAGTATAATGAGTTAGATTTATCTATGATTCCATATCATGTCTCCGATTCCATATTTCTTATGTTTGAGTTGTTGCTTTTGTAGACTAGCTAGCGTCACCAATACCTCAAGCTGGTAACACATGTTTTAAAACTGTACAAATGAGGTGATCATGACTAGAGCAAATAATAATGTTGTGCTAGTGATAGGCTTGAGAGAGGATAATTAAACAAGTCCTCCTGTACCTAGGAAATGCTTTTGTGTTCAAGAGTTGACCGTCCGTCTCCATAAAATGACACCGCCGTTCCCACCGAATGCTTTCGCATACAAGTGTGTTATCAAACGAGACTGAAAGCTCATCATTTATGCCTTTAATATGGCCAAAATGAATGGATGTACACTTTGTGTTTAAAAGTTGCCAAGAAAGAATTACAACTCTTGGCGTAATTTCAAATTTGCATGTGCTGAAAATGGTATGAAAAAGTGTTTTAGGCATTTGTATGGCTGTTTTACGTGACCAACCAATAACCATTTTTATTGTCTTTATGACATACATCTCATCCTACGTGGTAATTAAATTTTGAAATCACTCATTTTAAATTGGCTTGTTACACATCACATGTCCTTATCACGTAATACGTGGCGGGTAGAACCTCACATGAAACAAGTTGTAATACGTAACATGATATATAGTTTCATTTATTGTCCGTTGCTAATCATAATTAGTTATAGAATTTCAAATTCAGGAATAAATTGAAGCCATAATGGTTATTGTATTAAACTTGGAATTAGTGTACATCTCCTTATCCAGATGCATATAATGAAGGTGAGTGCATAAATGAACGTATTGTTAACACCTAATTTTTTGCCTACGGGTTCCTTATGCATTTAGGAGTGAAGCATTATGGTTTATAGATAACTAGTTTCCCCTTATGTAGGTCATCCATGCATTTTATAAAAATTAGGAATCGGATTCATCGGTAACGACGTAATTTGACTCTCAACCAAAAATCTTGTTATTGTATGGCCCGGATTCGCATTGCTTATTTTTGTGTGTTCTCTCATCATTCATTCTAAAATTCGTCAAAATTAATGGCCATCCTCTAAGCACTCATTTTGCCTCACATTTTCATGTGGCTAGCCTTGTAACTTTACCCTCATAGATTGTTGATTAAATGGGAAAAATTGAACTTGCAAGTGAGACGATTTGGGGATTCCAAATGAGGTAAGAATGGAACATTGAAATTGAACTAAATTGATTAGATGGGGATAAGTTGTGACCGGTCATTTCCCCCTCTCTTGAACCAGGAAAACAATCTCCATGGTCCTTATCCATTCCACAAGCCATTGGATTAAAAACTGCACTCTCTGACTTGGACAAAGACGTACCCCTCGTGAAGTCATTAATTATAACGGCTCAAGGAAGTCATACCTACCTTTTGACCATTCAAAAGACCAGCGGAAATGCAAGAACCAGCAGAAACTTCAAGAGACCGGCGGCAGAGCTTCAAGGAACAAGGAGGCAACTGTAAATTTTAATAGAGCAGCTTCGGCTGACTTGATTGGACAAAGAATGAAGGGAAAGAGCCGGCTGAACATAAAAGGATCAAATCCACAATAAGCTCCAGGACCGAAGAAAACGAGAAACTTTTGAAGTGTGGTTTAAGGTTGGAACACGAGAAGAGATCGTGCGAGGGGCCACCGAGAGAAAAAAAAAAAAAAAGCCCCGAGGTCCCCCCTCTCCAAGCGTGGACGGCACAACCCACCATTTGCTTTCTTGTTTCGCCCCATTTGTTTTCTTTTTGCTTCTTCGGGAAAACGTGCAGAACCTCTTTTCTTGTCCTTTCTCACTTGTTGCTTTTTTGTGAAAGTGTTGAAGGAAAAAGACCTCCTGCCGTATCAGTCCATGGAGAAGAAAGAAAAGGGCATCGCTTTTTTTGTCCCTTTCCTTCCTCGACTCCTCTCTTCTTTCTCTGTTTTTCTCGGAATTGTGGTCGAACTCGGCTTTTCTTTTCGGGGTTATAAGGTGTAAGGCAAGAGAGAGAGACCCTCATTTGTCTTTTGTGGTTGGTGCATGCGCATGGCATGCGGCTCATGTATGTATAAGTCCTATATTCTATTAATAGGATACGGATACTAATTGTAATGCAAATGCAAATAATGTGTGATAAATGTAAAGCGAAAAATAATATTGTGAAATTTTCTGTATGTTTTATTGAACTATACATGAGCTTATTTATAGGCTTTATAGAATGACTAACTATAGTAACATAATATTACAATAGGAATTACAATCAATCAGAATAATGGGATTATGATTCTAAGAGATGCTCATAATTAGAGTAACGAAATTATAATCCGAGAGATACTTAAAGTCAGAATAACGATACTATGATCCAAGAGATACTTAGAATCAGACAATATATTTCTAACAATGTGAATGATATTTATGTTTAGGGATCATATCAGCCCCTAATTTTCTATACAATTAAACCCTAAATGAGTAGCGAAAACTTAGATCCTCTTTGAAGGGGAGCTCCAAGAGATTTTTTTCAAAGATAATAGACACATAAATTTGTCAGCGGAAGTCAAGGGATGGCGCAATGGCTAAGGATGAGAAATATGATTGGACGAAAGGTCTTACAATGTAAAAATGGTCTTTGACCGAAGGGGTGGTCTTGTGTAAAGAGATGGCTTTACCATGTAGAAATGGTGTTGACGAACAGATAGCCTTACCATGTAAAAATGGTCTTAATCGATGGGGTGGCCTTACCATGTAGGAATGGTCTTGATCGAAGGGATAGTCTTTTGAGGCTACAGGCTGCGATCACTTGTGGAGGTCCTAAGGCTGCTAACCTGCGTACACTCGCAGAAGGACTATGAAGAGACCACTACACTTGATGGGTCAACTTGAAAAAGTCATATGAGGCTACAGGCTGCGGTCATTGCGAAGAATGATAACTCAGGGGCTGCTAAAGACTATTAAAATCACTGTATTCAAAGTTACAAGTCGCGATCTCAATGGCTACATACTTGCAATTTGCTTTGGAATACCTACTCGAAAGTGTAGTTTAAAGATAAACTCACGAACCTTTTGAAAACATGATCTAATGATAAACCCTTGAGCCTTTTGGAAAGTGTGATTTAAGGATAGACTCACGAATCTTTTGAAAATATGATTTAAGGATAAATCCTTGAACCTTTGGAAGTGTGGTTTAAGGTTGGATTACGAACCTCTGGAAAATTTGGTTTAAAGTTGGATTACGAACTTTTTAAAGTGTGGTTTAAGGTTAGACGACGAACGTTTGGAATAAGTATAATTTAAGATTGGACCATGAGAAGAGATCTAGCGCGGGCCCTCGAGAGGGGAAAAAAAAGGCAAAAGAACACTACAAGTGCCATAACTTATGTACGGCGCTCACTTTAGTGCCATAACTTTTTTTTGGATCACTTTAATGCTAAAATTTTTGAAAAACGATCACTTAAGTGCTAAAATTTTTGAAAAAAGATCACTTAAGTGCCAACTTCGGTGCCGTACACAATTTTTCGCCGGAAATCTGACGTGGCATTTTTTTTTAATTTCTAAAGCTGACGTGGTTCGCCGGAGTCTCGCCGGAGATTGGCATTTAAGTGATCGTTTTTCAAAAATTTTAGCACTTAAGTAATCGTTTTTCAAAAATTTTAGCACTAAAGTGATCCAAAAAAAGTTATGACACTTAAGTGATCGTTTTTCCTCCGATTTGGCACCAAAGTGATCCGAAAAAAAGTTATGGCACCAAAGTGATCGCCATACACAAATTATGGCACTTATAGTGTACTTTTACCGAAAAAAAACCCCCAGTGTCCACTCCCCCAGCGTGGACGGCACAACCCACCATTTGCTTTCTTGTTTCTCCTGTTTTGTTTTCTGACTCGTTGCTTTCTTGTGAAAGTGTTGAAGGAAAAAGACCTCCTGCCGTGTCAGTCCATGGAGAAGAAAGAAATGGGCTTCGTTTTTTTTTTTTTTAATCTTTTTCCTTCCTTGACTTTTCTCTTTCCCCTCCTCTCTTCTTGCTCTGTTTTTCTCGGAATTGTGGCCGAACTTCTCTTTTCTTTGCGGGTGCATAAGTGTAAGGCAAGAGAGAGACCCTCGTTTGTCTTTTGTGGACGGTGCATGTGCATGACATGCGACTGATGTATGTGTAAGTGCTATATTTTATTAATGCGATACGGATGCTAAATGTAATGCAAATTCAAATGATGTGAATGATATTTTTATTTGGAGATTATATCAGTTCCTAATTTTTTATGTAATTAAATCCTAAGTGAATAGCAAAAATTTAGGTGTTAACAATACACTTCAAGATTAAGTAGGCGAGGCGTGATTTCAACGACTACTCCTTGCCTTCCCGATAATTTTAAGTCAAAAATAGTATATAAATATATGAATTTAACTCTGTATTTGGTTGATTTGGTGAAGCCGAGAATTCCAACCATTTTCATTTCTTCCTCGAAGTAGGAGGATACCAGGTTGGAGGCGAACAGGCCATTATCTTCGACAAAAGGCTTGTTCTGAGATCATAAAATGTTTAGTTCTATTTTTTAAGGATTTGTCTTTTAGTCTTTGGTCGAAACAGGAGGAAAATGCCACTCGGCCACTAATGATTTATGCTTTTGCCAATATAAAATGAAATGGTTTCGACCTTCCGAATTACTTTGTTTTATTAAGGTTAATATAATATATTGGGCATAACATGAGGGTTAGGTTCTGCACCACTCCCGTCTCTTCCTAGGTTTGGCGATGAAATTTTCAATAACAAATACACATGACTTTTTATATATATAGACACACACACACACCATAGAATATCATAAATGGCCACATTTATTGAACTCTTGTGCCCAACCAAATCCCCTAACTCCACCACCAACGAGTCAAGCACAAATTCTCCTGCCTCCATCTCTACATACCGTTCTTCAACCCTCTCCAAAATTTCAAAACGCCTCCATCGTATCAAAGACATCGTCTCAAAAAAGGGCAAAAAGAGGTCAGAGATCAAGATGGGTTCGATATTGGGCGAGACATGGGTGGCTCCGACCCAAGTCCCCAATGACGACGAAACCTTTTTATTTGCCATGCAACTCGCTTGTGCGGCGGAGCTGTCCATGGTCCTCAAGACGCTCTCGAGCTCGACCTCCTTGAGCTCATGGCCAAGGCTGGGCCCGGCGCAAGCATCTCTCCCTGTGAGATCGCGTCTCAACTCCCAACCAAGACCCCGGATGCGCACACAATGCTTGAACGGATCTTGTGCCTCCTCGTGACCTACTCCATTGTCACATGCACCATGCACGAACTCCCCGACGGTCGAGCTGAGAGGCTCCACGGGATCGTTTCGGTTTGCAAGTATTTGACCAAGAACGAGGATGGTGTTTCGGTCGCCCCTTTTGGCACTATATACATATGCATTATATTCTTCCATATTTTTGCACTACGAATCACTTGGCACCCGCACTAAATAGTTATAATCTTTGCTCTACGACAGGAAAAAATACCAAAAAATCACTAAACCGGTTGTAATTGTACCAATTCAATTAAAAACCTTTCAGTTGTGCTAATTTAATTCTAAACTTTTTTATATTTTGCCAATTGAGTCAATCCAGCTAATTTTGGCTAGAAATCATTGATGTGGATACTGACCATCCTACGTGGCACGGCCTACGTTGACGTGGACATATTTTAATAAAATTTTGAATTTTTTTTTGTAACTTTTTGTTTTTTTGTTTATTGATTTTTTTCCTTTCATTTTGGCCAACCACTGGGCAAGGGCCAACAAGCCCTTGCCTATGACCGGTGAGGCCGCGATGGCCCTTTGTGAGGCCTTTTGGTCGGCGAGGGCCTTTGTGCCCTTGGCTCGGGCCATTGTGGCCTCACCGGCAGTGAGCTAGGGATGCGAAGGCCCTCACCTAGGGCCTTCGCGCCCCCATCAGCCACGGGCAAGGTGGCCCTCACCTAGATCTGGTGAGGGCCTCGGTGAGGGCCGTGACCCTCGCCAGTGGCTTGGGAGGGCTTGTTGGCTCTCGCCCAGGGCCTTGCCACGTAAGATGATTAGCATCTACGTGATCGATTTTCGGCCAAAGTCTACATGATGGACTTAATTGTAAAATGTGAAAATGTTTATGACTAAATTGGCATGATAGAAAGGTTTATGACTGAACTGGCATAATTGCAATAGGTTTAATACTTTTTTGGTGCTTTTCCACTCCGACTTGGTAGATTCAATCAATCCTGATATTAAAAACACATGGACAGTAGAAACTCTCCATATTTGATCGGTCGAGTATGTTGTCTGCTAAACTTTTCTTTTGATGATGTGAAAGAAAGCAAGACCGAAGACAAGGAGAGATGGCTTTGGGAGAAAATTCAGTGTATATTTCTCTGTATTGCTCAATACATGATCTACAAATATATAATACAATGTATCAATGAATAAAGGAAACAAAATATTTTACAAAATCAAATATAATCCACTTGATCTTTGCATATCAAATCAATGATATCGCATATCTTCCAACACTCCCCCTCAAGCTGATGGCTTGTAGATGTCCAAGACATTTAGCTTGCTCAGTAGATATGCATGTTGTTTCTGACAGAGGGGTTTGGTGAAAACATCCGCGGGTTGTTCTGCAGTACCTATTCCTCTTGTTTCAATTACCCCTTCTTGAATTTTCTCTCGTGTGAAGTGACAATCTACTTCTATGTGTTTCGTTCTCTCATGTACCATAGGATTAGTCGCAAGCTTGATAGCGGCATCATTGTCACAAAAAAGTCTGGTTGGGCCCTTAATTTGTACCCCAAGATCTTGCAGCAATCCTCGTAGCCATACTATCTCGCAAGTAGTTTTTGCCATTGCCCGATATTCTGCTTCTGCTGAAGATAGCGAGACAGTCGGCTGTTTTTTTGTTTTCCATGAGAGCAACGAGTCTCCAAGTTTAATGCAAAAACCTGTAACAGATCTTCTACTCATTGGACAGGTTGCATAATCTGCATCACAATAGGCCGTCATTTCCATGTTGCACTTTCTAGAAAGAAGTATTCCAAGTCCTGGGCACTTCTTTAAATACTCGACAATCTTCAATGCAGCATTCATGTGAGACTCTTTTGGTTTGTGCATAAATTGGCTGAGTGTATGTACCGCATAACATATGTCTGGCCTGGTCATAGTTAAGTATATGAGCTTCCCAACGAGTTTCTGGTAGCTTGCTAGATCTTTGAGTATGGGATCATCTCCTTGAGTGGATTCTTCGTCATATTCCGTCGTGGTCAGCTTGATATTCTGTTCGATCGGAACAACAGCTGGCTTGCAACCTGACAGACCTGCTTCTGATATAATTTCCAACACAAATTTCCGTTGACTGAGGGAAATTCCTTGATTGGATCGGGCAATTTCAATTCCCAGAAAATATTTGGGTGATCCCAGGTCTTTTATATGGAATGTGGAATGCAGATACTGCTTGAAGCTCTTTCTGGCGTTTTCATCATTGCCCATAATAAGTATATCATCAACATATATCATTAAATAAATGGATGACATACCTTTTGTCCATGTAAAAAGGGCATAGTCAAAGCGGGATTGCTTAAATCCTGCTGCTATGAGTGCATTTGCAAATTTGGCATACCATTGCCGAGAAGCTTGTTTAAGACCATATAGGGATTTACGGAGACGACATACTTTATCCTCCCCCTGTCTCCTAAAGCCCTGAGGAACCTCCATATAAATCTCCTCATCCAAATCACCATGAAGGAAAGCATTATGGACATCCATTTGGTGTAAATTCCAATTTTGAAATGCCGCAACCGATAGGAAAGATCGGACAGTGACATCTTTGGCTACTGGGGAAAATGTTTCGTGGTAATCAAAACCCTCCTGTTGGGTAAAACCTTTCGCCACTAAACGAGCCTTGTATCGTTCAATGGATCCGTCTGAACGATACTTGATCTTGTATACCCATTTGCACCCAATCGGCTTCCGATGAGGAGGCAATGGCACAAGTTCCCATGTGTTATTGTCAATCAAGGCTTGCAACTCAGTTGCCATAGCCTTTTGCCATCGTGGATTAGTGCATGCTTCATCATAGTTGGAAGGTTCCCGATCTTCAGATATTCGGCTAATGCAGCATCTATGTTCCGACGAGAGTTTATTGAATGAAACATAAGCTGAGGTGGGATATCGAATACCTGGTGAATTGTGAGTAGCACAGACATAGTCTTTGGTCCATGTGGATGGACGTGTGGTTCTCCCAGAACGTAGAGGGTCTGTTGGAGGTGAAAGTGAAGGTTCCTCCATAACAGGTGATAATCTTTCGGCATGTGAAAGATCTTCAGTGGTCTCATTGTCTTCCATTGGTTCCAATGTTGATAATGGAGAAGCATCTTCAGTGGGAAAAGTGTCAGGTGTTGGAGATCCTTGAATAGTCGGAACATAGGTGGGATCCCTGAAACTTTCTTCCTCAGTGGAAAAAATACGAGGAGCGTTTGTTGCCCCTACATCTTCTTTGGAGGAGTCATCTTCAAAAGGAAAGGTGTTTTCGTGAAAAACGACATCCCTGCTTACGAAAAATTCTCCTATGGATGTGTCAAAAAGACGATAACCCTTTTGTAGATTCGGATATCCCATGAATATACATCGCCGAGCACGGGGGCCCATCTTGTCCCGAGGACCTGTAGAAGTGGCGTAACACAAGCATCCAAAAACTCGCAAATGGTCTAGATCTGGCTCCTTTTTAAATAGGAGCTCAAATGGTGATTGTCCATTGAGTACTTTCGATGGCATCCGATTAATCAAGTAGGCCGCTGTTATCACACAATCTCCCCAAAAATTTTCTGGGACAGAAGCTTGAAACTTTAATGCACGTGCTACTTCCAAGAGATGGCGATGTTTTCTCTCAACCACCCCATTTTGTTGCGGGGTATAAATACATGAGCTTTCATGTAAAATTCCATGAGATGAGAAAAAATCATTGCATTCACGGTTGAAGAATTCCCTTCCATTATTTGTTCGAATGCGTCGAACAGATTTTCCGAACTGTGTCTCTGATAAAGAAAAGAAAGTCTTCAAGTTATGGAAAACTTGAGCTTTAGACTACATAAGGAAAACCCATGTAGCTCTGGAATAATCATCCACAATAGTAAAAAAGAACCGAGATCCGTCATGGTTCGGTGTGTGATATGGCCCCCACACATCAATGTGAATTAGAGAAAAAATATCGGTAGCACGACTCTTGCTAAGAGAAAAAGGTATACGAGATTGTTTTGCAAGTGGGCAAATATGAGACTGAAAATAAGGAAATAAGGCACTATGTCCCATTCTAGAATGCATAAGGAAATTTTTATCATTGGCAGTCGAATTACACAATGATTTTTTATTGAAAGGAATGCATGATAAATCGAAATTTCTGGGAAAGCTGGTCCAAAAATATAATCCTTCAGAGAGATTACCCAAGCCCATCAGTCTGCCAATCGAAAGGGCCTGAAAGAAACAAGTATCAGAATCGAAAAAAATTCGACAGGAATTTTCTTCACAGGCTCTAGACATAGATATGAGGTTGAACCGGAAGTCTGGGACATAAAGGACATTTTTGAGTGTGATTTGTGAGCTAAGATTTACTGTCCCTGTCGTAGTGACATGAGTAACATTCCCATTCGGCAATTTCACAGAGATAGGAATGCTTAATTCTCTATGAATAATGGAGAATAATCCCTTATCACATATAATATGATCACTTGCCCCTGAGTCAATTATCCAAGCATTTCTAGAAATAGAATTTATCAGGCAATGAGTAATACCTGAAAAATTACTTCCCTTGTTGGAAGTGTCTAATTTTTGTAATGCTTGCATAATTTGCTGATATTGTCCATATGTGATGGGCTGATCATCATTTGGACCAGTGACTTGATAAGCCGCAGCCGAGGATTCTTTTCTTTTCTTTTCTTTTTCCCGGGGTTTACCATGCAATTTCCAGCAGTTGTCGATGGTGTGATGGGGCCGCCTGCAATACTCACAACATTTTTTTCCTTTTAAATTTTGCCCGAAAAATTTTTGTCCACCCGAAAAAACTGGATCGTTGGATGTCTTTAAATAGGCCTGCTGCCCACCGTCCGATTCCTTGGTGGAATCGGTGCCTCTCCAGCCATCAGATCGCAAGTTGCGATCCACACCATCCATTCCACTTGTTTTATTCTGCTGCTGGGTATCGTTCCCAACAAGCCCTCGCCGCTCCTTCTCTCGATCTAGGGTTCTGGAACCCATCTCGCGACGCTAGCCGCGGGTCGCGAGGGCGATGCTTTCTGCTCCCCTTGCATGTTCCGGTGAGGCGAGTCGTTGGCTCTCTTCCTGTACCGCTAGTTGAAAGATGCGTCCGAGAGGTGGTGCCAGGTCCATTGCGAGGATCTGCGATCTAAAGGTGAGATAAGATTCGTTCAAAATCAAGAGAAATCGTGTGACTTTCTCTCTGTCTTTGATCGCCTTATACTGTTGTAGCGTGGTTTCGGGCCCCTCGAGTTTTTCTTCGACTGATTCTAGCTCATTCCAGAGGGCCGACAACTTGTTGAAGCAAGCGGTTATACTCATATTCCCTTGCTTTAGCTCTGAAAGCTCCTGAGTGAGAGAAAAAATCCTCGCACGGTCTAATTTCCCGTACATTTCTCGTATATTTTCCCACATCTTCCTCGTATCTTCTGTGGGTGGAAGTCCGATGGCTATTTTTGGGCTAATACAGTTCCCGATCCATGTTCTAACGAGCTCGTTGCATTTTCTCCATTGTCTTCCCATTCTTTCGTCAGTCGGGATCGGAACAGATCCGTCTATGAAAGCGTCTTTGTCTTTCGTTACTAGAGCTCGTCGGAAATCTTGTGCCCAGATTGAGTAATTTGCAGATCCCGTGAGAAGGTGGTGAATGAGCCACAACTCCGGTCCATCGGCGGCGGAGACGTAGAGGACGTTGCCGGGTTCTGGTCGGCCAGTGACGGACGCCGTTGGATACGACAAGTAACCGGGTGGCAGAACCGGGTAAGGATTTTGACCTAAACTCGGATTTCCTGACCCGCTTGATACCCCTGCATTTCCAGATCCTTTAGTTGGGCCCGCTCCGCTTGCGGCTGGTGGGTCGCTGTTGGGCTGGGCATTTTCTTGGCTCGCCCCAGGCAATGATGCATTTGGGTTCGGCCCAAGATACCATGGATTCGGTATCCATTGGAAAGGCTGGCCCCCGATTGGCTGGCCCATGATGGGCGGGCCCGGTAGGAGCTACCCTGTATTTGTCTGAGCCTGATAGGGTTGCCAAAAAAAGGGCTGGGCCTGGCCTCCGGAAAACACAGTCTGTGGAATTTGTGGGTGAACTCCTTCCGAGACATGTTGATCAGTAACATCCTCCGAGGTATGTAGATTCGTAACATCTTCTGGGGAAGACGAATCCGAAGATGATTGTTTCTGATTCATGATGAGGGTAAGTGTGTAGCCTTTAGCCTTTCTTCGTCTTGCTTAAAATTTGATTCCTTCGCCGAAAGGGTACCTTGTTTTTACAGGTCCAAATTCTCGGCGGGCAATCGCTGGGGACTTGCGGAAGTTAAATCAGGAGCAAAGCCGCTCTGATACCATGAAAGAAAGCAAGACCGAAGAAAAGGAGAGATGGCTTTGGGAGAAAATTCAGTGTATATTTCTCTGTATTGCTCAATACATGATGTACAAATATATAATACAATGTATCAATGAATAAAGGAAACAAAATATTTTACAAAATCAAATATAATCCACTTGATCTTTGCATATCAAATCAATGATATCGCATATCTTCCAACATGATGTTTTTTCTTTTGTTGGTTGTTTTGTTAGATTGGGGGTGACAACAAACGGAACGGAAAAAGCTCGTAGAATTGTTCATCAAGAAATGTGACTAGTCGCTGACATTACACATTATTAGCATTATGCAACGCCAACTTAATTCTCTATAATCTGTTAATTGCGTTGACTTACTTTGGTAGGTAGAACTAATTTCATGATAATAATGTAGTACGTCACCTGAAAAATGCATATCAATTGTGCAATTGTTAAGCAATCACTTACTCATAAGAGTCAAGTGTAACTTTGATCGGTAATCATCACGAAATAGATTCATGGTCGAAGTTATATATATTCATCGAGAGAAAAAAAGGTGAATTGACTAAGAATTTTGAGCAAAATAATGCCGCTACCACTTGAAAGATGCAGTTCTTGAAGGAGGAGTCCCGTTCGACAAGGTCTATGGAACGACGGCATTCGATTACTTCGGTACCAATCCGAGACTCAACAAACTATTCAACGAAGCCATGTCCGGTCTTTCGACTATCACCATGAAGAAGGTCCTCGAGATGTACAAAGGCTTCGAGGGCCTCAAGTCGGTGGTCGACATTGGCTGTGGAACCAGCACCGTCCTCAAAATGATCGTCTCCAAGTAGCCCTCTGTTAAGGGCATCAACTTTGATTTGCCTCACGTCATCGCCAATGCTGCATCCTATCCAGGTACTTATATGTTATCCTACAATCTCTCTATATCACCTCATGTTAATTATATTGCATGCACGGTTAGAACTAGAATTGCTTCAGAAACAATATTATGGTTGATGCGTTTATGGAAATATAAAACGGAAAAGCTCATTTCCTATGCTAATCATGTTTGACTTCCTCGAATAAACTACTACGATCTTCGCGTTAGGCATCGAGCGTGTCGGAGGAGATATGTTCGTTAAAGTTCCTACAGGAGATGCAATTTTCATGAAGGTTAGTCCAACTTGTATTACCACTCTCATTTGCCGATTACTTTGAACGTGAATGATAATAACTCTTATTTGTAATTTGCTATATTAATCAATTCCATTGTGGCAGGCAGTTGATATGTCATGATTGGAGCGACAAGCATTGCTTGAAGTTATTGAAGAAGTGCTACAACGCGCTACCGGAAGACGGGAAGGCCATAGTGGCCGAGTACATCCTTCCCGAACTCCTGGACACGAGCTTCATGGCCAAGTTAGCCTTTCGTTCTCACCTGATCATGATGGCATGGGTGGCCAGGAAAGAGCGGACGGAGAAGGAGTTTGAGGCATTGGCCAAGGCCGCGGGATTCAAGGGTTTCCACGTCGCATGTATCGCCTACGATCACATCATGGAATTCCTCAAGAATTAAGGGTTGTTTGAGCTAATAGGACGGCACATGGAGACGTATCGGACGGTGGATAATAATATCTAGCTTCTTGTGATAGGCAAGAGCATAATCAAATGGTGGGCCGAATGGTGAAGCGATAATTTAGTTGCGGATGCAAGTTTAAATCCTAAGTTATTGTTAGTGTCCATTACTACCCAATGCTATCGCATACAAGTGTTATTCAATGAGACTAAAAGCTCATCATGTATGCCTTTAATATGCCCAAATTGAATGGATGTACACTTGTGTTTAAAAGTTGCCAGGGAAGAATGAGGTCTCTTCGCTTAATTTGCATATGCTGAGCGGATCTGAAAAATTGTACAAGAAAGCGTTTTAGTCGTCTGTACGGCTGTTGTATGTCGCCAACTAATCATATTGTCCGCTTGGCATGCATTTCATCTTACGTGGCACTTAAATTTTGAAATCACTCACTATGTATTGGCTTGTTACACACCACATGTTATTGTCACGTAATACGTGGTAGGTAGAACCTCACTTGCAATAAGCTGTAATACATAACATGATACGCTGTTTCATTTATCATTCGTCGCCAATCATGATTGGTGATAAAATTTCAAATTCAAGAATAAATTGAAGCGCATGATGGTTATTGTATTAAAGTTGGAATTAGTGGTTGTCTCCATATCTGGATGCATAAAATGAAGGTGACTGCGCAAATGTAAGTATTATTGACACCTAAATTTTTGCTTACGGGTATCTTATGTATTTAGGAGTAGAAGCATTATGGTTATAGATAACTAGTTTCCCTAATGAAGGTCATCTGCGCATTTTATAAAAATTAGGAATCGAATTTGTTGGTAACGACATAATTCGACTCCTAAACAAAAATCTTGTTATCATATGGCTCGCATTCAGGTCGCTTTTTTTTTGTGTGTTCTCTCATTGTTCATTTTAAAATTCGTCAAAATTAATGGCCGCCCTCACATTTTCATGTTGCTAACCTTGTAACTTTACCCTCATAGATTGGTGATTTAATGGGAAAAATTGAACTTGCAAGCGAGACTATTTGGGAATACTAAATGAGGTAAGAATGGAACATTGAAATTGAACTAAATTGATTGGATGGGTATAAGTTGTGACCGGCCATTTCCCCCTCTCTTGAACCAAGAAAACAATCTCCATGGTCCTTATCCATTCCACAAGCCATTGTATTAAAACTGCACTCTTTGGCTTGGACAAAGAAGTCCCCTTCGTGAAGTCATTAATTATGACAGCTCAAGGAAGTCATACCCACGTTTGGACCATTCAAAAGACCAGCGGAAATGCAAGAACCAGCAGAAACTTCAGGAGACCGGCGGCTGAGCTTCAAGGAACAAGGAGGCAACTGTAAATTTTACTGGAGCAGCTTCGGCTGACTTGATTGGACAAAGAACGAAGGGAAAGAACCAGCTGAGCATAAAAGGATCAATGGACAATAAGCTCCAGGACCGAAGAAAAGAGAATAAAACAAGAAACGAGGACAGAGTTCAAGGGAGGCGGTGACTTTCATAAAGGGAAGGAGGAAGAGCTGGAGTTCTTCCTGACCATTTTACCACTTGTGGTCGTAAGTTAAAGAGGAGAGGACAAGTATATAACGTGTATTTCTCCATAACCCAAGATTCGTCTCCCATGCTTAATATTGCCGCTGATAAACAGATACTAAACCCTCTTATCATTGAAAGGAAAAGTATGACGAACCATTTTATTATTGCCACTGTACATGTTTGTTTTTTTTTTTCCGTGCCTTTGTACACGTTTTTTTTTTGTCAGAGCCTTTGTACACGTTGACTTCACACTTTCATACGAGAATTTTTGCACTACTAAAATTAAATCATCGAGTTTTAAAGTGAAATAGGTATGTTAGTCATGCAATATTTTATATAAAGCACTGCAAGATTCTTCTTTGCACTTGCATTTTAAATGCACATTCATCAATACGAATAAAAACAAAGATAAGAAATATGTGGAACAGAGAATTGTTGAATTTGTGTGGAATTTGTGTGTATCAGATGTATCTAATGAAAAGTTCATAAGCCTATTGATGACTATATAAGGTAATCAAATCAAGTATAATCAATCAAAATATGCACAATTGGGAATATGAAGATCTCCCAGATATATATTGTGGACACCTAAATTTCGGTAGCCCGCTTAATCATTTATCACATAAAAATTAGCTGGCGATTCCGATCCTTAAACAAATTACGTTAAATCCAGCTTGCATATTAAAAGAACTGGGACTAATGAATTGGCATAGGGAAGCTTTGAATTAAATTCTCTAAACATATTTGCTGCAAAGATTTCGGATATACGCTTATATGTTTAAAGATTTATCTACAAGGCAAAAGAGACTATGGGAAGACAATATTGGACCGGTACATGATTCAGTAACGAGTCAACAATCTCGGCCAAAAGTGAGAGAGTTATGGAAAGAAAGGAGGTCATCAAATCCTTAATTCCCACCGATTCATCCATTGACATTATCCTGTGAGGAAATTAAGGAATCACACTGGAAAATAAATTGGGCAGAGGGAAGATAATGAAGAATGAAAGGAAAATATGAACAAAAGGGGAAGTGAGCGAGAGATTTAGGAGAGAATGCACTAATTGAGGAGGGGAATCGGTAAGAGAAATCTTCTCTCCAGCGATCTTTGGCCAGCTGAATGGAGGAATCAGTGGAATCTCGATAAGATTTAGGACTTTTAGTGCACTAGTTCCAATTAATTAGTAATTGCATCTCATGCATTATTCACATTGCATATAGTTTACATGCCACAAAAAGAAAATACCAAAAAAGAATTAGTATTGCTTCATTATATCACCGTTGAAAATAAATCAAGTCATTAGGTCATTTTTAGTGTCTTAGGGTTTAATTCTTTATTTATATGAAAAAAAACATAAAAAATAGTCTCTCGCATAGTTCGAATAATAGGGTTAATCTATGATTAATTCTATCTCATGTCATAGTACTCATATCACACTTTTTAATATTGTGTATTGGTTGCACATAATAATACACATGTTATCTAGGTTATTATTTCGGTTCATCAATGCATGTAAGATTAAAACTCATATAGTCCTAGCAACTAGATTAAGTCTTGTTTATTTTACAAACAAGAAAACCCAAAAGCAAAATTAACTCCATTTTATAGTAATCTAAGTCATCACACATAGTTTAGATTATACATAAATCATGTTTACATAGACTAACCTACATGCAAGGTCTGCATCGTAGTAATTAAGGGTCCATGCATAATCACATTTAGAAGTCATAATTAGGATATGCATATCATTATTTGCCATTAATTGAAGTTTGCAGAATTCCTAAAGTGATAGTGAAGCTTCGATTTTTGTTTGCTTAATGCATCAAGGTTCTTTATTCTTTTCAAATAATTTATTTACTATTTTTTATTATTGAGTATTACATTATTGCTTGTGCGCTTGCATGATCACTTTTCACATGTTAGTGGTTTATGATTATAAATGACATAGATTTGTACTGCCTTTCCAGAGGTGAACTACCTAAGGAAAGTTAAGGGATTATTAAGCCTGAAGACTTTACTCGGACTCTCCCAAGCTCTACGTACCAATTCTAACTTGGAATTCATATTTTAACATAAACTATTCTTACCTTTTGGAATCGCCCCTAGTCAATTAGGGTCGATTAGAAACCCAAGTAAAATATGAGAGAATACTTTACTTATACGAATCATATATTCAATAGATTTGACGATTTGATTATGCTAGATTAACTCAATGCCCATTTAGTACCAATTGCTTCATAGAATGCATCGGCAATGTAACATTCTCACCTCGGGGTTATTAATACGACGTTCTAGGCGTGTCGCCGTCTCGTTTCTTTTATCTTCTCATTAAGAGCATGCAGAAGCGTACAACAAACACCCAAACAAGTAGTTAGGAAAAACAACTTTGCAATACACTACTCCTTATATTAGATGAATGTGTTTTACAAGCCCCCTTTTTTTACGGGCCTTTTTCCTTTTTCAACACACTACATGTATCCGCGTAGGCTGGGGGAAATTCCTATCTTCTTTAGCGTGACTACAGCTCCCAAAATTGATGTGAGATTTCCATGCCTACAAATTACCCTCCAAGATCGTGGTTGAGTGTGGCCTAGGGGTGAGCTGAGCGGCAAGGGGCGCGGCCAAGAGGAGAGGGGGTAGCCAAGAGAGTGAGGGTGTGAAGGAGAGATAAAGAGGAAAGTAAGTGGTAAAGTGAGAAATGAAGGATGAGTGTCTCTATTTATAGGTCTCAACCTCATCATTGCTTTGCCAATTGGACCAATAGAAACTCTTGAAGTGGCAAGCCTATTTTGGTGAGTTGGCAAGCCTAACAAAAAGAGGTGGCAAGCCTAAATAGATGGTGCGGCAAGCTTAAGCCTTAGGTGAACATTTGCCTTCTTCACATTGGACCACCTAATGCATGAATCATCCTAGCATTAATGAAATTTAATGATGTATAAGACACCTAAGCTATGTGACTCACCATCCTTCATTTAATATCTAGATTTGGTGTAATCATGATCTTTGGATTTGATCCTATCCAATACTTGCTCACTAAGACAAGCTTTCTTCTTCTAGATTATTCTATTTTGTCATTTTCCAAGAATTAAAGCAAACATGAGGATGGTCTTGAAAGTGTTTGGCCATCATTAGTCTTCCTTTTCAAGCTTTCAATTAAGGCCATTCATTCCCAAACTTGGCCTCCAAGTCTTCACTCTAGGGTCATTATACCCAACTAAGTCATTTAAGGTCATTTATTGCCTAACTTGGTCTTTAAGTTGTCAAGAAAGCCATTAAGTTTAAGATCCTCATGATGACTTCAAGATATGTCTTTGGTCCCTCTCTCTTCTTAGTTTGGGCATGTACATCATTGTCTTAGTCTCCAAGACACAAATTATCGGTTGTCTTAGTGTCAATTATTGGTGTCTAGGTTCAATTATTGGCAACTTAGTCGAGTCAAATTGTTTTCTTGTTCCAAAAAGCACTCTAGGCATGAATCATGTGGCCTTATCAAGAAACATTCAATAATTGGGGTCCCTGATAGTTCCAATGACACATCTTTAACACCCAATTTTCACTAAAACTTGATTTAATAAGGAACTAAGGTAATTAGGGATTTCAAGTACCATAAACAATCAACCATCCCATTTGGAATCGAGGTTTGGTGTAAAAATATGTTCGAGTGTGGTTGGGACACAATTGAGCCAAAGATCGAGTTGAACGGCATAAGGCCAAACTTGCTGGAATGTCCTAGCACATGGCCTGTTCGATCAGCCTTGATTTGTGACCAAGCCATAGGGCTCTTGGCTTGGCACATGGCTCTTGACCAGGCATATGGCTTGTCCATGGCCTACCTAACTCAATGTAACGATTTATGGCTGATTTGTGATCAGTCCATGTTTGAGCTTCAATGATTTATGGTCGATTCTCGGTTGTCATGTAGCCGCGTGGAATTGAGTACAATGGGATCGATCCACGGTTGCCCACGACAGGTGCATGGCTAAGCGGAATCACCCATGACCGATACCTGCCTACACGGCACCGATTCCATGGTCATCTTGGACCTTCCCACTGGCGACCCTTGTGGTCGAAAGGTTGATCTATGGTTGAATCACTCTAATCAACTTGCGTGACTGGGGAGTCATTTCATTGCCTATCCCTTGGCCAATATATAGACGATCCTTTGATCACGCCATGATCAATCCTCAATACACTCGTTCCAACCACACCATCTGTTCCATTATCGACCCTCGGATCGGACCATTCGTTAATTACATGGCTATTTTCCTTGGTCGTCTGGGTCTAAATTTGGGATGTCATAGGCAAGGAGCAACAGCCACTGCTAGGCCTAGTGCATCATATATAGGTAATGGAGGTGCGAGTAGTGTCACGTTCGAGTTAGCCAACAGGTCGGCAATGCTGGCTTTACCTGCACTACTAGCTCCAGATAGTAGGGCGACTAATAATTTCATCGATCCATTTGTAGCATCACTCCCTATTGCTCCACCGGTGCACGTGCAACAAATGTCGATTAGGCTTTTGGTTGATGAGCAACTCTTGTGGCAGTAGCCCATGAGAGATGGAATGTGAGGGCAACTTGGGGTGGCAAACTTATAGGTTGATTGACACAACGTGGGAGGTTACATCAGAAGTTATTAAAGGTTGTTGGGACTAACTATGTCACCTAAAGGGGGGGGGGGTGAATAGATTGCTTAGGAAGATATTACAATTTTTCGCGAAAAACAACGTGTAATAGAGATATACCGAAAAACACCAAATGTACGAGAGACAGAGTATCACTTGCATGCAGGAGATGATAAACAGAAGTATAAATAGCTGTACACAAGGATATATAGTGGTTTGACTTTATCCCCAAGCCTACATTCACTCTCACCATTAACAGTTACAAGTTGGGCTGGATTGCACTAGTAATCTACTGATCAAATTACACTCAGCAAGCACCACTCCTATCAATTTGTAGATCACACTACCAGGAGGTGGATGCTGCTATTACTCGGTACACTTAAAATTTCAACATAATTACAATGCAGCAAATGCTATCAATAGAACAAGTGCACTTCACTCAGTATGTAGAAGAGATTTCAGAATTCTTGTAAGCACACATTCTTGCTCTTACTTGTTTGCTTCAGAGACCTTCTCTTTTATAGGCATATTCAAACTAGTCATTGTTGATGTCCTGGAGAGGTAAAGTAGCCGTTAGAGTCGTCGGGGCTGCTGTCCTCGGAACTGACTACCCATTTAGCCTATTCCTGAACTTCTGCAGGCTTTCCCGAAATAGCTTCTGTTGTATTACTGTAACTGCGATATTGACTACCTGTCAGAACTACTCTATTCCTTTTTGCTCGAGCAGCTATTGTGCCAATCCAATCCTAACGGCTATAATAGTGACACAATGATTATGTCAAGTCAACCATTACTAAAACATCACCAAATACAATATCTCTTCAACTAGAACAAGATATTGTCATTTAGTTGATCTTTGAGATCAATGGTGCTGTTTCTTCAAACTTTCCAGGACAGTCTTGCGATCTTTTCTTCAATGAATAACATCATGATTTATCACTTAGTCCCTTGAATATGTCTACACTTAGACAATGTGGATATTAAACCAAGGATAGTTTGGGTATCATCAAAATCATGTAGAGATGTTTCTCCAACAATCTCCTCATTTTTGATGATAACAAAACTATCCTGAAGATGTAAAACAATTATTTTGAATGTGTAAGTGCTATTTAACGAAAATCTGCAGAGTAATGATTTTTCTTAGAGAATACACTTTGTAGAGATGTCTCCTTTTGAAGAGTATTTTGCAAGAAATATTAGAGACAATATCTAGATGATCTTTAAATGGAATACCAGTTTGAAGAGTAGATCTTCTAGAATTTTTGAGCAAATATCATCATAAATAGATAGCTTGAATTTAAAGTCGTAGTACGTTGTTTCTCTTGTTTCAATGAAGCTCCCCCTATTTCGATGTAACACAGTAATTCGTCATCTTACACATATTTTTGTAGTTCAGTATGCTGGTCCCTCTGTTTTTATGAAAAGCTCATTTCGCTTTCTTCCAAGTTCTCTCCTTTCGCTATCTTTTCACATCCAGGTTCTGTCCCCCTTTTTGTTATCAGCAAAAAAGCGCATAGAACAAATAGTATAGAGAAAAGAGAGTACTTGCATTGATAGGGAATTTATATAGGAGTAGATAGTAACAGAAATTCTAACATGAAATGAAAGCAATAGAAAAACATGAGCAGTGAATAGAGATCAAGTGCGAGGGTGTTTTCTTTGCTTTTTAGTAGAGGGTTGAACGACTGGTTCCTTAGGTTCAGGTCATGTAGGGTTATAACAGTCTAAGCTAAGCAACGTTCATTCGATTTTCACCAAGTATTTGGTGAGAGAAGTGATGGAGATTTTGATGTCCTGAACATTAGCTTGAAGCTTTGAGATTGTAGCAATGGGAGTAACCAAGGATTCAGCAAGAGAGGAAGGCCTCTCAGGTCTGGGTGGTCGAGTAGACGGTCGTTGTGTGGCTACCTTGCCTTTTCTTTTGCTAGATGATGCAACTTATGCTGCCAACTTTTCTTGAAGAACCTATTTTGCCTTTTCATCATCTCCTCGACCTATAAGAACGGCTTCATTCTTTTAATTGACCCATCCTTCAGGCATCATTCTCAGCATCATTTTATCCAAGGTCTTTTTCCCTTTCTCCACATGAGGTAAGCTATGAGGCGCAACATCATAGAAGTCGATGTGCTTGTGCCGGAAGATACGAGTGATAAGGGCATCGTAGGGTAGCTTACCTATCTTGTGCTTGGCAATTTGGTACATGTGGATGAAAATCATGTGTGCTAGGGAAAAATCTTCATTTCTGATGAGAATGGCCCAAATGACCTATGCTTCATAATGAGAGACGTCATTGGTTGAGGATGATTTGGGATGTAGGTAGGGGGTTAGGATTTTCTGAATGAAATTTGCTTTGAGGAGCAGCAGGTGCAAAGGAACAATTTCTCTAGATTCTCGAGTGAAATCAGGAGTTTTCAAAATGAAGCTGTATGTAGTATCTGGCTCAATAGGGATCTTTTTGAAAACTTTGAACTCTGTGTTGATGATCTCGGCCAACTCATCAAGAGTCACAGTGTAATTTTTCTTGGCATAGGAAAAGATGAAGGTGTAAATTTGAATAAAACAGGGCCACCAAAGTGAGGTGTACCTCATCGTTCATGGTACAAAAAGTTTTAAGCGAAGATTTTCAAACAGTTGAGAGAGAAAAATTCCATGTGCATCAAGATAGTCGAAATTCACAAAGCGATGTGGGATTGGACCACGATTGTCAAATAATTCAAAAGCATCTTTGTATTCTTGATTAAAAAATATTTCAAAATCAAATAAGGCATTGAGAGTGAAACCTGCAGTAGGTTCAAAATTTTGAAAGACCTGGTCATCGTCGTCTTCTTGCTTCTTGTCTCCAGCAGTTTCTTCGGTTTCAGTCCTTGGATCGCTTTGTTCAATAGGAACAGGAGGTTGAGTAGGAGGTGATGGTTCTTTTTTGCTTCTTGTTTCTTTGATGGTTCAGTCTCTTCCTCTTTCTTAGTGGAAGATTTTGTGGATGGTAGTGTTGGCAGTGATTGCAAGGATTTGCTAGCAGGTGGTGTCTGGGGTTGAGTTTCAGGAACCTTGCTTGTGATAGGGACAAGCACATACCCTTTTTCTTTGATAAATGCTTGTATAATTTGTTCAAGAGAGGTGCTTGGCAAAATGGATGGCTGAGAGGGTGCTTCCAGTTGTAGTAGTGGAAGGCCTGACGGGATTTCCTTTCCTTTTCCAAAGCATATCCGAGATTTTGGAGTTTTGGCACTTGGAATGATTCCTTCAGTGAAAGAGGGAAGGGCTGTGCTTGCAGTGGCAGATGCTCCATGTTCTCCAATAGATTGAGAACTAGGAAGACTCTAACTTTGAGTGACTTTCGTAGAGGCTGCTGGTTGGTCAGTAAGATCAATGTGCGATCCTTCCTTGGAGAGTCTCGATTGCATCGTATTGGTGCGAGTGGACTTTTGTGTGCCAATGGCTTTGCAAGACTTAGGAGCCACTGAGAGATAGTTTAAGTGAATGAAGAAAGCAAGATTGGTCGACGGAGTTATAGAGGATGAGGAACAGTTTCTTTAGGCGGTTTACAAGATGAGGGAAAATATGAGTGCTATCTCCCCATAAATAGGAGTAGTCTGGCCACATTCAGAAAACTAACTGTTACTTAATAACGGTAACTTTCTTATTTAATTCAATAGATTTTTCAAAAAAATCGGGATAATAACATATTATAGTAGATCGGGTATAATGACAGTAACACCGTATGTCAAAACGGTGAGAATATCTTAGGTACGGTCACTGTAATAGTAATAATTTTGAAATTTTAGACTGCGTACCTGGAATCCTTTGTTTCTGCTGATGAAATGACAATCCTTACCTGATTCATTCGAATGGATTGAATATTCCTGGCTCACCTTTGATATATTCGAAAGGTTGTTTGTCCAGTGGCTTGGCGAAGATGTTAGCCAATTGATGTTTCGATTCAACGAACTGATTGGAGATTTCTCCATTGCTTACTAAGTCTTTGATGAAATGATATCTTACTTCAATGTGCTTGGCACGAGAGTGTAGTATAGGATTCTTTGAGAGATTAATTGCACTTGTATTGTGACACAATATAGGAACGATTTCATTTGTTTATCCAAAATCACGAAGTTGCTGTTTCATCCACATTAGTTGTATATAATAGCTTCCTAATGCAATATATTTAGCTTCCGTCGTAGAGAAAGCAACTGTGTGTTGTTTCTTTGAAAACCAAGAGATTAGCATATTTCCTAATAATTGACAAGTACCAGATGTACTTTTTTGATCTATCTTACATCCTACATAGTTAGTATCTTAGTAACCAAGTAATGTAAAATTTGAATTCTTAGGATACCGGATTCCTATCTTTAGATGTGAGCCAATGTGTCGAATGATTTGCTGAACAATCGTTAAATGTGATTCTTTTGGATCAAACTGAAAACGTGCACATAGATAAGTTCCAAACAATATATCTGGTTTAGAAGCTGTTAGATATAATAAGGAACCAATCATGATTCTATATAGCTTGGAGTCAACAGATTAACCCTTTTTTTTTTTTTTTATCTTTATCTAGCTTGATAGTAGCAGTTATTGGTGTATCCACCTTTTTGCTTCTTTCCGAACCAAATTTCTTCACAATTTCTATGGGGTACTTCTCTTGATGGATGAAATTACCATATCTTGTTTGCTTTATTTGAAAACCGAGAAAGTAATTAAGTGATCCGATCAGGCTCATCTTAAACTCGCTTTTCCTGGTGTTTGTTAACTCCTTGCATAAATCTTCGTTAGTGGATCCGAAAGTGATATCATTAACATATATTTGTATGATAAGAAGATCTTTACCTTCCTTCTTGATAAATAGTGTAGTATCCACATTACCTTTCTCATGATTATGTTCTTCCAAGAATGTACTTAATCTTTCATAGCAGGCTCTTGGAGCTTGCTTGAGTCCATACATTGCCTTTTTCAAGCAGTATACATCCTGTGGTCTGTTTGGATTTTCAAATCCCGGAGGTTGCTCAACAAAGACTTTTTCTTTTATGTAGCCATTAAGAAAAGAACTCTTGACATCCATTTGATACAAATGAATATCATAGAAACATGCATAAGCAGTTAATAGTCGTATGGCTTCTATTCTAGCAAAATCAATACCTTTCTCCTGTGAGTAACCTTTTGCAACTAATCTTGCTTTGTTGCGAATGACTTTGCTTTTGTCATCGAGTTTATTTTTGAATACCCATCTCGTTCCGATGATAGGATGATATGAGGGTCTTTGTACTAATTTTCAAACTTCATTAAGTTTGAATTGATGCAATTCTTCTGGCATGGCCTCTATCCAGCTTTCGTTAGAGATAGTTTCTTCAATTCTTTTAGGTTCTTGTTGAGATAAGAGAGCCAGAGAATTCATCAAATTTCTAAGTGAAGATGTGGTCTTGATTTATTCATTTATGCTTCCAATGATTTATTCTTTCGGATGCTCAGTTTTGTATCTCCAATCTTTGGGCAATATGTTCTACTTGGAAACATTAGCATTTTGATGATGTTGTTGTTGCCGATTGGTGGGAGAAGGCAAGAGCATGACTACATCACAATGACTTGCTTGTGTCCCCTTTTGATTATCTTTGAACTTCACATTTATAGATTCTTCAACTACCTGTGAATCTTTATTGAACACACGATAAGTTTTACTAGTAGTTGAGTATCCTAGGAAAATATTTTCATTTGCACGAGCATCGAACTTCCCAATGTTTTCATCTTTATTTTTAAGAATGAAACACTTGCACTCAAATACATGAAAATATGATATATTAGGTTTTCTACCTTTGAAAATTTCGGAGGGAGTCTTTTCCATCAATGGTCTTAGTAGTACCCTGTTCAATGTGTAATAGGAGGTGGCAATTGTTTCAGCCTAGAAGTACATAGGTTTACTACTTTCAATCATCATGATTGTGGCCATTTCTTGTAGAGAGTGATTTCTCCTTTTAGTAACTCCATTTTGTTGAGGTGCGTAAGCTATGGAGAAATTGTGTTTTATTCCATTCTCATCGCAATAATTAGCAAACATTTGATTCTCAAATTCTCCTTCGTAATCTGTTTTGATTGTTGAGATGCTTTATCCTTTTTCATTATGGATCTTTCAAGAAAACTTCTCAAATGAATGAAATGCTTCATTTTTGTGAGATACAAACATTACTCAGGTAAACCTTGAGTAATCATCAACAATTACCAAACAGTATCTTCTTCCTCCTAGACTCATGGTTCTTGCTAGTTTGAACAGATCTATGTGCATAAGCTGTAAAGATCGATTAGTAGCAATTATGTTTATTGATTTAAAAGATGATATAACCTGCTTTCTCAGAGTACAGACATTGCATGAATTACTTTTGTTGAAGTTGATTTTTGGGAGACCACGCACTAGATCCTTTGACGAGATCTTAGAGATTTGCATGGATGTGTCTCAATTTTTTGTGCCATATATCACATTCATTCTTGATAGATATTAGACATTGAACATTATCAAAATTAACATTTACTAGATAGATGTTGCCATACCTTTTTCCAGTGAATGATTGAGATCTGTCTTGACTTATACTGATACATTTACCTTACTCAAAGCTGACTTTGTATCCCTTGTTATAGAGTTGGCTTATACTTACAAGATTGTCGCCTAGTCCTTTGACTAGAGAAACATCTTCAATGATCAGATTTCCCAACTTGATGTTTCCTCTACCGATGATTCTTCCTTTGTCTTTTCCTCCAAACATGATAGTGCCTCTGTCTATCATGATGAGACTTATAAACTTGGAACTATCTTCTGTCATGTGCCTTGAGCATCCGCTGTCTAGATGCCACTTGTTTTTCTTCAAGATTACTTGCAAAGAAAGAGATGCTCATCTTTTCTTTGGTACCCACTTATACTTGGGTCCTTTAGTATTATATTTAAAAAACATCATCAAATCTTTTGTGAACCCTTTTGGGCATCATCTGCTTGTTAGGATATTTTAACTTAAAATGAACATATTCGTTGTAGATTGATCAATCAAGAAATTGCTTGCCAAAGGCTGTGGTGAAGTGATTTGCATAATGACTCTTCTAAAGATGTGCAGGAGGATGTTTAGTTAATCTTTCCTTGAGTTTTGGAAAAGGATTCTTCTCATCTTCATTTTCCTTGTGTCCTAAACCTCATTTGTTGTGGTGAGGAATCTAAATCGAGAGAATGTACTTCAAAGTTTTTGAGCCAAGAGAAAACTTGATGCTGATTTTTGAAATCTCTTCCTTGAGAGAGTCATTTTCAACTTCGGAAAGTTTGGCTTCCTTTTTTGGGAGATCATAATGCTTTTTCAAGTTATCAAATGCAATCTCGCAAGCAAGTTTTTTTGTGGTAAGATTAAGCACTTCCTTTTTTCAAAATAGAAATTCTTTTCAAAGCCTTTTCGTGTTCATCAAACATTTCCTTTAAAAAATCCTGCATTTCTTCATAAGACAGTTTAGGCCGAATTACCTCATCTTCTTCATGATCTGAATTTGCCATTAGATAAAGATTTTCTTCTTCCTCATCGCTGGTTTCACATTCAGAGTCACTCCATGTTTCAACGGTCAATGTCTTCTTCTTCCTTTCATATTTTCCTTTCCTCTTTTTGAGTAATGGACAATCAGGCTTTATGTAACTTGGTTTCCTGCATTCATAACAAACAAGATCTCAACCTTTAAGTTCTTCCTTGTTCTAATACGGTCTTCTTTTCTTAGGAGCCTCAATTTGTCGTTTGCCTTTGAATTTTCCTCCTTTTCTCATAAGACTGCTGAACCTTTGAGTGAATAGTGCCATGTTTTCATCATCATCTTAATCTTCAGATGACATGGATCACCTGCATCATTGGTGTTAGCTTTAAAGGCTATGACTTTCTTACCTTTTGAGCTACCTTCCTTGATTTGCTGTTCTACTTCATAGGATGTGAATGCTCCAATTAGTTCTTCTAATGTGATGGGTTGAATCCTCATTGTTTCACGAGCTAAGGTCTTCACATTGTACCATTCTTTTGGTAAGGCTCTCAGCAGTTTGTTCACTTTTTCTCTATTGGGGAATGTTTTTCCTTGATGTGCAAGGCCATTCATTATGTATGTGAACCTATTGAACATTTGAGCTACTGTTTCATCTGATTTCATCTTGAAGAGCTTGTACTGTCCAAGAAGGATGTTTAGCTTTATCTCCTTTACTCGGTTAATTCCTTCGTATGTGAGCTCTAGTAGATCCCAAATTTCTTTAGCTTATACACATGTGCAAATTTTATGATACTTAGTCATAAATATAGAGCAGTATTGAAGATGTTTAGCTTTAGCATTATGTGTTGCTCTTCTTCTTCGTGTTTCCTCAATGTTTTGTGCCGTGAGAACAACAACAATCTTTGCTGGAACTTCTTGATCAACAGCAGGTGCCGGTACTTCCATGCCATGTTGGATCACATCCCATAATTCAAGATCAGTTGCCTCAAGATAGGCTTGCATTCTATTCTTGTAATACCTGTAATTGTTTCCATCAAAGTAAGACGGCTTGTTAGGAGCAAGAGTATCACTAATAATAAAACCAACAAAGTTAGCCATAAGATAAGATCTTTATACTCAGAAGAAATAAAGACGAGCAACAAAGCTTTGATACTAATTGTTGGGACTAACTATGCAACTTAAAGGGGGTGAATAGGTTGCGTAGGAAGATATTGCAATTTTTCGTAGAAAACAACGTGTAATAGAGATATATCGGAAAACACCAAATGTATGAGAGATATAATATCACTTGTATGCAGGAGATGATAAACAGAAGTATAAATAGCTGCACATAAAACTATATAGTGGTTCGACTTTATCTCCAAGCCTACGTCCACTCTCACTACTAAGAGCTACAAGTTGGGCTGTATTGCTCTAGTAATCTACTGATCAAGTTACACTCAGCACGCACCACTCCTATCAATTCGTAGATCACACTACCAAGAGGTGGATGCTACTATTACTTGGTACACTTGAAACTCCAACACGATTACAATGCAGCAAGTGCTATCGACAAAACAGGAGCACTTCACTCGGTACATAACAAGTAAGAGATTTCAAAATTCTTGTAAGCACACACTCTTTCTTTAACTTATTTGCTTTAGAGACCTTCTTTTTCATATGCATTTTCAAACTAGTTATTGATGATGTCCCGGAGAGGTAAAGTAGCCATTAGAGTCGTTAGAGTTGCTGTCCTCGGAACTGACTGCCCATTTAGCCTATTCCCGAACTTCTGTAGGCTTTCCCAAAATAGCTTTTGTTGTATTACCGTAGCTACGATATTGACTACCTGTCAGAACGACTCTATTCCTTTCTGCTCGAGCTGCTGCTATGCCAGTCTAGTCCCAACGGCTATAATAGTGACACAATGATTATGTCAAGTAAACAAATACAAGATCTCTTTAGCTTGAACAAGATATCATCATTTAGCTGATCTTTGAGATCGATGGTGCTGTTTCTGCAAACTTTTCAAGATAGTCTTGTGATCTTTTCTTCAATGAATAACATCATAATTTATCACTCAGTCCCTTGAATAAATCTGCACTTGGACAATGTAGATATTAAACCAATGATAGTTTGGGTATCATCAAAATCATTTAGAGATGTTTCTCCAACAAAGGTGTGTTGTGTTGTTCTTAAATGTAGAGATTTGACGTCACAACATTGTATTGTTTTCGTGATGGATCACCAAACAAATTAAAGAATACAAGGCCTGACCTGCCTATAAAACAGTTTGCATTTGAGTCATTAGGGAAAATTAATTATTTTGTATAAGATGGAGGGCTTATTTGTAAAAATTTAGAACATGAAAGTTGTAGAACACACTCAAGGCCAGTTCTATCAAATTTGGCGTTTTTTTTTAGTCGATTTGGTATTTTAAAGTACTTTTCAAAAACCAGGTCCGAACCGATTCAATTTTTGGGTAATCGAGTAAAATTGGGAATCTCAGGTCTTCCGGGTCTGGATTTGGGAAAGTGGTATTGATGAGCATTAAACTACACATCTGGAACTTTCTAATGGTTCCTAAATCATTCGATGGGTAGATCATTAAGTCACTTATTCAATCAAAACGTAAATCACCTGAATTAGACGAAAAGTGACCTTATGGGTCGCTAATTGATTGATTGTTTCCCAAGGCCAATTAGTATAATTGCGTGGTTAATTAAGCCTTACTTGTGATTTTTAGATATATGATTAGGCTCATGACGCATGTTGATTGGTGGGTAGATTAAAGTTAATTAGCGATTAGAGGTATTAGCCTACCGCTTTGTGAACGCAAGTTGAGGTTAATTATCACTAATCTTAATCAATAAACCCTGGTTGATTAAGAAGTTGGTGGGATTAACCAATATGTTTGTGTGATTCAAATTCCAAAGATCCCAAGGCAATTGAATGTCAATGTACTGAACTTCGATAATCACTTGATTTGATTGAGTGCATCTCATACCTTTAATGAATGAAGGGATTAATTGAGAGCCAACACCATGAGTGAGGCCAAGGAGACGCCCAAAGAGAAGGTGGCCGAGAGCCTGCAACTGGCAACCGGCAACCGGCAATCGGAGATGCTGATGTCCATGGCGCTACAATGCCTAGTTTAGTTAGGTCCTAAACAGTCTAGTTTAGACATTAATAGGATAATTAGATTAGGTACTGTTGACACCTAAATTTTTTGAGTTTCCCACGTAGTCTTTTATAACATAAAAGTTGGCGGTTGAAGTCAAACCTTCAAAAAAATTGAGACCGCGTTGTTTCATTTTGTTGTATTTATTTGCATTAGGCACTTATAGTATTAACATGTTTAGCATTATGCATATTTGCATCAAGTCAGCCATGGGTGCTCGTATTAAATTCCAAAATTGCAGAAATTTGAATGAAACCTTGATCAAAGATTTCAATCAAACTAAGCTAGCTGAAATTGGGGATGTTGAGGAATGCTTGGATTCTAAAGATCGATCAATGAAGCTTTCAAGGAAAAAGAATTTGGAGATGGGGATAGAGATTGGCCGAGGGATCTTGCAAAGCGTGATTGGTGAAAGAGTGTGAATTTCCTTGATGAATAAAGACCGTCCTAAAGGCAATAGCTTCACGCCATTTTGGAAAGGGGATTTTCTTACTCTAAATCAATCAGAGAGATCTTCTCTCCAGCCAGCTAAAACGGAGGAATTCTTGGGATATTTTTCCGTGAATGATAAGTTCACAGCTGAAGACAAAGGAAAGCGCGACAATTGAGAGGCGAAATCAGCGAAACAGACATCAATAAAAGGATAAAATCAAAGTAAGGAGCTGATTGGAATGTGCAAATGGGCTGGCTAAAATCATGGAATGTCGCGAATCAAGGGAAGAGAAAAGGAAACTTAAAGATTTGCAAAGAAAGAGAGTTGCCTAGAGCCACTATAAAAGGGCACCTTCAGTCAAGAACAACGAGGGGGGGGGGGAAGAAGATCCGGAGGAGCTCGTAATAGAGAGAGATCCAAATATGTGAGAGACAAAGGAGTTCTTCTCTGTGGCTGTTGTTCTCCCATCTCCCTTTTCTCCATGATTCGCGGCAAATTCCTTTGTTCCAGCGTGCTTCTCATCAGGCTGCTGTTCGTTGCTGTTCGCTACCGTCTACTGCTCTTCATTGCTGCATCACTGCTATTCGTCGTTGTTTGCTGCTGTTTATCACTGTTCGCTGTTCACTGCTGCTCATTGCAGTTCGCCGCTCGTGGCTATTCGTCGTTGCTACTCACCGTTTGTTGCTGTTTCACTGTTGTTCATCGCTGACACTCGCTGCTCGCTGTTGCGTCACTGTTGCTGCTGCTCGCTATTGTTCATTGCTATTGTACATTGCTGTTCGCTGCTGCTGCGTGAAGATCCAGAGGAGCTCGTAATAGAGAGAGATCCAAATATGTGAGAGACAAAGGAGTTCTTCTCTGTGGCTGTTGTTCTCCCATCTCCCTTTTCTCCATGATTCGCGGCAAATTCCTTTGTTCCAGCGTGCTTCTCATCAGGCCGATTGCATCGCTCTTGCTGCTCATTGCTGCTGTTCGCTGCGGCATCGCTCTTGCTGCTCATTGCTGCTGTTCGCTGCGGCATCGCTGCTGTTCGCTGCTGTTCGTTGCTGTTCGCTACCGTCTACTGCTCTTCATTGCTGCGTCACTGCTATTTGTCGTTGTTTGCTGCTGTTTATCACTGTTCGCTATTCACTGCTGCTCATTGCAGTTCGCCGCTCGCTGCTATTCGTCGTTGCTACTCACCGTTTGTTGCTGTTTCACTGTTGTTCATCGCTGACACTCGCTGCTTGCTGTTGCGTCACTGTTGCTGCTGCTCGCTATTGTTCATTGCTGCTGTATATTGCTGTTCGCTGCTGCTGCGTTCCTCTTCTTCTACTGTGACTGTCTTGCTCGCGACCTGTTGGTGTCTCCTCAAGTTCACGGTTGCTGCCTTTCACGACTCATCAAGTCTTTCCTCGGGGAAATCCTAAATAAGGCAATCAAGGTTTGACAAATTTCATGTAATAGTTTCATTTTAATATGTAGTTTTTAAACACATGATATTTAGTGATGAAACCTTGCGTTGCTCTGGTTGTTTCAGTGCATCAACAAAGACATATTTGGCTTTCGAACCTTTAGACACTAAGGTCGAACCCTAATATTGTCTTGCGTGGATTGCTATGGTTGAGTATGTTATCAGTGACGTGACTAATTTGGATGTCGTCATTGTGCACATTTACACTCTAGGTTTTCATATTAGGGCCATGCATGCTTAGTCTCGTAACACATATAGGTTTCGAATATGCTAGTTTTAGAATACATGTAGATTCAGGTTAGTTCATAGCTTTCATAAAAAAAATCAAATAAAAATGTTATTTAGAATCATTTAGATTGTATGCAGACCTAGGGTTAATTAGGCTTAGGTCATATAACGCAAGTCATTTAGAACTAAGTTTTAATAATCGTATCATGTAGATAGTTTTAGTTATTACATTACACGCGTTGTCCGCATTGCATATAGCTCAGTGGACAGTTCATTAGGCCATATTAGAGTCTTAGGTTTTCAACCTGCTATTTTTAAAAGAAAAAAATAGAAATAAATTCATGGTTTCTTTTAGGTCATTCATACACGTTAATGAACTTAGAAGTACATGCATGCATTATCATAGAGATAAAACTATGTTTTCTCGAAATTAGGATTTAGATTGCATTTTCACTAATCATGTGGATATAGGATTAGTAATCATTTAATTTTGTAGACTTTTAGGCTCATTTGTATTTCATTAGCTAATAAAGAATAATTTCAAAAACTGGAATAAGAGAGTCTCATATACTGCATATTAGTTAGTCATTCGTTAATGCACAATCGTGCGTAACATTCATGCATTCTGTTTGTCTATTATTCTAAAATAATAGTTTTGCAGAAATATCGTGATGATGGATAGTGATATGCTTTGCTTTGCCTAGCGCATCAAGGTTCCTTAATTTTTCTGTAATCTATTTATCAGTATGATCACTCCTCATATGTTAGTGACATGGGATAAAAATGTATAAAGATTGCATGCAAAACATTTTCGGATTAAAGAGAAAAGGTACCGAAAGGATGTTAGATTAATCTAGCATAACCAAGTCCTTGAATTCATGAATCTCTAGTTCGTAGAAGTAAACTGTACTGCCGCTTTTTACTTGGGTGTCTAATCGACTCATAACCGATTGGTGGTGACTCCAAAAAGTAAGATTAATAACATGATGGGTTGAGTACCAAGTTGCGGTCGGATGGGCTCAAGAGAATCCGCGCTAAATGCGAGCGATGGTCTTGTGAGAGGAACCTTCGTTACCGTTTAGTAAGTCCGTTAATTTTTCCTCTGGTGGTTCACCTCTGGGAAGGTTGCGATAGGTACTAGCTAAAAAAAGCGAATTAGACTTAAAATCACTTTCTAGTAAATGATTAGGATAGCCTAGACTAGCTTCAACATTAATAGAATGAGTAGATTTATTTTCATAAAGTTAATTAGGATTCACATCTAATCTCAAGCTTATGGGGTTCACGTCCCAAGGCTTAATAACAATTTAGTATTGGGTTCTCATTTGGCCTTGTATTATTTTTTAATTGACGTGTATCGGGTTTTCCTTCTCACATTTACTTTTAAAGTCTTTCAATTCTTAGATGTTTACGTACCGCACTGCATTTCAATAGCTTGTGTGTTAATTTCCAATTCATAATAAGATAGGATTAATTCATAATTTCAATTAACCCACAGAAACATGTTTAGGACAATAATTGGTAACCAAGAGTGTACGATCACTTAGGTAAATAACCTTCCAAGTTAGAGATATCAAAATGATGTTAATAGAAATATGAATGTAATCAAGTCTCCGTGTTTAGAATTTCTGGTTGTTAGAGAACGAGGTAAACCTCTCGCGTCTCATTTGGTTTCCACTAAGCCCAAATGGCTAGTGGCAACTCATAGAAATACTTAGGTTGTTAAGAACTAAAAAAAGAAACCCAATGTTGCGTAAGCTATGGTTCAGACCCATTGGATTGACATTTTTAGGTGAACCATTTGAACCATATTTCGAGCAATATATCTAAACTCGTTCCCCAAAACCTTAGGACGTTTTGGGATGGTTGCGACAATAGAGTTGTGACAATGTATGATACATTCTCTTTTTTGCTGCCCACTCTTTTCCTCCCTCCCCTCTGTGTTTATTCATATCTTCATTGTTGACTTCGAGATTTGACCTCTACATTGGCTTCTTGCATGAAAGGATAAGTAAGGTCGACTCCCGCAATGAAGTTATGTAGAATACAACATGCTAAGACCGCATCAACTTGAGTATCAAAAGATAAAAGGGGTTCGGCATCTAATACACGGAAATGCCTTTTTAGACCCCGAATGCCCTTTCTATCGTGGGCCGTAAAGATGAATGGTGATAATTGAACAACTCTTTCTCATTCTCATGTGGGTGGTCGCTAAATTTCTTCCCATGATATTGAACTCCACAACATGGAGAAATAATTCTATCACCGTCAAGGTTATTAACGTGACATTCTGGGCTCGTCGCCATCCCGTTTCTTTTATTTTATTAATAAGCACATGCGAAAACGTGTACAAACAAACTCCCAAACAAAATAATAGCTAGAAATTAAGGAAAGCACAATAGGCAAAAAACACTATTGCCATTATTCCATACATAAACATATTTTACAATCGCATTTCTATAGGTTATTCCACGTACAAATCATACCACAAGCGAAGGCAAGGGTTCATCCAAGCTTTTCTATGTCAACCTCCATCTTGACGGGCTCACCAAAACGAACAGGGAGCGCGGAGCTCATCCTAAAAATATGGAAAACAGCGGAAGTGAGTTGAAAACTTAATGAGTAAATTCACTAATACCCATGCAGGATGATGTCTTGCCGTCGTACTAATGCATACAAATATTTTTCCTGTCTTATGTCGATGGCAAATTGATAGCAAAGACTTTGACCTTGGCCTTGCTATGTTCACGTGAAAGCTCACATTTATCCGGTCACATAGGATGTATAAGAAAATTTACACGTGAAGCCTCACAATCAATCGACACGCAAAAATATCCGAAAATATTCACACATGAATTCACTTATTTTATAGTCGAAATCCATCGGGCAACGTCTTCTCAATATGTGGGTGACGGGTCCTTCGGAATCCTTTGGCGTCCGGAAACCTTCGGCTTATCAATAAACACACATACCGGTACTCATATAAGATTCATTTATCATCATCTTAGCTCAACCAAGGTATCCTTGTTCAACCGAGACATCCAACTTCATGCTAAGCATCCCGGCTTAATCAAGGCATCTCGGCTCAATGGAGGCATCTTGGGGCTAGCTTACCGAGGCATCCGGGCTCAACCAAGGCATCTTGGCTCAATCGGGGCATTTCGGCTCAATTGATGCATTGCCGCCAACACTATGTGACAACGGTCTTCTTATTTCATTTAGTGATCATACATTATGGATTGCACAAGCTGGTTTATTATCCTCTATCTGAATCCACGCATACAAGGCTCTAGTTGTTATATATACGTGTAAATCAACAAGCATTGTTATGAACATCAACATATCATACAAACTACCGCATCCAAGCATCATGCAACCACGCTCAAGAACAATGTAAAATAATTCATATAGGGTTCCTTTACAACCGAAATCCATCGGTGACGATTAAGTCCCTCGTATGATCATGCGGTAACAAACAAGACTTTGGTTCTCATTTTTCATTTTTAGTCTATTCAAGAATGAAGCCCGAGGGCGTGCAAAACATGTATATGAAATGACTTACCATGGTTGAGTTCAAATAGGTATGCCGGGCACGAATCAAGGCCTGAGACTGGAATCGCTATGCTTTAGCACCAACCTAGACCAAACTTGACATTGGAACGATATTCCTCAATATTGTCCAAGCCTAAGAGAGGCCCCGATCTGATGTGCCTACGTTTCACGCTCAATGATGACGGGAACCTTTTCTTTGATGCATGGGATGTGCTTGACTCTCAACAAAATGAATCATGAGCAAACCATACAATAACAAGCACAAACTTGTATAGGTGTACACATGAAAAATTTCACTTAAGAACAAGTACGTCATCATTGAATACAAAGTCATCTTAACAATAATAATGGTCACATGAACATTGCTAGCAAGAACCAACGCCTACAAGAACAAAACCGTTTCAACCAACAACAACTTTTCAAGCCGTGTTCCAACCGCGTAATACACCGCCCTATCCATATGTTAGGGAATCACTCACTTGCAAGCACAAGAAAATGTCTATGGGGGTTGAACGGGGAAATAGTGGTTGGCGGCGGTGAATGAGAGAGAGAGAGAGAGAGAGAGAGAGAGAGAGAGAGAGAGAGGTGAGAGGTGATCGGTGTGAGGGTGAGGGAGAGAGAGAGAGAGAGAGACGTAAGAGTGAGAGATGAGAAAGGAAGAAGAGGTGGTGTGTGGTGAGGAAAAGAGGAATGGTGCCTATTTTTATGGGCAAACCTTCTAACTTGTTCACCAAGTTCTTGCTCTCCAAGTTTTGATGCTCCAACTTGCTCTCCAAGTTTTAGGGTAATGATAGCCTTAATTCTTAGGGGCACATAAGCTTGCATTAAATGGCTAGCTTTCAATAGGAATCAAAGCAACTCGGTCTTCAAAACAACTTGCTCCTTAAGACACAAAAATAGGTAATTATGTCCTAAGTAGTTTAGGGACACCTAAGCCAAGGAAACCATTATCCTTATTAGAAGGCTCAAAATGTATAGATTTTGCCTCAAGAAGACATCAAATCGAAATTTCAATATTCTCATATAAAAAATTATGCATCTTTGCAATCTGGCAAAACCTGGCAGTTTTTGTACTTTTCTAAAAATCAAACTTAACAACATAATAAACGAACTCTGAAAATTCTAAAATTTGAATATGTCATAATCAAGACCTTAACAAATATTTCCCATGAAGAACATAAAATCTAGATCTTTCTTTAAGCACAACTTTTAGTACCTCAAAAATAGACTAAAAATAGTTCGTTGGAACAGAATCCTTTGCTTCTTAAAATAAGCATTTTCCAGAATTCAAATAATCTCCAAAAATTTCCAAATTTATATATGTTATATAGAAAGAAGTTTTCAACAACTTTTGTGAAGGAAGTTTGTTCAAACTCGGTTCAGAAAAGTTTGTAGAAAATCAAGAAAGTGTGAATGTCATAGAAATACCAAGTCTGGACAATTTTGTACTATCCAAAAACTAGGCTTTTGTACTACTCATATCAAGTACAAACATTATGAAATTAAAATATGTTAAACTTTAAGATATTTGAAACAATTTTGAAGGGGAAATTTCTGGAAATTAGTTCCACAAAATTATCCACAAAAATAACAAAATGAAGAGGTACAGAAGACCCAAATATGAATTTTTCAGAACAAGAACAAGAATTGAGTCCGAATGGGAAACAACAAGAAAGGTTCAGATTAAATTACAAATAAATTCAAGCCATTTAGGCTTGGTTCTTGAAGAGCTCAAGACAGTGTTCTTGATCCAAGTTTCTGCTCCAGAACTTCTTGTAGTACTCTGCATATGTGAAGTCCCGATAAATGGGCCCATGCCCGTCTTCCAGGAGCGATACTGGTGAGCTAATCATTGCGTCGTTGCTTGGGCAAAGGAACGACGCGATCGACATTCTTGGTTTGTCTATGTTCACTACGGCTCGGTGCCACACACTTTTGTACCTCCCATTACTCAAAGCCTGTGGTACATCAACATTGATAGCATTGCATTTAGTGACGAATCTATGACCAAACTTTTGAAGGGGCTGATATTAGAGATATCTTAGGATATTCAAGAAATAGTAACTATTTTATCATAAATCATAAGGTACTTCTCTGAAAAATTGAATCTGGGGAAGCGGGGCCCCCACACCATCTCCCCCACCTAGATACGTCTCTGATCACACTTCTTTCTAAAATTTACTTTTTCAACGGAGTCAAGACATGTCATCTTGCTAGAGCCTATAGTCAAGTGATCAAGATATTGAAAGTGTTAGAAATAAATCATGATAGATAAGGACGGTAAAGAAATATATACATTTTGAATTTATCTTTGATTGGCTAAGTCGACATAATATTAATGGTGCAAATTATACTCCATCCGCAACAGGAAAAGACATGCAATAGTCACATGATACATATGATTGACTCAATCCACTTCGTCAAAAGTACCTGTAATTGGTCACCGACGTTGATGACAAAGGCATTAGGGTGAGGATTAATGGCGAGCCACTTGCCATCTTTGAGGACCTGAAGGCCTGCGACATGTAGATCTTGAAGTAGAATGGTGAGTGCATTTGGGTCAGTGTGGCCTGGGAGACCGTACGTGAGCTCTGGCTCTGGGCATGGTGGGTAGAAATTGACGGCCATGTGTTGTCCTTGTTCTCCTAGGATGTTCCTTATGGTGTCCTTCTCCAACCCTAGGCTCTCCGAGATCAGCTCTTCGAGTCTGTACCCAAGACCTCGCACTTCTCGACAGTAGTTGCTCACAAACTCCCTATCGATAGCACATACGTTGGCAATTAAACTTATCAAGACATGAGTGGTTAGTAGCTCGACTAGGCCTTTCAGATACAATCACTTATACATTATTTCAAAGCTTTTTCACTAAAGGGTGAGATTGGGGTCTGAAGTTTCATGAGGGTTGGTCCATGTCCCTCCAAACCTGTCCATTGATCACCTCTTGTTCATATCTTGGGGAATCTCGATACAACGAACATTGGAAAAAAACACAAGACAATCGCAATGAAATGAAGAAATTTTAGCTGGAACCCCACCGATTCTTGGACTCCTCAGTTAATCCAACTTAAGATGAAGTGGCCTCAACTCTTCTAGCCTTTCAGGCTAATGCTGGGCCTAATTTTGAAGCGTGCTTTGTGCTATTTGTGGGCTACGGTTGGCTTTTCTACTGAGAATAAAGAAATGGAAGGCCTGAAAGAAAAAAATATAATCTAATATAAAGATAATATATGCTAATCATCATTCTTTTAGATTGCAACTGGGGTGATCGGTTCTAAGGTGAGTAGATTATTCTAGACCTTAAACTTGGATTCTACCTTGTCGGGGTTGATTCCTAACATTTGAAATTAAGAACCGTTGATTGCGGAACCGACCTGAACTGAATTGCTCAGTTCTAAGGTCAATTCAAGAACTTGCCAAGGCTTCTTTTTTTCTTTTATTTTTATTTCTTTTTATTAATATGTACAACATGGATGTTTTACACATGAATACAATTTTTTCTTCTTGAGGATAATATGTCCAACATATTTAATTTCAAAAAATATTTTATATTTTAGAAAAGAGTAAAAGAACTTACTTGGGGTTAGGGATAAATTGGTTCGAAACTGGTTTGGTTCTAACTTCTACTCTAGATTTGACTTCTAGTTTCTACCTTGGAACCGGCCTTACAAGTTCTAGGTTCTTAAATAGAACCAACCGGTTCAAGCTATAGCATAGGGAACCGAACCTCTCAAGGCTAGCTCCTAATTTTTGGAAACGAGAACCAGATCGGTTTCCCTTGTAAACCGGCTCAATTGCTCACCCCCTAGGTTGTGACAAAGTCTATTACATTGACCGATTAAATATCCACCTACCATCGCACTTCTATATGTGTATCCATTTTTCTCCATCTTGAATTTCACCTAACCTCGTCGGCAGCTTTCCCTTTTGCAAAATTAAAACCAGACATCTTCTAGACAATTCAAAGTCTAATTTCCGGAAGAAAGTTAGAGAGCATCTAACTGTATATAGTCGTGCTTATAAATGTAAAGTGTGCCAATTTAAGTGGCTTGCTTTGACCGCAGATCATGACTTGAGCTCATGCCATGGTCATCAACCTAATCCACATGCCTAGCTTAGGAGTTAACAACAATATTTGAGAGTTAATGCATGGTGACTAGTGTAAAAGAAATTTCATCCCTTACGTATCCTTACTCCTTTCGGCTGATTCGGCAATATCCATCATCTTTGTCAAGACAAACTTACGATCAAGGATAGACGTAATTGATATTTTTAGTCAATTTATTTCTTAATTTATGGTATATTGTTCAGCAAGATGAGATGCCTAGGGGATATATCTGCTAGCTCAGCTTCATCTGTTTCTTAGTCTGCATAAGCACCAAAGTCAAGGACGTTGAGATGACTAGTCACGATTAGATGAATGCCCTACATAGGAATTCTTATCATAGCCACCTTTGTCGTGATCTAACTTTCCAATGTTTGAATTCTCGATCACAGATTGATTTTCCGATCGACACATCATGTGAACAAGAATACGTAGAGTTCAGTGCGTCAGTTTCAAAAAGACTAATGGACCTTCCCTACCATACTTTTTATCTCCATGTGAATCCTCCCTTTGAAACCTAACATCATTGAACTTGGGGACAATAAACGAATTGAAAATGGATTTCAAATGGTGACAATTATAGGCCGACATCATGTAGACACAATATGCCAACATCATACAGACAAAGAAGCTCCGTTTCTTGATCACTTTTGAAAATTTGACACTGCTCCTTTTCTACATTTCTGAAATTAATGTTATACCCTCAAACCTTTTGTTTAATTAGATTTAGGTACAATTTGGATATTCCATTAGTACCTCTTTTTTTTTATGTTTACGAAACATAAAGTAAAGGAAATGGCCTTACCAAAAAAAAAAGTAAAGGAAATGGAAAATTGGCTCGACTCTAATGGGTTCTCAAGTACTGAATATTCAACCAATGATAGAAGAGTAAAGAAGAAACTAAAGTATGCTTGAAGGACAGCATTTTGCATGAGATAGAAAATTGAACGTAGGGTAGATGAATTATGACATCAGCATCAGGACGTAGGAGGCTGACGTCAGGTAGATTTGGGTTTTTCTATTATTTTTCCAACTTGCGTTACCATTGATTGAGGGAATCTAACCATAGGACAAAATACAATAGTGGTCCGTTCACATGACACTCCATGATTGACGGTATTTCAATAGCAATACTTCTCTTCCGTTTTTTTCTTTTTTTTAAGCAGGAAAATATTCTTAAATAATCAATGGTGTTACAATAGTTAAACATTATTAATATTTAGATATCCTAGCAAATGGTACAAGTAATCAAGACATACTAATATGAAGATAGAACATCTTTAACCCTCTTTTAGCTCATGCTCGTTCCTTAGAGCACTCGATATCACGTCATCGCGACTTGGTACAAGAGCGCAATATGACCACCATTCTCATGTAAGGACCGACAACCGAGTCAATGTTTCGGCCGTCTATTTTCTCCTCTTTATTTTAATGCGTTTTCGGTGGTTGTCCCTACCGCCTCTTCTAAGCAGCACATACCAATTCCACGGCAAAATCTTCCATTTGACAGCAACTCTCACTCATTTTTGTGGCCAAAACCAAAAGTGGTGGGATAGTGAAGAGAAAAAAGTGGCGCAAACCAATAAGACGATAAAGCCTATTGACAGTCGATTCATGTGGGTGTGGAAATATCGAAGCCAGTGACGTTTCGAGGAGGGAAAAAAATGCTTCAACAGATAGGAAGAGAGTGCTGGGAATTTAACTCGAGACCTCGACTATAATAGGTACCGGTGTCTTCAATGCGTTTTTTTTAATTTTCTGATAAAGATTGTGCACTCAACCTTAAACAATTGTCTAAATCTTTCTTGGAGAAGTACAAAAAAAGACCTCATGTTTCACGAGTGGACTCTTCGTCCTTTTCTAGAGTATGAGCACATTCTTTTGCCTTTTTCTACACAATGCATATCGCATGCCTGTTGATTCCCTGTGCACTCTGTTTTCAGGAAAGCCAAGTCGTTTAAAAGTTAAGAAATTCATGGGCCACATTGGTTTTTTCTATTTCAATCTCAAATCATTCTTTTGATTAGTGGGTTTTAAATTTTGACGGTACTGAACTTTCAGTTACGATTGCATGTAGATAACGTCACAGGTCATTATGTTCTTAAAATGAGAGAGAGAGAGAGAGAGAGAGAGATACTTGAAAGTAGGAGGATTGGAGGGCCACTCTTCGGTATACTTGTCAAGGGGGTGACAATGGAGCCTGAGATAGTCTCTCCAGTTGTGAACCTTCTCTTTCGTCACATTGAAACTGGTGGACAATCTCATCGTCTTCGTAGGATCCTCCGAATAAAGTTTCATTTTCTCTTCTACCGGCAGGCGGAAGAACTCTCCCGCCACCTCTTGCAACCTCTCCACCGCTTCTGTCGGCACTCCATGGTTGATCACCTAATTAAGACCACGACACCCCCGAGTTCCAAATCAAAATTTTCTAGTGTATATATATTATTACCAAAGGATGAGAGTACGATATATTTTTAAAGCTTGCTTATATCACATCATTATGTCACGTGAGATCCTCGACACTTTTCGTATCGTTAAAGTGTGTGATATATTCAATCGGATGATAAAAGCTACCTTCGATAGGGTATTGCGGGGTTGGATGAATAACGGCGAGACGGGGCCGTGTTAGGACACATGTAATCCAAGCATAGGGGAGCAACGTCGAGAATCAGGTCCAGGCGCAAAATGATCAAATGAAAGGGCCACGGTCCGACAAATCGAGATGCCATGGTCACAATGACTTTCCTTCTAAAAAGCTTAAGTCTATAGATGAAGTAGAACGCTAATAAATGTGCCTAAATTCAAATTAGGTGTTCGTGAGACTCTTCAACTGACTCCTTAACAAAGCGAATGAGAGATCACAAATGAGTTTCACCTGGAAAAAACCGTAAAATCTGCAAGCATCGCCAATTTGGCGAACGACTTGGGATCTGTCATCGCAACCCAAGTCGATGATTGGGACATGTTCAAAGGCAGACACTTCGGAGAGGCGAGGACGATCGGATTCTGATCTCACGTAGCTTCTCGGCAACGTCGTGAACCGAGTGCCACTGGATATGATTTTAGCTTCCATACGCGAGTTAATGACCAACGACACCACAGAAACGGATAAATGAATTCTGCCCCTTTAGAGTTTGTGGGTATGGCTGGCTTGGGTGAGCTTCCGAGAAGGTTGTGTGTATATTTATGGAGCAGGATGAGAAAATATTAGGTGCATTCAATACTTTAAGTAGGATATGTGTTGATCCATCCAGAAATGGACACGTGGCAATAATGAGCTCACTTTTCAGACCTTTTCTCTCTCCTAAGTTATTCCTCTCTCCTCCGTTACTCTCTCTCCTCTCACCATTTTCTCCCTTTTCTTTTTGCCTCCTCTCTCCTTCGTTCCTCTTTCTCCTCTCACCATTTTCTTCCTTTTCTTTTTGCCTTATGAGACGCCATGGACGACATTTCGTGGATTGAGCGTCGCCGGCCAGCCATGGACGACCTGCTCACGAGCATGCCGACGCGGTGGTGACCGCCATCAAGGCGGCCCACGCTGAGCTCCAGTTGGCCCAGAGCCCGTACAACAGCGAGGAGATTCAGCAGGCGCACCAAGCCTTCGTGGACGAGCTGAAGCAGATTTTGGAGCGCGAGGTGGAGATGGAGGATCGACGAGACCATGGTGAAAAAGATGGAGGCCGAGGTGGAGCGCAAGGAGTCGGTGATCTCCGCGTGGAGAAGGAAGCTCGACGAGCTCGTCTCCGAGAACAGGTCATCGGTGAAGAATCTCTACGCGAGCGGTCGGCAATGAAGGAGCTCATCTCCGTAAACAGGTCATCGGCATGCTGGTGAGCAGGTGGTCCATGGCCTCGAATGGCAAAAAGAAAAGGAAGAAAATGGTGAGAGGAGAGAGAGTAACGAAGGAGAGAGGATAACTGAGAAGAGAGAAAAAATCTGAAAGGTGGGCCCATTATTGCCACGGGTCCATCTCTGGATGGTTCAATGCATATCCTACGTGAAGATGCCTTATGAAATTGATGGCTATATTTACATCCTTTAAGTTTGATACTTAGCGTATTGAAAAAATGACATAAATGATCTCTAAATTTTAATTCTATGTACAATGCGATCTCTAAACTTTTAGTTTATTCAATATAGTCCATTAACTTTACCTCAATAAATAATGTCATCACTAAATTTTTAATTTATTCAATATAACTTCTAGACTTTTGGTACATGTTCAATTTAGTCACTGAATTATATGTTGTCCCTAGACTTGAGTTAATGGAAGAACAATAATTGTCATATAGTTCAAGAATTAAATTAAACAAATACCAAAAGTTCAGGAACCACACTAAACAAATTAAAAGCTCAAGGGATCATATTGCACAATGGGATAAAGTTTAGGAATCATATTAAACAAATGAAAAGTTCATTGACTATATTGCACATTGAGTCTAAGTTCAAAGACCATTTATTTCATTATTCGTAGCGTATTTGGTTTCTAAGTACTAAAGCAGAAGCCCATAGTTTTGGTTAGATGCCCACTGCTTTCAAACTTAGAAAAACTACGACAGAATTGAACATTTCTTGATCTAGGTTGAACTGATTTGGCTTTATTAAAAGCAAGAACGATCGAGTTTGATAAGATCTGTGTTGGACACATATCGGGTTTCTACCATTGGTAACCTTTCATTACAATTTCTTCTATGTTTGGTAAACTATTGACTATAGCTTTGATACCCTTTAATAACAGGAAATATTAACAAAGAGGAGATAGGGTACAATTAAGGTAGGATTGAGTGGAAAATTGGAAGTGCAAGCTTTTAATTACTTTACCTAATGAAGAGATAGGGTAGGAATTCAGGTACACGATCTAACCTGCTTCGTAGAATGCTCGATCATATTTTTTTCAGTTTTACTCCACAAGTTAGGTAGGTAAATATGTAAACGAGATTTATAGCCCATGCAATTAGCCACGTTTTCCTTCACGTGCAATTTGGAGATGAAATGATTGAAACATAGTGTCAGCAACTTTATTTTCTTCCCGTTCTTTGCACCAGTAGCAATCTACAAACAGTGAATGATTACTTAGGTGTGAGGCACGTGCTGAAAAAGCTTACTCTTTTTCCCTAAAGTTAAAAGCACAAAGAGCAAGAAAGGGACATTCTTACTTTCTAGCAATTTTCATAAAAACAAAGGTGTTAAACCAAACATTGACAGCAAAATATTGGTTTTTCTTGGGACATAAACTGAAATAGAAACCGTTATAAACGTGATGTAATTGTGAGCCTCACGTTAACGGGGATTCTTTGTGATATTAGTGTAAAGGACGAAAGTTTTTCCATTAAAGAACGGTGGCATCGTACATTCACCGTCCACGGGCGAGAGGATATGTCTAAAACTTACACCATCGCGCCAGCCACCCATTCTATAAGGATTCTCGAGATCTTAGGGAGAAAGGGACATGCTAGTGTCGTGGAGCAACGGTTTTGTTGTATGTTAGGACATGTTACGTGCATTCATCGATCTTTTGATCACATGAGTTTTACTTTATCCGAAGCAACTCATCTAAGACGAGATAAATTTTAGCTCCGATCTCGTCTCTCCATATGCAATTGGTGTAGAGCGACATATATGGACAAACGTTGCAAGTTTTCCGTCAATTTACGTAAAGGTACATCGCTATACTTGCATGAGACGAATGTAGACCCTGCAATATAAAATAGGAACATTCTCAACTTGATTCAATGTGCCATCTTGTCTCCTTTAACGACCAATCGTAGCTGGCAGGTGACATCGTAGCCTCGACGACTAGGATGCCAACGAGGTTTTTTGTATATGTAATATCAAGAGCCTTATTTGTTACTTTCAATAATTTTAGGAAAAGTTTCTTACCACCCCCAATCCCTTCTAGATGGCGAATTTGGTATCTCTTACCATCTCTTTCTGCCATCCTTTCCCATGAGCTTTATTACGGGGAAAATTTCCAAAAAGTCCTAAACTTATTATATGGTGGTCAATTCAATCCTAAACCTTTTAATTGTGCCAATTTAATCCTAAACCTCTTAATTTTTCCAATTTAGTTTTAAACCTCTTGATGATTTGTCAATTTTAACCTAAACCTTTTAAAAATTATCCAATTTAGTCATTCCAATCAATTTTGGTCGAAAATCACTGATGTGGCGGTCTAGTCAGCCCTGGCCGTCCTACGTGGCACGATCGGCATCGACGTGGATAATTTTTTACAATTTTTTTAATTTTACGAACTTTTTTTCTTTTTTTCTTTTTTCTCCTTATTTTTTCTTTTATTTTTATTTTTTCCTTTTGCCAACCTCGGGCGAGGGCCCCTAGCGAGGGCAGCCCTCATTGGCCCAGGTCCATGCATGATGGGAAAAATAAAAAATAAAAAATAAAATAAAAGGAAAGGAAAGAAAAAAAAAGAGAAAAATTTAAAAAATATTATCCACAACAATGTTGCTCATGCCACGTAGGACGGCCGGCACTGACTAGACTGCTATGTTAGTGATTTCCAATCAAAATTGGATAGAAGAACAAAATTGACAAATCATCGAAAGTTATAAGATGAAATTGGCACAATTAAAAGATATATAACTAAATTGACAAGTTGTCAAAATATTTATAATTAAATTGATACAATTGAAAGGTTTATGACTGCTTGGCCATCATACAATAGATTTAAGACTTTTGGGACAATTTTTCCGAGATTGATCATTCCATAAGGCTATGTGATTGAAAAATTGCAGAATGTCTCTCAGTTAACGCACTATGCACAAATTACAAATTTCTAAATGTAGAATTAACTACGACCATTATCTTCTTTTGTCGTGTAGTTCACGAGGCCAATTATGAACTTTGTAACGCCAAAGAGATGCAAGTGTTGAGTGTGGCTAATGTCATCGGCTTTTGACATCACAATTGCAATCCAATGTGGAAAAAAGGTCGCACGAAGCGTCACTCTCCACCAGTTGTATAGTCGGAATCCTACACCCACACTAATTAAATCGACTCTCCCCAAATTAAAACTCTCTTAAGTGCAAGCCAGTCATCACCCTCTCTAGTAGATTCCTATTATTAGTCTCCTATCATCTCTTTGGCAAAATATTTGGATCTTCTAAACTTAAGCTATATATTTATATCGTAAGTTTAACTCTTGAAAAGACGGCACATCAGTATATTACATTTTCGACGAAAAAATAAGTATATTACATCTCAACGATAGAGAAGTATTCTCTTCCCTTCTACTACTTCCTCCTCCTCATCGAGCACCTTCTTCACTTCCTTTCATGGATACCATTGTGGCACACCAATGGTTGCCGCCCTCCCATCGTCACGTCTTGGCCTAGCGTCACAGTCACCACTTGTGATGAACCTTCGCAACATCTCTCTCTATAAGTATGTGTGTTTGCCCATGATTACCGAGCCCCCCTGAGGGTGTGTTGACAAGAAGCGGTGGATGACCGTACTGGGGTGCAAGCAACGGGTCGTTGGTGACGGAAGCTATTGATGATGGTGAAGAGAGAGAGAGAGAGAGAGAGTCATTGTGTCATTTTGAGATAGTCAAGTCTCTAATTGTGAAGGATCCCAATCCTTTGACAAATTCCATTCTCATCCACTCAAGAACAGGAAAAAAAAAATACAAGGGACTGAAAAAGCGGTAAAAATGATCGACACTTTACACATGTCAAGAAGCATGAGATCTCAAATTCGACTTTTAGCTCCTTGGCACAACCTCTCACGGCCAAGGCACGAATTAAACTAGTTTACACCATGAAATCAATGTTTTTAGTAACCCGAAGTCAATCATTGAGATAAATTCACGAGGACCAGCACGATCTTAAATTCGACTCGTTGCTACATGCATGTTCTACACCATCTAAATCTTTCGTTACTAACCCCTAGCTATGTCATGGATGACCACTTGACATGCCTTTGATCGAAAGAGGTGGATTTAGTCCGGTCGTGAAAGCTCATCCAGAATATATTAAAACATGACCGGGAAATTACTGAAGTATTTTTCAGCAAGGGACAAAAGGGAAGAGGAAAAAGAATAAGAAAGAAAAAGATGTGCAAGACTTTGCTGTCTACATGCTTCTCTTGTCTAAGTCAATTTGGGTCCCGGACTTGACCTGGTAGAGAGAAGGGTCGCTTTGCGTCGATTAGGAGTTAAAAAGAGATAAGACGGTGCTTGTGGATCAATGGATCTGGTAATGATTGGCTCTTATTGTGTAGACGGCGGACGAATAGTTTGCGTGGAAACTTTTGCGTCGAATTGGGATCGTCTGGAAAGAATCTAGATGAGCTTGTCGAGCAATACATCCATGCACAGATATACATCTGGCAGCATTTTATTGTTGAAATCCAAATTTTCATGAGCAAAGTATATGGTCTGAGTAAATTCTTCGAAGTGTTTTTGCTCATTTGTCCAAGTCTCTCGGCCCTCAAGAATTTCGTATTAGATGGCATGATAATATCTCGGACGGTTCTTCGCAAGGACAAAACCTTAGTCAAATGTTTCTCTCAATAATGAGTAGTGAACGTGCTAAATCAAGGGACCTGCGTTAGATTTTAAGTGGAGACCTTGTTTGTAGTGAGAATAGTCAAATGGTATTACATCAACACATCACATGATACATTATAGAGATGATTTGCCTTGTGGGCCACATGGCTTTGCTTATTGAATATACATGGGGAGCATGACACATTATAGCGATGATTTGCCTTGCGGGCCGGATGGCTTTGCTTATTGAATCTTCATGGGGAGCGGCATGCATGAGAGAACGTAGATCTGCCGTTTCGATGCTAGTCCATCTACTGTTTCCAAGCAGAAGATGACGACATGTGGACACTCTATTTGTTCTCACTCGCACCAGATTAAATCTCCCTAAGGTGCAAATAATAACCATTTTGTTTCTCTATTTTTTTTTATTTTTCTGTTCCTGAGAACATATTTGGATTAGAAATTCATTTGGTAATGCAATTTCATATTTCTATATTTTGAACAAATTTTAAGTCAAGAAATATATTTGGAACAGAAATGAGAAATAAAAATTTCTTACTTTTCTACTTCTGAAATAAAAAGAGAAATAAAAACTCTTCTCATCGCTCGCCTTTGCCTCCTGCCGCCTACCGCACATGGCTGCCACCCCTCATGATCGCTAGCCGACTACTGTTACTTGCCGCCTACCTCCCGCCTATCGATCGTTGCCTCCCATTGACTGCTGCCTGCCGCCCGTCGCCACCTTCCACCGGCTGCTGCCAGCCCCTGTCGATTGCTGCTTGCCACCCGCTGCCACCTCCCGCCTACTGCCCACTGCCTCTCGCCGGCCATCGATAAATGGAAAAGAATGTAAAAGGGAAAAATTTTGTATCGTTATCAAATAAATTTTTATTTCGGGAAGAAAAATTTTGTATCATTATCAAACGCATATTATTGTTCAGAAACTTGTTCAAGAAATAGAAATTGAAAAATCTATTTTTGACCAAAAATTTATTTTTAGAATAGAATGATTATCATTTGCGTTTAACTAACCTTGGAAAATCTTTTCCCTTCTCTCTTTTATCTCTTTACCCCCGCCTCTCAATCTTTGCTCACCCATGTTAGTTGCCACAGGCTGAGCCTCCCTTTCCAACGTCCACCTCGTCGGTGCCCTCCATGACCATTGCCATCCCACCACTGACCCCCCCAGCCTCAATTGGTTTTGTTTCTGGCCAGTCCGCTCGCCCACCACCCCCCTCTCTCTCTCTCTCTCAACTCAACGCTGGCATTCGGCTCTATACTAACGGTGGAGCTTGACGCCACCTGAAGCTTCTCAAGGCCGGCAAGAAGCCAATGCACAAATCTACAGGGTTGACCTCCATGGAGGCGTTGGAGGGCTCCATGATCGTCAAACTCGATGTCAACATCAAGATCTCAACTGCCATGGAGGCACTGCCACAAAAAATATAGAGGATGAGCAAAGTATGGCAGAAGGATTGGGAAACGGTGTAGCAATATTTACAAATGCAGTGAAGGCAATTTCCCCCGCGAGGGGGGGGGTGGTGGGAGGGAATGTAGGTGGGGTGACTGACTATTGGGCATGAGACTCCTTAGGGGATAAGAGGAAGAAGAGAGAGAAAAGGAGTTTATGTACTAAGGTTTTGTACGATTTGGATTTGGTGTGGCTAGGCATATAATTGGGTGGATCGGTATTGACACCTAAATTTTGGCAATTTCATTTAGTATTTACAGCATAAAAAAATTAAAAGTCAATGTTGAATGGGTTGAAGCAGGGAAACTCTAAACTTAATTGAATTTTCATGACTGAGCCCACATGAGAATAAAGTTCGGCCAAGACCATAATCTTCTCCATATGGCCGAAAATTGCATGTGCTATGCACATGAATGCCCTAAAATTGGAAAGATTGTATTTTTTTAATCAAAATCAAATTTTGAGGCAATAAAGATGTTATCTTTGAAAATTTTGATTATATGAGAATAGGAGGGAGTGATATTTTAATTTTCTAGGATGAGAGGGTTAATACATCTCTTTGGTCTAAAATAGGGGAGTGATACACTCATTGTTGTCTTGAGAAAATCCTGATCCCATGAGGGGCTCGCAATACAAAAAAAGACATGCGTTCACATATAAGAAACAACACATGCCAAAAAGGAGCGTGCTCCTTCTCCGCAGTGGCGACCACCTATGGAGTTCTTGTCACCGTTGTGTCCTACTGTCGCCGAGCTCTTGTCATTGTCTCCAGCAGCCATTGACACGCCACTCCTTCTCCGATGACACCCTTAGGTCTCCAGTGGCATCTAAGCTAGCCTTGGTGCAACCTATCCTTATCGCCACATCCAAGCACTTGCGCCAGCACTTCCAGTTAATCCTGAACATCCCTACAGCGCTTCCAGCAGCTCCAACATTCCCAAACTAGTCTTGCAACTTGTGACCAGCATAACTAGCGCTTCGGTAGCTGCCCGGCAAGCCCTTAGCTAAATTTTTAGCATGCTTGACATCCCTGTAGTTTTTCTAGCATCCCTTCACACACCACCGCTTCAGCAGCCGAGCCTTCGCCACGATAGATCTCACTCCCAGCTCCCACAGCCTCTTAGCAACACCGCAAGTGTTGTAGCTTCTCTGCAGCCCTTTTGCCTATCACTACTCCCCTCGAGTGAGCCACCCAGGGTATGACTAATGGCTTACTAAGATTATATTTAGCTCAGGTTCTCCTAAGCCCATTTAAATTTGCAACTTTCAGATTAATTAACATGCAAAATCAATTTATTTAGGTGTCGCTACTACTCAATTTTTTGATGGGTCGATTTGGCATCTAAGTAATGTGTAGGAGAATAATTTACTTTTTACCAATCATGGATTTTGGATACGGGGATTTGATTATGCTATATTACTCTAATGCCTTTCGATACATTTTCTCTTTTATTTATAAAAAAGTATTCTGCATGCAACTTGCATTGATTTTAGACCTAGGCACTTACATGCAATAGGTTATTATGCGGGTGTGCAACCATTAAAAAATCACTCAATAATCAAAGCAATAAATAAATAAATTGCTTGGAAAAGGGTAAGGACTTAAATACCTCAAAGTAAAACAAACCACAGCTTTTTTTTTTTTTTTTGATAACCAACAAACCACAACTTTATTACAACTTATTTTCAAAATAATATGCGAAGTGTTAATTAAAAATGCATATCTAACCTAAACATGGTTTCTAAATAATTATGCAATCTAATTAGTTCTTTTTGGGTTTTTCTTTTTTTTAATGAAAATTAAACTATATGCAAAGCATGTAATGCAAACTTAACTCTAAATGCAAATAGTTTAACGTGACATGAAAAATATTATTTACATGACTTAATTCTAATTACGTGCAAATTATACTACTCTATCACGACATGCAAAATACTATCTATATGACCCTAACATGCATTTTTTGACACACATGAAAAATATGACATAGAATTGATGACGTGGCATGGATAGTGACATGACACACATGACATAGCAAGATGTGATGCAACCTATTCTATGTGATAGGCACATGTTAATGTTTCGATTTTTTTTATAAAAATTTGTAATTAATAAATAATAATAAATTACTATTTAAAGTGAAAGATCGTCCAAAAACTAGAAAATAATTTGGATAAAATCATATTCTAAGTAGGAATCTTATCCTTCATAGCTAGACATTATCTAAATATGCAATCCTATCTTAAAATCTATCATAATCTATTATGGGATGCGATCTTTTTGTATTTTTCAAGTAAGGAAAACAATCAAACAAGATAAGCACAAAATTGCAAAGAGATAATCTCAAGATCAAACTACTATCTATATGACCCCAACATGCACTTTGTAACAGACATGAAAAATATGACATAGAATTGATGACATGGCATGGATAGTGACATGCCAATGACATGGCAAGATATGATGACATGGCAAACATGACAGATGTGATGCAACCTATTCTATGTGATATTAACATGCTATTTTTTTGATTTTTTTATAAAAATTCGTAATTAATAAATAATAATAAATTACTATCTAAAGTGAAAGATCGTCCAATTCAAACTAGGAAATAACTTGAATAAAATCATGTTCTAAGTTGGAATCTTATCCTTAATAGCTAGACATTATCTAAATATGCAATCCTATCTAAAAATCTATCATAATCTATTATGGGATGCGATCTTTTTGTATTTTGCAAATAAGGAAAACAATCAAACAAGATAAGCACAAAATTGCAAAGAGATAAGCTCGAGATCAACATAGATATCCATTCAATTGAATCAATTCACCTTGGAAATAACAACACACCAATCTTAATGCCTAAAGATCAAGTTACTGGTTTTCCGTGCAATCCATAACCCTATCTCAATCCCTAGAGATTAGATTACTAATTATACATACGTTTTGAATTAATAAATTTTCCTAATTTAGATGTGCCTAGTTTCTCATGATTATCATGTTAGCATACAATCTATTCAAATTAAGCAATAAAATATTGAATTTGAACTGGAATCGGATAATTACATAATTTGAATATATGCTTCTTGAAATAGTAACCAATGATGAGGATCACGGCGGTCGGTAGTGGAAGTTCATAGCCAAGGCCAACGGCTATGTTGACAACGGTAGCAGGCTCGACTCATGACCGGAAGAGTTGGAAGTGTCACGATGAGGGGCTCACAGTGCAGCAGCAACTCGAGGAGGTCTCACCGGTGCAGCAAGCTCACGATGGAGATGCTCGAGTCTTGACTAACAAACCTGTAAAGTAAAGATTATTGACCGGAGGGGTTCATTGCTTGTTGGTGTCTTCGCTTTGTAAAGCAGATCAATACAGGTGCAGCAGAGTAGGTCGCGAGCTGGATTTGTCTCACGGCAGGGAGTAGCTAGAACTGGTCGAAGCAGCTTGCAGTGTAGGGAGCTTCACGTCATCGTCAAGGTGCTCGCAGTGGCTCTACAATGGTGACAAGCTTGGTATAACTTGTTGGAGAAACATCTCAAAGAGTTTTGATGATTCGAAAACTATCCTTAATGTAATGTTTACTATGATATATTGTGGATGTTCATGATAGTATATAAAAGACAGAAGTGATATCCGGGAAGGAAAAAGATCATAAATCTGTTCTATTCGTAAACAGCATTAACGGACTAAAAGATCAGTTGGCAATGTTTGTGTCAAAGCTAGAGATATCGTGTCATTGGTAATGTTGGAGCAATGACCATTCCAGATGCTTGTTGCAGAAGTCCAATATATCCATTGCCGCTTGGAGATGCGCACCTGAAGAACTAGAAGACGTCAAAATATCGGAAACAGGCTTTCTAACAAACTTGTCAGATCCATTAGCGAAGGGACAATAGTAGAAGCTATTGTCGGCTAGCTTGCAAATGTTCAGGAAAAAGGACTGTATGGGCAGTTTTTGCCACGTCCTAACCTTGAGTTATTAATGCAATGTTCCAAGTGCGTTCCCATCCACTTTTTTTTAATCTTTTCATTAAAAGCATGCGAAAGCATACAACAAATACCCAGACAAGCAGTTTGAAAAAATAATTTTGTAATACACTACTTCTTATATTACATGAGTATATTTTACAAGCCCCTTTTTCTACGGGCTCTTTTCCCTTTTCAACACACCACATGTATCCGTGTAGGTTGGGGGAATTTCCTATCTCTTCTAGTGTGATTATAGCTCCCAAAACTAGTGTGAGGCTTTCATATCTACAAATCTAAAAAATAATGGGGTGAGTCAAGGACATAGTAAGTAAAACTCACTAAACTTCGGATATGAGGACGCTTTGCCATCGAACAAAGTATAAGTCATAGCCACGTCAATTGATGGTAGATCAATAGCAAAAATGTTTCAAACACACTTGTCTTTGTGCATGAGATGATCTCATCTTGCCTTTTTCTATTCATGCATCAACAATACAATCAAGAGTATGCACATGGGGGTTCAGTCATTATTACAACCTTTCACACGGTTCTTTTGGAATCCACCTAGCAACGTTCTCTAATCCAAGGGTAACGGCTATCATCTAAATTCCATTGGGTATCTAAACTTAATCGGGCAACGTCCTCTATCAAGGGTGATGACTATTCATCCGAACTTAATTGGGTAATGTCCGCTAATCAAGGGCGATGGCTATTCATCCGAGCTTAATCGGGCAATGTCCCCAATCAAGGGCGACGTCTATATTTTTCCCTTGCATGACCATGCCAAAAAACATCATACCAATTTGAGTATTTCACACGAAGTGTATATCATGCCATGTTACCTCTAAAGTCTTAAGTCATGCCGAGCATGAAACCAAGCTCGTGGTCCAAACTGACCAGTCATGGCATCGACCTACACCAAGCAAGGCTTGAATCGGTACACCTCAATACTGACCCTCCAAGCAAGGTCGTTCTGACACGCCTTGACGTCGAGCCGAACCAAACGAGACTTTTTCATGGCTCGGGCATGCTCTCAAATATGATGCCAAACACATGAGCAAACCTTACAAATGTAAATGCAAGCACGTCAAGCTATATCAAGTATTAACAAATCATAGAATTCATGCAAGCACCATAAGCACATGACTTACCCAACAACGTAACACATCACCCTAGTCAAGGTTTAGTAAGTCTACTTACCATCCAACCAAGCACAACAAGAACATAACTCGTTCAACAGCATAATACATCGTTCTAACCAAAGTTTAGTAGGTTTACTTACTATGGTCATTGGATTGATTCATTGCCGATTCCTTTGATCATTCCAAGGCCAATCTTTCGATCAGATCATAGCTAATCCATTGGTTACCCTTCCGATTGGATTGATTGGTTCGTGACCTATCCTTGAATTGGTCCATAGCTGATTTTTCCTGTGATCGGCAAGCTAGTTCTATAGCCATTCTGTATAGCCAAAATCTTGGATGTCAAAATTTTACCTTTAGATAGAAGCGCCAACATATCTCTAATGGCTCGTTGCTTCTTTGAGACATCTCCAACGAGAAAATTGAAGATGCTTCTATATGAGAGAATATCTTAAAAGCAATATGTTAGACGCGCAATATATAAATTCTACAAATTTACTGAAAGCTGTGTTCTTAGCGAAAAAGTGTTTCATTCTCTTCCGATCTTCATTGTAGCAATACCTGATTTCTGATAGTGTGATCTATCATATGATAGGATTGGTGTTTATTGGTTGTAACTTGTCTAGTAGATTACTAGTGCAATCCAGTCTAACTTGTAGCTGTTAGTCTGGATAGCGGACATAAGCTCGGGGATAAAGTTGAATCACCATGTATCATTGTGTGCTCTTGTTTCTCTCACTCTTACTTACACCAACACTCAATCTGTTCACATTATTTGAAATTTCTTCTTGACCTGATTTTTGCATAGTAGCTGCCAATTTCTGAAAAATTGTCAAAGTCTTTTAAAAACAACCTATTCACCCCTTTACGTTATACTATTAGCTACAACATAACCTACAAAACAGAACACTCCAAGGTAGTGGAAGGACTCCGGCTATGGATCGATCAAGATGGGCTGTTGCGGATCACTGTGAGGCGCGGCAATGTGAGGACAAAAGCAAGTTGCTGATGCAGGAGCAAGCGTCACGGCTCATGGTTGGCATTGGTCATAGCAAGGGCTCAGCCAGCGTCGGGTGGCAAGCGGCAGTAGCAAGGTGTGGCAATGAGGTGCTCAACGGTGTGCTCGGCCATGTGGTGTTCACGCCCCCGACCTTTTCCTTCGATCCTATCGCATGTCATTAGTATAGGTTGCATTTAATTATAATATAGCACACATGTCATTTTAGATTTCATGTTGGCTCATCAATGTATGTTAGATTAGAATTCATGTAGTCATAACACTTTAATTTAGTCATGTTTATTTCAAAGAAGAAAAACTCAAAAAGAATTAATTGGCCTTGCATAATTACATTTAGAAATCATATGTAGGTCATGCCTGCATTACATCATCGTTGGCTCTCTAGTTAACACGCTGTAGAATCCATGTTCAATGGGGCGAATTAAAAAGCTTTGCTTTTGCTTGCTTAGTGATTACATGTTCTTTGGTTATGTTTAAAGCAATTTATTTACAGCTTTGACGAGTTGTACGTTATTGCTTGCATACTCATATTATCACCTCTCGCATGTTAGTGGTTAATTACTTTCAAAGTAAAGAGAAAAGGTACTGAAATGGCATTAGATTAATCCAGTGTGATAAAGTCCCTATATCCATGAAGCTATAGTTTCTAGAAATAAAATGCACTTCCAAATTATACCTGGGTCTCTAATAGACCCATAATTGATTGGTGGTGGCTCCAAAATAAATTGAATTGCATGTTAAAAAATGATAAATGAAAACCTCAAGTTGCAATCAGAATGGATTTGGGAGAGTCCGTGCTAGGTGACGGTACTATCTCTTTAATAAGTAAATATTTATTCTCGCCTAATAATCCATTTACTTTCTCTTGATAGTTTACCCCGAGAAAAGCTGCGACAAAATGTATTGTAATCACGTGAAGGGAACCCCAAATGCGTTCACAGTAAGGAACAACAGATCTGCGTCCGCATGAGCGATTGCATGTGATCGTACATGATTGCATGTGATCGCACATGCCCTTGTTGCGATCTGTAGGTTCGTGGGATTGAAGCTAGTCATTTGGACTTCACGTCAATAGCATGAAATCCGAGATATGCATCGTCGTTGACTTGACTAACTGTTCATGAAGTATGCTGTGCAGGTTGTGGCTCAGCGGTGAATGGAACAAGACAGCTAACGTGACCCTCTCGGGCCCATCTCCTTTCGTATCGTAATCTTGGAATTTGAAAGGAGAATCCACGTCCACGTGATCATCTTGTAGATGGGATCAATGCTGAAGGAACAAGAGAGGATGAGAACCGACAAAAATTCACAAGCAAATAGTCGAAGAGCAAATTCGAAGAACGCCCATTAAATTGCACTTTCCAAGCACCTTATCTCAACACTTAAGCGGGAATGTTATGAACTCGTGAAGTGACGAGGACGTAAAGAGAGGACCGCCGATAAACTCGCTTCTTCTCTACCATGTATATATATCTCAAAGAACTTTCATTCGGAATCAATACTACATAATTAACTGTTGTTAGTTGATTCGTGGATGTTTGCTATTCATTTTGGTAGTAAGTGATCAGCAGCAAGAGTTTTACTCAATATTCACTTGCTGCATGCAGAAAAAAAGGCCTCAAAACTATATTGCAATGGTGTATCAATCTGACTCATGGGGCTTCATCCCTTCTAATTACGGGACAATCTCATCCATCTCTTCTTCTTTTTTTCTCTCGGTCGAAAGTCTTATCATCGCTTTAATTCAAGGGTGCTTACTCATTTCGCTTTCAGCGTGTCCACTGCATGCGTGGATGCCAAAAGTTTGCGGCGCCTATTGCGGAATTCTAGACAATTTTATCTTTTTGCTATTTTATCATTTTATTTCCTTTTCTGCTATTCCAGAGAGGGCGTGTCATGGAGATCCAGCCGCCTGGAAGGTCGCGAAACACTCTACAAGTTCCACGAACAGGTTACGTCCAGACTTTTGGCATGTGCGTAGATCGTTTATCTTAATCAGATCTCACGAGAAAATATTTTTTTACGAATATCTCAATTTCATTATTAGGTATTTGTTTGCATCTATAAGGAAGATGGGCTTTATTTTAGTATAGAAATGGTGATTAGGATATCGCTAAGATTCTTTTAATCAAAGGTCTTAGGACGTCGAACATTATTCTTTAGAGAATTAACTTATAAATTGATGCGATAAACTCTAAGTGAATGATCCTTCAAGTAAGTGAGACATATTCAAAAAGCACGTCTATCTAATCCCCTCTATTGTATCCATATCAACCTTGATTTTGCTGTCTCCGGAGAATCCCAACGTGAAATGCACTTCTCTTGTGAGACGTGCTAGTTTAGGCTCATCGATCCCTATCAAAAACCTAACTAAATCATCGGTGCTTTCATCACCTACATACTTAAGAAAAAGTGACGTCACCCCAAGAACACATTAGCTAATATGTCTATCTATAACTAAGAAATTGAGGCCTTCCATCATTGCTCACTCGCTTTAATTAAGCAAAGTTCCCTTTTATTTTTCTCTTAACTATTGTTACGATAGAGTTTTTATGCAGGCCAAGCATCACATCAATTACAAAAATTGAAGGCGTGTTTGTTTTAAGGAAAACTTCATGATAAAAAAAATGCTCTTTGAAAAAAAAATGGGCTCTGAAAAATTATTTTTTAGGAAATTTTTATTCTCCTTTTCAGATTAGGGAATTTCACTTTCGTAACTTCAAGCATGCATATTTTCTTTGAACATAAATGATATTATGTTAACTGATCATTTTTAGTAAACCAGACGCTTGAAATTCAAAAAAAACCGATTTGCTGATTATTTTTCTCAAAAAAACACACTCTTAATACGAGACGAGACACTAATCGCACTCTCTAGCTAAAAGTGCACAAAGCATCTATCGGTGCATGTAATACATGACTATTTGTCACACGAAATAATAGACATTAAAAAAAAAGGTTGTATTCTGTTGTCTTGATGATCGGAGAAGTTGGTGGATATGAATGTAATGTCACTATGACACAATCCCTCCGATTTTAGAAGGTATAGTTTAGTCAGTTCGGTCACCGAACGTCACACCACTCAATAATATTCGCAAGCTAACCAATAGATGCAAAAATCAATTAGGATATTACTTATGAGAAGGGCATTCCACCACCAGATTGATATCGTCGAGGTTTCAAATACATTTGCTCTTCCTTCATCATATAAGTTAAGCTTTTCAGTTGAAAATTCTAACACGTTGAACTCCATGAGTGCGGCATCACGTCTAGCTGTCCAAGGTCATGTGATTTGTTAGAGATAAATGAGTAGATTCTTCATATCTCCCTTTATCGTGCATGGTTGATCAATCAAAGATATACATAATCAGTGGAGTATATTAATCTGACCAAAAAAAATGGGGGGGGGGGAGTATTCACAATCACAGGAGATGCGGAGAATATTATGATTATCTCTTACAAATTACACGAACAATCCAGGATATGCACAATTACGGGAGATTTTGAAAATCTCATTAATATCTCTTACATGATTAATGTGAAGTGCATGCAACCTAATAAAGATAAGGCCAATCAATTATAGTCATCCACATTCCACAAGAAAATGAGGGAACGAGAAGGAGATGACAAATCTTGTGGAAAATACATAACCAAACAAAAAAGGGAAAGGAACAAAGCTTTGTGGAAAAAATTGTGCATACTATGAATGTGGCAATTGCCAGTCCATGTGCCTGCGATTCAGCAAGTGTACGTACAGAAAAGAACTACACACATATTCATCACATGCAGGAAACAAGAAAATGGTAGCGGATCCACACAAGATATCAATCAGTTTTTTAACCCAAAAAAAAAAAGAAAGATAATCAATCAGTTTCACTTGCCTAGGCTCGTCCAAAATAAAAAATTATTTCAGATAACTAGCAAATATGAAAAAAATTTGTCATTTAAAAAAATTTCGTGAAATTGCCTAATTATATAGCACTGGAATGATCAATTAACGAAATGAAATTATCTGACACAATATAAAGGAATCGTGAACATGCATGCGGAAAAGGAAAATATTTTTTGATTTGGACTTATTTTGGTAACTTTGATATTAAGATAAAAACATATTAAAGCTTTGAAAAATGAAATATGTGATAGATAAAATAGGACTGTCGATTTATGCATTTGTCCATTGATAGGAAGACTTGTAAAACAATTTATTGAGGATATGTGTAGATTCTGAGGAAAGAAAAAAGAAGAAGGAATTGTGATATCTTAAAAATAGGAGTTTCTCTTTACTTTATATAATAGTACAGATGAGAATTCATCCCCTCTCCTATACTTAATTTCTAGCAGGTTAATGTTGATATAGCTTGAAATTCTGTTCTTGATATCTTAGACTCTTCATGCAAGAAATTCGCGGCGACATCATCTTTTAAACCAAGAAAACAAAACTGAAATCATCTATGAGAAGCCTATCACTTGAGAATAGATGAATGTTTTCATAAGGTCCAAACATTCAAACATCATTTAAGACAGAAAAAAAGGAAAAAGGAAATCATTCAATACCAATGTCAAAAACATGAAGCCTAGACGCATGTTTTAGCAAGTTTGTAGAACTTATCTAGTCCATGAACAACATCCTCGAATCCTAGCCATGATCGAACAAGCATGCGATACGATCAACCCATGAATTTAAGAGTAAGGCCTATCAATAGTCCAACCCAAGAATATCTTCTCAGAAGGCCACAAAAGACTGGCCCAAAAACAGAGTCTCCACTTTGCGTACTGCTCTTTAATTTATTTTCATGCTTAGTACATCTTGAGAACCCCCGATTTCTTTGACGAAGAGTAGGTCGACTTCAATCTCGAGCTCCAGCTCTAAGCTCGTGTCTGTACAATGGAGCCTCACCTGATGAACGTAAACAAGGACGGTTTACCTACATTCATTAAGATAAATTAAATCGAAAGGCTCCGACACATTGCGTCATTATAAAGGAACAAGATTGCATTGTCTAGTACATGCACTTAGTATTGCTATTTCATGGCACATTAATACCGATTACATAACCCAACCCCACTGGCTTCCTTCCTGTATTTCTAATCGTTGACATGTTTCGATAGGCATCAAATTTTCTATGGTGTGGACAAATTTTAAGACCAGGTCGTTTGTTGACTTTGAGCGCACTATTGAACTTGAATTAGCTTTTATTCAAATGTACGAGCAAAGATTATAGTTTCTCAAAAATAGGATCGTCTCAAGGTTTTCCATATATATATATTTATATTCTGTTTCTATAAAATTGGTCAAGCAAAACTTTCCGACCAGTAATTAGTTACAAACTAGCTGAATAGCCGAAATAACCATAATACAACCCTATTACCCAATACATCATACAGCCAAAATCTCTTGCAACAGCACAGCTAATGGTTGTACAATCACCACAACAATATCTAGAAGTAATGAAGAAGATCATCTCTGAAATAGAAGGTACTTCCTATTTCACCCCATCACACCATAGCGGAGATACCAATAAATACAACTGCTATGGAATAGATCTAGCAATAGACAGCAAAGAAGAATAAAATCACTTGGTCATATGCCGAAGAACTGTAGCAGCCACGCCAATCACTGTAGCAAACAATGGGCGACAAATCACTATATCATTTATTATTATTTATTATTGTAGCACTTTTATTGTTCATCATCCTATAAATACCCATCTCTTGTCACTTAGAGGGACAAAACTTTCTTGCCCCACTCCAAGACTCCCTCTCTCCCTCTCTTCCATTACAAAATTGAGTGGTGGGATGGTTTCTAATTATTTAATCAAATCTCCAACCAGTTAGTAACAAACTAGTCGAAGAGTCGAAATATCCGTAATACAACACAATTATCCAGTATATCATTTTTACAGCAAAAATCTCTTGCAACAGCATAGCTAGTGGCTGTATAATCACCACAATAATATGTAGAAGTCATGAAGAAGATCATCTCTCAAATAGAAAGAACTTCCAGTTCCATCCAATCAACCATAACAGAAATATCAATGAAAACGATTGCTATGAAATAGATCTTGCAGTGAATAGCGAAGAAAAATAAAATCACCTGGTCACATGCCAAAGAATTGTAGCAGCGAAGCTTATCACTGTAGCAGATAATGACCGATAAATCACTGTAGCGATTATTGTAGTACTTTTTTTAATGTTCATCATTGTAACAATTTTACTGTTCATCACCCTATAAATACCAATCTCTTAGGGACATGCCTTTCTTGCCCCACTCCAAGAAGCTCTCTCCTTCAGAATTTCAAAGAATTATGAATGCAATTTTCAATCCATATTGTGAGTACATCATAGTCTATATATATATATATATATATATATATACTTCTCTTTTATTGGGTGGGGTTGAAGTAGGACTAGGGTTTGCAACTTTTTCTGCAAATCCCTGGAAAGTGTTTTAGCTTTTGACAAAAAGAAATCTGCAGCCCAAATTATTTTCACTCTTTTTTTCTTTTCCTCATTTTCACTTTTTGAGGAAAGTCACTGTTTTTGTCCTTACCGTATGCATGTGCCCCTTTTTGATTACTCAATTATTTAAAATCATATCTGGGATTCATATGGCAAGCACCGAAGTTGCAGCCCCAATTTAAGATTCAATTATCTTTCTTTTACTAAAACAAAAGCAAGAAGAAAGTTGGCTGCCTAAGAACTCTTTTAATCTCACATTAATCAACTCCATTCCTTTTACCATCGCATATACCAGAGACTTTACTCATGATTAACAACTTTCCAGCTACATTAAATTCAAATATATGATTGGAAATTAAAAAGGCTATAAATAACTCAAAAGAAGAAGCTAGCGTGGGGATCCGAGTTTTGATACCACCTTTCATAATTATACTTGTTCAAAATCAAGACTTCTAGGATCAATAACATTTACATCGCGAGGACATATGTGTAGCTTCTTAATAATTTTAGTTTTTGATAGTACAATTTAAAAATATAAAATCATTTTCTCTACTCTCCACTTTCATGTATCGATACCGCCCACAAAAGCGACAGCACATGCGCCTCCTTTTCAACTCCATGCATGGCAATATAGCGATTTAGCATTATCGAGAAAGGGATGACCAAGATCACATTAACAAATCAAAACAAGCTTTTTACGTCTCATTATAACTTCAACCTTTCTCATCTTCTCAACCATCATTAACATCATATGTACTTGCCAAAAAAGTTGAAATACATCAACATAAGGCCAACACTATCAAACAAAAGAGAAGAAAGCATAAACTTGAAAAAGCAAAGATATGTATCCTAAAAGTAGCGGTGATGATAAGTTTCCTTCTTTCCTTTTTTCACAGAGAAATAGAACATTGGCTTCCTTGCTTGGAACTCAACGGGCCGGTCGGAATCGTTGGCCCGAAATCCATAACCGCGACGCAGTTGACATTTATCCGATAATTCGATGAAACCCAAGTCCCCACCTTCCACCTTACCCTCCCATTCACTTTGACATTGATTGCCAATTTGCCCGCGCTCTGATCACGGCCCACTTCATAACCGAAAGAGGGAGCGACAGGAATCGAACTTCCCACGAGGGAGGCAGTCAAGAGATTGGTGTCCTGGTGCCCTTGATAAAAGGGTGGAAGGGGAGAGTCAAGGGTTATCTGCTGGCCCTTGTAGGTGACATAAACCCGGAGGCCATCGTAGTAGATGCCGACCTTGGTGTTGGGGTTTGTGGCGACAAGGGTGAGTTGGATGGAGGAGTTGATGAGCTGTGGATTGGTGGAGAGGTTGAGTTGGTAGATTTGGGCTTGTTGGAGGGAGAAGCGGGGCTTGGTGGGGTGGAGGAGGAGGTAGACGAGGAGGATGAGAGAGAGGAGGGTGGTGAAGAGAGTGGACAAGGCAAAGAAGAGCTTCTTGTAGAGCCTGGGATTGTCTATGTTGTCGTAGAACCTGGCTTGCTTTTGGGCGCAGTGTTTGGGTGATCTTATGTCGATTTGTGTCATTTGCAATTGAAGGGAGAGAGATGAGAATGAAGGATAAGGAAGGAAGGGGAAGACTTAGCATGCTAAGGAAGAGAGGTGATAGATTGGGGTTTTAATAAAGGGAGAGACAAGCCAAAAAGGCGAAGCAACTGTTGGTTTTTTTTTGCGGCCATATTGAGTTTGACTGGTAGCTACTCTCTCTCTCTCTCTCTCTCTCTCTAGATGGAGGGAAGATGTTTGATTGGAAAATTACCATTATCATCTCATGCATGACCAACATGAAATGGCTATTAGGTGACCATATCCCCTTCTCCCTAGTTTGCTTCTGTAGTTTCACTCAAACTGAAGAAGATATGCTTTACAATACTGATGAAAATTTCAAAAAGCACCTTCGACAATGACTGCACCGGTTCCAAATTGATCCCGATGTCGCTCGTAAATTTTCTTCTTCATGTGCTGGCTTTGACGAAAGGCTCATTAATTGTTTGGATTTTGATTTTATGTTTATCTCGTTTTGTTCATAATTATCGTATGCATAGTCATTACATAAAAGACCCTCTCCCATACTCCACTTAGATACAAAATGGTGTGTATCAAGGCTGTCAAAATGGTTTATAAACCTATAATCTAACTCACAATTATTTAAATGGATCACAAATAGGTCATCTCAAGCTTAAATTAAGGGTCATAATAGATTTTAAAGTTACAATCCCAATACATATGGGTTTTTGTGGATCTGTTATGAATCCAATTTCAACCTAATTAATAAATAGGTCAAGCTCAGCTCACTTTGATCCTTTTTCGCCAGTCTATTCTTTCTCCCTCTTCGATTTCGTGACTCGCGAGCTTCTCCTTTTGTTTACACTACTTCTGCCATCGTTATGCTTTCTTCAACCTCCGACTTGCATCTTCAAACTATTGTGACAAATTGTACTTATGAGGAAACCCAAACTTTCACCACCACTTTCACGGCTTCATCCATAACCCAACCCTCGAGCTCCTTTACTAACTTAAAGAGTTGGTCCATGGAGCAGCCCACTCTTCGAAGGTAACAATTTAAGGAGCAAACTTGCTAAAAATGGAATCTTGGTCGGGGTCGGGTATGGGTTAGGTTGGGTATGAGTCATTAAATTTGCAGTGAATATAAATGTGTCAAAAAAGATTAAATGTGTTAATTTGGGTCAGATCATTTTCGATCTGACCCACCCGTTTGACGGTATATCCATTATATATAATTGTATTCTTGCCATGCACATGCCAAGAATGACTGGTTGCTTGACTATAAATTTTAGCCGTGGAGTCCAGCTATAAAAAGATGGTATACAGGTAGGGACAAGTTGAAGCAAAAGTGGGTACTCCTAATGACTTTCTGAGTAATTCGGAGTCTTTACATTTTCTTTATTGAACATTCTGTAACGCTAATGATTGACTGGACACGATTCGGGGGATATCTTTCTTAGCTAGAATCAGGAGAGACACATACTTTAATAACTATTGAAGGCAAAAGCAAAGTCTTTTAAAAGAGTCGCGACATATAATGGAGTAGCGTGTGACCTTGGTGCAATCACTTCAAACTAGAGACATCTATCTTTTCATCTCCACTTCTGATAAAATCTTGTCGATTGATGCAGTGAACCATTTTCTCTGTATATATGGAAGAAAACTTTGGTTTGGCTATTAAAATAAGACGTGATTAGCGGTGGGAGGTTGATTAAGTTACTTAGTAAGGAGACTTGTTGTCGTGTGGCATCTTTATTTCATTGAACTTTGCGCAAAAGAGAGTGCAAAAGTAGGAAAACACGAAGAATCTAGGGACTTGCTTTTGGAGCCCACGAGAACCATCCTTTCTCGCATTTAAATTTATTTAGTTACAAGACCTTTGTTGTGTCTTATGTAACCTTTACTTTTGAGCTAAGAAAATGGCATATCATTGATGGAATCACATTAACGTGCCCTTCGTGACACCCTTTTGAGTAGAAAATGGCATATCATTGATACAAATACTTTTTGTAAATTTAACAGAAAATAGGACTTATATATGTACCTAGTAGCATGTGATCGAAATATTACCTTGACCAAATGAGCTATTTTCTCATCCTCCAAAGATATCTGATAAATTCTAATCGATACATTCTGAAAAATCTTTTAACATTTTTCATATGAAACTGTACTAATATTTTTTTTTTATCGATTACTGATATAGTGACTGTTTGCCTAAATGATAGTTAGAGTGATGCTATATTACCCTTTTGAGTCCTCAGCATCTCTTTGATGCTTTCATGGCTGTATATCACAGAGAGCTTGTGCCTGGAATACGGTAGACAACTTGCGGAAGCTCGGCCATTTGATTTGAATGTTGGGCAAATAATCCATGCAGTTCGATGGGTCAATCCCTAGTCAACCATTCCAATGGTTACAATCAAGCAAGCTCTGCTTGACAAAGCCATATTGGACCCAGCAAGTTTTCAGGTTCAAGATCTTGAAAAGATTATTATAGACCAGGAAGCAGAGACGTTTGAAATTAGGGGAGCTTCCCTCTTTTGTTCTAGCTTTTGAGACTTTTTCTGTTTATTGAGCCCCTCAATCAACAAAAACTGGTTGACCCCATTTACTTTATTAATGATCTCTCACCTTCTCCTTTTTATTTTATTTTATTTATTTTTGCTTTCTCTGTCGTCCATCAGATTTTGCTTATGGACCAAATAAAGGGTCTGTATTGTTCGATCGCAACAGCGGACGAAAGAACATCAGCTGATTAGTTCGATTGGATTTTGAGGAGATAACTTTGTGAGGTGTTGTGTCGGAATTCGACTCCACGATGAATTTTTTTCACCAAAAGTTATTCTTTGATTTTTATGAAAAAGACAAGTTCAGTGGCGATTCCGGATAGAAAATATCACAATAGATAGGAGAAATGATAGCTTCGCTTTAGATGAAACTAAAGGTACATAAACCGTGCTGGAATTTAATTGAAGAGAAAGCATGTTGACACCTAAATTTTGATTAATCATTTAGTAAATATTGCATAGAAAAATTAGGGATTAAATTTTAACCCCTAAACAAAAATATTAAAATTGCATAACATATAGTTTAAGTTCATGTAGGTTAGTTGCATTTCGTATCGGACCGGCGGTGACGAGAAAATTGAAAATTCATCGTGTAAACCGAGCTCGAGCACTCGGCTCACTCAAGGGATTGGGGGCCGAAAATCACAAGTCTAAAAGGCCTTGGTTGTCTTAATTTGAGCTTAAATCAGCCCATTAAGCTTAATTAAAGAAAAGCCCAAATTAATTCAGTCAATTTGGAATTAAATAAAAATTAAAGGATTAAGTCTAAGCCAAAGCCCATTAGGACTAGGAAATCCGGTCAATTAACCTAGGGTTTCAATATAAATATGTGACTATACCCTTTAATGAGTGGGGCTCTCATAATTTCCAGAACACAATCCCTGAGGGCACAAGAGACACACGAGAGCGAGAGAGAGGAACGGGAGAGAGAGAGGATCACGGGTGGACTTGTCCCACCACGCTTCCACGGACGCCGCATCCGCTCACGGCCAGACCTGTGGCCGTGAGTCGCGACCCCCCTCGCCCCGAAGCCTTGACGACCAGCTGCTCCAATCCAACTATTCCCTTTGCTGTTGTTGCTGTTAGTGAGTCGTCCAGATCGTGGAGATCCCCCTCTGCACTTTCAGGCCACAAAATAGCTTTGCATTGCTACGAAGCAACAAGCCTAACAAGTCACCACGGCGGCCTGACGTTCTTTTCACGACCTTGGAGTTTTCTTTTATTGCAGGTTTGTTTAGGTCTCACTGGGAGTCTAATAAACTTCCTTGTAGCACCGTGAACAACGCTACCACAGCAGACCATGATCTGACACACCACTTAGCCACGATTGAGGAAATAGCAAGCAGTGATAATTGGATTGTTTATTGGCTTAGTCAAAGCAAAAGTCAAGCTTAGAGCAGAGATGACCAGATTCAAGCTATTCGTACGGTGAGAGCTTGAAACAAAAGAGCGACACACTCGGGAGATATCTGCATCTTGTCTTCGCCGCAAATCACACCGAGGAGCCCACAACCACACCGTCATCCACCGCCGGTCCATTCGCCGCGATCCCGATCCGCCACGAATTCAAATTTAGAAAGTAATCCGCAAATCAGGTAAAAATCTCTATCCGGTAAATTTTCAAAATATTTAAATTCTTAGTTTAAATATTTTGAATATTCCGTGAATATTGCGTGATTGATTAGATGCCCTAGGATAATATTTGTGATATCCGCAAATATTTAAAAATCACTCAAAGTTAGGAAACTTTCCTAACTTGCTAACGTGTCTGGACGACTATCCGACCTTATCCCTAAGGTATGATACGCGGCGATACGGAAAATCGTTATCTTATCCATAATCACTTGGACACGATAATAGATTTTATTTGCTTTCCAAATTTGATCAATTAACTTTCCGTCGATATCTATAACCCTATAGATATGACCGTTAGTTTGATTTTTTTGCCTTATCTAAATTTGAAAAATCTTGCGGATTGCGTGGATTGTTTGAATATGATTGTTATCTTCGTTTGATTGTTTTCCTTTTAAATAAAGAAAACCAAAAAATATGTTAGTTAGGATTTAAATTAGGAATTTTGCATGTTTAGGAAATCCTAAATGTATCTAGAAGATAGGATAATTATTCAATTTAAATTAGGACTCAAGATAATTTATTTCCTGGTTTAAATTAGATATTATTCTAATCCTAATAGATTATTGAGGTTATTTTTAGATTTCGAATTTTAATAAAAATCCCAAAAAAATCACTTTAGGACAGATCAATCATTTTCTTTAGGGATAGATTGCATGTTATTTTAGGCATTGTTTTTATTCCGAATTTCATTTAAAAAAATACCAAAAATAAATCATTTGTCCGTCTTTAGAATTAGGTCACGTCGTCGCATGACATATAGTTTGCATGTTAAGTTGCATTAATCGCATGTTAATTTTTGCACGTCATTACATATAGGTTAGTTTTCATTTAAATAAGTGAAAATCCAAAACAATATTGAGTGAACTGCTTGTTAATTAGAAATCATATTAAGATTGTTGATGTGATTTTCTAGCTAACAATGCAGATGCTTACGTTGCTTCGAGGTAAGTAATTCTCCCAATCTTGCAATTTTTTTAATGTTTTGATTATTGGGTGTTACTTTGGTGGTTTATGCACCCGCATGATCATCTCACATGCTAGTGACTAAGTTAAAATGGATCCAAACTGCATGCATAAACATTTTTTGAAAAGAAAAGGTACCGAAAGGGCGTTAGACTAGATCTAGCGTAATCAAGTCCCCGAGCTTAGAATCTCTGGTACGTAGGAATAAAACATATCTCCCTATGTTTTATTTAGGTTTCTAATCGACCTACCGCAAATAGATTAGTAGCGACTCCAAGCATAAAAACTTTTGCACTTTAAAAACTGAAATCCTAAGTTGCGAATTGGTAGGGCTTGGGAGGGCTCGAGTTAGGCTTAGTCTTAACAATCCATTAGCCTGAGAGCAAATTTTAGGTCGCGACAGCTTGGCGACTCTGCTGGGGACTTAAGTTAAAACTCTTAGTGGACTTAGGCCAGTTTTTCTTTTCAAAAAATATTTTTTTTGCTTGGCAGCGAGGATCCCAGGTACGTCCCTAACATTTTAGGTGTTAAATGTTTTTACAGAATGGGAGGTATAAGGGGAGGCGTGATTGTTAACCCTTGTTTTGCAGGGAGGTGTTTGGATGTATGGTTTATTTTATGCACGAAGCGCTGTATGATATAACCTGCTATGCATGCCTTACATTTACACTACACCGCACACACTACCCGCTGTCGGACCTGGGTGGCACAGGTTTAGGATGGTACTGAGAAAGCGAACACCCCGACCACACCAGCGTGGTATAGGTTGCCCTTCTTGATCCCGAAAGTTTTTCACGGTGTCATTGAGTTCCCACCACGGTTGCACCCTTTGCAACCCGGGTCGGCTCCTTGACTAAGCCGGAGTCAGGGGAACCCCGGCCTAACCACCACCATGACTGGTTTAGCCCGGTAATTCTCGCGTCTCCACTTTGCAAGCCAGAGTCTAGATAGAAATCGAACCTCACGTTTCATGTGCATGTCTATGTGATTGCCATGGTCCTACCGGGTAAAGTAAGTCTTCTGAACTCTCCTTTTTGCAATTTATTTAGCTATTGCATTTTTTGGGTCGGTCCATGATAGGTCTAGGTGGGTTTTAAATTTGAAAGTAATAATCATTGAGTCCTTTTTTTTAACAAAAAAAAAAGAAGTGAGAAAGCTCTTTTGGAGAATTATTTTCAATTTATGTCTTTATTTTCTTGGACGTGTCATAGGTCATTATTTCCTGAGAAATTTATCATTTTCACAAGTACATGGAGTAATGAAAAATGTTAAAAAAAATGGAAAAAAAAGGAACAATTAGACTGAGTCATGGACTGATCGTTTTGAGGACGTATACTTACCATGCTCTATTTTTTAAATTAGGTTATTACGGACCGTCAACGTTCCCCAATCCGTACTCGCTCAAGAGCAAGAATGACCGACCAAAATGAGCAAGCTCGTGTTGCTGTCCTTGAAACTGAGATGAAGCAAGTCCTGAATGTGCTCGAGAATCTCACCAAGCAAGTTGCTTCCCTACAAACAAACATTTCCACACCGTCTGCACCCGCTCAACCGAGTGTAGAGATCGTACTGCCCGATGACTCTCTCCCTGTTGAGTCAAAAGATAAGGGAAAAACCGTTGCCATTGGCACTTCCTCGACCGAGAATGGTGCAACTTTAACTGACAAAGCGTGTCCGATCATTGCAAATGGGGGCGATGCATCTTCAAAGCCACCAAAGAGTGATGAGGCTGAGCGCATAGATAAGCTTGAAGAAAAATTCCGTCAAATGCAAGGCTTTGATGATCAACTCTCACGAGGTCTTGCTCACATTGTCAAGGTCCAAGTCCCTAAGAAGTTCAAAGCGCTTGAGTTTAACAAGTTCAATGGCCTTTCCTGTCCTAAGATCCATTTACAGTACTACACGACGAGGATGGCACCGTATGCCGATAATGTGCCACTCATGATCCACACTTTCCAAGATAGCTTAACCGGACCCCCTTACAATGGTTCGTTTTGAAGAAGATTCACTCGCTCAAGACATGGGAGGATTTGTCTGATGCTTTCATCCGTCAATACAAATTCAATATTGACGTGGCCCCATCACGTGAGGATTTGATTCGCACTGAGAAGAAAAAGACCGAAACCTTCAAGGCCTATGCCACTAGGTGGAGAGCTCTAGCTGTGCAAATCATTCCCGAGTTAATTGAGAAAGAGATGCTCGATACCTTTATGAAGACTTTACCATTCGAGTTTCGTAATCGAATGTTGGGTTCTAATTTTAATTCTTTAGCTGAGCTGATGCCTGCGGGAGAACGCATTGAGATCGCTCTGCGTGATGGTTGGGCCACTGAGCAAACTACCTCTGCTAAGAAATTCACCCTCAAGAAAGATAAGGAACCAGCACCTGAAGTGAATGTAGCTTACTCTCAACAAAGTCGTGACACTGCCCCGACAATGCAATCTGCTGGCAAACAACAAGGTGGACGCCAATTCACTAGTCGACAACAAGGTACTAAAAGGAACTTCACGCCTCTGCTTGGGTCGTTATCCAAAGTTCTGCCTGTTCTCCAAAAAAAAATTTGCTTTCAAGTGAGCCGAAACGCCCGAACCCCGAGCGGTTCTCTGGTTATGACTCCTCTAAGAAGTGTGAGTATCACATGGGGGAGATTGGTCATTCTACTGATGATTGTTATATACTCAAGCACCGAATCTAGGATCTCATGGACACGAAGACTTTCTCATTCCAACCCGCCAGGCCGAATGTTCAGAACAATCCGCTTCCTGATCACACGGGCAAAGTGAATGCCATATTTAGTTTCGATACTGGTCGAATCAAGAATGTTAAGGTGTACACTGCTGACGTCTACGGTGGGTTAGTAAGAGCTGGCTATTACCCGAGTGATGAGACGCCTCCTTTGAATGTCATGAAGAAAAGAATCTCCAAAATGGTAGAAGCCGGAATGATTGTCTATGCCGATCATACTGGCATCGTCTCCCCAATCTCCGAAGTGGTTATTAATTGGGATGAGGAGTTTGCTGCATTAAACACCACGAAGGAAAAGGATGACCCTTTGCTTGAAGACATGCCTCCGCTCGAAGATGCGTCTGATGATGAAGAGATCATAGTAAGCACGCCTAAAGCTGATGAAGGAAAAGAGGTGATCGACACTTTGGGGCAATTGAGCGGCAAGTTCAATTATTATGTGAAATACTCGGCGCCCCCGAGCTTCTATGTTGACCCTTGTGACATTCTCCCAGATGGATGGAGAGGAATGGATGATCCAACACATCTAGTGACAGAAGATCCTGATGATACAATGGAGGGAATCACTACCCTATTCAATGATTTTTTCGTTAGAGTTATCGAGGAAGGACCATTGGAAGGAATGGGCACTGGCCCACAGGAGTAACACCTTTACTTTTTTTTGCACATTCCCTTGCGTGGGAATTTTTACTGCTTTCTAGGACTTGCCCCATCTCGGGAGCTGCTTTTTAGCACTTTTCATTTCTAGGACTTGATTGTTGCAATTTCCATTCCAATAAATGTAATTCATTTGACGGTAATTAATGAAATTACAAATTATTTTCATTTTTGAGGGCATGTTGAGGTACATCAAACTAGCCCGATGATGATATCCAACCGATAAAAGAAAAATATAGTCCAAGGAGAATTCTGAGGCCTGGGCTTCTTCATGTTCCCTCGGGTTAAAACCTTTTTGAAAAGAATTTCATAAAAAATCACAAATTTTTTTTTTACAATGCAATGTTTAGCCCTGTTTGTCCTTCTGAATCCCTTACTTTATGTTTCAAGGGCAATCTTGTGACACGTGAGGGTATGGAGATGGCCCAATCTGATGAATTGTATGCCGCCAAGCCCGATCTTGATGACACCAATGAACTCAAAGATTTCTCGGACCTTCAGCGCGATCTAGAGCGTCATGAAAGACCCAAAGTCCTGACGGTAGACCAAACTATCACCGTCAATCTGAGTGATTTCGGAAAACTCAAAGAGGTGAAGATAGAGGCAACCCTTCCCGAAGGTGAGATGAAACGCTTGATCCACTTGCCACATGAGTAGGTAAGTCTTTCAACCAAAAAGTGCGTCAAAGACACTTTGAGGTAAATGATCTAGTCCTAAGGAAGGCACTGCCAGTCTTTCCTATTCCCGAAGGTAAATTCGCCTCAAACTACATCGATCCATACTTGGTTAAAAAGGTACTTCCCGGAGGTGCCCTGATTCTCGCAGAAGTGGATGGTCATGAGTTCTCTACTCCTGTTAATTCTGATGCTGTGAAGATGTATTATCTTTGATAAAATCTAACACTTTGCAGCAAAATTTTTCAAGTGTTTGGTTTTATATTCTGAATTGCAAACATTTCACTGATGAATAAATGGTTTTAATCAATTTTAAGTTGAAATGTGTGCATTGGCTTTAAATTCTGCATGGTTATTTTGTCAGTATGTGTCACCGATTTCAAAAGGGGAATCTATTTAGACAATCTGATAACTCATGTAGAATGATTTGAATATGTTGAATGAGGTACATCGGGATGATGAAAGGCAAGCCATATTCTATACACAGTCCCATGCACTAATCTCCAGTGAGTTGAGTGAAAAAAAAAATTCCATGTCTGCAAGGTAAAGGGTTATCTCGCAAAAGGTACGGCAGCCGAAGTGACGAAAGGCAGTTCATTTCTCTATCCCAAACACTACAGGTTGTCCATTGTTTCGCCACTTTGAGCCTAAATATTTGGAGAAATCCTTTCAAATTACCCCTGTCAAGAACCACCCTACATCGGGGTAAACTGGAGGTAAGTCAGCATTATAAGGTGAAAAATGAATAGAGATTTTCTTGCTCTCACTTGCATCAATCTTCGAGTGTTGCTTTTTCAGAAGAATTCACACGAAGTTCAAGTGCCTTAAGATGATGAAGAGCATTTCTTTTTCTATCCTATACACACTTTATCCTTTATTAAGCCTAATTGAGCCTGCAAATTCGTTTCTTAAACCCAGTTGGTGATCATCCCCCACACTGGGGCAAGGTAAAAGCCATCATTGTCCACGCAACATATTTGGAGCGCCGATAGAAGATGAAGATCCTGAAAATCCAAATGTTAATCATTCGGTTAAAGCAAGCCAAAATGTGGCTGGCCAATATGTGCATTGTAAACAGTGTGCGTCAAAAGTCCAAAAAAAAAAAAAAGAATTAGGGGGCATGAAAAAGCAGTGTGCCTGGTAAAAGCAAGGCCAATGCCCGAAAGAAAAAAAAGAGAAAAGAAAGTCGAATAAAAAAAGGGAGAACTTTAGAGAAAAAATGTCAAGATACGACATGTCAAAGTCATGAATCCCAATCGAGCAGTGGTCTTACAAGTCTCAAAGGAATCAAGTGGAGAATTCAAGCCCAATAAAGCATTTACTGAAATGACAATTCCCGAGGATGAAGAAGAAGACTGGTGATAATGCCGAGATGATCACCAACTTATTCACCCCAATTATCCACATTTTGAGCCTAATGATCCATTCATTTCTCAACCCATGAGCCTAGCCTACGTTACGTCCCTTACACAGTCTCTTCAGATTATGGCACTTGAACTAACGTAGGATTCGGATGTTTTTAAGCTTAGCTCGAAGAAGTGCGAGCAAGTCTATTTCTATCTCATTTTGCAGGGTTCTTGACTTGTAAACCCGGAGATGATTGCGGATTATTTTCTTTCAATAGCCTTGACTCAAAGAGTCCCCTTTTGCTAAGCCATTGACCGAGCCAACGTTACAGTCCTAATAAAGACCTCTCAGATTGGTAAGGTCGTGCCATTTGCGAGAATACTCGGACCCTTGTTGACATGATGATGGTGAGATAGAGTGAATTTCATAAATAAGCCACTTTTTAATGAGAGTGAGCGAAAGCCCTTTTAGACTGGAAGTCCCTCATTTAATATTTTCAAGACACCCACTTATGAAATCGGATTGTCTTGTCTTGATTTTCCCCAGCGAAATTTAGTGATGTTGATTTGACAAAATTGTCATGTATGAAAACCAGTTGAATTTATAATGCATGAATATATGTGTTCTTGATTGTCTATGAATGCATATTACATGTTGTCTATAATTGCATCTAGCAGGAGACATGTTGCCAAAAGTCAGAGACATCAATGCGTAAGTATGTCTCTACCCCTTCAGATGCTTATGCTTATTCAGGTATTCATACACATGTTCAAGCAATCGATATACTCCATATCTAATTAGTTTTGTTGCAGTCACTCAGCATCTTTGACAACATCTAGACGTTTACATATTTCTCATTCGAGTATCCGAGGAGAAATCCGGATATCTCATTATATTTTTTACCAGAGTGCCTGAGGAGAAATCCAGGTATCTCATTCGAGTATCCGAGGAGAAATCCGGGTACCTCACAATATTTCTCACCCGAAAACCTGAGGAGAAATCCAGGTGTCTCATTGAGTATCCGAGGAGAAATCCGGATATCTCATTATATTTTTCATCTGAGAGCTTGAGGAGAAATCCAGGTGTATCATCCGAGTATCCGAGGAAAAATCCGGATATCTCATCATATTTTTCATCTGAGTGCCTAAGGAGAAATCCAGGTGTCTCATTCGAGTATCCGAGGAGAAATCCGGATATCTCATCATATTTTTCATCTGAGTGCCTAAGGAGAAATCCAGGTGTCTCATTCGAGTATCCGAGGAGAAATCCGGATATCTCATTATATTTTTCATCCGAGAGCTTGAGGAGAAATCCAGGTGTCTCATCTGAGTATCCGAGGAGAAATCCGGATATCTCATCATATTTTTCACCTGAGTGCCTGAGGAGAAATCCAGGTATCTCATATCTCATCTTATTTTTCACCCAAGTGCCTGAGGAGAAATCCAGGTATCTCATCCGAGTATCTGAGGAGAAATCCGGATATCTCACCACATCTCTCATCCGAGTATTCGAGGAAAAATTCGGATATCTCACCACATCTATCATCCAAGTGCCTGAGGAAAAATCTAGGTGTCTCATCCGAGTAACCGAGGCGATATCCACGTAATTCGAACTACCCTTCGTGTGTCCTAACTGAATTGTAGGTCACTGGAGTTCATCAGCATTCATCAGGCAGTACCTTTGGGATAGAGTCCAAACATTTGCCAAACAATCTCAAGAATCATGGCAATGCCTCAAATTACTTTACCACTCAAGTTAGGTCAGTAATTCCAGGTATGTTTCTTATTTTATGCCAGCATCCATCATGACATATTGCATTCCAAAAACGGGATTAATACTCCCACAAAAAATAACATTCATTACATTTTCATGGTCAAAATTTAGACATCATTTAGTCTTAGAATGCAACCTCTGCGAACTCACCTTCAAAGAGGGGCAGCTGTTGACACCTAAATTTTGATTAATCATTTAGTAAATATTGCATAGAAAAATTAGGGATTAAATTTTAACCCCTAAACAAAAATATTAAAATTGCATAACATATAGTTTAAGTTCATGTAGGTTAGTTGCATTTCGTATCGGACCGGCGGTGACGAGAAAATTGAAAATTCATCGTGTAAACCGAGCTCGAGCACTCGGCTCACTCAAGGGATTGGGGGCCGAAAATCACAAGTCTAAAAGGCCTTGGTTGTCTTAATTTGAGCTTAAATCAGCCCATTAAGCTTAATTAAAGAAAAGCCCAAATTAATTCAGTCAATTTGGAATTAAATAAAAATTAAAGGATTAAGTCTAAGCCAAAGCCCATTAGGACTAGGAAATCCGGTCAATTAACCTAGGGTTTCAATATAAATATGTGACTATACCCTTCAATGAGTGGGGCTCTCATAATTTCCAGAACACAATCCCTGAGGGCACAAGAGACACACGAGAGCGAGAGAGAGGAACGGGAGAGAGAGAGGATCACGGGTGGACTTGTCCCACCACGCTTCCACGGACGCCGCATCCGCTCACGGCCAGACCTGTGGCCGTGAGTCGCGACCCCCCTCGCCCCGAAGCCTTGACGACCAGCTGCTCCAATCCAACTATTCCCTTTGCTGTTGTTGCTGTTAGTGAGTCGTCCAGATCGTGGAGATCCCCCTCTGCACTTTCAGGCCACAAAATAGCTTTGCATTGCTACGAAGCAACAAGCCTAACAAGTCACCACGGCGGCCTGACGTTCTTTTCACGACCTTGGAGTTTTCTTTTATTGCAGGTTTGTTTAGGTCTCACTGGGAGTCTAATAAACTTCCTTGTAGCACCGTGAACAACGCTACCACAGCAGACCATGATCTGACACACCACTTAGCCACGATTGAGGAAATAGCAAGCAGTGATAATTGGATTGTTTATTGGCTTAGTCAAAGCAAAAGTCAAGCTTAGAGCAGAGATGACCAGATTCAAGCTATTCGTACGGTGAGAGCTTGAAACAAAAGAGCGACACACTCGGGAGATATCTGCATCTTGTCTTCGCCGCAAATCACACCGAGGAGCCCACAACCACACCGTCGTCCACCGCCGGTCCATTCGCCGCGATCCCAATCCGCCACGAATTCAAATTTAGAAAGTAATCCGCAAATCAGGTAAAAATCTCTATTCGGTATATTTTCAAAATATTTAAATTCTTAATTTAAATATTTTGAATATTCCGTGAATATTGCGTGATTGATTAGATGCCCTAGGATAATATTTGTGATATCCGCAAATATTTAAAAATCACTCAAAGTTAGGAAACTTTCCTAACTTGCTAACGTGTCTGGACGACTATCCGACCTTATCCCTAAGGTATGATACGCGGCGATACGGAAAATCGTTATCTTATCCATAATCACTTGGACACGATAATAGATTTTATTTGCTTTCCAAATTTGATCAATTAACTTTCGGTCGATATCTATAACCCTATAGATATGACCGTTAGTTTGATTTTTTTGCCTTATCTAAATTTGAAAAATCTTGCGGATTGCGTGGATTGTTTGAATATGATTGTTATCTTCGTTTGATTATTTTCCTTTTAAATAAAGAAAACCAAAAAATATGTTAGTTAGGATTTAAATTAGGAATTTTGCATGTTTAGGAAATCCTAAATGTATCTAGAAGATAGGATAATTATTCAATTTAAATTAGGACTCAAGATAATTTATTTCCTGGTTTAAATTAGATATTATTCTAATCCTAATAGATTATTGAGGTTATTTTTAGATTTCGAATTTTAATAAAAATCCCAAAAAAATCACTTTAGGACAGATCAATCATTTTCTTTAGGGATAGATTGCATGTTATTTTAGGCATTGTTTTTATTCCGAATTTCATTTAAAAAAATACCAAAAATAAATCATTTGTCCGTCTTTAGAATTAGGTCACGTCGTCGCATGACATATAGTTTGCATGTTAAGTTGCATTAATCGCATGTTAATTTTTGCACGTCATTACATATAGGTTAGTTTTCATTTAAATAAGTGAAAATCCAAAAAAATATTGAGTGAACTGCTTGTTAATTAGAAATCATATTAAGATTGTTGATGTGATTTTCTAGCTAACAATGCAGATGCTTACGTTGCTTCGAGGTAAGTAATTCTCTCAATCTTGCAATTTTTTTAATGTTTTGATTATTGGGTGTTACTTTGGTGGTTTGTGCACCCGCATGATCATCTCACATGCTAGTGACTAAGTTAAAATGGATCCAAACTGCATGCATAAACATTTTTTGAAAAGAAAAGGTACCGAAAGGGCGTTAGACTAGATCTAGCGTAATCAAGCTCCCGAGCTTAGAATCTCTGGTACGTTGGAATAAAACATATCTCCCTATGTTTTATTTAGGTTTCTAATCGACCTACCGCAAATAGATTAGTGGCGACTCCAAGCATAAAAACTTTTGCACGTTAAAAACTGAAATCCTAAGTTGCGAATTGGTAGGGCTTGGGAGGGCTCGAGTTAGGCTTAGTCTTAACAATCCATTAGCCTGAGAGCAAATTTTAGGTCGCGACAAAGCCTGATAACATAATCACTTCAATATTGAACCAGGCCAAGAGAGAGACAAAGTAAATGGCCCTTTCTTCTTTAATGGATAGGAGAGCAACTTCAATCATGAACGTGCACAAACCGCCATAATTTAATCAACGACAAATCCTGAAAACATAATACTTCAAACAGAATCAAACGTACCCAAACTATGTCGAAATTTAATCTACGGTAAAGCTTAAGAAACATGTCGGATTTAGTCGACGACAAATCTTGAGAACGAGGCACCATGATATATAGCAAAGATAGATGTCATAATGTAATCAACGACGCGATCTGGAAACTACAGCTAATAAACATGTCAAATTTAATCGACAACGTAAGTGTGGAAACTATAACTATAGTGTAGTAATTGAAAAATAATTGAAAGATAACATGATTGTTTGTTTGTGTGCGGGGGCGGCCTCCAAGGAGTACAATGTGGCTATTTATAGCCTACAATCGATAGTTATCAATGGAGGTTACAAATAGAGGTTACAAACGGTTACCGAATGGATACGTTGACTCTACTATCTTGATGGTTTCTTCAACTCCACTATCTTGATAGTTTCTTTGACTCCACCATCTTGATGGTTACTTTATACTATTATGTTGACGGTTACTTTTTTAATAGCTACATATGAAATTGTTGACTCCACTTTTTGTCGATTCCTTCAAGCTGTCAATTCTTCAAGTTGTCGATAATTCTATTCATAAATGACCAAACTGTGCTCTTATCGACTAAGTCTATCACATATCAATAATAACTAAAAGTTGGTCATTTTTTTATGCAAACATTGGAGTAGTGATGAGAATATGAACAACAAGTTGATGTGGCTCTCCATCTTTATCTGAGTGATGTAGCTCACAATTGCAAGGGGATAATGATACAAATAATCCATGAACTTTGGCCCAATGTATAATGTGATCTCTTAACTTTAAATTTGTTCAATGTGGTCCCTGAACTTTAATCCAATGTGCAATGTTACCTCTGAACTTTTAATTTATTTAATGTGGTCCTTTGATTTTTGGTACATGTTCAATTTGGTCTTTAAACTGTATGAAAATATTTAATGTTGTCCTTCAATTAATTCAAGTTTAGGGATAACATTGAAAATTTACATGTAATTCATGAACTAAATTGAACATGTACCAAAAGTTTCAAGACCATATTGAATAAATTAAAAATTCAGGGATGATATTGCACATTGAGTTAAAGTTTATGGACCATATTGAATAAATTTAAAGTTTAGGAGTTACATTATGTTCTCAGACTTTGTCGTTGATTAAATTTAGAGACCATTTGTTTCATTTATGGTTAGGCCCTTAAATCGTGAGTCTATAGACATTGCATAACCTTGAAAAACCTGCCCATACCAGAAAAGCGTTGAATTTTGAGATTTGAATTCTCATTGTATTGCAGTATGTGATAGTTATATTCCCGTAGATTATTATATCGTAGTTTTAATTTATTTGTGTAAGCAAAGAACACGCAATTTCGTGAAAGCACGTGATGACACGAATAGTTGCAGGCATCCTTTGTTTTGACAGGACCACACTACGGAGAAGAGTGAGCATCCCCTATATACAAATTGTTTTGTAGCCTCTGGACTTATTTTGTGCTTGGCATCTCATGTCCTATATTCTTTTCCAGAACCAGTGTGTGGCTGACAAGATGAAATCGACCTTAAAATCTGCGTGACCAGGAGTTACCGTCACCGCTCACACCCTCTTAAGTGGACACTTAAAATGAATTTATCGCCTAATCACTAGAATTGTATTGAAACCGAGGTATTGCATATAGAAATCATCAATAAGTAGCTTCGCTCTCTCATCCATCCTAATTCCGATGGCATTTTGAACAGGCGATGTCCCAAACTTATTGAAAGATCTATATCTCCGTAAAAGATGGAAACTCAATATCTAGTATAAACTTGAGATTTTATAATTTGAGTCCAAGGATATACCATTGTTACCGCAGATAGTTCGGAGGCATGTTTTGGCTAGTCTTTCTGTTAAGGTTTATGCTAAACACGTTATCATAAACAAACCACCAAGAATGTTAGGTTGGAACCTACCGTTTCGCCAAGCATTTTGTTCTATCATCTTTATAATTGTTTCCTTCTGGAAGTCGGTTTATTTAGACCTTGAACTTCAGCTTATGAATTCTGCCTTCCAATAGACGGGTCTGGTTGTCGTACTTTGAACACTTCGTTATGTGATGTTTCAATTGTTCGCGCCGTCCTGTCATGGTGCAGCGGAGCAACAAATGTCAATGGAACTGAAAGAGACAGCTGCCCAGCCACCTGTCACAACGAATGGTGTTTCTCATCAGGATGATTCTCCAGTGAGCATGAAGAACCGCGAGAAAGAGTAAGAAACTCAATTCATCTCAAAGCTACTTGCCCACTTTATAGGATTCTTAATTCAAATCACCTGCTTGTGCACATTATTTAACTTTGCGGATTCTGTTATCTGCACTAGTTTAAACACATGCATCGTTCGAGAATGCAAGTGGCTTTGTGGGCTTATGGCATGAGGCGTGGCATAAATTTATTTCCTCGTCAAGTCTTGCCTCAGAGGATATGAATATTCTTTTGATAGGAATTGTATGTATAGATGATCATAATTGCTGCCACTGATAAAACACTTTGCCGGAAACAACATGACAGTTAAGGTGGCCATCCTAGTCGAACACCTTTAGATTATATGCTGTCATTTGCTGAGGGGAAACTAGTAACGAGCACCTCAAGGATGAACAATATGGAGCTAAGATGTACATCAGGAACGATGCCCCATTGACGGTGAACATTTTCCTCACTGACTTAGATGCAATACTTGATCATTGCATGAACCCCTCAAGGATCATGCCTCTCAGTTTCAAACTGTTGTTTGCACATGAAAGTTGCTCTTGTTTCTTCTCAACCACCAACTTCCTAAATTTATCCACTCTGCAACAGTCTGGGAAATGTTGTAGCAACAATGGCATGAACTCGCATAGTTGAACTAGAAGATATAAAAAGCACAAGAAATTGCCACATCCGAAAATGAAGACTAACTAAAAGTTGGAGGCATTACAAAAAAAATTTCCAAAACAAAAAACATGCAGAATATTCAGCCAATGAACGCTCAGGTTAGAACAGAACATAATTATCTAGTGTCCAAAAACTGGACACTCAAGGAAAATCCAAAGGTAAAAGCGTGACTGTTTTCGATTCCATGAATCATATTGCTGAAAGATTGCGAGCTCCATTTGAGGTCTTCTGCTTGGTATTTTGACAGTAGGAGTACCGAAGCTATATACATGTCAGGACATGATATATACATTGCTGGGCTTGCTAAGAAAGTCATAGAATCCTGGTTCAAGTAACATAGGAACAAAGGCAAAAATCTAAAACGGAGATTCGATTTACACAATGAATGAGACAATTTAAGAAGCATTGTCACCGGCAGTCATTGCATAAGCATGTTTAGTCTGTAAAATGGTCGAACCGGTTTGCATCCTTATGACTATAGATCTTCTGGTTGCCATGGAAATATACTTAATCACAGAATGACAATCTCCGCATATGTAGAGATTCTTAAACACCCTGACAGATTTCATACTGGAGGTGCTTATAAGGCCAAAAACAGAAGCAATTTTGTCACTGTGCTCGAGCAAATATTGTTCCTTTTGTCCCACCACATCATAAAGAACAAATTCAGTATTCAGAACATTACCCAGATTCTTTATTCGACCAGCCAATCGGTCCTGTTCATAATAGATCTCCTGTGCCCTTGGGTGGGAAGTGTAGCCCACACAGAACTTGTAAACGTTATTTTTCATTTGAATCCAGCTACACTCTGCTTCTTTTCTAAGATATTTCAGTTTCGTCTTCTTTCTGATTGCTGCTGCATCTTACCCAGACCAGCCGAGGCATACATATTTGATAGCAAAGCATAAGCAGCAGGGTATTCCCGTTCCTGCTAAAAAATCATTGCTGCAGCTTGTTTTGCAAGTTCAACATTGCCATGAACTCTGCAAGCTCCAAGAAATGTACACCAGACCTGACCAGTGTATCAGCCCTGAATGGCATTGAATTTATAAACTGAAGGGCATCGACAAAGGATCCTGATCTGCCCAATACGTCCACCATGCATACATAGTGGTCAATTCTCTGTCTCACAGAAAACTCGAAAAGTGGCTTCTAGGTTTCCACACCTTGAAAACATGGTGATCAAAGCATTGGAAATGCACTGATTTGAGTCCAGCCCTGATTATACCATCTCGCACGGATTTGCTCCTCTTTACCAATAGCGCTGATACAGACAGCTCCACTTGAAAGGCTGGCAAATGTAAAAGCACTTGTTCAGATTCCTCTCTCCTCAATCTTATGTAGTAGTTCAAAGGGTTTAGCGGAGTCCAAGCTCCTGGCATAAAAGATCAAATTCTTTTCAGGTAGTGCATCAAAAGCTCTGTGAGTATCTTCCATATGGCCCGACCGAGAATACATGCTAATAAGAGAATTGCCCACGCAAGCACGTATATGGGAATCGCCGAATCCACATCACTAATACTTCCACATGCCTTGAGAACACTAGCAAATATGAAATGGTTTGGCCTCAGTGGACTTTTATAATATATCCAAAAATAGTTTGATAGCCTCCTCGATCATTGTCTTCAGTTTGCCCATATGCTGTGATTATCGCTGTTCAAGACATCAGATTGTGATCTTGCATCCGATCAAACACCTTTCTCGAATCATGAAGCAATCCACTAGCTACACCCTTCGCGTACATGTACACCAAGCTGTGTCCGACAAGACATCCGAAGCCAATATAGACCGTATAACCCAGCAGTGCAAGTGCACCCCCAGCGATTGTAACTCCAACTTCGACATGCCGACAAAACAGCTGAGTGTAAATGTATCTGCCACATGCCCACTAACAAGCTGAAACAAAATCAGCACTACCCTATGCAAACATGTCAAATAATGCACACCGTACACACATCAGAATCAAACATAGCCACTATTGATTATAAACCTTGTTGCGGAAGCCAAGCAATCGAACAATAAAATTGACAAAATAAGAAAATTAATCGGATACCAGATTTACGTGATTTGGTCGTAGTGATTTACGTTTATGGAGAGAGTAGCACGAAATTCCACCATAAATCAAGCGATATAACTGATATTACAACCACACTCGAGTCACTCGAATACTCTTAGTGTTTCCCAAGCCTTAATTACACTCAGTAACTCACACAGCGTTTAGCCTCATAATTCTGAACGAAAAATCTCTTATACACAAATCTTACCATAAAATTTACTTGCACACTAAATTATTGATGTAATTCCACGAGAAATAATCCACATCAAGTGCTCGGTCACAACGGCGCTTCAAGACTTTTCTCTTTTGCTCAGGACATAAGCTTCACGAAAACCACTCTGCTCTTTATCAACAATCATGCATCAGGACTCCTCTATCGGAATATTTATATGCATATAAATGTGAGTCTTTTCTTCTTTGCCAACTTCATCAAGGAAGGATCAGGAAGAATTGACGGACTTGATTCTGGAAAACCATGAGAATCATGCTTTCTCACTAAATTTAATTAGTTACGAGACTTTTGTCATGTCTTATGTCGCCTTACTTTTGATCTAAGAAAAATGTGATATTGAAAGAATCATATTAGCATGTCATGACACTTGTTTTTTTTTTTTTTTTGGTAAAGATCATGTCATGACACTTGTTAAAAATGCTGAAATAGCAACTATATTTAAAAAAATACATGCTGTAAATTGATCAGAAAATAGGTCGTATATATGTTCCAATCAGCACGTAACCGAACTATTACCTCAATCAAACGGGTTATTTTTCTCATTCTCATTCTTGAGAAATAATTGATAAATCCTAATCGATACATTCTAAGAAAAGTTTTAACATGTACTACACGAAACTATACTGATATCTTGACTATTCACTAAAATGCTAGTTGTAGAGCCTTTTGAGTTTTGAGCATCTTTTTTATGCTTTGAGGCATGGCAGCCCGAGTTTCAAATCCTCTATAATTGTGATGAAGTGCATTCTTTTTGTTGGCTTTGTAAAGATTTGCTAAAGTTCATCACGAATTATGGGCATTTATCACTAGGAGTATCGTGCTCGGGATACGATAGACAATCCATTGAAGCTCAGCCATTCGACAACCAATGCGGTTCAAGGGGCGACCCAAGTCAATCCCAAGTCCACCATTTCAATGCTTCCAATGCTCGGCTTTACAAAGCCATATTGGACCCAACAAATCTTCAAGTTCGGGATCTTGAAAAGAATATTATAGACCGAGAAGCAAAGACGTTTATAAATCTTCAAGTTCAGGATCTTGAAAAGAATATTACAGACCGAGAAGCAGACATGTTTATAAATTAGAGGAGGTTCCCTCTTTTGTTCTAACTTTTGAGACTTTTTGGGTTTAACGAACCCGTTAATCAACAAAAGCTGGTTGGTCCTATTTTATTTTAGGGTTTATACCATGAAAAACCTCAAACTAATACATCTGTGACAAATTTATTTTAAACTAATTTTTTTACCACCAAAAACTCCAAACTAGTATACTTATGACAAATTTATCCATCGTTAGTTTTCGTTAAATTTTGCTGTCAAATTATGAATTAGATGACACTGTCAGTTGACGGGTGTACCAGTTTGGGCTTTTGCCCTCCATTTGTCACGTGTATACTAGTTTGCGATTTTTCGAGGTTAACGGAGGGTAAATTTATCACAAATGCACCAATTTGGGGTTTTTGGTTATTAAAAAATTAGTTTGTAGTAAATTTATCACAGTTATATCAGTTTGGGGGTTTTCGTGGTATTAACTCTTTGTTTTATTGATGATCTCCAATCTTCTTTTAATTCTTTTCTTTTTTCTATTTTTACTCTCTTTTCGGTCAGTTAGATTTTGCTTTGGGACCAATTTAAGGTCTGTTATGTTTGAATGCAACCGGGGAAGAAAGACAATAAGCTTTTTCAGTTTGATGGGATTTTGAGGAGATAACTTTGTGGGGAGTGGCGATGAGGATCTGAACAACATGTTGACGTGCCTCTTAATCTTTAGCCAAATGGAGCAGCTAATAATTCCAATAGTTAGGCTCTTCTGCCCATTTAATGAGTCCTCATGCTAGCCCATTTTATACTCTAATTGTATTTGATATGATTGTATTTCAGGATACGATAGTCATATTTCTGCAAATTATTATATCGTGATTTTAATCTATTTGAGTGTCAAAAACAAATAAGAAATCATTTTAGACAAGGAAAATCCATTGTCAGCATTTATTTCTACTCAAAAGAACAAATCGATGGATTAATTCAACGAGCCAAGAAATTGTTGCTCCATCCAATATTTCACCTTCGAGAACTTGCAAGTAAGCAAAGAACATGCAACTCCGTGAAAGCAAATGATGACGCGAATAGTTGCAGGCATCCTTTGTTTTGACAAGAACACACTACGGAGAAGACCGAGCATCACCCATACACAAATTGTTTTGTAGCTTCTGGACTTTTTTTATTTTTGCGTGTTTACCATCTCATGTCCTATTTAGATGGGTAACTGTCACGCCCCGAACCCCAATGAGCCCGCAACATCCCTTCTTGGTCGTCCAGTAGCGACGTCCCTGGATTTGTTGCCGACCCAATCGAAACACTAGCGAATAAACGCACGCGGAAGTGAATACGAACACTCCATATAACATTCAAATAGACGGGGTAGTAAGGAAAACATTTTCCATAAAAATCAGCAAGTCATAATAAGCTCACACAAATAATCCCTGGAGGTTTACACAATTACAAGCCTCACACGAAGCCACTTCCTAACGAGGCCACGCATACAAAAGGGAGGTTAACTTAAACTCCTCTACAACAGGACATCCAAAAGGATGATACATCCAATGCCCAACATCACTCCAGAACTCCGAACCGCACGTGATGACTACTCTTTATTCCAAGCCTGAAAATGTTTAACAATGACGGATGAGATAAATCTCAATAAGTAACTACCTAAGCCTCACTTAGGCTAACGTGTACCTCCGAACAATCCTAATCATACAATACTAACATCAACAATGGAAAATAATCTGGCTTGAGTGTTCCACATTGGGATTTACGTTCTTCCTTCTACCTACAATTTCCATGAGCAACGTCCCAAAGCTATAGACGTCCAATTTATAAGATACACCACCAATGTTTTTGCAAGACAACTCGAGCGCCATATATCCCAAGGTTCCTCTTGCAATAGTTAATAAGACTATGTTATTATCAATGGGATAAAGTTTCACAAGTCCAAAGTCAGATACTTTCGGAGTGAAATTCTTGTCTAAAAGAATGTTGTGATGCTTGATATCAAGTATAGTGTTTGTATGTCACACCCCCGATGTAAGTATTCAATCCCCCTCGCCACCCCAAGAGTGATCTCATATTTTCATATAATCAAGAAACTTATCACCTTCCTCAATGAAGATGTGCTTATCCAAGGACCTATTTGACATGAGATCATTCAAGAGAGCTTGTTTTGAGCCTTCAAAGAAAAAACCTTGCACTACATTAACATGGTGAATTCTTTTAATAATATCCACTTCGCGGATAAAATCTTGGCCATGAGCCTTGGACTGCTTTTAAAATCTTGATGGCCATTCATTGACTTGGTTGTACACTAACAACATAAAATAAATTTAGCTCGAGTGTTCCTCACTAGTATTTACATTCTTCCTTCTACCTACCATTTCCATGAGCAACATCCCAAAGCTATAGACGTCCGATTCATAAGATACACCACCAATGTGTTTGTAGAACAACTTAGTCGTTATATATCCCGAGGTGCCTCTTGATAGGTCAGAATAGGTTTTTTGTTTTTAATTATTTCAAGAAAAAAACATTTCTGCATACCTATTAGAAATATAAAATCTGAAGTTGTCCAAAATGCAATATCATCTAGGACACCTGCGGAAGGAATAAAAGATGTGAAAAGGAATTGAAGGAAAAGAAGTACGGAAAACAAAACTCATGAGGAAACAGAGTGGTAGCAAGCTACTTTGTACAAGTTTTGTCCAAAAGAATACGAATAGTGGCATGCGTGCATTTGCAAATACATGGAAATAATAAGCTTCGTTTACATAGATGATAGACGACATAAGAATCCTTTTGCATTGTTAGTAGTCACCACATATAGAGAAAAAATGATTTTCATTATGAATAAATAATTTTATTTCTACTGTCGTGACCCTCTAGCAAATTCTCAGTAATTTGGCTCGACGATTCAGTGACAGCGTCCATGAGGCAACCAGCATGTTACACCTCGGCGATAGCAATGGTTCATCAATAGTAGCGATCGTGATGACGAGGATTCAACAAAGGCGGTGAGAAGGGGATGATTACATCTTCATGGGGTAAGGAAACACCAGCAGAAGCATGAATGCTCATTCAAACCAACTGGAATTGGCTCTAAGAATATATTTCCACTGAAGTCCAAAACAATCAAGATGCTCATCTACGTTATTTGCTCCGGCAAACTACCAATGAAGCTATTGCTTCTTAAATTCAAAGCTTCGGGAACCCATGAGATCACTGATACTTGCAAGAACTAAGCTTGAGAAACAGATTATCTCCAAGAGACAAAAAAACTCTCAAACCTCCGAATTAAACTAAGAATTAAGAAACCTTTCCCAGCAAGTCCATTCCCTTCGAGATAAAGCATTTGCAAAGAACTATAGTTTCGGATCAAACCAGAAATGGGCTCCACTAAAAGAGTCATTCCTCATACTCAGGTCCTCCAGTCTAGGTGTTCCGAGTGAAGCTATTCCTCTGAGGCATATCATCAAACACTCACCGTGCATTATCCGTTTGGCCTCATTGGATCAATAATAGCTAGGAAAGCTTCCTTATACCTCATAGCGGAGAGAACCAAAACCAATGTATTCCACTGAAGGAGGCATGCAGATTCCTATTACTCGTGGTACGGAGACGTACCCTGATTCAATCAATAGAGTCGTACCTGTTTTGAGTGTACACGCCGCTTCATTTGCCACCATACTAACTTCCACCTGAAGGTTCGATGAGGTCGGGACCATCGCGACGTACCGATTCGGGGCGCCATGTGGAAACGCACGTCGCTGACGGAGCCTTGCGCGCAGATAATAATCGAGAAATCGTCGACGGTAAGGATCATGGAGCTTTTGAAGATTCGCCAGTTCAGGTTTACTTCATCTTTTTCGCCAACGCCAGAACCGGAAGGCCGAATCCCGCTGGTACAGAGCCGCAATGCCGCGTCGCGCAACATCAGGCGCGTGAGAGGTGAAGGAGAATAGGAGACGGTCGCGCGATGAAGCCTTTGAAGCGGTGCGCGACGACGATTCCGTAATCAAACATATGTCAGGATGAGTTAATTGCGGCTTCGTCGGTGAAGTTCCTATCGTTTTTTGTTTTTTGTTTCTATAAAAAAAAATGCACGTTCGATTGGTCCGTAAAAATTCTGGTGTCGACAACCTAGTGACATTGGAACGAATAGAACAGAATATCTATATTTAGTATGCGAAAAAACCGCATGCTCCAGGAAAATCCAAAAGTCAAAAGCGTGCCTATTTTGGGTTCCATGAATCATATTGCTGAAAAGTTTGCGAGATCCATATGAGGTCTTTAGCTTGGTATTTTGACGGTACGAGAACCAAATTCAAATACATTTCAGGACATGATACTTACATTGTTGGGCTTGCAAGGACTATAATAGAATCCCGGTTCAACGTAGGTGTAGGAGCGAAAAACATCTAAAATAGGGATTCGATGCACACAATGAATGAGACAAATTAAGAAACATCATCACCAGCAGTCATTGCTTGAGCATGTTCCATCTGTAAAATGGTGGAACCAGTTTGCATCCCTTACGACAATGGATCTTCTGGATGCCATGGAGATATGCTTGATCACAGAATGACAAATTCCGCAAAATGCAAATATTCTTTAAACACCCTCGTGCATTTTCAGATTGGAGGTGCTTAGAAGGCCAAAGACAACAGCAATTTTTTCAGTGTGCTAGAGCAAATATTGTTCATTTTGTCCCTCCTCCACATCATGAAGAACAAATTCAGTAGTCGAAAGATAACCAGGTTTCTTTATTCGGTGTGCTAGAAGTTGTTTCTCCCATTTTGATAGAAGTTGTTTCCCCTTTGTAAAACGGACGTTTCTCCACAATTGAATTCATAATTTGAAATTAGCAGTTCTTAATACCGAGAAACCATATGCCGGTAGTAGCACGTTAAGAAGCAAGACGGCGAGTTATAATTAGCTTTTTGATTGGCATTACCCTAAATCACATAATAAGGGAAGAAAATTCTCCATGTCCGTCCCCTTGCCCCATTGATTTTTGTCCTTACTCTCTTGCCAATTCGTTTATCCTTTAGAAGGAGGATGCAAGAGAGCGAAAAAAGATATGAACTACAATAACACAACAGTAACCTAAGAGCTAGAAGAAGATAAAATGTAATCACTGTCAAGCTGAACTAGCTCACCACTTTCTCATCATAATACAATATTGTGGGGGAACAAAGTTTTTCCTATCAAACTATGCATGGTCCTCTAAACATCATTGCTATCTCCAAATGGAAAACTAGCAGAAACTATGGAAGTGCTTGCTGAAGTTGAGAATGTTTCTAATTCCTTCTGGGCTTTGTCTTCGTCAATTGGCTCATCTAGTGGGTAAATAAGCGGTTTTGGAGGCATTTGAATAACACCAATATCTCCTTCAAGCATTTCTAAAACTTTGTTCATTGGAGGCCGATGGTCAGGAATTAATTGTATACACCAAAGTGCAACTATTATCATCTTTTTTATCACCTCCCTTTCCTCTTCTACAATTTCTTCCATTTCAACACTTTCTCCTTCATTGACTTGGTCATACACCCACAGGGGAAAATAAATTTGGCTTGAGTGTTTTGCATTTGCATTTACATTTTTCCTTCGACCTGCCATTTCCAAGAGCAACATCCCAAAGCTATAGACATCTGCTTTATAAGATACACCACCGATGTTTTTGTAGAACAACTCAGGCGCCATATATCCTAAGGTTCCTCTTGCAGCAGTCATTGAGACTATGCTATGATCAATGGGATAAAGTTTCGCGAGTCCAAAGTCAGAAACTTTCGGGGTAAAATTCTTGTCTAAAAGGATGTTATGGGGCTTGATATCAAAGTGTAGTATTTGCATGTCACACCCCCGATGTAAGTATTCGATACCCCTCGCCACCCCAAGAGCGATCTCATATATTTTCTTGTAATCAAGAAACTTATGGCATTCCTCAGCAAAAATGTGCTTATCCAAAGATCCATTTGACATGAGATCATACACGAGAGCTTGTTTTGATCCTTCAAAGCAAAAACCGATGAGTTGCACTACATTAACATGGTGAATTCTTCCAATGGTGGCCACTTCACTAATAAAATCTTGGCCATGGGCCTTGGACTTCTTCAAAATCTTGATGGCCACTTCATTGCCGCTTCTGAGCATTCCTTTGTACACGGAACCATATCCCCTTTCACCTAGTTTGTGCTTAAAGTTTCCGGTGATCTTTTTAATATTATAGTAAGAGTACCTTATGGGCAAAAAGTTGTTATGAGCTTGCAAGAATTCTTCAATGTTCTTGTCCATTGCTAAGTGTCTTCTTCGGTACTTGTAGACTAGAAATATCGCAACAAATGGTGTCCCGATTATGAATTTCGCTACATAGAAAAGCACTGAAGAAAATTTTGATAGGTTAGAATTATCTTCATAATTATTGTAAGAGCAAATCATTGCGGCTTACCCAATAGTATTATAAAGTCTCCAGCAGTCCAAATTGCAATATCATCTTGGACACCTGTGGAAGTAATGAATGGTGTGAAAAGGGATTGAAGGAAAAGAAGTTTCCACAACAAAACTCACGAGCAAACAGAGTAGTAGCCAGCTACTTTGTATAAGCTGAATTTTGTACAAAAGAATATGAGTAGTGGCATGCGTACATCTACAAATAAATGCAAATAATAAGCTTCGTACATAGATGGTAGGTGTTTCGAGAAACTCCTTTCGCTTTATTAGTGATCAACGACTGTAGAGAAATAGTGATTTTCAATTAAAAAAAATAATAAAATAATAATTTTGTTCCTCCTACCACCGATACATAACTAAAATTTTTAAGGAATGTTAAGGAGCGTCTCCTGGATTATTAGTTAAGTGACTAATTAAAGAACTAATTAAGAAATTAAGGAAATGTAAATTCTATGCCAACTAAAACTAGTCAAGTGATTGCTCGCACAAGAATCCTTTTTCTTTTTCTTTTCTTTTTTTACAGTGGGAAATCTAGCTCTTTTGTGGAAAGGAATTATAATCTAGGCACAGTGATTTTCACTTTTAGTTAATTAATAGTTTTGTTCCTCCGTCCATGCATGAATACAATTATTTAAGGAATATTAACAAGTGTCTCTTGATTTAATTAATTTTTTTTGCTCCCTAAACCTTTCAAATATACAACGTTGACGTATACTATCATGTATATTTCGTCATAATTATCTTGGATATGAGAGATTTCTTTCACCTTCTAGTTTTGAAGAGAAAGTAGCAAGTGAACAAGTGTACAGAATCTTTGACCACAAAAAAAACAAGTGTACAGAATCTTCGACCAAAAAAAAAACAAGTGTACGGAATTCTGCAATATTGGGGTAAAATTTCATTGCCAATTAATGCTTACCGCCAAAGTATAACTTGGATCCGCAGACCTGACGTCGGCTATAGTAGTACTTGTAAAAAAAGTAGTTGTGGAAGTGGAAGTAGATATAGAAATCCAAATAGCAAAAGAAAGTAGCGTTCATATCTGGATAAAAAGAGAGATCAAATCCTTCGGCCATTCTGTTATGGATTAGCTCGTAGTTGTAGGAGCTAATATTAATCTGCTTATCAGGCACCAAAACACGTGATACCCACGCCCAACTGCTGATGGTGCAAAAATCCCTCACATCCAAAGCATTTGGATTGAACAAAGCGTACGAGTTCCAATTTGATGACGCATTGGATGAGTATGACCCCTCAACGCATGGATGGGTAGTGATGTAAAATGGAGAACTAACCGGCTTTGAGCAATTTACAATGACAAATATATCGTTGCTATAATTGCCGTATGGGATGCTTGGATCGTAATCGACGCCATAGATCGCCAATGAATGACGGGGGAAAGACGAGCAATTATTCTTTTGCAACCCATCGTCGACCAATCTGATTGTGTAGGCGGAATAATTGATGGATTGCACGTAGAATCGGCCATCAAGGAGGTACAAAACAGCACGATTATTTTCACAAGTCAGCTCATGTTTTGAGTCACCGCATCCCTTCAGGTCAGTCTTCAATCGAAATGGGCGATGTATATCGCGAATGTCACCACAGGATGAAGCGATGCACTGCGGATTACTCGATTGGGCATAGCTAGTCACCGCTTGCAACAGACCAAGAATGAGCAGCAACAATGGATAGACATTCACGGAGCTGAGAGCACTAATCATGCCGATATTTGTCTCTGGGCAAAGAGAAATGTGTAAATAATTGCTCGGTGTATGTTTGGAGAGGAGGCGCAATATAAAAAGATGGAACGATCCTGGTTTGATTGTAGACTTGGGAGTCGCCAGGTCTTAAAGAGAAGCCCAAGTCAATCAACGGAACAAATGGAAGTCAAGAAATTAAAGATTAATATCCTAAAAAATCTTAAATATTCATAAATTTATTTTAAATTAATTTTTTTATCATCAAAATTTTTAAAATGGTACAACTAGTACAAATTTGTCCTCCGTTTATCACAAATGTACTAATTTTCGGATTGTCGTGTTATTAATCTAATTAAAAAAAACTAACGAAGGGTCACAAATATATTAGTTTGAGATTTTTGATAATCAAAAAATTAATTTTAAGTCAATTTGTCATGATGTATTAATTTATGATTTTTAATAATAAAAAATTAATTTAAAATAAATTTATTATAAATGTATAGATTAAAGAGGAGAACCAAAAGGTCCATTGTTAGCGGGTCCGTGTCCAACTCTAATTGAGACGCCCTTTGATCACCAGCCAATTCAAAAGATATTTTTTCCCAATTGTCTCTGTCAGCCCGTCACTTCCTTCCGATACGCAATCTTTCTTCGTATTTTCTTCTTCTTTTGTTTCCTCCTCCCCTCTTCTCCACCTTCTTTAAATTCTTTCTGTTCCATCGTGGCCGCTTAATCACTTGATATTTATTTCATATTTGCTAAACTAAGTCACAAACGTTAGACATAATTCAACTTGTTACACAGTCCTATCATTTCACGAAATAATTCATCACCATTAAAAAGTATATTATATGATGATGATACATTACACGATATCATCGTCAACCCAGTCATAAATAACCACATATTTTGTCTGGTAAATATGAAGAAAAAAAATCCTTATCTGAAGTTAAAATGTATAAATTTGCAATAATTTATGTGTGTAGTAGTCACATAAAATACCCTCTCCTATACTCCACTTAAAAGAAAAATCATACATATCCATTCTATAATTGTATTCAAGCAAGGCACGTGCCCAGAATGACTATAGTTGCTAGCTTGAGTATAAATTTTAGCCGTGTAATACAACTTTATGAAGATAGTATAATACATGTAGGGACAATTTGAAGCAATAGTGGTTCTTAATGACTTTCTAAATCATAGTCTTTACATTTTCTAAAAAGATAATTTCATTAACCTAGTAATTGACAGGCACAATACAGAAGATATCTTTCTTATCTAGAATCAGAAGGGACACATACTTTTAGAAATATTGAAGATAAAAGCAACCACAATCGCCTTTGATGTGGATTGGAGATTAGTGCGTGCAATTGGTGCAATCACTTCAAACTAGTGACATCTCTTTTGATCTCCACTTCTATTTAACTCTTGTCGATTGATACAGTGAATTAATTTTGTTTCAAAAAGCTATATAGATACGGAAGAAAACTTTGGTTTGGCAATTAAAATAAGCTTTGATTAGCGGCGTGAGGTTGATTAAGTTACTAAAGTAAGGAGATTCATTGTCGGGCGGCTTCTTTATTTTATTGAACTTTGCGCAAAAAAGAGAGTCCAAAAGTAAGAAAACAGGAAGAATCCACGAGATATACTTTATTAATGATCTCCCAACTTCTCTTTTTCTTATGTTTTCTCTCTTTTCTCCATTAGATTTTGCTTTGGGACCAAATAAAGGGTCCACTGTGATTGCAACAGTGGAAGAAAGAAAATGAGCTTTCCAGTTCTATTGGATTTAAGGAAATAACTTTGTGGTGAGTGGTGATGAGGATATCAACATCATGTTGATGTGGCTCTCAATTTTAGCCAGGTGGAGCAGATAATAGTTGCAGACTTTGAATCTATGCGAGTTAAGAATAGAATGCATCTTGATAATTAAGGATTGCATAAATCCAGTTCAAAGGAAAAACGTGTTAAGAAACCAAAAGAATTATCCACTCTATTTTATTTTTATTGAAGAAACTCCTATAGAAGTTGTTAGAGTAAAATATTTGAATTTTATAGTTCCCTCACTATCTTTGAAGAGAATCTTATAGCTTGTTCAGCGGTTTGGCATAATTAGAAGACTTCGAAGTCAACAATAACAAAAGGTCCCGCAGCTTGTTGAGAAAATACAACTTCAATTTTTTTTTACTCAAGAATTGTGAATAAAAGTGGCACCTATATAGAGTGCATATTAGTCATTAATAAGTTCAAGAAAATACAAGTGCAATTCAGAATTTTGTAGATTTTGTTCTTGATTCTTTATAGTAACCTAAATAAGTATTTGGACAAGAGAATACTTGATGCTGGTTTTAATTATGTCAAATCTTAAAATTTATTTTTTTGCTAGAACTATTCCGCTATAATTAGGGTTGGCTTCATCCATATTAATTTTTTCTAAAAGATATAACTAAACAGCATATATTTTGCACCTTACCAAAAAAAAAACAGTATATATTTTGTATACAAGACGCATATATATTGTTAATTAAAAATCACAAATTCTTACATGAAAGATAATACGAAGAAAGATATAATACAATGTCAGTACATATGAGGATCAATACACGCCTGTGTATTGATTTAATACCGTCAGAAGCACGACTCTGTAGAGGATTCATGTCCGACTTTAATTATTTTGGGGTGCTTTTCTCCACTCAACTTATGACTCTTAAAGGAACGCCTTAAAGATATAAAATAAACATGATTTTCAATTAGAACCTTAAAAAAATTGAGAACGCAGCGCGTTTGTTTTCACCTTCCTTTCAAAAGTTAAAGTACTACTCAAATTATTTAACAAAAATTTTGAAACAAATATATGCAAATTTACGTGTCAATGTTTGTATGTGATGAAAATTTCATGTATTTAGAGTTAAAGAAACTAAAACTTTGGACGTCGTAATATTAAATTAAGTAAAGTGTAAAAAGAGTCATAGTAGTCTCCGCATTGTAATTATCTTATGGCCAAACCAAGGAAGCGCAAACTAGATACTTTCTTGTGTGATACAGGATGTGAGTAGCTGATGAAAACACCATTGGCCATCGCGTTATGGATCGGAGCTGCTCGTATTGTGAAAGCATACGATCAAAACATGCCCATGTCGTCATGGGTGATGGTGCAAGATTCCTCAAAAACCAATGCGTTTTCATCCATCACAGCCCATTAATGGCCACTCCTTTTGGATTATTATAGATGATAAGCCTGAGGAGTATGCTCCACGATATGCAAAGGAGAAAGCAACAGGTCTTGACCACTTCACAAAGACCATTGATCTACCAAAAACATGATAACCTTTGTAACTGAACTTAGAGTTCGGTCGATGAATAACTAGGGAGGAACAAGTAATTACCCTTTTGCAATTCCACGTCAAACACAAGGATATCGCCATAATTGATAAGTGTCATTATTTCTACAGATGGTTTTGACACTGTAGTTTGTAGGATTATTTCACACGCTAGCTAAAGTCTTGATTCACCACAGCCATTCAGGCCACTCTTCCATCGAAAAGGATAACTTATCTTGTGAACTTCGCTGCAAGAGAAACGGATCAGGGCCGTTCATTATGGGTGTTACATGTCCCTATCAGCACAACAAGAAAGACCAATGACATGAGGTACACAAGTGTGGAATTGAGAGGAAAAATCGTGGCCCTCTCAATCTGTTAGAAATGGAAATTTGGGGCTTGATATGTAGTGGAGGATCAACAAGGATCACATGTATATGTAATAATGGCGAACGAGAGAGATCATGAATATGAAGGCTTGAGGTCGTCTATTGAAAAGCCCCAGTCAACCAATAAAACGAAGTTGATCAAGTCAAGAATGTTACAGGAGTTATGAGTAGGACCCAACATCATCACTATTTCTTCCTTGCAAGAAAATATCACAATTGACACGTCATACATTTAGCGGACCAATAATATCATTTCATATTATTAAGAATTTTTCTTAGATAAGTAAGTTATTTCTAATTCCCGGAGATACTTCGCTGTCAATGAGTTTTCTAATTTCTAAAGTCACAAGAAATCCGCCTAAAGATTCAATTGCAAACTTTGAATTTATGTGAGTTAATAATCAAATCCCTCCTGATAATTAAGGATTGCATAAATTCAATTCAAAGGAAAAAAAATGTTAAGTGACCGAAAGAACTCTCCTTTATTTTTTTATTGAAGAAAATTCTATAGAAGTCGTTAGATTAAGATATTTGAATTTTATAGTTCCCTCACTATCTTTGAAGATAATCTTATAGCGTGTTCAGCGGTTTGGCATAATTAGAAGACTTCAAAGTCAGCAATAACAAAAAGGTCCCCCGGTTTCATTGAGAAAATACAACTTCAATTTTTTTTTACTCAAGAATTGTGAATAAAAGTGGCACTATATAGAGTGTATATTAGTCATTAATAAGTTCAAGAAAATACAAGTTCAATTCAGAATTTTGTAGATTTTTGTTCTTGATTCTTTATAGTAACCTAAATAAGTATTGGGACAAGAGAATACTTGATGACGGTTTTAATTATGTCAAATCTTAAAATTTATTTTTGTTGACACCTAAATTTTGACGATTCAGTCAGTCGTTCGTTGCACAAAAAGTTAGGGATCGATCCCAATCCCTAGACTAAAAAATTAGTTAAATCGCACATAAATTAGGAACATTTGAATTTAGGGTCATATAGTTGCATTTGCATTGGACCAATAGCGGATGGACTTGACTGAAATGATTCTGAGCTTAATTGAACTAAGCCCGCGGTAATGAAAATTTGACCTGGCCCATCAATCATTGAAAGAATTCGGTCAACGAAATTGAAGAGAATATTTGATTGAAAGAAAAAGGAAGGAAAATATTCACTCGTCCCGCAAGGAGTCAGTGAAGAAATATACATTCTCTGGACGTTGACACGCAAAAAAAGAAAAAAATCGTGAGGAGGGGGGAGGTCTCGGTCAAAGAAGTAAAAGGGAAAGAAATAAAAGAGAATCAGGAGAGGAGGGCTTTCCTTCGTGCAAAGGGGAAAGAATAAAAAATATAACAAAAGAGGGAGGGGGACACGTACAAGCATATATAGAGAATATAGGTCAAAAGACAAGGACCTCAGACACTTCCACGGGAGCGAGCGAGAGACACATAGTGAGAAAAGAGGAGCAGCCACAAAGCTAGAGAAAAAAAAAAGAGAGAAATGGGCATCGCGGCTGAGTCCCTTCACGGCTGCGACCCCACTGAGCTTCACCTTCTGCGACAACGACCCTGCTGCCGCTCGTCGTTGCCGCTTCACATCTCCGCCTGTTCCTCTTGGCGTGACGGGCCTTGCTGAATCATGAAGCAGCAGCCCCACATCTAACTTTGCTGATTACTCTATCGACGAAGTCGCGGGTCTTTCGCTGCACTTGCCACCCCCGTGACCCACACCACAGCAGTTCCACAGTCTCGTCATTCCGGCGTCCAGCAAGCAAATCTCGATAAATCCAGTGCCACGAGTCTTTGAAGTCTGGTCTTTGTTGCACCAGTGAAGTTCCTGAGCAAGAATTGGCGGCCGTGAAGCTCCTTCGGTGTGTAGTCTAGCAATCCGTCCATGCAAGATACGCAAAGAAAAGGGAGAACGTGGAGAGAGTCTGGCTTTCTCTCTCTGATGGTTTTAACACAATAGATGTTACTGGAGTCGCATGTGGTGTCCCCTGTGTTCGGTCAAGCTTTGTTCCTACTGGTGCCGTTCTTCTTTGCCATTGTCGTGAGCAAATCTCAGCCACATCAACGAAATTTTCAGACAAGCACAACGTTCCAGTGGTCACACGGAATACCCAAAGGAAGTCCAATCTGCTCGTGGACGCTCCAGCAATTTCTTTTGTTGCAGGTCTCTTGGACGAAACCTTCATCATGTTAACAGGCCAATGAGCCCACCATTCTGTCGTGGTCTCAGTCCAATCATTCTTCATCATCACCTAGCATTCTTCCAGTTTCGCTAGTTCCAGTTTTGTACACAATCATCAAGGAGTCCAGGTTGTCCAACGAGCATTACACCGAGAATATCATCCACCGCCGTGTCACTGCCGCGAACGCCATTGCTCCCGACGCCGCGCCGCCGCTAGTCCCAACGCACCGCCGGTCATCCGATTCACGATCCCGATCCGCCACGAATTCAAATTTGGAAAGTAATCCGCAAATCAGGTAAAAATCTCTATCCGGTATATTTTCAAAATATTTAAATTCTTAGTTTAAATATTTTGAATATTCCGTGAATATTGCGTAATTGATTAGATGCCCTAGGATAATATTTGTGATATCCGCAAATATTTAAAAATCACTCAAAGTTAGGAAACTTTATTAACTTGCTAACGTGTCTAGACGACTATCCGACCTTATCCCTAAGGTATGATACGCGGCGATACGGAAAATCGTTATCTTATCCATAATCACTTGGATACGATAATAGATTTTATTTGCTTTCCAAATTTAAACAATCAACTTTCTGTCGATATCTATAACCCTATAGATATGACCGTTAGTTTGATTTCTTTGCCTTATCTGAATTTGAAAAATTTTGCGGATTGCGTGAATTGTTTGAATGTAATTGTTATCTTCGTTTGATTGTTTTCCTTTTAAATAAAGAAAATCCAAAATTTTGTTAATTAGATTTAAATTAGAAATTTTGCATCCTTAGGGAATCTTAAATATATCCAAAAGAATAAGATAATTATTTGATTTAAATTGGGATTTAGGGTAGTATATTTCCTAGTTTAAATTAAAGATTGTTTTAATCTTAGTGGATTATTTAGGATATTTAATAATTTCGAATTTTAATAAAAATTCAAAAAAAAAAGAATCACTTTAGGATAGATCAAATCATTTTCTCTAGGATAGATTACATATTAATTTGAGTAATTTCTAATTCTGAATTTTATTTGAAAATACCAAAAATAAATCATTTGTCCGTCATTAGAATTAGGTCACATTGTCGCATGGCATATAGTTTGCATGTTAGGCTGCATTAATCGCATGTTAATTTTTTGTACGTCATTACATATAGGTTAGCTTTCATTTAAATAAGTGAAAATCAAAAAAAAAAAACATTGAGTGAACTGCTTGTTAATTAGAAATCGTATTAAGATTGTTGATATAATTTTCTAGCTAATCATGCAGATGCTTACGTTGCTTCGAGGTAAGTAATTCTCTCAATTTTGCAATTTATTTAATGTTTTGATTATTGAGTGTTACTTTGGTGGTTTGCGCACCCGCATGAACACCTCACATGTTAGTGATTAGGCTATAAAATGGATTCAGACTGCATGCAAAACATTTTTTTTGAAAAGAAAAGGTACCGAAAGGGCGCTAGACTAGATCTAGCATAATCAAGTCCCCAAACTTAGAATCTCTGGTTCGTAGGAATAAAACATATCTCCCTATGTTTTATTTATGTTTCTAATCGACCTACCACAAATAGATTAGTGGCGACTACAAGAATGAAAACATTTGCATGTTAAGAACTTAAATCCTAAGTTGCGAATTGGTAGGGCTTGGGAGGGCCCGAGTTAGGCTTAGTCCTGAGAGCAAATTTTAGGTCGCGACAATTTTTTAGATAGAACTATTCCACTATAATTAGGGTTGGCTTCATCCATATTAAATTTTTCTAAAAGATATAACTAAACAGTATATATTTTGCATACAAGGCGCATATATAGTGTTAATTAGAAATCACAATTTATTACATGAAAGATAATACGAAGAAAGATATAATACAATGTCAATAAATATTAGGTGGGATGAGATTATGCCATCAATTTACGTATAATACAATGTCGGTTCATGTGAGGATCAATACACGCTAGACTTTTTAGTTAGTGGAGGCACGGTTGTGGCTATCAATTACACAAGGTTTAAGTGATGCCTAATTTAGATTTAATACCGTCAGGTATGTTGAGCTTCGCGATGGCTTGATCGTCAAGCTGGTCATGTTGTTTTAACTCATGGGATCTTTGATAAGTCATTCAAAAACTCCTTCATCAGTTTACACAAAGAACTATCCACTAATCAGGTGATGGGAGGAGGGAGCAACCTGAAAGCACAGCCCTTATTTTAAAAGACTAGACCATAAACGTTAAGTGAAGCGATTATCAACCCCGTGCTCTTTCAATCGTTGCAGGACAAATGCTAGACTCCTCAAAAGCACTACTCCGTAGAGGATTCACATCTGACTTTATTTATTTTGGGGTGCTTTGCTCTACTCAACTTATGACTTTTAATGGAACGCCTTAAAGATATAAAAGTAAAAATGATTTTCAATTAGAACCTTAAAAAAATTGCAAACGCAACGGGTTTGTTTTCACCTTCCTGTCAAAAGTTAAAGTACTACTCGAATTATTTAACATAAATTTTGACATAAATATATGCAAATTTACGTGTCAATGTTTGTCATTTCATGTATTTAGAGTTAAAGAAACTAAAACTGTGGACGCCGTAAAATTTAATTAAGTAAAATGTAAAAAGTGTAATAGTAGTCTCTGCATTGTAATTATCTTATGTCCAAACCAAGGAAGCGCAAACTAGATACTTTCCTATGCGATACAAGATGTGAGTAGTTGATGAAAACACCGTTGGCCTTCGCATTATGGAGCTGCTCGTATTGTGAAAGCATACAATCAAAACATGCCCATGTCGTCATGGGTGATGGTGCAAGATTCCTCAATAACCAATGCATTTTCATCCATCACAGCCCATGAATGGCCACTCCTTTTGGATTATTTTAGACGATAAGTCCGAGGAGTATGCTCCACGATATATAAAGGAGAAAGCAACCTGTCTTAAGCACTTCACAAAGACCATTGATCTACCAAAAACATGATAACCATTGTAACTGAAGTTAGAGTTCGGTCAATGAATAATTAGGGAGGAACGAGTAATTACCCTTTTGCAATTCCACGTCAAACATGAGGATATCGCCAGAATTGACAGGGTCATTATTTCTATAGATTGATTTGACAATGTAGTTTGTAGGATTATTTCACACCCTAGCTAAAGTCTAGATTCACCACAGCCATTCGAGTCACTCTTCCATTGAAAAGGATAGCTTATCTTGTGAACTTCGCCGCAAGAGAAGCGGAACCGGGCTGTTCATTATGGGCATTACGTGTCCCTATTAGCACAACAAGAAAGACCAATGACACAAGGTACACAATTGTGGAATTGAGAGGAAAAATCATGTACCTCTCAGCCTGCTAGAAATGGAAATTTGGGGCTTGATATGTGGTGCAGGATCAACAAGGATCAAATGTATTTGTAATAATGGCGAATGAGAGAGATCATGAATATGAAGGCTTGATTAGGTTGTCTATTGAAAAGCCCCAGTCAACCAATAAAACGAAGGCAATCAAGTCAAGAATGTTACAGGAGTTATAAGTAGAACCCAACATCATCACCATTTCTTCCTCGCAAGAAAACATCACAAATGACAACTCATATATTCAGCCGACCAATAATATCAGTTCATATTATTAGAAATTTTTATTAGATAAGTAAGTTATTTCTAATTCCCAGAGATGCTTCGCTGTCAATGAGTTTTCTTATTTCTAAAGTCACAAGAAATCCGTCTAATGATTCAATTGCAAACTTTGAATCTATGTGAGTTAAGAATCAAATTCATCCTGATAATTAAGGATTGCATAAATTCAGCTCAAAGGAAAATTTTTTTTAAGAAACCGAAAGAAATATCTCCTCTATTTTATTTTTATTGAAGAAAATTCTATAGAAGTCGCTAGAGTAAAATATTTGAATTTTATAGTTCCCTCACTATCTTTGAAGAGAATCTTACAGCGTGTTCAACGGATTGTCAGCAATAACAAAAGGTCCCACGGTTCGTTGAGAAAATACAACTTCAATTTTTTTTTACTCAAGAATTGTGAATAAAAGTGGCACAATATAGAGTGTATATTAGTCATTAATAAGTTCAAGAAAATACAAGTTCAATTCAGAATTTTGTAGATTTTTGTTCTTGATTCTTTATAGTAACCTAAATAAGTATTGGGACAAGAGAATACTTGATGATGGTTTTAATTATGTCAAATCTTAAAATTTATTTTTTGGATAGAACTATTCCACTATAATTAGGGTTGGCTTCATCCATATTAAATTTTTCTAAAAGATATAACTAAACAGTATATATTTTGCATACAAGGCGCATATATAGTGTTAATTAGAAATCACAATTTCTTACATGAAAGATAATGTGAAGAAAGATGTAATACAATGTCAGTACATATAAGGATCAATACACGCCTGTGTATTGATTTAATACCATCAGATATGTTTAGCTTCGCAATGGCTTGATCATCAAGCTGGTCATGTTGCTTTAACTCATGGGATCTTTGATAAGTCATTCAAAAACTCCTTCATCAGTTTACACAAAGAACTATCCACCAATCAGGTGATGGGAAGAGGAAGCAACGTACCTGAAAGCACAGCCCTTATTTTAAAAGACTAGACCATAAACGTTAAGTGAAGCGATTGTCGATCCCGTGCTCTTTCATTCATTGCAGGACAAATGCTAGACTCTTCAGAAGCACGACTCTGTAGAGGATTCATGTCCGACTTTATTTATTTTGCGGTGCTTTTCCCCGCTCAACTTATGACTCTTAATTGAAAGCCTTAAAGATATAAAAATAAACATGATTTTCAATTAGAACCTTAAAAAAATTGAGAGCATAGCGCGTTTGTTTTCATCTTCTTGTCAAAAGTTAAAGTACTACTCAAATTATTTAACAAAAAATTTTGAAACAAATATATGCAAATTTACGTGTTAACGTTTGTATGTGATGAAAATTTCATGTATTTAGAGTTGAAGAAACTAAAACAGTGGACGCCGTAAAATTAAATTAAGTGTAAAAAGTGTAATAGTAGTCTCCGCATTGTAATTATCTTATGACCAAACCAAGGAAGCGCAAACTAGATACTTTCTTGTGTGATACAGGATGTGAGTAGCTGATGAAAACACTGTTGGCCATCGTGTTATGGAGCTGCTCGTATTGCTCGTATTGTGAAAGCATAATATCAAAACCTGTCCATGCCGTCATGGGTGATGGTGCAAGATTCCTCAATAATTAATGCTTTTTCATCCATCACAGCCCATTAATGCCCACTTCTTTTGGATCATTTTAGACGATAAGTCCGAGAAGTACGCTCCACGATATATAAAGGAGAAAGCAACAGGTCTTAAGCAGTTCACAATGACCATTGGTCTACCAAAAACATGATAACCCTTGTAATTGAAGTTAGAGTTCAGTCGATGAATAACTAGGGAGGAACGAGTAATTACCCTTTTGCAATTTCATGTCAAACACGAGGATATCGCCATAATTGATAGTGTCGTGTCATTATTTCTATAGATGGATTTGACATTGTAGTTTGTAGGATTATTTCACGCGCTAGCTAAAGTCTTGATTCACCATAGCCATTCAAGTCACTTTTCCATTGAAAAAGATAATTTATCTTGTGAATTTCGCCGCAAGAGAAGTGGAACAGGGCGTTCATTATGGTCGTTACGTGTCCCCATTAGCACAACAAGAAAGACCAATAACATGAGGTACACAAGTGTGGAATTGAGAGGAAAAATCATATCCCTCTCAGCCTGTTAGAAATTGAAATTTGGGGCTTGATATGTGGTGGAGGATCAACAAGGATCAAATGTATATGTAATAATGGCGAACGAGAGAGACTATGAATATGAAGGCTTGAGGTCGTCCATTGAAAAGCCCAAGTCAACCAATAAAATGAAGTCAATCAAGTCAAGAATGTTACAGGAGTTATGAGTAGGACCCAACATCATCACCATTTCTTCCTCGCAAGAAAACATCACAACTGACAGCTCATATATTTAGCCTACCAACGATATTTATTTCATATTTTTGGAAATTTTCCATAGGTAAGTAAGTTTTTTCAAGTTCCCGGAGATACTTATGCTGTTAATGAGTTTTCTAATTTCTAATGTGACAAGAAATCCGTCATAAGATTCGATTGCAAATTTTGAATTAAAATGAATCAATGTGAGTTAAGAATCGAATGCATCCTGATAATTAAGGATTGCATAAATTTACTTCAAAGGAAACAAAATGTTACGAAATTGAAAGAATTATCCACTCTATTTTATTTTTATTGAAGAAAATTCTCTAGAAGTCGTTAGAGTAAACTATTTGAATTTTATAGTTCCCTCACTATCTTTGAAGAGAATCTTATAGCGTGTTCAATGGTTTGGCATAATTAGAAGACTTTGAAGTCAAAAATAACAAAAGATCCCACGGTTCGTTGAGAAAATTCGAGTTCAATTTTTTTTTCAACTCAAGAATTGTGAATAAAGTGGCACTATATAGAGTGTACATTAGTCATTAATAAGTTCAAGAAAATACAAGTTCAATTTGGAATTTCGTAGATTTTTGTTCTCAAGTCTTTATAGTAACGTAAATAAGTATTGGGGCAAGAGAATACTTGATGACAGTTAAAATTATGTCAAATCTTAAAATTTATTTTTTAGCTAGAACTTCTCCACTATAATTAAGGGTGGCTTCATCCATATTAACTTTTTTCTAAAAGATATAACTAAACAATATATATTAAATTGTGTTACTTAGAAATCATAATTTCTTACATGAAATATAATACGAAGAAAGAGATAATACATTGTCGATACATATAAGATGAGATGAGATTATGTGATCAGTTTACGTCTTTGCCTGGAAAATTGTCCAAAAAGTATTAAACCTATTATATTTTTGCTAATTCAGTCCTAAATCTTTCAATTTTGCCAATTAAGTCTATCCAGCCAATTTTGGCCGAAATTCGTTGACGTGGAGCTGGCTGTCCTATGTGGCATGGCCGACGTTCACGTTGATAATTTTTAATAATATTATAATATAAGATGAGATGAGATGAGATGAGATTATATTATCAGTTTACATCTTTGCCCACTGAATACAACAGTTGCCATCTACCTTAGGGAAACTTACAGGGATTTTGATAGAAGATTTTGAAAAGAAAAAGTTTGAGCATCAAACTAAAGACTATGAAGTTTCAATAAGGCGCACCGAAATTCTACAAGCCCGTCCATTATAATCATGTGATAATTTTTAAGAGAAAATTATAGTTTTTTAGTTTTTGGGTCTTGTTACTTGTCCGTAGCTTCATGCAAATTTAAAAATGGAATATGAGCTCTTTCAAATATAAATTTCATAGAATTTTTCGATCTAGGACCTTCACTTTTTCCATTTTGATAACAGTCACATAAACAGATGGTGTCTACTGTGTAAAACTTAGACACATATATTTTCTCTGAAAATGAATTCATAAGTTGAAACCAGCATTTTGTTTGTCAACAAATCGTACGCCGATAGTAGCCCGTTAAGTAGAAAGATCGCATGTTATTATCAGCTTATTGATTGAAATTGCTCTAAATCACATAATGAGGAAGGAAAATTCTTGATGTCTGCCACCTTCCCTCACCGTTTTTGTCCTTGCTCTCTTACCAATTTGTTTATCCTGTTGAAGGAGGATGCAAGAGAGTAAACCATATGAAATACAAGGACACAACATTAACCTAAGAGCTAGAAGAAAACAATCTTGACAGTAATCACCGTTGGAGTTAAACTAGCTCAAGTCCCTCCTAACATAATACTAGATCGCGGGGACATATAACAAGTACACAAAGTTTTCCAATCAAACCGAGGATGGTTTTCTAAACATCATTGCTATCTTCAAATGGAAAACTAGTGGAAATTGTTGGAGCGCTTAGGCTTCATTTGATTCACAGAAAATGAATTATTTGGAAAACATCTTCTACAAAACAATGGCTTGTATTGTTTACAAAAATGAATCAACGATAAATATTTATATTGTTCACAAAAATGTTTAGAAATAAATTATTTTCAATAATGAAATCATTTCTTATTGACTAATTATTTTAAACCATACAATCGATCATTTTTAGGGAAATGTTTTCAAATCATTCATTTTCCGCAAAATAAATGAAGTTTTAATGAAGTTGAGAATGTTTCTAGTTCCATCTCGGCTTTGTCATTGTTCACCGGCTGCTCCAATGGGTAAATAAGCAGTTTCTGAGGCATTTGAAGTTTACTAATATTTGCTTCAAGCATTTCTAAGACTTGGCTCATTGAAGGTTTATGGCTAAAGTTTAATTGTATTCACCAAAGTGCAACTAGTGTCATCTTTTTTATCACCTTCCTTTCCTCTTCTACAACTTCTTCCATTTCAACTCTTTTTCCTTTGTTGACTTGGTCGTACACCAACAACGAAAAATAAATTTGGGCTGAGTGTTCCACATTAGCATTTACATTCTTCCTTCTACTTGCCATTTCCATAAGCAACATCCCAAAACTATAGACGTTTGAGTTATAAGATACACCACCAATGTTTTTGTAAAAAAACTTCGTGGCCATATACCCCAATGAGACTATGCTATTATCAATGGGATAAAGTTTTGCTAGTCCAAAGTCAAAAACTTTCGAAGTGAAATTCTTGTCTCAAAGAATGTTGTGAGGCTTGATATCAAAGTGTAGTATTTACATGAGGCACGCCCAATGTAAGTATTTAATCCCCCTCGCCATTTCAAGAGCAATCTCATATATTTTTATGTAACCAAGAAACTTATCACCTTCCTCCATGAAGATGTGCTTATCCAAGGATCCATTTGACATGAGATCATACACAAGAGCCTAGTTCGAGCCTTCAAAGCAAAAACCGATGAGTTGCACCATATTAACATGTAAATTCTTCCAATAGTAGCCACTTCATTGACAAAATCTTGGCCATGGGCCTTGGACTGCTTTAAAATCTTGATGGCCATTTTGTTGCCACTTCCAAGCATTTCTTGTACACGTAACCATACCTCCCTTCCTCTAGTGTGTGCTTAAAATTTATGGCGATCTTGTTATATTTGAGTAAGAGGACCTTATGGGCAAAAAGTTGTTATGAGCTTGCAAAAATTCTTCGATGTTCCTGTCCATTGCTAAGTGCCTTCTTCTATACTTGTAGATTAGAAATATCGCGACAAATGGTGTCCAACTTACGAACTTTGCTACACGGAAAAGCAATGAGGAAAACTTCGATAGGTTAGAATAGTTTTATTTTTTTAATTATTTTAAGAACAAAACATTTCTGCATGCCTACTAGAAATATAAAGTCTGAAGTTGTCCAAAATGAAATAATATCTAGGACACCTGCGAAAGGAATGAAAGAAGTGAAAAGGAATTGAAGGAAAAGAAGTATGGAAAACAAAACTCACGAGGAAACAGAGTGGTAGCAAGCTACTTTGTACAAGTTTTGTTCAAAAGAACAAAAGTAGTGGCATGAGTGCATTTGCAAATGAATGGGAATAATAAGCTTCGTTTACATAGATGATAGATGATGTAAGAAACTCCTTTTGCTTTGTTAGTAGTCAACATATATAGAGAACCGGTGATTTTTCATTATGAATAAACAATTTTGTTCCTACCGCCACGACCCTCCTGCAAATTCTCAGTAATTTGGCACGACGATTCAGTGACAGTCCATGAGGAAACCAGCATGTTACACCTCAGCGATAGCAATGGTTCAGCAATAGTGGTGATCGTGAATGACGAGGATTCAACAAAGGCTGTGAGAAGGGGATGATTACATCTTCAAGGGGGCAAGCAAGCACCAGCAGAAGCATGAATGCCATCGTAGCTCTCATCTAATGTGGAATAGACAAACTGAATCCATCTTCTCTTGAACTGTACACAATTAGAGAACCAAACTACTAAACCCTTCAGGAACATCACCACATAACATGCTTGGTCTCTTGTAAAGCAGGGACTTGCAAACTGAGCAAACCTATGAGCTCAAGCAGCAACTCGCCAGACAAGTTCTACTTGCTCGAACCACGGGCAGTTAGCTTAAGAGAAGATCACCCAAAGCAACTGGAATTATTTCCACTGAAGTCCAAAATTCATCAAGATGCTCGTCTCTGTTATTTACTCCGGCAAACTACCAATGAAGCTACTGCTTCTTAAATTCAAAGCTTCGGGTCCCCATGAGATTAGTGATACTTGCAGGAACTAAACTAGAGAAACAGATCATCTCCAAGAGACAAGAAAACTCTCAAAACACCTGCATTCTTCTAAGAATTAAGAAACCTTCCCAGCAAGTCCATTCCCTTCGAGATAAAGCATTTGCAAAGAACTACAGTTTCGGATCTCGGCAGAAATGGGCTCCACTAAAAGAGTTGATCCTCATAGTCAGGTCCTCCATTCTATGTGTTCCGAGTGAAGCTATTACTCTGAGGCATATCATCAAACATTCACGGTGCGTTATCCGTTTGGCCTCATTGGATCAATCAACAGAGTCGTACCTGCTTTGGATGTACACGCCGCTTCATTTGCCGCTACAATAACTTGCACATGAAGGTTTGATGAGGTTGGGACCATCGCGACGTACCGATTCGGGGCGCCATGCGGAAACGCACGTTGCCGATGGAGCGTTGCGCGCGGACAAGAATCGAGAAATCGTCGACGGTAAGGATCATCGAGCTTTTGAAGATTCGCCGGTTCAGGTTTACATGACCTTTTTCGCCAACGCCAGAACCAGAAGGCCGAATCCCGCTGGTACAGAGCCGCAATGCCACGTCGCGCAACATCAGGCGCGTGAGAGACGAAGGAGAATAGGAGACGGTAGTGCGATGAAGCCTTTGAAGCGGTGCGCGACGACGATTCCGTAATCAAACATATGTCAGGATGTGCGATGAGCGTGAGTCGTGGATCGTCGATTCCTACTGTTGAGCTCGAGAGCTTCGTCTGTGGAGGTCGGGGTTGCGATAAGAAGAAGATGACTCCATTGAAAAGGAATATCGTTTTTGTTTTTCATTCTCTATTCTATGTTTATTTTATTTATTAAAAATATTTCTATAAAAAAATGCACATTCTATTGGTGCGTAAAAATTCAGGTGTCGACACCTAGTGACATTGGAACGAATAGAACAGAATATCTATGTTTAGTATTCGAAAAACTGCATGCTCCAGGAAAATCCAAAAGTCAGAAGCGTGCCTATTTTAGGTTCCATGAATCATATTGCTGAAAAGTTTGCGAGATCCATATGAGGTCTTTAGCTTGGTATTTTGACAGTACGAGAACCAAATTCAATTACATTTCAGGACATGATACTTACATTGTTGGGCTTGCAAGGAGCATAATAGAATTCTTGCCATGGCGAGCTCGCCTAGCTCCGGCTCCGTCTTGCTAGAGCTGGGCGAGCTCGCCCAGTGGTGGCGAAGGCCCAGCTCGCCATGGCTGGGCGAGCTCCGCCCTCGCTAGATCTGGGCTCGCCCAACTCCGGTGAGGCGAAGTTCGCCATGGCTAGGCAAGCTCCATCCCCGCCCAGATCCGGCAAGGCGGAGCTCGCCCAGCCAAGGCGAGCTCCGCCTCGTCGGAGCTGGGCGAGCTCGCCTAGCAGTGGCGAGGGCCCAGCTCGCCGGAGCTAGGCCCTCGCTGACAAACCTCCCTCTAGCCGGACAGGCCAGGGGAGAGAAGGAAAAGAAGAAAAAAATAAAAAAGAAAAAAAAATTCAAAAATAAAAAAATATTAAAATATTGCCATGTGAATGCCGGCCGGCAGTCACGTCAGCGCCGGCCAAAAGGATTGAATTGGCTGGTTTGCAAAAAGTTGAAGACTAAATTGGCAAAATTGCAAAAGGTTTAAGACTTTTTTGATAATTTTCCCACGTTCTGTCTGTAAAATGAAAATGGTGGAACCGGTTTGCATCCCTTACGACAATGGATCTTCCGGATGCCATGGAGATATACTTGATCACAGAATGACAAATTCTGCAAAATGCAAAGGTTCTTTAAACACCTGATGCATTTTCGGATTGGAGTTGCTTAGAAGGCCAAAGACAACAGCAATTTTTTCAGTGTGCTAGAGCAAATATTGTTCCTTTTGTCCCTCCTCCACATCATGAAGAACAAATTCAGTATTCGAAAGATAACTGGATTTCTTTATTTGAATAGGCAATTGGTCCAGTTCGTCAAGATGTGTGTTTAGTTATATGATATCTAATTTTAGGGAAGTTGAAAGTAATCCACGCCCCCTTACCAAAAAAAAAGTAATCCACGCCAAATTCTAAATCAAACAACACCTTTGTTTATCAGACGTGGAGATGAAAATGTCTATCGAGTTAAACTAATTAAACATGGCCAAATATTGAAAGAGACAAAGAAAACGTCAATGAATTAGTTATCAGTAATTGCACATTACTTTTAGAACCCAATATGAGTTCTTTCAAAAATGAACTTCATGAAGTTGTTTCATCTAAGACCTTATTTTTTCCCATTTTTATAAAATTTATTTCTTGTGTAGACAGATGGTGTCCACTTTGTAAAACGGACGTTTTCTCTACAATCGAATTCATAATTTGAAATTAGCAGTTCTTAATACAAAAAAACCATATGCCGGTAGTAGCACGTTAAGAAGCAAGACGGCGAGTTATAATTAGCTTTTTGATTGGCATTACCCTAAATCACATAATAAGGGAAGAAAATTCTCAATGTCCGTCCCCTTGCCCCATCGAGTTTTGTCCCTGCTCTCTTACCAATCTGTTTATCCTTTCGAAGGAGGATGCAAGAGAGCGAAACTATATATGAACTACAATAACACAACAGTAACCTAAGAGCTAGAAGAAGACAAAATGTAATCACTGTCAAGTTGAACTAGCTCAACTCCCTCCCAGCATAATACTATATTGTGGGGAGCAAAGTTTTTCGTATCAAACTGTGCATGTCCTCTAAACATCATTGCTATCTCCAAATGAAAAACTAGCAAAAATTATAGGAGCCCTTGATGAAGTTGAGAATGTTTCCAATTCCATCTCAACTTTGTCATCATCAACTGGCTCTTCCGGTGGGTAAATAAGTGGTTTTGGAGGCATTTGAATATTACCAATATCTCCTTCAAGCATTTCTAAGACTTTGTTCATTGGAGGCCGATGGTCAGGGATTAATTGTATACACCAAAGTGCAACTATTATCATCTTTTTTATCACCTCCCTTTCCTCTTCTACAACTTCTTCCATTTCAACACTTTCTCCTTCATTCACTTGGTCATACACCCACAGTGGAAAATAAATTTGGCTTGAGCGTTCCGCATTTGCATTTACATTTTTCCTTCGACCTGCCATTTCCATGAGCAACATCCCAAAGCTATAGACATCTGCTTTATAAGATACACCACCGATGTTTTTGTAGAACAACTCAGGCGCCATATATCCCAAGGTTCCTCTTGCAGCAGTCATTGAAACTATGCTATGATCCGTGGGATAAAGTTTCGCGAGTCCAAAGTCAGAAACTTTGGGAGTGAAATTCTTGTCTAAAAGGATGTTATGGGGCTTGATATCAAAGTGTAGTATTTGCATGTCACAACCCCGATGTAAGTATTCGATCCTCCTCGCCACCCCAAGAGCGATCTCATATATTTTCTTGTAATCAAGAAACTTATCACCTTCCTCAGCAAAAATGTGCTTGTCCAAAGATCCATTTGACATGAGATTATATATGAGAGCTTGTTTCGAGCCTTCAAAGCAAAAACCGATGAGTTGCACTACATTAACATGGTGAATTCTTCCAATAGTGGCCACTTCACTGATAAAATCTTGGCCATGGGCCTTGGACTTCAAAATCTTAATGGCCACTTCATTGCCGCTTCTTAGCATTCCTTTGTACACGGAACCATATCCCCCTTCACCTAATTTGTGCTTAAAGTTTCTGGTGATCTTTTTAATATTAGAGTAAGAGTACCTTATGGGCAAAAAGTTGTTATGAGCTTGCAAGAATTCTTCAATGTTCTTGTCCATTGCTAAGTGTCTTCTTCGGTACTTGTAGACTAGAAATATCGCAACAAATGGCGTCCCGATTATGAATTTCACTACACAGAAAAGCACTGAAGAAAATTTTTATAGGTTAGAATTATCTTCATAATTATTGTAAGAGCAAATCATTGCGGCTTACCCAATAGTATTATAAAATCTCCAGCAGTCCAAATTGCAATATCATCTTGGACACCTGTGGAAGTAATGAATGGTGTCAAAAGGAATTGAAGGAAAAGAAGTTTCCAAAACAAAACTCACGAGGAAACAGAGTAGTAGCTAGCTACTTTGTACAAGCTGAATTTTGTACAAAAGAATATGAGTAGTGGCATGCGTACATCTACAAATAAATGCAAATAATAAGCTTCGTACATAGATGGTAGGTGTTACGAGAAACTCCTTTCGCTTTATTAGTGATCAGCAACTCTAGAGAAATAGTGATTTTCATAAATAAAAATAAAAATAAAAAACTAATAATTTTGTTCCTCCTACCACCGATGCATAACTAAAATTTTTAAGGAATGTTAAGGAGTGTCTCCTGGATTATTAGTTAAGTGGCTAATTAAAGAACTAATTAAGAAATTAAGGAAATGTAAATTCTATGCCAACAAAAACTAGTCAAGAGATTGCTCGCACAAGAATCCTTTTTCTTTTTCTTTTCTTTTTTTACAGTGGGAAATCTAGCCCTTTTGTTGAAAGAAATTATAATCTAGGCACAGTGATTTTCACTTTTAGTTAATTAATAGTTTTGTTCCTCCGTCCATGCATGAATACAATTATTTAAGGAATATTAACAAGTGTCTCTTGATTTAATTAATTCTTTTTGCTACCGAAACCTTTCAAATACACAACGTTGACGTATACTATCATGTATATTTCGTCATAATTATCTTGGATATGAGATATTTCTTTCACTTTCCTTGAAGAGAAAGTAGCAAGTGAATAAGTGTACAGAATCTACGACCATTAAAAAAAAAAAACAAGTGTACGGAATTCTGCAATATTGGGGTAAAATTTCATTGCCAACCAATGCTTACCGCCCAAGTGGTACTTGGATCCGCAAACCTGGCCGCTGCTAAAGTAGTACTTGGAAAAAAAGTTGTTACGGAAGTGGAAGTAGATATAGAAATCAAGGTAGCAAAAAACAGTTTTCTTCCATGGACCACCACCAAAGGAGAGATCAAATCCTTCGGCCATTCTGTTATGGATTAGCTCGTAGTTGTAGGAGCTAATATTAATCTCAGGCTCAAAAACATGTGATGCCCACGTCCAACTGCTGATGGTGCAAAAATCCCTCACATCCAAAGCATTTGGATTGACCAAAGCATACAAGTTCCAATTTGATGACGCCTCGGATGGATATGACCCCTCGGATGAATATGACCCCTCAATGCATGGACGGGTAGCGATGTAAGATGGAGAACTGACCGGCTTTGAGCAGTTTACAATGACAAATATATCGTAGCTGTACCTACTATATGAGATGTTTGGATCGGAATAGAAGCTACGGATAGCCAATGAATGATGTGGGAGAGACAAGCAATTATTCTTTTGCAGCCCATCGTCCACCAATGTGATTGTGTAGGCGGAATAATTGATGGACTGCACGTAGAATCGGCCATCAAGGAGGTACAAAACAGGACGATTATTTTTACAAGTCAGCTCATGTTTTGAGTCACCGCATCCCTTCGGGTCAGTCTTCAATCGAAATGGGCGATGTATATCGCGAATATCACCACAGAATGAAGCGATGCACTGCGGATTACTCGATCCGGCATAGCTAGTCACCGCTTGCAACAGACCAAGAATGAGCAGCAACAATGGATAGACATTCACGGAGCTGAGAGCACTAATCATGCCGATATTTGTCTCTGGGCAAATAGAAATATGTAAATAATTGCTCGGTGAGTGTTTGGAGCGGAGGCGCAATATAAAAAGATGGAAAAAAGATGGAACGATCCTTGTTTGATTGTAGACTTGGGACTCCCGAGTCTACAATCGAGGCTCGGATGCTGCGAACCCCACGACGAATCCTCTCGATGAAATGGGGAACGGGGAGGTGGGGGATCTGGGAATCGGTCCGGATCGGGGGAGAGAATTTGCCCGGGGAGGGAGGATCTGGAAATCTAGGTCGCGAAGGGTTTTGAGAACTCACCGACGACCCCCCGATCCTCCCGAGCCGAGCAACATGGGTGAGCGAGCTGAGTGAATAGGAGTTTTCGTGGCGAGAGCTGCCGGAGATCTGATTGGAGAAGTGGGAAAGAGAGAGCGAGATAGAGTCAAGAGAGGAGAATCCAGGGAAAGAAAAGCAAAAGCGTAGACGACGACGATAGCATCTTAAGAGCTTTTTAAAATTGATGGAGAAAGAGAGGAATGATAAAAACTGGACGGGCAGAAAATAAAAAATGGTGGGATTGAGGAGGAAATTTGCGATTTCTTCGTCTGATTGCGAGGGGGTGAGAGAGGGGAGAGAAAAGGTAATCTTTTGTGGCACGTGGGCAGTAGGGAGCCCTTACAGTAGAGTACGATTGGGAGCAAAAAACACGAAAATGGGTATTCCAAGAGAAAAATATATATGGCTAAATAAAGGAATTTTTACTATATCACCGTGGCATGATAAAATATGTCAGACATAATTTATCAAATTAATTTTATTTATTTATTTGTAAATTTATATCAAATTAATTGGATTAAAATAATTAAAAAATGATAATTTATCATGTATATATAAAAATATACATTTAATATATAATGTGTCGTAACGTGTCGGAATTCTCTACTTTTTGAAAAATGACGTGTCAGCATGTCGTGTCGTGTAGTGTCGTGTCGGGTGTCGGTGTCGGTGTCAGTGCAACATAGCTTGAGAGTCGCCTGGTCTTAAAAAGAAGCCCAAGTCAGTCAACGGAACAAATGGAAGTCAAGAAATTAAAGTTTAATATCCTAAAAAATCTTGAATATTAATAAATTTATTTTAAATTAATTTTTTTATTGTCAAAATTTTCAAAACGGTACACTTATGATAAATTTATCCTTGGTTTGTCGTAGATATATTAATTTTTGGATTGTCGTGTTATTAATCTAATTTTTAAAAAAAAAACTAAGGAAGGGTCACAAACATATTAGTTTGAGATTTTTAGTTATCAAAAAATTAATTTTCAGTAAATTTATCACGCTATGTCAATTTGTGATTTTTAATAATAATAAAATTAATTTAAAATAAATTTATTATAAATATATAGATTAAAGAGGAGGATCAAAAGGTCCATTGTTAGTGGGGCCGTGTCCAACACTAATTGAGACACCCTTTAATCACCAGCAAATTCAAAAGATACTTTTTCCCAATTGTCTCTCTCACCCCGTCACTTCCGTCCGATACGCAATCTTTCTTCGTATTTTCTTCTTTGTTTGTTTCCTCCTCCCCTCTTCTCCACACGCTTTGAATTCCCGTCTGTTCCATCATGGGCACCGAATCAATTGATATTCATTCCATATTTGCCAAATTAAGTCACAAACGTTAGACATAATTCAATTTGTTACACAGTCATATCATTTCATGAAATATATAGATATCATCGATAAATGGCATCGCTCTCTTTTCCTTTCTAATTATAATGGCATTTTGAACAGGTAATGTCTCAAATTTATTGAAAGAATTCCATCTCCAAAAAGAAAATGAAACTCAATATCTGAGTATAAAGTTAAGATTTTATGATTTGTACCCAAAAATTGCTACAGCAGTTAATTCGGATACATGTTTCAGCTAGTCTTTCAATTAAGGTTTGTGCTACACATAATATCATACACAAACCACTGAGAAGGTAATTTTGTAACCTTTATGCATAGTTTTGCCTAGAAAATCGTTCTATCATTTTTAGATAAATTCTCAAGGTGTCTTTGTGAAGAAATTTTTTCCTCATGGCTCACTGACAAACTAAACAAAATTATTATCGATATGAGTAAATAGTCAAGTTGAGAAATCAGTATAGAGAATGAGTTGTTTCGATTGGAACAATTGTTGAAATTATAAAACATCCATGAATATTTGGCTAGCGGTGTAATTGATAGTTTGCACATAGTATTAGCCATCAAGGAAGTGGAGAACAGTGTGATTATTTTTACAAATTAACTTGTATCTCGAGACATCGCATCCCTTCATATCACTTTTCAGTCGAAACGGATAGCTCATATTACGAACATCACCACAAGATGACGGAACACACCATCGATTACTCGGCTCAACATTGCTAGTCATCGCTAGAAATAGAACAAGGGTGAGTAGCAACGCAAGACAGATATTCATAGAGTCGAGAGCATTAATCATGCCTCTGTTTGTCTTTGGACAAAGAGAAATTGGTAAAGAATTCCTCGGTGCGTGCGGAGGAGATGCGCAATACGAAAAGATTGAAAAGAGATTGGACGATCGTTGTTTGCTTGGAGACTAGGAGTCGCCTGGTCTTATAGAGAAGCCCGAGTCAGTCAACGCAACTGGATGCAAAGTCAAGAAATTGAAGAGATGGACCAAAATAGAGGTTCCATTATTGGAGGAACGGCCGGTGTCCATCCCTATTTCCTTCGTCACTATCTCCAGTTTGCTTCCACTTTCTCCACGTGATTGTTGGGGTCCACATCCCATCAACAGACAAATCCGCTTCGTTCTGAAAGTTTTCTGTTCCATCGTCGGCGCTCAATCCCTTGACATGTATACCATATTTGCTAAACTAAGTCACAAATCTTAGACGGAATTCCAATTCCTTACACGGTCGAATCATTTCATGAAATATATAATTGCTATAAGAAAAGTATCTCATCTAATAAAAATATATTGCACATCGTCATTGTCAACTAAGTCATGTATGACTGTGTTTTGTTGTGCAAATTTGAAAAAATCCTTATATGAAGCTAAAATGTATAAATTTTGCAATCGCTTATGTGCATAGTAGTTGCATAAATATCCTCTCCTATACTCCGCTTAAAAGTAGAATCGTATATATCCATAATATAATAGTATTCGTGCAATGCACGTAGCAAGAATGACTACAGTTGCTAATACAGCTATATAAAGATAGGATCCATGAAAGGACAGTATGAAGCAGTAATGGGTCCTACTGACTCTGTACATCATCTAGACTCTTCATCATCTTTATTGAAAATTGTTCTCACTTGCTAATACAGCTACATAAAGATAGCATCCATGTAGGGACAATATGAAGCAGTAATGGGTCCTACTGACTTTTGTACATCATCTTTGTTGAAAATTTTTCTCACCCTAATGATGGATGGGGCAGATATGGGGGATATCGGTCTTAGCCAGAATCATGAGGGAGACATGCTTCAATAATTATTCAGGACAAAAGCAACCCCAATAGCCATTGACGTGGATTGGGCATTACCGCATTAGTGCGTGCAATTGGTGTAATCACTTCAAACTAGTGATATCTCTTTTGATCTCCACTTCTATTTAACTATGGTGGATTGATACGATGAACCAATTTTGTTTCAAAAAGCTATATAGATGCGGAATAAAACTTCGGGTTGGCTATTATATAAGACTTGGCAGGGTTGATTTATTTTATTGAACTTTGTGAAAAAAAAAAAGGGAGTTCAAAAGTAAGAAAACAGGAAGAATCAACAGACTTGCTTTTTGAAAGCCCACGAGAATCATGCTTTCTGGTTTTTAGATTTAATTAGTCACAAGACTTTTATCGTGTAGCCACCTGAAAACACAGCCCTTACTTTAAAAGACTAGACCATAAACGTCAAGTGAAGTGATTGTCGATGGCATGCTCTTTCATTCGTTGGAGGACAAATACTAGCCTCCTCGGGAGGACGACTCTGTAGAGGATGTACGTCCAACTTCATTTATTTTGGGATGCTTTTCTTCCCTCAATATATGACTCTTAACAGAACGCCTCAAAGATATAAAATAAACATGATTTTTAATTAAAACCTTAAAAAAAATTGAAAACTCAGTGCGCTCGTTGTTACCTTCCAGTCAAAAGTTAAAGTACTACTCAAATTATTTAAGAAAAATTATGAAAAGAACATATGCAAAATTACGTGTCAAAGTTTGTATGTGACGAAAATTTCAGGTATTTAGAGTTAATAAAATTAAAACTATGCATGCCGTAAAATTAGATTAAGTAAAATGTAAAAAGTGTCCCCCCTGTAATTATCTTCTGCAATACAGGATGTGCGTAGCTGACGAAAACACCGTTGGCCATCGCGTTATGGAGTTGCTCGTATGGTGAAAGCATATGATCGAAACATGCCCATGTCATCATCATCATGGGTGATGGTGCAAGATTCCTCAATAACCTATGCATTTTCATATATCATAAGCCCATTAATGTTCACTCATTTTAGATTTTTTTGGAAGATGTGTCAGAGAAGTATGCTCCACAATATATAAAGGAGAAAGCAACGGGCCTTGAGCACTTCACAAAGACCATGATTTACCAAAAACATGATAACCCATGTAACTGAAGTTAGAGTTCGTCAATGAATAATTAGGGAGGAACAAATAATTACCCTTTTGCAATCCCACATCAAACACGAGGATATCGCCATAATTGACGGTGTCATTATTTCTATAGATGGATTTGACAATGTGGTTTGTTGGATTATTTCTCACACTAGCTTAAGTCTTAAGTCACCATAGCCATTCAAGTCACTCTTCAATCGAAAGGGATATCTTATCTTGTGAACTTCACCGCAAGAGAAGCAAAATAGGTTCGTTCATTATGGGCATTACGTGTCCCTAGTAGCACAACAAGAAAGACCAATAACACGTGGTACACAAGTGTGGAATTGAGAGGAAAAATCAAGGCCCTGTCAGCCTTTGAGCAATGGAAATTTGGGGCTTGATATGTGGTGGAGGATAACAAGGATCAAATGTATATGTAATAATGGCAAATGAGAGATATCTTGACTATGAAGGCTTGGGGTCGCTGATTGAAAAGCCCATGTCGACCAATAAAACTAAGTCAATCAAGTTGAGAACGTTACACAAGTAGCGAGTAGGACTCAACATCATCACCATTTCTTTCTGGCAAGAAAACATCACAATTGACAACTCATATATTTAGTCGACCAATGATATCATTTCAAATTTTTGGAAATTTTTCTTAGATTAGTAAGTTATTTCAAATACCCCAAGATACTTATGCTGTTAATAAGTTTTCTAATTTCTATTGTGACAAGAAATCCGTCTTAAGATTCAATTGCAGACTTTCAATCAAAGTGAAACTATGTGAGTTTAGAATTGAATGCATCTTGATAATTAAGGATTGCATAAATTCAGTTCAAAGGAAAAAAAATGTTAACAAACCGAAAGAATTATCCACTCTATTCTATTTTTACTAAAGAAAATTCTCTAGAAGTCGCTAGAGTAAAATATTTGAATTTTATAGTTCCCTCACTATCTTTGAAGAGAATCTTATAGCGTGTTCAACGGTTTGGCATAATTAGAAGACTTCGAAGTCAACAATAACAGAAGGTCCCACGATTCATTGACAAAATACAAGTTCAATTTTCTTTTTTACTCAAGAATTGTGAATAAAGTGGCACTATATAGAGTGTATATTAGTCAATAATAAGTTCAAGAAAATACAAATTCAATTCAGAATTTTGTAGATTTTGTTCTTGATTCTTTATAGTAACCTAAATAAGTATTGGGATGCTAATAGGCATGCAGCTTTGCTGGCAAAGGGATTAGAATACGGGGTTTGATTCCCACGCTCTGCAATAGGCAGCGCAGAGCATAAGTTAGAAAATGAGGAAAGTTAGAGATATGACAGGCAAAAAAAGAAAAAAATAAGTATTGGGACAAGAGAATAGTTGATGATGGTTAAAATTATGTCAAATTTTAAAATTTATTTTTTAGATAGAACTATTTCACTATAATTAGGGTTGGCTTCATCCATATTCAATTTTTGTAAAAGACATAACTAAAATATATATTTTTTGCATACAAGGCGCATATAATGTGTTAATTAGAAATCACAATTTATTACATGAAAGATAATACGAAGAAAGATATAATACAATGATAGTACATATAAGATGAGATGAGATTATGTCATCAGTTTACATATAGTACAATGTCAATGCATATGAGGATCAATACACGCTAGACTTTTTAGTTAGTGGAGGCGCAATTGTGGGTGCCAATTAGACAAGGTTTAAGTGATGCCTAATTTAGATTTAATACCATCAGGTATGTTGAGCTTCGCGATGGCTTGATCATCAAGCTGGTCATGTTGCTTTAACTCCTGGGATCTTTGATAAGTCATTCAAAAACTCCTTCGTAAGTTTACACAAAGAACTATCCCCTAATCAGGTGATGGGAGGAGGGAGCAACCTGAAAGCACAGCCCTTATTTTGAAAGACTAGAACATTAACGTTAAGTGAAGCGATTGTTGATCCCGTGCTCTTTCATTCGTTGCAGGACAGATGCTAGACTCCTCAGAAGCACAACACTGTAGAGGATTCATGTGACATTATGGATTTTGGCCTATTTTTGGGGTTTATAAAACGTGTAATTCGTCAGTGCGCTTATAATGGAATTTCGCCCGAGAACTGATCACTCTCGTGTTTTTGTTTTTAAAAATAGAAATTCTACTAGAATCGCACTCGATCGAACTTGGCCGTTAATTAGACCCTGAACTTGGCAATCGATTTCCGGGAGTTTCGGGACGAAATAAATTGGACGGTGTCGATATTATCATGGCCAGCGTCGATATTATTATGGCCAGCATCGAGATTGTCAGGAATAGTGGAAAAGTGGATTTTTGGACCGGGTACGGATTTGGACTGGTAGACCTCCCTCGTAGAGTGGCTTGGGGTAATTTATTTTGGCCGTGTGCCCTAGAATATTGTTGGGATTTATCGTGGGTTGTTAGGCCTTTTTCCGGATTTTAATCGGGACCGATAGGTGGATTTTTAGTTTGGACTGTGTCCGTTGGATCGCGATTGAGTTTAAAATTTAAACCCCTTCTCTCTCTCCTACTTTCTCTCTCTCTCTCTCTCTCTCTCTCTCTCTCTCTCTCTCTCTCTCCCCTCCCCCTCTGCGCGAACGTCCCCTCCCCGCTCCCTCCCCGTGCACGTCCTCTCCCCCACCCTTTCTGCATGCCTACGCCCCCTACTGTCCCCTCTCTCTCTCTCTCCTCTCTCCCCTCTCTCCTCTCTCTCCTCCTCCTCATTCTTCTTCTTTCCCTGCTGGTTCGCTTTCGTCCTCTTCGCGACTGCCGCCTTCGCCCGTCCTGCTCGCCAGCTGCCACCCGAGCCCCCCGCGTTGTCGTGCTGCTGCGTTGCCGGCGCCAGCAGCCCCGTCGCCTCCGCCCCGTCGCCGCCGACCCCCACCCCCGACTGCTCTCTCTCCCTCACTGTCCTCCGCGCGCGGCAGCGAGACCATCGTCGCTGCCTACCGCGCCCGACGCTGCCCCAGCCGCGCTTGACCGCCGCTCCATCGCCCCGCTGTACCGATTGCCCCGTCGCCGCCGTAGGAGCCCCCCTCTCTGCCTCTCCCTCCCCCGGTCTCCTCTTGCCCGAGCTCGAGCCAGCGAGCTCGTCGCCCGCCGGTCGGCTCGTTCGGCCGCGCTCTGCCTCTGCCCGCTGCCCGCCGCGCCGTGCTACCCCGCCGGCCAGCCCGTCGCCGTCGGCCCGTCCGCCTGTCCGACCGCCGCCCCTCAGCCTCCCTCTCCCTTCCTCTCTCCCCCTCACCCCCTCGACCAGCCACTTCCCGCCCCTGTTCAGCCCGTCCGCCGGTCGCCGCCGCCGCCGGTCGCCGCCGCCGCCGGTCGCCGTCGCTGTCGGCCAGCCACCGCCGACCAGCCGCCGCCGGCCAGCCAACCGGCCGGCCAAGCTTGTCCCCGGGCCGTGCTCGTGCCGTGCTCATGCCATGCTCGTCGCCGTGCCCATTGCCGTGCCCGCGCCCGTTGCCCAGGCGCGTAGCCCATCCGGGCGCCCGAGCGCCCCGGGCACGCCGCGCCTGCGCGCTAGGCACGCCGATGGGCCATTGTGCCCACTTTGGCCGGTCAGCGCGCCCGTGTGGCCTACGCCCGCGCCCAGTCAGAACTTCTCCCCCGGGCAATTTGGAGCCCAAGTCAACTTTTCCCGGGCCAAAATTTGGTAAGCGACTTCCTAGACCCTACTTAGTATTTTGGGTATTTTATTGACCAATTTCGGGCTAGAACGGCTAGGGCGTGTATTTAGTTTAATTATTTTGTGATTAAATTAGATTATGTGGTGTTCTAATTGGGTTGAGTTAGACTGATTAAGGTAGAGTGCTTGAGTGGATAATTGTGCGTGACCGACTTGAACGTCGGGTCTGTGAATTGAGGTGGCGAACTGTGAATTCGGACTAAATGTTGGGTATGAGTGGTTTGATGTGATTTGGCGTGAATTTGATTTAATTGAATGGCGTGTGCTTGCCTATCGATTTTAAGCCCGGATCGATCGGAGGGCTACGGACTTGGGAAGTGTTGACGGCGGTCCGTGTGAAGGCTTGACTGGCCGGAGTGCCAAATGGAAAGACGGACTTGGGACGTGTTGACGGCAGTCCGTGTGAAGGCATGAATGGCCGATGTGCCAATTGGATGCGGGCTTGAGACGTGTTGACGGTGGCCCGTTAAAGGTGTGAATGGACTAGGACGTGTTTACGTCGGTCGTTGGAATTGATTGAATTGTGTGGCTTGGGACGTGTTGACTGCGGCCACTGGAATTGATTGAATAGTGTGGCTTGGGACGTGTTGACGGCGGCCACTGGAATTGATTGAATGGTATGGCTTGGGACGTGTTGACGGCGCCCATTGGAATTGATCGAATTGTGTGGCTTGTGAGCCAGTGAGAATAGACCTGAGGCGCAGTGGCGCGGGTCGTGAGAAAGATGTTCGGTCACGCATGCGATTTGAGTGTGATTGGAATTGGCTGGTTGAGCGTGTGACTGAATTGGCTGGTTGAGCGTGTGACTGAATTGACTGGTTGAGCGTGTGACTGAATTGGCTGGTTGAGCGTGTGACTGAATTGGCTGGTTGAGCGTGTGATTGAATCGACTGATTGAATTGGTTGAATCGATTGAGTGCGAGTGTGGATGTTGATCGAATTGTCGAATGGTGCGTGTGGGTGATTGATTGGATTGATTGATTTTGAATGGGAGTGTGTGTGCCGAGTGATTGTGATGTGGCGGTGAATTATTCGTGCATTATTTTGTTTGGACTAATGTGCAGGATTGGCACGTGGTTCGAGGTGAGGTAAGCTTGTCTTGCGAAATTGATTGTATCGTCTGGTGATTTGCATGTTAGACTGGTCTGGGTACGCATTAGCCTAGGTTAGGTTTAGGTTGTTGCTTATTGAGACTCTGTCTCACGGTTATTATTTAACCATTTCAGATCTGTGACCATAAGAGATGAAAGACGCTGCAAGGGTATCTCAGAGATTGAGGACGGGTCAAGTACCCGGCATTTTGAGTTTCCCCTTTTTGGTAGAGGAGTTAAGTTTGCTACTATTGTCCCTTTTTGAGAATTGTAGTTTTGCTGTTGTGGCTTAGCTTGGGGACTGTCCTTCATGGACGTAGTATGTATTTGTCAAGTGTAGGAATCACAATTATTATTTTGTACTGTTGTTACCCCTTGTCATAATTAATTGTCTTGGTTGCGTTATTTGTTTCCGCGCGTATCAATCTCTGATGTTTGGGTTGGGTCGGCGACGTATCTGGGACGTCGCATTCAATGTTCGACCATCGAGGGATGATGGCGCACTCGTAGGGTGCGAGGCATGACATCCCCATTTGATTTGGTATCAGAGCAAGGTCAGCTCGAACCAAGATGGTCGAAGCTTGGAGTGATAAGGAGCGATGACTTTAGGGTAGTCAGTTAGGGAGATTTGTTGGCCATGCGTTACCCAGACTGTTCGATTGCGATTGCTAAGTGATTTTTATGCAATATATGTGAGGTGCAGGTGCGTCGGGACTTGAGGTAAGTGCACTAACTTGTTGGTTGTGATTGGGTGATATTTGTGACTGGCCGCTTGCTGAATGAATTGTGTTGTGATTCATTGTCTAGGGCTTAGACTGGTATAGTTGGCCTAGGTCTTTAATTCCCGAGGGGAATTATAGCAGGTAAGTGGGTGATGTGAACCCTGTGAGTATGAGTAATCGAGGTTGAGGTCGAGGTCTAGTAGGTCCGCAAGTTGGAATTGTGGGGGATCCCAGATGGAGTGAGATGTTGAGGTCAATCGAGGAAGCTGGAATTTTAATGAGTAGACAGACTGAGGAGCGAAATGCTACTGTTACTACTGATGCTAAGGCCACTATTATCGTCGTCAGTGGGAATAACGGGAATCATGGACATAATGAAAATGTTGGGAAGCAAGGTCAAGGACAGGTTAATGCAGTCAGACGGATGCGTTAGTTGGGTGGAAAATTTTTGTAATTTAAACTTGCAAGATTCGATAGGAAGAAGTGACCCCGACACTACGGTACTGTGAATAGAGGACTTTGAAAAAGGCTTTTGAGGTATTCGGATACACTAGTGAGGAGAAAGTGACCCTGGCTGTACATCAACTCCAAGGAAATGCGATTGATTGGTAAGAGGACCCCCAGAGTAAGCTATTTTGAAGGGCATAATTCCAAGCTGGGTGTCGTTATCGAGGCCTTCAATGAGAAGTATATTTAGAGAGTGCACAAGAACAGAAAATGACAGAGTTTCTTTGGCTTTGTTAAAATTGAATGTCAGTTGATCAGTACGAGGTCGGGTTTGTAAGATTGTCTAAGTACGCGCCAAAGGTAGTCAATGATCGTGTGGATGGGACAAGGAAGTTTCGAGATGGACTGAAACCGAATCTTCGTAGTCAGTTGATGCTAATGAGCCTAAGGGATTATAATGAGCTGTATGGCAAGGCTTAAACGGTTGAAAGGGATTTGAATGAAAGGTTACCATATATGGATCGCGGTACAAGTCGGCTAAGGGCAATAGGAACTTTGAAAGAAGCCTATGACAGAGAATCGGAGATTTGTCCCTCTAGTAAGAAAGAGCTTTGGAAAGCCGAATTAGTACTTCAATACCACATATCGGTCTTATGGAAAGAGGCACGGAATGACCCCTGCCAAGTGGACCTGAAGCGTATTTTGGATGCGGCCAACATGGTCACCAGGTGAGAAATTGTTGAACCGACATGTTAGGTCACTGATGCAATCGCAGTAACCGTGGGTAGGTAGTCAAACGAGAGCTGTCCCGCAGATTAATCTGAATCGACTACAGACGTAAGGAAAGGTGTAGATTGTGGTTGGAAAGGAAGCGGATGATGCGTCTTGAGGATCTAGATGCACTATGTGATGATATCGGGTGCAATAGTAGATGATTTTGAAGTTATTACTGGAATGGTCATATAAGACTTATAATCGCTTATGGTGGATAGGCGCAATCGATTTATGGATTCTGATTTACTAGTGGCATTTTTGGATAAGTTTGGAAGGATGAGTTATGCTTGGAAGTTTCGGATTTTATAAAGAACCGGGGTGATGTGTTTTGGGAGACTGTTGAATTGAAATTGGATGGATTGAGCTTGTCCTTGAGGTGTATAACGATAATGATTTTGTGGCGGATTTGTGGTTGAGGAATCAAGGCTAAAGGACATAGCCGAAGTGTGTAATCTTCCCGATGTCTTTCTTTAGGAATTGCCAGGATTGCCACCTGATCGAGAAGTGGAAATGGTAATCGAGTTAGCTTTGGGATGGAACCAATTTAGAGAGCACCCTTTTTGGATGACGTCGTTGGAATTGAAGGAATCGAAAGTCCAAACGTGGGAGTTATTGGGCGAAGGTTTTATTCGTCTGAGTGGGTCTCCATGGGGAGCGCCAGTTTTATTCGTGAGGAAAAAGGACAGATCGTTAAGGTTATGTGTTGACTACAGCCAGTTGAATCAGGTGACTACTAAGGATAAATGCCCATTGCCAAGAGTAAATGACTTGTTTGACCAGTTACAAGGGGTGTCAGTATTTTCTAAGATCGATCTGAGGACTGGCTATCACCAATTGAGGATTAAGAAAGAGGACGTGCCGAAGTCGGCATTTAGGACGAGGTATGGGCACTATGAGTTTACGGTGATGCCGTTTGGACTGACGAACGCCCCTGCAGCCTTTATGGATTTAATGAACCGGGTATACAAGGAATTTTTGGATCAATTTGTTATCATATTCATAGATGACATTCTGGTATATTCGAGGAGTTCCACTGAGCACGGGGTACATTTGGAAAAAGGTTCTACAGACCCTAAGGGAGCACGCATCTACGTTAAGTTTTATAAGTGCAAATTCTGGTTTCATTGAGTGGCGTTCTTAGAACATATGATACCCGGGGAAGGAATTGCAGTGGATTCAGCAAAGATTGAAGTCGTCAGGAATTGGCTAAGATCGACAATGGTAATCGAGGTTCGGAGGTGCTTGGATTTGGCAGGTCAGTACAGACGTTTCGCAAAAAGGTTTTTAGCGTTAGCGGCGCCGTAGACGCGGTTGCAAAAGAAGGGAACAAAATTTGAATGGATGGATAAGCACAAAAGGAGTTTTCAGGATTGAAACAAAGTTTGACGATCACGATAGCGTTGACGGTCCCATTAGGTCTGAGAGGATATGAAATCTACAGTGACGCGTCGCTAAGAGGACCCGAATGTGTGTTAACACAACGTGGAAGAGTAGTGCCATACGCATCACAACAAATGAGACTACATAAGCTGAATTATCCAACACATGATTTGAAATTAGCTGCAATTATTTTCGCTCTTAAGATTTGGAGGCATTATCTGTGTGGGAAGAAATTTCAAATTTATACAGATCGTCAGAGTTTAAAGGTATCTGTTTTTCCCAAAAAGATCTTAGCATGAGACAGCGCCGTTGGATGGAACTCTTTAAAGACTACGACTGCGAGATTATGTATCATCCCGGAAAAGCTAGCAAAGTAGCGGATGCGCTGAGCCGGAAATCAAGCATCGCGCATATGATGGTCAAGGAATGGACTCTGTTGGGGGAGAGATTCGAGATTCGGAATTTAAGAGTGAAACGAGTCATGTTTAGAGTCTGCTTACCACATTGAGGATTAAACCAGAAATCCGAGCTAAGATTAAGACTTTACAATCGTTGGACCTAGAAATCCAGAAGATTCTAGAATTGGATGTCAAAAAAAAATAAAGAAGGAAATTGGATTTTCAGGTATTCGAGGATGGGATTCTGAAGTTCCGTGGTCAATTATGTGTACCCAGTAATGCAGAATTAAAAGAAGAGATTTTGTCGAAAGTACAACGTAGCAATTACAGTATTCACCCGGGTAGTACGAAAAAGGTATCAAGACTTGAGACAGTCTTATTGGTGGAACGATATGAAAGTGAACGTGGCTAAACATGTGGCTAAGTGTATCACATGTCAACAAGTGAAGACGCAACATTGCAAGCCAGGTAGAAGGTTGCACCATTGGAAATTCCCGAGTGGAAATGGGAATACATTACGATGGACTTTGAAATGGGATTATCGAGGAGCCAGAGGGGCCATGATTCAATTTGGGTGATAGTGGATCGGTTGACAAAGTCAGCACATTTTCTATCAGTACGAAAGGATTTTTGCCTTGGGAAGGTATGCCAATTTGTATGTATGACACATAGTCCGTCTCCAGGAAGTACCAGCGACGATCGCTTCGGACCGTGATCCTAAGTTTACTGCCGCTTTTTGGAAAAGTTTTTATACGGCATTAGGAACAAGGTTACAGTTTAGCACAGCCTATCATTCGCAGATGGATGACCAGTCTGAGAGGACAATTCAGACTTTGGGAGATATACTGCGAGCATGTGTATTGGATTTTTGGGGAAGTTGGAAGGAATAATTGCCATGGTTGAGTTTGCCTATGACGATAGCTATCAGCAGAGTTTTAGAATGGCACCGTTTAAGGCATTGTATTGCAGGATTTGCAGAACACCGGTTTGTTGGGATGAAGTGGGTAAGAGGAGCATCACGGGACCCAAGTGAGTTCAGCAGTCAATTGGGACAGTCAAGGTGATTTGGGGACACCATGGAACCAAAGGTGCGATGTAGGGAAGTGAATAGTTGATGCGACACCAGTACCTCCATTTGTTTGAATACTTGGGTTGGATTGCAAATTTCAAGGACGAAATTTTTGTAAGGGGGGAAGAATTGTGACATTTCGGATTTTGGCCTATTTTTGGGGTTTATAAAATGTGTAATTCGTCAGTGCGCTTATAATGGAATTTCGCCCGAGAACTGATCACTCTCGGGTTCTTGTTTTTAAAAATAGAAATTCTGCTAGAATCGCACTCGATCAAACTTGGCCGTTAATTAGACCCTGAACTTGGCAGTCGATTTCCGGGAGTTTCGGGACGAAATAAATTGGACGGTGTCGATATTATTATAGCCAGCATCGAGATTGTCAGGAATAGTGGAAAAGTGAATTTTTGGACCGGGTGTGGATTTGGACTGGTAGACCTCCCTCGTAGAGTGACTTGGGGTATTTTATTTTGGCCGTGTGCCTTAGAATATTGTTGGGATTTATCGTGGATTGTTAGGCCTTTTTCCGGATTTTAATCGGGACCGATAAGTCGATTTTTAGTTTGGACTGTGTCCGTTGGATCGCGATTGAGTTTAAAATTTAAACCCCTTCTCTCTCTCCTACTCTCTCTCTCTCTCTCTCTCTCTCTCTCTCTCTCTCTCTTTTCCCCCTCCCCCTCTGCGCGAACGTCCCCTCCCCGCTCCCTCCCCATGCACGTCCTCTCCCCCCCTTTCTGCATGCCTACGCCCCCTACTGTCCCCTCTCTCTCTCTCTCCTCTCTCCCCTCTCTCCTCTCTCTCCTCCTCCTCCTTCTTCTTCTTTCCCTGCTAGTTCGCGTTCGTCCTCTCCGCGACTGCCGCCTCCGCCCGTCCTGCTCGCCGGCTGCCGCCCGAGCCCGCCGTGTCGCCGTGCCGCCGTGCTGCCGCCGCCAGCAGCCCCGTCGCCGCCGGCCCCCACCCCCGACTGCTCTCTCTCCCTCACTGTCCTCCGCGCGCGGCAGCGAGACCATCGTCGCTGCCCACCGCGCCCGGCGCCGCCCCAGCCGTGCCTGACCGCCGCTCCATCGCCCCGCCGTGCCGACCGCCCCGTCGCCGCCGTAGGACCCCCCCTCTTTGCCTCTCCCTCCCTCGGTCTCCTCTTGCCCGAGCTCGAGCCGGCGAGCTCGTCGCCCGCCGGTCGGCTCGTTCGGCCGCACTCCGCCACTGCCCGCCGTGCCGTGCTACCCCGCCGGCCAGCCTGTCGCCGCCGGCCCGTTCGCTTGTTCGGCCGCCGCCCCTCAGTCTCCCTCTCCCTTCCTCTCTCCCCCTCACCACCACAACCAGCCACTTCCCGCCCCTGTTCAGCCCGTCCGCCGGTCGCCGCCGCCGCCGGTCGCCGTCGCTGCCGGCCAGCCACCGCCGACTAGCCGCCACCGGCCAGCCCAGCCAGCCAGCCAACCGGCCGGCCAAGCTTGTCCCCGGGCCGTGCCCGTGCCGTGCTCGTGCCGTGCCCGTCGCTGTGCCCATTGCCATGCCCGCGCCCGCGCCCATTACCCAGGCGCGTAGCCCATCCGCGCGCCCGAGCGCCCCAGGCACGCCGCGCCCGCGCGCTAGGCACGCCGATCGGCCATTGTGCCCACTTTGGCCGGTCAGCGCGCCCGTGTGGCCCACGCCCGCGCCCAGTCAGAACTTCTCCCCCGGGCAATTTGGAGCCCGAGTCGACTTTTCCCGGGCCAAAATTTGGTAAGCGACTTCCTAGACCCTACTTAGTATTTTGGGTATTTCATTGACCAGTTTCGGGCTAGAACGGCTAGGGCTTGTATTTAGTTTAATTATTTTGTGATTAAATTAGATTATGTGGTGTTCTAATTGGGTTGAATTAGACTGATTGAGGTAGAGTGCTTGAGTGGATAATTGTGCGTGACTGACTTGAACGTCGGGTCTGTGAATTGAGGTGGCGAACTGTGAATTCGGACTGAATGTTGGGTATGAGTGGTTTGATGTGATTTGGCGTGAATTTGATTTAATTGAATGGCGTGTGCTTGCCTATCGATTTTAAGCCCGGATCGATCGGAGGGCTACGGACTTGGGACGTATTGACGGCGGTCCGTGTGAAGGCTTGACTGGTCGGAGTGCCAAATGGAAAGACGGACTTGGGATGTGTTGACGGCGGTCCGTGTGAAGGCATGAATGGCCGATGTGCCAATTGGATGCGGGCTTGAGACGTGTTGACGGTGGCCCGTTAAAGGTGTGAATGGACTGGGACGTGTTTACGTCGGTCGTTGGAATTGATTGAATTGTGTGGCTTGGGACGTGTTGACGGCGGCCACTGGAATTGATTGAATAGTGTGGCTTGGGACGTGTTGACGGCGGCCACTGGAATTGATTGAATGGTATGGCTTGGGACGTGTTGACGGCGGCCATTGGAATTGATCGAATTGTGTGGCTTGTGAGCCAGTGAGAATAGACCTGAGGCGCAGTGGCGCGGGTCGTGAGAAAGATGTTCGGTCACGCATGCGATTTGAGTGTGATTGGAATTGGCTGGTTGAGCGTGTGACTGAATTGACTGGTTGAGCGTGTGACTGAATTGGCTAGTTGATCGTGTGACTGAATTGGCTGGTTGAGCGTGTGACTGAATTGGCTGGTTGAGCGTGTGACTGAATTGGCTGGTTGAGCGTGTGACTGAATTGGCTGGTTGAGCGTGTGATTGAATCGACTGATTGAATTGGTTGAATCGATTGAGTGCGGTGTGGATGTTGATCGAATTGTCGAATGGTGCGTGTGGGTGATTGATTGGATTGATTGATTTTGAATGGGAGTGTGTGTGCCGAGTGATTGTGATGTGGCGGTGAATTATTCGTGCATTATTGTGTTTGGACTAATGTGCAGGATTGGCATGTGGTTCGAGGTGAGGTAAGCTTGTCTTGCGAAATTGATTGTATCGTCTGGTAATTTGCATGTTAGACTGGTCTGGGTACGCATTAGCCTAGGTTAGGTTTAGGTTGTTGCTTATTGAGACTCTGTCTCACGGTTATTATATAACCATTTCAGATCTGTGACCATAAGAGATGGAAGACGCTGCAAGGGTATCTCGGAAATTGAGGACGGGTCAAGTACCCGGCATTTTGAGTTTCCCCTTTTTGGTAGAGGAGTTAAGTTTGCTGCTATTGTCCCTTTTTGAGAATTGTAGTTTTGCTGTTGTGGCTTAGCTTGGGGACTGTCCTTCGTGGACGTAGTATGTATTTGTCAAGTGTAGGAATCACAATTATTATTTTGTACTGTTGTTACCCCTTGTCATAATTAATTGTCTGGGTTGCGTTATTTGTTTCCGCGCGTATCAATCTCTGATGTTTGGGTTGGGTTGGCGACGTATCTGGGACGTCGCATTCAATGTTCGACCATCGAGGGATGATGGCGCGCTCGTAGGGTGCGGGGCGTGACAATTCACGTCCGACTTTATTTATTTTGGGGTGCTTTTCTTCGCTCAACTCATGACTCTTGATGGAACGCCTTAAAGATATAAAAATAAACATGATTTTCAATTGGAACATTAAAAAAATTGAGAACGCATCGCTTTTGTTTATACCTTCCTGTCAAAAGTTAAAGTACTACTCATATTATTTAAGAAAAATTTTGAAAAAAAATATAGGCAAATTTACATGTCAATGTTTGTATGTGATGAAAATTTATGTATTTAGAGTTAAAGAAACTAAAGCTGTGGACACTGTAAAATTAAATTAAGTAAAATGTAAAAAGTGTAATAGTAGTCTCTGCATATCTTATGGCCAAACCAAGGAAGCGCAGACTAGATACTTTCTTGTGTGATACAAGATTTGAGTAGCTAATGAAAACACCGTTGGCCTTCGCGTTATGGAGCTGCTCGTATTGTGAAAGCATACAATCAAAACATGCCCATGTCGTCATGGGTGATGGTGCAAGATTCCTCAATAACCAATGCATTTTCATCCTTCACGGCCCGTTAAGGGCCACTCCTTTCGGATTATTTTAGACGATAAGTCCGACGAGTATGCTCCATGATATATAAAGGAGAAAGCAACAGGTCTTGACCACTTCACAAAGACCATTGATCTACCAAAAACATGATAACCCTCGTAACTGAAGTTAGAGTTTGGTCGATGAATAACTAAGGAGGAACGAGTGATTACCCTTTTGCAATTCCACGTCAAACACGAGGATATCGCCATAATTGATAGTGTCATTATTTCTATAGATGGATTTGACATTGTAGTTTGTAGGATTATTTCATACGCTAGCTAAAGTCTTGATTCACTACAGCCATTCAGGTCACTCTTCCATTGAAAAGGATAGCTTATCTTGTGAACTTCACCGCAAGACAAGCGAAACAGGGCCGTTCATTATGGGCGTTACGTGTCCCTATTAGCATAACAAGAAAGACCAATGACACGAGGTACACAAGTGTGGAATTGAGAGGAAAAATCATGTCTCTCTCATCCTGTGAGCAATGAAAAGTTGGGGCTTGATATGTGGTGTAGGATCAACAAGGATCAAATGTATATGTAATAATGGTGAACGATAGAGATCATGAATATGAAGGCTTGGGGTCGTCTCTTGGAAAGTCTATGTCAACCGATAAAACGAAATCAATCAAGTCGAGAACGTTACAAGAGTAAAGAGTAGGATCCAACGTCATCATCATTTCTTTCTAGCAAGAAAATATCACAATTGACAACTCATATATTCAGCCAACCAACGATATTTATTTCATATTTTTGGAAATTTTCCATAGGTAAGTAAGTTTTTTCAAGTTCCCGGAGATACTTATGCTGTTAATGAGTTTTCTAATTTCTAATGTGACAAGAATTCCGTGTTAAGATTCGATTTCAGACTTTGAATCAAAATGTATCGATGTGAGTTAAGAATCGAATGCATCCTGATAATTAAGGATTGCATAAATTCAGTTCAAAGGAAAAAAATGTTAAGAAATCGAAAGAATTATCCACTCTATTTTATTTTTATTGAAGAAAATTCTCTAGAAGTCGTTAGAGTAAACTATTTGAATTTTATAGTTCCCTCACTATCTTTGAAGAGAATCTTATAGCGTGTTCAATGGTTTGGCATAATTAGAAGACTTTGAAGTCAAAAATAACAAAAGGTCCCACGTTTCGTTGAGAAAATTCAAGTTCAATTTTTTTTCAACTCAAGAATTGTGAATAAAGTGGCACTATATAGAGTGTATATTAGCCATTAATAAGTTCAAGAAAATGCAAGTTCAATTTGGAATTTTGTAGATTTTTGTTCTCGATTCTTTGTAGTAACCTAAATAAGTATTGGGACAAGAGAATGCTTGATGACGGTTGAAATTATGTCAAATCTTAAAATTTATTATTTAGCTAGAACTTCCCCACTATAATTAAGGGTGGCTTCATCCATATTAACTTTTTTTTTCTAAAAGATATAACTATACAATATCTATTAAATTGTGTTAATTAGAAATCATAATTTCTTACACGAAATATAATACGAAGAAAGAGATAATACATTGTCAATACATATAAGATGAGATGAGATTATGTGATCAGTTTACGTCTTTGCCTGGAAAATTGTCCAAAAGGTATTAAACCTATTACACTTTTATCAATTCAGTCTTAAATCTTTCAATTTTGCCAATTAAATCTATCCAGCTAATTTTGACCGAAATTCGTTGACGTGGAGCTGGCCGTCTTATGTGACATGGCCGTCATTCACATTGATAATTTTTAATAATATTATAATATAAGATGAGATGAGATGAGATTATATTATCAGTTTACATCTTTGCCCACTGAATACAACAGCTGCGATCTACCTTAAGGAAACTTATGGGGATTTTGATAGAAGATTTTGAAAAGAAAAAGTTTGAGCATCAAACAGAAGACTATGAAGTTTCAATAAGGTGCACCGAAATTCTACAAGCCCGTCCATTATAATCATGTGATAATTTTTAAGAGGAAATTATAGTTTTTGGGTCTTGTTACTTGTCCGTAGCTTCATGTAAATTTAAAAATGGAATATGAGCTCTTTTAAATATAAATTTCATAGAATTTTTCGATCTAGGACCTTCACTTTTTCCATTTTGATAACAGTCACGTAGACAGATGGTTTCTTCTTTGTAAAACTTAGACACATATATTTTCTCTGAAAATGAATTCATAAGTTGAAACCAGCATTTTTTTTTATCAACAAATCGTACGCCAATAGTAGCCCGTTAAGTAGAAAGATCGCATGTTATTATCAGCTTATTGATTGAAATTGCTCTAAATCACATAATGAGGAAGGAAATTTCTTGATGTCTGCCACCTTCCCTCACCGTTTTTGTCCTTGCTCTCTTGCCAATTTGTTTATCCTGTTGAAGGAGGATGCAAGAGAGTAAAACCATATGAAATACAGGACACAGCATTAACCTAAGAGCTAGAAGAAAACAATCTTGATAGTAATCACTGTTGGAGTTAAACTAGCTCAAGCCCCTCCTAACATAATACTAGATCACGGGGACATATAACAAGTACACAAAGTTTTCCAATCAAACCGAGGATGGTTTTCTAAACATCACTGCTATCTTCAAATGGAAAACTAGTGGAAATTGTTGGAGCGCTTAGGCTTCATTTGATTCACAGAAAATGAATTATTTGGAAAACATCTTCTACAAAACAATGGCTTGTATTGTTTACAAAAATGAATCAACGATAAATATTTATATTGTTCACAAAAATGTTTAGAAATAAATTATTTTCAATAATGAAATCATTTCTTATTGACTATACAATCGATCATTTTTAGGGAAATGTTTTCAAATCATTCATTTTCCGCAAAATAAATGAAGTCTTAATGAAGTTGAGAATGTTTCTAGTTCCATCTCGGCTTTGTCATTGTTCACCGGCTGCTCCAATGGGTAAATAAGCAGTTTCTGAGGCATTTGAAGTTTACTAATATTTCCTTCAAGCATTTCTAGGACTTGGCTCATTGAAGGCTGATGGCTAAAGTTTAATTGTATTCACCAAAGTGCAACTAGTGTCATCTTTTTTATCACCTTCCTTTCCTCTTCTACAACTTCTTCCATTTCAACTCTTTTTCCTTTGTTGACTTGGTCGTACACCAACAACGAAAAATAAATTTGGGCCAAGTGTTCCACATTAGCATTTACATTCTTCCTTCTACTTGCCATTTCCATAAGCAACATCCCAAAACTATAGACGTTTGAGTTATAAGATACACCACCAATGTTTTTGTAGAAAAACTTGGTGGCCATATACCCCAAGGTTCTTCTTTTGGCAGTCAATGAGACTATGCTATTATCGAAGGGATAAAGTTTCGCTAGTCCAAAGTCAAAAATTTTCGAAGTGAAATTCTTGTCTCAAAGAATATTGTGAGGCTTGACATCAAAGTGTAGTATTTACATGACGCACGCCCAATGTAAGTATTTAATCCCTCTCGCCATTTCAAGAGCAATCTCATATATTTTTATGTAACCAAGAAACTTATCACCTTCCTCCGTGAAGATGTGCTTATCCAAGGATCCATTTGACATGAGATCATACACAAGAGCCTAGTTCGAGCCTTCAAAGCAAAAACCGATGAGTTGCACTATATTAACATGTAAATTCTTCCAATAGTAGCCACTTCACTGATAAAATCTTGGCCATGGGCCTTGGACTGCTTTAAAATCTTGATGGCCATTTCGTTGCCACTTCCAAGCATTTCTTGTACACGTAACCATACCTCCCTTCCTCTAGTGTGTGCTTAAAATTTATGGCGATCTTGTTATATTTGAGTAAGAGGACCTTATGGGCAAAAAGTTGTTATGAGCTTGCAAAAATTCTTTGATGTTCTTGTCCATTGCTAAGTGCCTTCTTCTATACTTGTAGATTAGAAATATCGCGAAAAATGGTGTCCTACTTACGAACTTTGCTACACGGAAAAGCAATGAGGAAAACTTTGATAGGTTAGAATAGTTTTATTTTTTTTAATTATTTTAAGAAGAAAACATTTCTGCATGCCTACTAGAAATATAAAATCTGAAGTTGTCCAAAATGCAATATCATCTAGGACACCTGCCGAAGGAACGAAAGATGTGAAAAGGAATTGAAGGAAAAGAAGTATGGAAAACAAAACTCACGAGGAAACAAAGTGGTAGCAAGCTACTTTGTACAAGTTTTGTTCAAAAGAACAAAAGTAGTGGCATGAGTGCATTTGCAAATAAATGGGAATAATAAGCTTCGTTTACATAGATGATAGACGAAGTAAGAAACCCCTTTTGCTTTGTTAGTAGTCAACATATATAAAGAACCGGTGATTTTTCATTATGAATAAATAATTTTGTTCCTACCGCCGCGACCCTCCCGCAAAGTCTCGGTAATTTGGCACGACGATTCCATGAGAGTCCGTGAGGAAACCAGCATGTTGCACCTCAGCGATAGTGATGGTTCAGCGATAGTAGTGATCGTGAATGACGAGGATTCAACAAAGGCGGTGAGAAGGGGATGATTACATCTTCAAGGGGATAAGCAAGCACCAGCAGAAGCATGAATGCCACCGTAGCTCTTATCTAATGTGGAGTAGACAAACTGAATCCATCTGCTCTTGAACTGTACAAAATTAGAGGACCAAACTACTAAACCCTTCAGGAACATCACCACATAACATGCTTGCTCTCTTGTAAAGCAGGGACTTGCAAACTGAGCAAACCTATGAGCTCAAGCGGCAACTCGCTAGACAAATTCTACTTGCTCGAACCATGGGCAGTTGGCTTAAAAAGAAGATCACCCAAAGCAACTGGAATTGGCTCTAAGAATCTATTTCCACTGAAGTCCAAAATTAATCAAGATGCTCATCACCGTTATTTGCTCCGGCAAACTACCAAAGAAGCTATTGCTTCTTAAATTCAAAGCTTCAAGTCCCCATGAGATTAGTGATACTTGCAGGAACTAAACTAGGGAAACAGATTATCTCCAAGACACAAGAAAACTCTCAAAACCCCTGAATTCATCTAAGAATTAAGAAACCTTCCCAGTAAGTCCGTTTCCTTCGAGATAAAGCATTTGCAAAGAACTACAGTTTAGGATCTCAGCAGACATGGGTTCCACTAAAAGAGTTGATCCTCATACTCAGGTCCTTCATTCTATGTGTTCCGAGTGAAGCTATTCCTCTGAGGCATATCATCAAACACTCACCGTGCATTATCCGTTTGGCCTCATTGGATCAATTATAGCTAAGAAAGCTTCCTTATACCTCATAGCGGAGAGAACAAAAAACAATGTATCCCACCGAAGGAGGTATATAGATTCCTATTACTCGGGGTACATAGACGTACCCTGATTCAATCAATAGAGTCGTACCTGCTTTGAATGTACACGCCGCTTCATTTGCCACTATAGTAACTTCCACCTGAAGGTTTGATGAGGTCGGGACCATCGCGACGTACCGATTCGGGGGGCGCCATTGCGGAAACGCACCTGCTGATGGAGCCTTGCGCGCGGACAAGAATCGAGAAATCGTCGACGGTAAGGATCATCGAGCTTTTGAAGATTCGCCAGTTCAGGTTTACTTCATCTTTTTCGGCAACGCCAGAACCAGAAGGCCGAATCCCGCTGGTACAGAGCCGCAATGCCACGTCGCCCAACATCAGGCGCATGAGAGGCGAAGGAGAATAGGAGACGGTAGTGCGATGAAGCCTCTGAAGCCGTGCGCGATGACGATTCCGTAATCAAACATATGTCAGGATGAGTTAACTTCGGCTTCGCCGGTGAAGTTCCTATCGGTTTTGGAGGTGCGATGAGCGTGAGCCGCGGTCATCAATTCCTACTGTTGAGCTGGAGAGCTTCGTCTATGGAGGTCGTGCTTGCCGTGAAGAAGAAGATGACTACGTTAAAAAGAAAACGTCAGTGCTGTAACTGAAATCCAGATTCGAGAGTGTTGTATCCGTTGAATCAAGATGGCCATGGAGATGGTGGTGGATTGTCGTCGTTGTCTGGGCTACTGTGCTTGATGGGCTTAACGGAATTGGACTACGCCAATTTGAGCGCTGTATTTGTGAATTTAGGCCGCAATGCGTCGTCTTGATTTTCAATCACGGTAAAATTGGATAGGATAGGATATAAGAATTCCATGTATTTTACTATATCCTATCAATTGTGATTGATGGGCTGGATTGCGTTAAGCCAAAATGGAATGAATGTGTCCGGACTCCTTAGATGGATCTTTTATTGATCATTATTCGTTTTTTTTTGTTGTTTTTGTTTTTCTATTCTCTATTCTATATTTATTTGTTAATTTTTTTAAAAAGGCATATCGATTGATTTGTAAAAATTCAGGTACAAACACTTATTATTGATACATGAATGCCATTTTTCAAGGAATTGTCAGAAGAATGTCTCTTGAATTATTAGTTAAGTGACTAATTAAGGAAATAATTAAGAAAATAAGAATATCTAAAGGCTATGCCAACAAAAAAAATGTATTCATGTGGCTGCCCACACAACAGTCCCTTTCTTTTGACATTGGGAGTTTTAGCCCTTCTATGGAAAGGAGATACAATCTAGGCTCATGTATATCTACAGTTGAAACATGGATCTGTTTGGGGGTGAATTCTACGGTCTTCTTTTTTTTTTTTTCCAGTTTCTTGCAACTCCTACAATTTGGTTTTCATATGTAATGCGAAGCTCCCAAAACCTTTCAAGCACACGAATGCTAACTTGTACTAATGCGTATAATTTGTCATTATTTTCAAGGATTAAAATATTTCTGTCATTTTTTAGTTTTGAAGAGAAAGCAATTTGAGAAAGAACACAAAATGGAAAATCCCAATATGAACCGATTCAATTTCTGTCACGCCCTGTACCCCACGAAGCATGAACATCCACGTATATGTCGAAATAAGATACAACGCTCCCAAGTTACGTCACCGACTCGAAAACCCAAATCAGAGAAAACACGCCACATGCGGAAACGACGTATATATAATATATATATATATACACCCAGACAATTTAAAAGCAACCATGAATAGCAACGAACAACAATATACAAATGATTAAAACGATATATACATTCATTAAAACTAGAGATACAACAAAAGGGCCACGAGTACAAAAAAGGATCGGTGGCCTAGGGGGAACGACTGATCACTAGAGACTACAGTCAAAAAGGGATTGGCCTCTACTCCTAACACTGAGACCTAATCTAAGACTCTCAATCTGGATCAGATGACTCTGACGACTCCGCGAAAAAGTCCTCCTGACCCTCAGACTCCTCTGAACTCATAGCCTTAGATTCTGTCTCAGGCTCGGGGTCCTACTCCTCGGCCTCAAAATTCATGGCTGGGGATCTGAAATGTTTCGGTTTTACCACAACCGTGAGAAATCTCAGCAAGTACAAACCACTGATCCTAAACTAGGCTAATGTGCACCTCCAGAAGATAAATAAAACGCATCAAAATATAAACCAGTAATACAACATTAATTCACCCGAGCTCACAGCCCAATATAATGTCTCATAGCCCTACAGGTTAGGCATTTTACGTCACTATAACTCAAGTGCAATTATACCGACTCGAAGGTCCACAATTGAATATAACAACCCGTAGGCCCGACCCAAAGGCCACAATTGAATATAACGACCCGTAGGCCTGATCCGAAAGCCAACAGTTGATAAATCGACCCATAGGCCCGACCCGAAGGTCACAAGTGATTATAACGACCCGTAGGCCCAACCCGAAAGCCACAATTGACTATAACGACCCGTAGGCCCGACCCAAAGGCCAATAGTTGATAAATCGACCCATAGGCCCGACCCGAAGTTCACAAGTGATTATAACAACCCGTAGGCCCGACCCGAAGGCCACAATTGACTATAACGACCCGTAGGCCCGACTCGAAGGCCAATAGTTAATAAATCCACCCGTAGGCCCGACCCGAAGGTCACAAGTGATTATAACGACCCGTAGGCCCGACTCGAAGACCAACAGTTGATAAATCGACCCGTAGGCCCGACCCGAAGGCCAACATTTGAACAAAGCTCAGGCAAGTGTTGACACCTAATTTTTAGCCGATGCGTCATTAAAAATAAAAATTCGAGATTATGGTTTCCGATCGCGACGGAGTCTGTTTCTCGAGCAAAAAATGTCGTTTTTTAATTCTGTCTGTTGGCTTAGCTTTTATAAGTGATTTTCTATTCATTTCATACAAAAACCCAAAAAGTCAAATGGTTGACTTTGGCGTTGACTTTTCGGTCAACCCTTTGACCAAAAGTCAACCCCAGGTCAAATTGGGGGTTTAATTCTAGTCTTTTTTTTAGATTAGTTTTCTTCACGACATTTGATCTAGAGGTCATTTTATATCCAATTTTTGAATCAATTTTACAATTCCAAGCCAAACACAAAAACCCCCAATTTTAGCCCTAATCAGTGATTTTGATCGATTCTTCATGATGTGTGCAATTGAGACACGAATGAGCCTAATTTCTTATATGAAATCCAAATTCAAAATCAATTTTGGAGGATTCACATGAATTTGGGTCAATTTGATCAATTTAGTGATCCGATGATTAGGAAGTCTAAGAGTGATTGATCTAAATAGTGCAATTTAACTTGACCCACTCTAGACTAATATTCAATTTGATGAATTGAGACTCAATTTGGTTAATTAGACTTCAATTAAATTTGTTAGTCTAGCTCGGTCATACAATTACCCAAATTCAGGGTTAATTGACTCAAACCAGTATGATTCAAATTGAATTAATCCGATCAGACTAGTCATTTTCCGATCGAAAATTTTGATGATCGATAATCCGGTCGGATCAACCAAGGTCAGTCACATCCTCTTGAGTGCAAAAATGACAAAAATGCCCTTAATCAAAAATGACAAAAATGCCCTTAATTGAGAATGACAAAAATGCCATTCTTCAAGGATTAAGCAAATTAATTAGGGGATTAGCAAATCAATCATGGCCATTCATTTAGAATCGATCATGTCCATCCATGATGCCATGTCACCAATCCTTAGCTATTAAGGAATATTCTTAATTATTAAGGACTCATTTTGGACCATTTGATCAATCTAAGGGCTAGAATTCAAAGTTGAAGGGGGTATATAGTGTTTTTCCCTCCAAAAATTAGGGGGGGTTCATTTTCAGATTTAGTTTCTCTCTCTCTCTCTCTCTCTCTCTCTCTCTCTCTCTCTCTCTCTCTCTCTCTCTCTCCCTCTCTCACGATCATCTCTCTTTCTCCCGAAGTCCTCTCTCGGCCGCGAGTGTTCCAGCTCCTTACCGGCGGCTTTCCGGCGAGCCACCGCCCCTCCGACCTCCCCCACGGCGGCTTGAGGCTGATCGCAAGACCAGCAATCCTCGCTGGTGGCCGGAACTCACTGTTCCGGCCTGATTTCTCTCTCGGCAACATCACCGGCTTTACCGCCGGTGATGTGTTCAGCCGGTTCAACCGGCTGAACCGGCCCTCCGGCAACCTCCTCCGGTGATTCCAAGCAACCGACAACCTCCCTCGACGTCCTCACGGCACTGTGGTGGCTGGCCTCGCATTGAACAGCCACCGGATCGCATCATTTTCCTCAACTTTTGCTGATTCGTTTATTTGTATGAAAACGAGTCGATTCTCACATTATCTCTTGCAATCCGTTATCGTAGATTGGCCGAGCTTTCCGAGGCCTCTCCGTGACATTCCAGATCAGAATACGGAGGCCGGATCGCTCGCTTGAGCATTGGATCATTGTGAGACAAGGTAAGAACACTTGAACACAATTCTGCAAATTCGTAACCAGTAAAACCTGTATGCTTGAGATGGTGATTTGAGCCTGTTAACGTCAAAATCTGGTGAAGTGATAAACTAGAGAGTCGTAAAGCTCGTCGTAAGCTTCGATTTGATATATCATATGCCTCGATCGGACTTGATTGGCTATGTCAAAACACTTCTAGAAGTCAGGATCAGAATTTGTGATTTTTTGTTTAAGTCTGTTCTAATGATTCCCTGACTGACGTTGTGCTGTTCGACGAATTTTATGATTTTTTACAATCATTTTCTGGAAATATTTCCTTCATGAGAGTTGTAAAAAACATCATGATCTGTTCACTGTAAAATTTTCATAAAATTCTAAGCATGTTAGCCTAATACGATTTGCAACGTCATATGCATGTGAATCTGGTATCATGCTGATTTCAGTCGACCTTCGTGTGTTCTTCGATTTTCATAAATTCGTGTGTTCGAGATATGAAAAACTTTTCTTCACGAACGTTCTTCCTGAGATCAAGATCTTTCAATTGTACTAATTTCATCAAAATCGAAGATTATTTGAATTTTGAAAAGGAATTCTCACGATTTGATCAGAATCTGTGCCCAGATCTGATTTTCATTCCTTTGGAGTTCAAAAGATGTTTCTCCGAATTTGATAAAGTTAGAGTCTTTTTTTGCAAAAACTCAAAACTACAAAGTTACTCATTGGGGTCTCATTATGTCAACTGGAAATTTTGAGGACCTAATTGCAATTTTTGGAGGGTCAATTTGCTTAAATTCTCTTGAAAAGTCTTCTCGGGTTAAAATTCCATTTGCAATTGAGTCCTTCGTAAAAATCGAATTTTATAAAAATTTGGAGAGCTTTTTAGCAAAAACTCAAAACATGAAAGTTGTTGCACACAGGGAATCCTAACGGCACAAAACTTTTCGCGCTGTTTTGATAAGGTTTGTTATTTTTTCCCGCCTTTATTTTGAAACTCATAACTGAACCAAGTCCAGCCTATCACTGAGATTTAATTCGATATTTTTGGGAAAATTAGCTAGGATTTAGAAAAAATGGTCTTCTTGATTTTTGATCCTCATGTCATAAGCTTTCTAATGACACCTAAACCACTTCATTTGGACGTCATTAGGATAGTTAATCATACTTGAACAGATTCAATCCGAATTAAGCTTTAATTGAATAAGTGGTCTTTTTTATAAAGCCCACTTCTCATTGTTTGATTGGATTTGAAATAAGGCCCATGGGCTTGAATGTATGCTCATTTATTATCATGCATGTGTTTGTTAGATGAATGTTAGGCCCGATGCATGTTCGGCGAGTAGCCCATTCATGGTCATTAGAACCCGACTTTAGGGGTTAATTGATATGAGTTGCCGTTTTGTGAATGCAAATGGTAGCCCATTATCATTAACCATTAACCAAATGATGTTAGGTGATTAAGTGGGTGATGAATCGAAACTCATGAAAAACAAAGGCCGATCCCGAGGCCCGTGCTTAATTAGTGAATTGATTACATCATTGTTCTTTCATATGTTGTCTTTTCATGAATGAATGTTATGAATGTAAACACCGACACCCGAGAGGCGGTCCATGGGAGGATAATCCAAAATCGAAAAGACCAAGGTGATTGACCGATGTCCAATCCGGTCTTAATTTGTACTCATTCGATGATGGTTCCAAATCGATGTCCATTCCGGTTTCAATTTGTACTTAATTCATTCATTCCCGATCATGTCTCGGGTTTTTCAATTTGTGTTGTATTAAACACCCGACGAGTTGCGGGTTCTTATCTTTTTACTTTCTCGCACTTAGAATTAGCTCGTCTTTTCAATACTCCGAGTATTTACTTTAAGAAGTGTCTTTCAATACAATTGATTGTTTCTTTCTTTTTCTAGACTAAAATAGGATTAGTTTAGAATCTCAAAATGAAAATACAAAAACAAAATGCATGATCACCTAGTGGACTAAGACTTTGGCATGAAAATGGTAAAAAACAAATGCATGACGACTTAGATAACAACCATGTTAAGTTTAGCGGTACCGAAAGGGCGTTAATAGAAATATTAGCGTAAGCTAGTCCCCGAACCTTTGATCTCTGGTTTTCGTAGAAACCGAAACGAAATTCCCGCGTTTCGGTTGGGTATTCTAGCCGACCCCCGACCTAGGCTAGTGGCGACTCCTAAAAAATAAAATCAATCCGCTGTCACGCGAGATATAAATTTAGGGAAAATCCACGTTCATGATCAATGGGTCATATGGCTAAACAAAAGATTTACACTTCAGTAAAATTATTTTTTATAAGATGCTATATGAACCATCTCGTGAACACTTATCTCTAAACCCGCCTCATCCGAGCCCGGCCCTCGAGGGGCAGGTCGCGACAGGCTTGGCGACTCCGCTGGGGACTAGGTTACAAACCTAAGTGGATTAAAGCCGTAATAAACTTGTTGGTTGTTATCTCACTTGTCTACATTTTGTAGCATCGACTGCATGTCGAAGTCACGTGGAAAATGAGGTTAGTCCACTAACCATGTGTTAAATGGTTTTATAGGTGGGAGCCATAAGGGGAGGAGTGAATGCAAACCCTTTGTTTTGTAGGTGGTGTTCGGGTGAATGTCGAATGTATGAGATTATATTGAAGTGTTGTTTGCTTTAGATTTAAATGCATGTTTACTTGCTTTAGCACAACACAATGCACCCACATCCCGCGGTCTAAAACCCCGGATCGCTTTAGGGCACCTTTAGGAGGTATTAAGAGTGGAATCCGCATGTGAATCCATGTGGTAATCCATTCTTCAATACCGCTCATCTTGATTAGTAAGAAGTGCACCGGCCGACGTTAGTAGCGGTGGGTAAACTCTTCTTATCTAATTAAGATGGGGACCTTAAACCTTTAGAATCCTACCCTTAGATGTTAAAACTCACATGTCCTCATGCAATGTGTCGATGTGCTTGCCATTTTATCTTCATGGTAAGGTTGATTGTATCGTTCTACAATTTCAATTACGCCATTTCAATTCCACGTTATATTCTTTTCTATAATGCGTGGTGATTAATCTCGATGCCCCAAATTAGGATTAGTCAAAATGGATATGTCGGAGATTCGAATCGTCCCCATACCAAGAGCTCTTGTGACTATGTGGGAACGTCTCGAGTCAAAGCACAAAGACTACGTGGAAAAGAGGATCGGATATCTTCCCGCACTCTTATACATCGAGCCTCGTGTCGCCATGATCAAAGCATTGTCCCATTTTTGGAACTCAAAGACATCCACTTTTGTCTTTGGTCGAAATGAGTTGACCCCTACAATTGAGGAGTACGATATTGCCATTGGTAGAGTCGGGTCTTTTGGTCTGGTCAGTCCTCCGATAGATATAGATCCTATAACTCTTTTGAGCCAATTCTTAGGAATCGATATTCTCCAAATCAAATGCGTTCTTAGAGGAAATTCCAATGCACTCCCTTTCACATTCTTAGAACGGCATTATTCTAGTTTGCCAAAAGGATCGGGTAATCAAATTCCTCGAGTTTTTCTCTTAGCATTCTTTGGTTTTGTGGTTTTCCCATTTACCAAAAAGACCATGGATCCTTTGATAGTTCACATTGTCAATCAAGTGTGTATGTTCAAAAGATTCTCCAATATGATTTTAGGTGAGACCTTCGTGTCACTCAATAGGTTCAAACAAAACAAAAATGGTATCTTTAGAGCCCCAATAGGTTTACTCCAAATTTGGTTGGTCTCTCACCTCAAAAATTTTGGTTTGAGCTTGAAAATCATAAATGTGTCCAAAGATTGTCATCCTATCTCGCTTTTCCGAGAAAAGGAAAAAATCTTTCCCTTTTGGTCATTCTCAACTTGGTTTATTTTTCTCAAGAACCTTGTTCCAAATCAAATCCAATGGCATGTTCGTTGGCTTGGAAATCCCGAGGTGCGCCTTAATAACGGATCCGACAACCCAATCCCACTCTTGGGTCTTACGGGGTCTACGTCATATTACCCTTTTAGGGTGATCCGTCAATATCGCGCGCTTCAAAAGATTCCACCATTCCTCAAGCTGGGGTTATATCATTTTGACTATCGCAAAGATGTCATCCAAAAGGACCAAATGACGGATGTGAAGGAAATGGTCAAGTCTATCATTGATATGTGGTACAAATGTTGCCCAGAGTCAATTCTCATTACCGATGAATCAGAATTGGAAGGGGAAATGAAGGTACATCACGCATTGCCGGAGTACATACACCGTCGTCTCGAGCCCGAGCTTAAAGTAGATCTCCCTAATGTTCCCGAGAAGCCAACTCAACAGCAAGCTATAGCCGTCAGAGCTCTTAAGGAAAAGAATGAAGCTTTAGCCGAGGTTGAACATTTGACCCAAGAAAACAAACGAATTCGCCTCGCATCTAAAGAAGATCCATTAGGAGTTTGGCTATATTCCATGAGGAAGTCTCCTTTCATGTAATTTTCATTTTATAGATTTGATGTATAGGGTTTCCTTTTTACTCATTTTAGTAATGATGTAATAGGATTCTCTTCTTGTCTTTTAGGGATTGTATTTCACAAATTTTGTTGTTAATAGTGAAATTTCCCTTTGTGTGTGCTTTCTTTTTTCGAGATTCCAATGGAATATAGATGGGGCATCTTGACTAATCATCGCGTGTTACCCCTTTAATTGTATAATTTCTTGTGAAGAAATCGTGATAAGAGATTATTCACATGATATTGGGATCATGAGAATATTTCTTATCTTTATTTCATCTAAAGAAAATATAAAATTGAAGGGTTTTATATTTTCGTTTCAATTCATTTTCCGTATACTAATTTGATTTCTGTTTTTTACAGAGAAGGTACTGAAATACGGCTGAGACGCGCTTTATTATACGCACCCGTCGCCAAACAAGGATGGAGAACGAGGACACTCGTACTCGCGTTATTACCATTGAGAATCAAATGGCGCAAATGATGGCGCTCTTAACTGATCTTGCAAATCAAGTAAAGAACTTCACTCCTGTGGCTCCTGCTGCTGCAGCTTCTACTCCTAATGCGCCCACTAATACGCCGGTGATAGATCCTGTTGACAAAGGACCTGTTGAAGAAGTCCCCGTTAATGCCATTCCTACCGTCATTGATTTGGAAGCTCCACCTAAGGAGTCGCCTGTCGCTCATATGGATGAAGAGAGCGCGAGACGTCTTGCAAAATTGGAGGAACGCCTGTGCATGTTGCAAGGTTACCAACTCCAAGGCTTTGATAAGTTGTCACCTTTTACAAAGGTGAAAGGTTCCTGATTTTTACAATGAGCCTGAATTTTCAAGGAAGTACGATGGAACTGGGTGCCCTAAAATCCACTTGAAGTATTATTTGAGCAAGATGGCTCGTTATTCCGATAACACCCCTCTGTTGATCAACAATTTTCAAGATAGCTTGGCAGACTCCGCCTTAACTTGGTTCATCGAATTGGATTTGGAGAAAATTTGCACTTGGGAAGATCTTGCAGATGAGTTCCTTCAGCAATACAAGTTTAATACCGAAATTGCTCCAACCCGTGAAGAGCTGGTCCGGGTTGACAAAAGGAGAAATGAAACTTTTAGAGCATATGCCCAAAGGTGGAGAACTATGGCATCTCAAGTCAAACCTCCATTGTCCGAGAAAGAAATCATGCAGTTGTTTCTTCGAGCTTTACCTCGAGAATACTTCGATAAAATGTATAATAACACGTGCATCAACTTCCCCGCAATGGTCGAACTGGGAGAACGTATTGAAGGAATCATGCGAGAGGGTCGATTGTCCGAGACAACGACTCGCAGATTTACCTTAAAGAAGGATAAGGAACCAATGGTGGAGGTTGCCTATATCCAAAATCCTAATGCTCAAAAGCCATTAAATTCACCAATTCAAAGGTCCTTTGTGGAAACAGGGAGTTCTTCCCGGAATTTTGATCGAAAAGGAAAAGCTCCACAAAGGCAATTCACTCCTTTACCAAGACCTATGTCTCAGTTGCTGCCGATGTTGATTGAACAAAGACTCGTAGCAAAAGAAATCCCGAGAGACAACCCACCAAAGTTTGCTGGGTTTGATTTGGCAAAATCTTGTGTATATCACATGGGTGAGAAGGGCCATGATGTGAACAATTGTTACACTCTCAAAATCAAGATTCAGAACCTTTTGGATAAGAAGATCTTGTCGTTTAAAGATGCCACGCCAAATGTTCAACAAAATCCGCTCCCTAATCATACCGAAGCTGTTAATGTGATATTTGGAGATGAGAATGAGAAACCTTTCTTGTTCGATGTGACGAAGTTGGAAAAGCTATTGACTATAGCTAGAGATCAACCGAAAGAAGGAAATGTATCTCGAGAGAAGAAAATGTATTGTTTAGCCAAGATAGTTGCTTTAGGCATAATTCAGCCTTTTCAAGGAAGGAAGCCCGAAGGGTTCGCCGAGACCACTGTAATTGATTTGTCATCCGAAAAATTCTCATTCAAGTTCGCAAGTGAAGCCTCATGCTCTAAGCCAAAAGATGATGGATACGAGCCAGATGTTGATGAATCTTGGATTGACACATATTCCGATAGTAATTCGGAATGTGAGAGTAAGAATGCCTGTCGAGATCGTGAATTTATGAAGAAGGCTATCGAAAAAGGTGAAATTGTTGATACCCTCGGACAACCGAGTGGTAAATATGACTTCATAGTCAAGTACACGCCACCTCCAAGTTTCTTCGTCGACCCAAGGGATATCGTTCCCGATGGATGGGGAGGCATGAATGATGAAAGCATGGATCATACATCTCAAATTTTTGAACCTATACCCGTTAATGAAGACGAATTTGTAACGGCCGTTCGTGAGCATGGTGAAGTGGTTGATACTCTAGGTCAACCAAGTAGGAAGTATGACTTTATCGTCAAATGTTTGCCTCCGCCAAGCTTCTTTATTGATTTGAAAGACATTGTTCCGACTGGATGGAGCGATGACGAAGATAATAAAGAAGTTCTTTCCGATGCTGATTCGGAATTTGAATACCATACCTCCCATTGGGATCGGGAGTTTATTAGGAAAGCCATTGAAAAGGGCGAAATCGTTGACACTCTCGGGCAGCCAAGTGGTAAATATGATTTTATGGTAAAATACTCTCCTCCTCCAAGTGCTTTTATCGACCCTAAGTCTATCGTCCCGAGTGGATGGGGGTCCGAATTTGAAGATGATGGCATGGTAGCCATGATTGATCCTATTATGATTGAATTGAATGCAACTTGTGAAATCCAAGCACACGTTGTGGAACCTGTGGTTATAGATTTAATGGCTGATGGCTTCGGAGATATAAAGATCTCTAATGAAGATATTGGGCCTGTGGTGATCGAGTTGCCACCGAAGAAGAATGAGAATTTGAAAGAAAGATTTCCTCCTGTTTATGATTCCAAGGCAGTTCCATAGAATTATGAGTCTAATGAGATAGATGCTGTTACTCGGTCAGGCCGATGTTTTCCATCTCGTGAAGGTGTCGAGAAAAAGGCTGTAACCGAAGAAGAGGCGGAACAGCTTCTCAAAACTCTCAAAACGAGTGAATCAGAGGTGATCGAGCAGCTAAGAAAAATGCCGGCTCAAATCTCGTTACTTGAACTATTCAAGTCTTCTGAGAAACATAGAAATGCTCTTTTAAAGGTTCTTAATGAAGTACATGTACCCGAGACAATTGGAGAGGTATAGTTGGAAGAGTTTGTAGGTGCTATCCTTCTTAAGGATCAAATCTCTTTTTCCGAAAAGGATTTGCCGCCGGAAGGGCGAGCACACTCTAAAGCATTATACATCTCTGTTCAACACTTTGATACAAGGATATCAAGAGTACTTATTGATAATGGTTCAGCTCTCAACATCTGTCCGTTATCAACTTTGCACCGTCTAGGTGTGGGTATGGATAATGTTCGTCCTTCTAAGACTCCAGTCAGGGCCTTTGATGGCATGAAAAAGGAAGCTCTTGGAGAAATTGATTTACAACTAATGATTGGTCCAGTTGTGTTCGCTTAGAAGTTTCAAGTGCTTGATATCCCAAGCAACTTCAGTTTGTTGTTGGGGCGACCTTGGATTCACGCGGCGGGAGTTATACCCTCAAGTCTACATCAGATGATCCGTTTTGTCGTCTGTGGCAAGATTATAACTATACATTGCGAGAAGGATACCGAAACTTTCAACAATACTGCGATCCCCTATGTGGAGCCAGAAGTAAAGGGAGAATCAAGCTACCACTCATTTGAGTTAGTGTCAGTATCTCATGTGCCCGCAGGCACTGTTATGAGAAAGCCTCACTATTCAAAGGCGGCTCTTATGTCTAGCAAATGTTGATCGAGTATGGATTTACTATCGGCAAAAGATTGGGAAAGCTGTCCCAAGGCATTCTCACACCCATTGAGGTGACTAAGAGAAAGAAACGAGAAGGCTTAGGTTATCAAGGCGATCAACAAGATCAAGGTAATCAGAAAAGCCCGAACATTAAAGAAAAGAGTTATCGACGTTTACTCCCCCCTCCGTTGAAAGATTTCTTCTCTGGACCGCCAAAGTTCCTCCAAGATGAAGAAATAGATGTCTATGGCATCGTCGACTTATTTGAAGAGAATTCTGTGGGTGCCATTTCCGAGAGCTTTGAAGAAGATCCACCTACCGATCCCGCTGTGTAAGGGATGTTTTCCGTGTTTTACTTTGTTTTCAGTTGTTTTCAATTGTAATCCATTTAATTCTCCCCTGCGAGGGAATTCCATTTGTTCATTTGTTTCGTTCATTGCAAGTGCTGTAATAATTCGGATCACAAGCTTTTGATCCAGAACACTATATAGCATTCATTTTCAATTCAATAAAAACATATGCATGTTTTGTTAATAGACGTGCAAAAGTATACCAAACCAGCCCTATGATGATGCTTTGAGGCCTGGACTTTTGCACGATCTATAGTTTCAAAATATTTTTTTGAACAAGGATGTCCAATGATATGAGGACGAGTTCCCCTTTAAATTTTCGAAAATTCAGAATTCGAAAATTTGTTTTCATCACATCTCCACGCATTGCATTCCTTATTTTCATATACTGACCATTTTGTTGTTACATCTCAGGCATGACACTTTGCATAACCATAATAGTCATATGCATGGCTTGGATTCATGTCCAAAAAACTCATACGAATCTGATTATTCCAATCTCGAAAATGAAGAGGATTCCCAGGTTATTAAGAGAGAATGGATCCGACATGAAGAATCCACACCTCCCACGGAAGAACGAACTGTCGTTATAAATTTGGGCGATTTAGAAAATCCCAAAGAAACAAAAATTGGAACAAGTCTTTCTCAAGCAGATGCTAATCGACTGATCAAACTATTGAAGGAGTATCAGGATGTCTTTGCTTGGTCATATGCTGATATGCCGGGTCTGGATCCCAATATTGTGGAGCATACGTTGCCTCTTGATCCTGCCATTCCGCCTAAGAAACAGAAGCTTAGGAGGACAAAGCCAGAATTATCCAAGAAGATTGAGGAAAAAGTCATGAAGCTGTTAAAAGTGGATTTCATTGAAGTTACTCATTATGCTGATTGGATTGCTAATGTCGTCCCAGTCATGAAAAAGGATGGGCGAGTTCGGGTATGTGTCGATTACCGCGACTTGAACAAAGCAAGTCCCAAAGACGATTTCCCATTACCACATATTGATGTCCTGATTGACAGCACCGCAGGATTTGAATTATTTTCTTTCATGGATGGTTTATCTGGCTACAACCAAATCCGAATGAAGGAAGGAGATAAGACTAAAACATCTTTCATCACCCATGGGGAACATTCTGTTACAAGGTTATGCCCTTCGGCTTGAAGAATGCGGGGGCAACTTACCAAAGAGCCATGGTGACATTATTCCATGACATGATGCATAAGGAGATTGAAGTTTACGTTGATGACATGATCGCTAAATCGCGACAAGGTGAAGACCACATTGAAGTTTTGAAGAAACTTTTTGATCGACTTAGAAAATTCAAGCTAAGACTTAACCCCGCTAAGTGCATTTTTGGGGCAAAATCTGGGAAGCTCCTTGGATTTATGGTTAGTAACAAAGGCATCGAGATTGATCCCTCGAAGGTGAAGGCCATTTGTGATTTGAAACCTCCTTCTACTGTTAAGGAAGTTCGAAGTTTGTTGGGAAGATTGAATTATGTTGCAAGATTCATTTCCCAGTTATCAGAAACAGCCAAACCATTCTTTAAGCTATTAAAAAAGAACGCCAAGGTTGAATGGAATGAAGATTGTCAGAAATCCTTTCAACAATTGAAACAATATCTTTCACAAGTACCAGTTTTGGTACCGCCCACTCCCGGCATACCTTTGATTTTATACCTCACCATTCACGATGAGTCTTTGGGAGCTATGCTAGCACAGAAAAAACCAGAAGATGGAATGGAACGTGCTATTTACTATCTTAGCAAAAAGTTTACTTCCGGTGAAGCTCAATATCCAGAAGTTGAAAAAACATGTGTAGCCTTAATTTGGGTATTACACAGATTACGACAATACACTCTTCACCATCGCATTCTACTTGTGAATGAAAACGATCTTATCAAGTATCTCTTGGAAAAGCCTGCACTGGTTGGAAGGCTTGCCAAATGGCAAATATTGCTCTCTGAGTTTGATATCCAGAGCATGTCTCAGAAGTCCGTCAAAGGTCGAGCCATAGCTGATATGTTGGCTGAAAATCCCTTAAAGTCAAATGACTGGGACGAAATTGATGAAAGAATCCATTTAGTGTCACAAGACAAGTGGGTCATGTATTTTGATGGAGCCGTTAACCTATCTGGTTCAGGTACTGGAGCAGTCCTGCTATCCCCAGCTGGTCAACATTATCCAGTAGTTGCAAAGTTGGTATTTCCTTGTACCAATAACATTTCAGAATATGAAGCTTGCATCCTTGGTCTTCAATTAGCCATCGACATGAAGATCAAGAGATTACAAGTTTATGGCAATTCTGCACTTATCATTCTCCAAACAGGAGGTGAATGGCAAACTCGTGATTCGAAATTGATTCCTTATCATGAGTATCTTAAAGATTTGGTGGAGGAATTCGAAGATATCTCATTTGATTATTTGCCAAGATCTCAGAATTAATTTGCTGATGCTTTGGCGACATTATCCTCAATGTTACAAGTAACTGATGGATTGAACGTTGATCCTTTGCAAATCGACATTTTAAAGAAGCCTGCATATTGCATGGTTATAGAAGGAGAACTTGATGGTCAACCATGGTATTATGACATCATGAATTACCTTCGAGAAGGAAAATTCCCCCAAGGAAGTCAAGCTACGGATCGAAAATACTTGACTAAATTAGCCTCCAAATTCTTTCTTAGTGGAGGTGCTTTGTACAAGAGATCTTTCGATTCGGTCCTGTTGAAGTGTGTAGACACCAAAGAGGCCGATTTATTAATGAAGGAGATACATGAAGGAGAATGTGGTCCTCATATGAATGGCCATCTTTTAGCAAGGAAGATCATGAGGCTAGGTTATTATTGGTTAACCATGGAAGCCGATTGCATTCAACATGTCAGATGTTGTTATCAATGTCAAATTTATGGGAACAAAATCAATGCTCGCCCGAATGAATTGCATCAAATGTCCGAGGTATGGCCTTTCTCAATGTGGGGGATTGACATTATCGGACCAATTAATCCTAAGGCGTCAAATGGACACCGCTTCATTCTAGTGGCTATTGATTACTTCACCAAATGGATCGAAGCCAATTCTTATGCTCACGTCACTGCGAAAAGTGTAGCAAAATTCATTCGTCGAGACATCATTGCTCGATATGGGGTTCCAGAAGCAATTATCACAGATAATGGGTCAAACCTGAATAACAAAGTAGTGGACGAGCTACTCAATAAGTTTCACATTCGTCACTTGAATTCTTCTCCTTACCGCCCACAAATGAATGGAGCTGTTGAGGCGGCAAACAAGAATATAAAGAAGATTCTGTCCAAGACGGCAGAGAATTACCGAGATTGGCATGATCGGTTGCCATACGCACTAATGGCTTATCGAACTTCCATTCGCACCTCGACTGGGGCAACACCATTCTCATTGGTATATGGAATGGAAGCAGTTTTACCTGTGGAAGTGGAAATCCCTTCATTAAGGGTACTTTCGCAAATAAAGCTCTCTGAAGCAGAATGGATTCAACAAAGATTTGAACAGCTTAACATGATTGATGAGAAAAGGGTAAAAGCCTTATGCCATGGACAAAGCTACCAAAAGCGAGTGGCTAAGTCATTCAACCGTAAGGTTTGACCCAGGCATTTTGAAGTCAATGACCTGGTTTTGAGGAAAGTCTTACCCATTATTCCAGATCGTGGAAAGTTCTCCCCCAATTATGAAGGACCGTATGTCATCAAGAAAGTGTTGCCTGGTGGAGCATTAATTCTTGTAGAAATGGATGGCCGAGAGTTGCCAAAACCTGTGAACGCTGATGCTGTCAAGAAATATTTTCCCTGAATAAAATGTTTCGAGTTGCTTTGGACTGAATCCAAGTCTCCTTAAGAACATTTGCATCATGCATTTCATGCATACATGGCATTTTTGCATATTTGTTCATTTTGTAGGTACTCAACTGTTCCCCAGGGAAGCTATTCCAAACCTCAAGGAGTCAAGCCCGAGGAAGTTGCTACATCAAATCAATCTCTTCCCTAGAATTTAGGAAGTAGATCTTATGTGTGAAAACCTTTTCTGTCCAAAAGGTTTCTCAAGTTTAAAATAAAAATCCCCAGAGGAGTTTAAAAAAAATCAAATCAAATGTCTTGATTTATCAAAATTCCTCACAGACGGGAGATTTAACCAAATGATCCTTTGAAAAATAAAAAGAGGATTTCTCAAAAATGCCAAATGAAAATGCCTAGGATGATAAAAGGCAAACTTTTGATCAAACACGTCCCTATACTCATTTTGAGAGAATTGAGCGAAAAAGCCATGTCGTAAGACGTAGGGTTCGTTCACATTGAATACATGGATTGAAATGATAAAAGGCATTTCATTTCTCTATCCAAAACACTTACGTTATCCTTTGCTAGCCACTTTGAGCCAAATAAGGAGAATTCTCAAAATATCCCTGTCAAGAACCACCCCACATTGGGGCAAAATAAGAAGTTGTGGTTGATCATTTTTGGAGCAAAAAGATTAAGAAAGATTTTATTGCTTTCACTTGCATCAACCTTCTTGTGGTAATTTCAGGTGAATCTTTATGGAAGCCCGAAACATCCCAAAGTGAAAAAGAGCATTCTTTTCCTCTACCCCAAACACAATTATCCTTTGCTTAGCCAAATTGAGCCTTAAGCATCTTCATTTCAAAACCCAAAGTGTTGATTATCTCCCCACTTTGGGGCAATGCATATGATTTACCAAGGAAATTGAGAAATTGGTGAATATGTATAAAGTGTCTCGAGAGTCAAGAACTCAAAAGATAAATATTAGGGGGCATGAAAAAGCAGAGTGCCTGGTAAAAGCAAGGCCGATGCCCATAAAAAATGTGTGTCAAATGCAAAAGCAAGAAAAAGCAATATGCTTATGATAAAAGCAAAAGATGCTTAGAAAGAGCAAAGCTCTTATGTTGCAAGAAAAATGGACTCTCGAGACAATTTGGTTTTCAAGAATCAAATGATGTCAGACTTGAATGATTTAGTAATGATGCCAAGATAATCATCATTCTTCTTTCAAACCCATTCTATCAAACTTCAAGCCTTTTGAGCCTAACCCGAACCGACATTACAACCCTCTCCGAAGTCTCTTCCGATTGGGATGGTTTGAGTTAATGTAAAGATTTCACAAGGAAACTACCGCTAGAAGGAGTGGAAGTAATCCTATCTTATCTTATCTTCAAGGTTCTTGACTTGTAAACCCGCTGAAGATGTTGATGGTATGTTTCTTTTCTTGGCCTCAAAGCAAATACCCTTTGTGTAAGCCCATGACCAAACATATATTGTGGTCCTTTCAAAAGACCTTTCTGATCAACCAATTTGTATTCAATATGAATGTTTCCGAAACCCTTTGACATAGGTTCGTGAGGCATCACTAGTGAGAATTGAATAGCTTTCCCACATCGATGAATGGGAATCAAAGCCTTTATGAGAGCCAGTGTGAAAGACCTTTTTGATTAGGTTATTTCCAATTTGGCATTTTTATCTAACCTCTTTAAGTGGTTATTCAAAGATTATTTTGTTAAAATTTCCTCTTAAGGATTTTGATAATCTGTGCCTTTCATCAAAAGTTGAAAAATTTCGTTTGATTTGTTGTTAAACAATCTCGGAACTTTTTTTTCAAAATATTTTTCCCCAGTGGATCGGTTTTTGGTCAGCCTAAACCATACCTTCGATTTTTGGTCAGCCTAAACCATAACTTTCATCCTCGGTTTTTTGTCAGCCTAAACCATACCTTCGGTTTTTGGTCAGCCTAAACCATAACTTTCATCCTCGATTTTTGGTCAGCCTAAACCATACTCTCGGTTTTTGGTCAGCCTAAACCATACCCTCGGTTTTTGGTCAGCCTAAACCATAACCCCTTGTCTTAGGTTCTAGGTTATCCTTAAACCTTGTCTTAGGTTCCTGGTTTTCCTTAAACCTTGTCCTTAGGTTTTAGGTTATCCTTAAACCTTGTCCTTAGGTTCTAGGTCATCCTTAAACCTTACTTTAGGTTCTAGATTATCCTTAAACCTTGTCTTAGGTTCCTGGTCATCCTTAAACCTTATCTTAGGTTCTAGGTCATCCTTAAACCTTGTCTTAGGTTCTAGGTTATCCTTAAACCTTGTCTTAGGTTCCTGGTCATCCTTAAACCTTACCTTAGGTTCTAGGTTATCCTTAAACCTTGTCCTTAGGTTCTAGGTCATCCTTAAACCTTGTCTTTTGGTTCTTGGTTTTCCTTAAACCATAGATTTTCCATAAAACCATTTCTGTTTCCTTTCTTCCTTCATTCCATCACATGAGAGAGAGGAGAAGAACACATGAATAATCTGACAATCCAACGGTAAGTGCTTCAGGTAAGACTCTGATCAAATGTCTTTGTCTTTATTTTCTTTCATTTCCCAATTGGAATCGACTAAAAATTTGCAGGTGTCAATTGGTCTTTGAGCGAAACCTCTTCGAACTCCCACTCAAAGAGGGGCAGCTGTTGACACCTAATTTTTAGCCGATGCGTCATTAAAAATAAAAATTCGAGATTATGGTTTCCGATCGCGACGGAGTCTGTTTCTCGGGCAAAAAATGTCGTTTTTTAATTCTGTCTGTTGGCTTAGCTTTTATAAGTGATTTTCTATTCATTTCATACAAAAACCCGAAAAGTCAAATGGTTGACTTTGGCGTTAACTTTTCGGTCAACCCTTTGATCAAAAGTCAACCCCAGGTCAAATTGGGGCTTTTTGCATAAAAAGATTCCTTTCAAGTCCAATTTCACTTTAGAAGTGGAAATTTCAGAAAAATTCAAAGATTTAATCATAAAATCAAGCTCCTAGTGAAAAGTTAACTAGGGTTTGACTTTTGGTCAAACCTTTGACCAAAAAAATTGAAAAAATTCAAAAATCCAAAAATCATCTTATTTTACATTCAATTTACCTTTGGCATTAGAAATTTTGCAAAAATCGATTTAAAATTAACTTTTTCCCAAATTGCGGAAGTTGATTCAAATCGGCCAAAAATGAAATTACTTCATTTCTAGTCTTTTTTTAGATTAGTTTTCTTCACGACATTTGATCTAGAGGTCATTTTATATCCAATTTTTGAATCAATTTTACAATTCCAAGCCAAACACAAAAACCCCCAATTTTAGCCCTAATCAGTGATTTTGATCGATTCTTCATGATGTGTGCAATTGAGACACGAATGAGCCTAATTTCTTATATGAAATCCAAATTCAAAATCAATTTTGGAGGATTCACATGAATTTGGGTCAATTTGATCAATTTAGTGATCCGATGATTAGGAAGTCTAAGAGTGATTGGTCTAAATAGTGCAATTTAACTTGACCCACTCTAGACTAATATTCAATTTGATGAATTGAGACTCAATTTGGTTAATTAGACTTCAATTAAATTTGTTAGTCTAGCTCGGTCATACAATTACCCAAATTCAGGGCTAATTGACTCAAACCAGTATGATTCAAATTGAATTAATCCGATCAGACTAGTCATTTTCCGATCGAAAATTTTGATGATCGATAATCCGGTCGGATCAACCAAGGTCAGTCACATCCTCTTGAGTGCAAAAATGACAAAAATGCCCTTAATCAAAAATGACAAAAATGCCCTTAATTGAGAATGACAAAAATGCCATTCTTCAAGGATTAAGCAAATTAATTAGGGGATTAGCAAATCAATCATGGCCATTCATTTAGAATCGATCATGTCCATCCATGATGCCATGTCACCAATCCTTAGCTATTAAGGAATATTCTTAATTATTAAGGACTCATTTTGGACCATTTGATCAATCTAAGGGCTAGAATTCAAAGTTGAAGGGGGTATATAGTGTTTTTCCCTCCAAAAATTAGGGGGGGTTCATTTTCAGATTTAGTTTCTCTCTCTCTCTCTCTCTCTCTCTCTCTCTCTCTCTCTCTCTCTCTCTCTCTCTCTCACGATCATCTCTCTTTCTCCCGAAGTCCTCTCTCGGCCGCGAGTGTTCCAGCTCCTTACCGGCGGCTTTCCGGTGAGCCACCGCCCCTCCGACCTCCCCCACGGCGGCTTGAGGCTGATCGCAAGACCAGCAATCCTCGCTGGTGGCCGGAACTCACTATTCCGGCCTGATTTCTCTCTCGGCAACATCACCGGCTTTACCGCCGGTGATGTGTTCAGCCGGTTCAACCGGCTGAACCGGCCCTCCGGCGACCTCCTCCGGTGATTCCAAGCAACCGACAACCTCCCTCGACGTCCTCACGGCACTGTGGTGGCTGGCCTCGCATTGAACAGCCACCGGATCGCATCATTTTCCTCAACTTTTGCTGATTCGTTTATTTGTATGAAAACGAGTCGATTCTCACATTATCTCTTGCAATCCGTTATCGTAGATTGGCCGAGCTTTCCGAGGCCTCTCCGTGACATTCCAAATCAGAATACGGAGGCCGGATCGCTCGCTTGAGCATTGGATCATTGTGAGACAAGGTAAGAACACTTGAACACAATTCTGCAAATTCGTAACCAGTAAAATCTGTATGCTTGAGATGGTGATTTGAGCCTGTTAACGTCAAAATCTGGTGAAGTGATAAACTAGAGAGTCGTAAAGCTCGTCGTAAGCTTCGATTTGATATATCATATGCCTCGATCGGACTTGATTTGCTATGTCAAAACACTTCTAGAAGTCAGGATCAGAATCTGTGATTTTTTGTTTAAGTCTGTTCTAATGATTCCCTGACTGACGTTGTGCTGTTCGACGAATTTTATGATTTTTTACAATCATTTTCTGGAAAAATTTCCTTCATGAGAGTTGTAAAACACATCATGATCTGTTCACTGTAAAATTTTCATAAAATTCTAAGCATGTTAGCCTAATACGATTTGCAACGTCATATGCATGTGAATCTGGTATCATGCTGATTTCAGTCGACCTTCGTGTGTTCTTCGATTTTCATAAATTCGTGTGTTCGAGATATGAAAAACTTTTCTTCACGAACGTTCTTCCTGAGATCAAGATCTTTCAATTGATACTAATTTCATCAAAATCGAAGATTATTTGAATTTTGAAAAGGAATTCTCACGATTTGATTAGAATCTGTGCCCAGATCTGATTTTCATTCCTTTGGAGTTCAAAAGATGTTTCTCCGAATTTGATAAAGTTAGAGTCTTTTTTTGCAAAAACTCAAAACTACAAAGTTACTCATTGGGGTCTCATTATGTCAACTGGAAATTTTGAGGACCTAATTGCAATTTTTGGAGGGTCAATTTGCTTAAATTCTCTTGAAAAGTCTTCTCGGGTTAAAATTCCATTTGCAATTGAGTCCTTCGTAAAAATCGAATTTTATAAAAATTTGGAGAGCTTTTTAGCAAAAACTCAAAACATGAAAGTTGTTGCACATAGGGAATCCTAACGGCACAAAACTTTTCGCGCTGTTTTGATAAGGTTTGTTATTTTTCCCGCCTTTATTTTGAAACTCATAACTGAACCAAGTCCAGCCTGTCACTGAGATTTAATTCGATATTTTTGGGAAAATTAGCTAGGATTTAGAAAAAATGGTCTTCTTGATTTTTGATCCTCATGTCATAAGGTTTCTAATGACACCTGAACCACTTCATTTGGACGTCATTAGGATAATTAATCATACTTGAACAGATTCAATCCGAATTAAGCTTTAATTGAATAAGTGGTCTTTTTTATAAAGCCCACTTCTCATTGTTTGATTGGATTTGAAATAAGGCCCATGGGCTTGAATGCATGCTCATTTATTATCATGCATGTGTTTGTTAGATGAATGTTAGGCCCGATGCATGTTCGGCGGGTAGCCCATTCATGGTCATTAGAACCCGACTTTAGGGGTTAATTGATATGAGTTGCCGTTTTGTGAATGCAAATGGTAGCCCATTATCATTAACCATTAGCCAAATGATGTTAGGTGATTAAGTGGGTGATGAATCGAAACTCATGAAAAACAAAGGCCGATCCCGAGGCCCGTGCTTAATTAGTGAATTGATTACATCATTGTTCTTTCATATGTTGTCTTTTCATGAATGAATGTTATGAATGTAAACACCGACACCCGAGAGGCGGTCCATGGGAGGATAATCCAAAATCGAAAAGACCAAGGTGATTGACCGATGTCCAATCCGGTCTCAATTTGTACTCATTCGATGATGGTTCCAAATCGATGTCCATTCCGGTTTCAATTTGTACTTAATTCATTCATTCCCGATCACGTCTCGGGTTTTTCAATTTGTGTTGTATTAAACACCCGACGAGTTGCGGGTTCTTATCTTTTTACTTTCTCGCACTTAGAATTAGCTCGTCTTTTCAATACTCCGAGTGTTTACTTTAAGAAGTGTCTTTCAATACAATTGATTGTTTCTTTCTTTTTCTAGACTAAGATAGGATTAGTTTAGAATCTCAAAATGAAAATACAAAAACAAAATGCATGATCACCTAGTGGACTAAGACTTTGGCATGAAAATGGTAAAAAACAAATGCATGACGACTTAGATAACAACCATGTTAAGTTTAGCGGTACCGAAAGGGCGTTAATAGAAATATGAGCGTAAACTAGTCCCCGAACCTTTGATCTCTGGTTTTCGTAGAAACCGAAACGAAATTCCCGCGTTTCGGTTGGATATTCTAGCCGACCCCCGACCTAGGCTAGTGGCGACTCCTAAAAAATAAAATCAATCCGCTGTCACGCAAGATATGGATTTAGGGAAAATCCACGTTCATGATCAATGGGTCATATGGCTAAACAAAAGATTTACACTTCAGTAAAATCATTTTTTATAAGATGCCATATGAACCATCTCGTGAACACTTATCTCTAAACCCGCCTCATCCGAGCCCGGCCCTCGAGGGGCAGGTCGCGACAGCAAGTACATCGTTTCACTCAATTTCAACCGATCACCACTTGATATGCAAAACATATGTTCGGGAATTCAAGCCAATCAAATTTACCAAGCATAATTATGATCAAATTAGACTTATGCCACTCATTCCCGGCATTCCCAAACAACTTCATTCTAGTCCAAGAACTCCACATTTTATCCGCGCAATCCTTTCCAAGGTAATTAAATGCACCTAAGGCCCACCTTGGGAACTTCGGTCTCAATAACCATTCTCACCAATTCAGGGTGGTTCAATAGGATTATACAAGTCCTAAATAACCCCTAAAAATGTTTAATTCCTTGCCATCAACCAATGACTCAACTAAGTATTCAACTTGGACAATTTGCACAAATTCGGTACTCAATGAACAGTACCAAGGGAGGACACATTTTGTCCACTAAACCATAATTAAACATCCTCATTAGGCTCTAATCTCAAACCCTAATCAACCAACAACCAAATACACTTAATTAAGCTTCAAATAAGCCTAATTAACCCCTAAAAATGCCTAACTTATTGCCGTTAGTCAATGAATCAACTAAGTCCCAAATTAAGCAAACTAATGCCAATTTCGGGTCTGGTGAACAGTACCAGAATCAAATGTCCAATATGCACTAAACCACACTTAAACAATTCCATTAAGCCTTAATCACATACCCTAATCACCCCACCATCAAATATACATAATTAAGCCTCAAATAAGCTTAATTAATCCCTATAATGACCAATCCATGGTCACTAACAATGGAACCCAATTAGTATCATACTTAGACAAATTTACACAAATTCGGTGCCCCATGAACAGTACCAGGAAAAATTAACATTTAGGCACTAATCCACCTTTAAACCAACTCAATAGGGCCTAATCACTTACTCTAATCATCCAACCATCAAATATACATTATTAAGCCTCAAATGAGCCTAATTAACACTTGAATTGTCTAATTCCAAGCTTTGAATCATTGAATTCAATTAGTGCAAAACTTAAACAAATTTACACATTTTCGGTACTTTGTGAATAGTACCAGAACAAGGGCTGTTTTGGGCCTTAATCCACCATTAAATCATCTCATTAGGTCCTAATAACCCATACAAAACATTCCACACACAATTAAGCCTAATTAACCCCTAAAAATGCACAATTAAACTAATTAGGGGTTTAGGGGTTTATACTCACCTATTAACGACTCGGGACGACGAGAACGGGCGGTCGATCATCGATGCGCGGTAAGGATCGACGGCGGCGTTCCAGGTGCAAGCCGGCGGTCCGCGGCGACACCGGCGAAGGTGATTTGCTGCTGTTCACTTCTGTTCAGTGTTAGAAATGGGATTGTGGTGGCTATTCTTGGGCGGAAATGGCTGCTGGTGGTGGCGTGAGGTGTCCAGCAGCTCCGGCTGGTACTATTCCGACGTGAACAGTACCAGACCCAGCAGAAACAAGAAACGGAAGAAGAAGATACGAAGAAGAAGAAAAAGAAAATGGGGGGTTCTGGTTCTGTCGAGTGAAATGGGAAGAAAAGAGAGAGAGAGTGTGGTCAAAATGAGTCAAAGTTTGGTTGGGTGGAATCCATGTGTCAAAATCTAAGGCTATTGGACAATTTTGCCCTTGATCCTAGGGCTAGGATTAGATCTAATCCATTAATCCAAGGGTGAAATGGTCATTTGCCACTAACCCAAGGCTGACCAGACCTGGTTAGTCCTAATCAACCTTGGTTAACCCCAAAAATTTTGACCAAAATTAGGAATTAGCCAAATTAGCCCTAGGGGCATTTTCATAATTTTCCGATCCCGAATCGAAATTTCAATTTTCGCACATACGCGTTCCATATGTGTGTGGCCAACATAATATGGCGTCGGATTCGCAAAATTCACTTTTTAAGTCCTCGGAAATCGACTGCGAAGTTTTCGAGAATAAAATAATATTATTTTTTCAATTTTTGTCGAAATTTCAATTTTTGGCCAAAACCACCCTAAATGTGCATGGCCACCCCAAAATGACCTTGGCCGCGAAAAATAACCTCAAACGGCCTCTGAATCCAACCTCGGTGCTCATAGGGGCAAAATTGTAATTTTCCCCAATTTTCATTGAAATTTCAATTTCTGGCCAGATTAGCCCCAAATATGCGTGGTCACACCAAAACGACGTTGGTCCTACGAAATAACCGTAAACGTCCACAAAATTTCGACGTCAAAGTTCGGGTCCAATATCGCAATCAAATTTGCTCATTTTAAAATTCTAGAGCCTCTCACTAACGGGCGGCTGTTTAGGTATTACGTGTATCGACCTAGGGTTGTCCGAATCGTAATGGCCTCGATTTTCGAGAGAGCGTGAGAAATTATCACTAGTACCGGAGGTCTCGGTCATTTAAGTTAGTTCGGGAATCGTTCGCCATATGTACTCTCGGTCATGCGGAATCACCCACGATCCGATCGTACATCATTGGCCGAATCGAATCCGTCACCTTCCTAAGATCGACCCACGTTGGTCCAAAATATTCCCTCGACGTTCTTCGAAGTCCGTGCCCAACTCGCGATCGGATCCCCGGTCCACGTACCTATTCCTATTTAGCCTTTCCCATAAGGTTAGTATCCCATAATTGATCAAGTCCGGGCGAGACTTACTAAAATTAAATGAGAAATAATTTACACTTTATTGATCCCGAAAATGAGTCGAAATTCAGGATGTTACAATTTCTTGTATTCTAAAGTACATATTTATACACCATTCACAATTACTCCTATAGTTATCGCAAGTACAACCGAAAAATTGAATAAAATAGCTCATAGGATAAGAATGCGATGGTAGCATATGATCACGCTAAGATCGTGCTAAGAATATGATCACGCTAAGACTCCCTCTCAAGTTGGCGTGTGTAGGTTACCGATGCCCAACTTGAAAAGCATCCGCATGTACTGATCTCAGCCTAGTGGTTTGGTAAACACGTCAACTACTTGTGACTCTGTAACAGTCTTCAATGGAGTAATGAGGCTGGCTTGTATATTTTCACAAATGAGATGGCAATCAATTTCAATGTATTTCATTCGCTTGTGAAAATCTGGGTTGGCAACAATGTGGACACAGCTTGGTTATCACAGTGTAAGAAAACTATGGCTTGAAAAGGCATGCCAATGTCTTGTAAGAGGTATGATAACAAGGTAATTTCACATGTAGTTACTGCCATTGCATGATATATCGCTTCAGCAAAAGAGCGTGAGACTCTACTTTGTTTCTTGGCTTTCCAAGAAATGGGGCTATCACCCAATAAAATGCAATATCCAGCTGTTGAATAGAACGAGTCATGGGGCAACTAGGCCAATCTGAGTCACAATAAGCCATGAGTTAGAGTTCATTTTTAGCTGAGTAGAAGAGCCTTTGGCCTATAGTAGCCTTCAAATATCATAGGAGATGGTGTGCTACATCCAAATGTGGTTGGCGTGGCGCATGTAAAAATTGACTCAGGATGTTGACGCTATGAGCAATATTTGGCCTAGTAATAGTCAAATAAATGAATCGACCAATCAATCATCGATAGAGGGACAAATCCTCCAATTGAGTGCATGTATCAATGCTCAATTTTATATTTTGTTCCACAGGAGTATCAGCTGCCGGGCCCCACTAAAACAACAAACTTCTAGAATATCTAAGATATATTTTCGCTGGAATAAATTAAGACCAGAGCGGAATCGAGCCACCTCAATGTTTGGATATATTGAAGCCATTGGTTTTGGATGTGCGACGAGCGTGAGTCGTGGATCATCAATTCCTACTGTTGAGCTTGAGCGCTTCGTCTGTGGAGGTCGGGGTTGCCGACAAGAAGTAGATGACTCCATTGAAAAGAAACATCGTTTTTGTTTTTCATTCTCTATTTATTTTATTTATTAAATTTTTTTCTATAAAAAAATGCACATTCGATTGGTCCGTAAAAATTTGGTGTCGACACCCTAGTGACATTTGGAACGCTCTGGAATAAAACAAAATATCTATATCTAGGATTCAAAAGCGTGACTACTTTAGGTTCCAAGAATCATATTGCTGAAAATTTGCGAGATCCATATTGGGTCTTTTGCTTGGTATTTTGACAGTACGAGAACCAAAGTCAAATACATTTCAGGACATGGCACTTACATTGTTGGGCTTGCAAGGAGTATAATAGAATGCCGGTTCAACTAACATGTGTAGGAGGGAAAATCATCTAAAATAGGAATTCGATGCACACAATGAATGAGACACATTAAGAAATATCAACACCAGTAGTCATTGCTTGAGCATTTTCCGTCCGTAAAATGGTGAAACCGGTTTGCATCCCTTACGACAGTAGATCTTCCGGTTGCCATGGAGATATACTTAATCACGGAATGACAAATTCGGGAAAATGCAAAGATTCTTTAAACACCCTTATAGATTTTCAGATTGGAGGTGCATAGAAGGCCAAAGACAACAACAATTTTTTTTTTTTGGTAAGAAAGACAACAACAATTTTTTCAGTGTGCTAGAGCAAATATTGTTCCTTTTGTCCCTCTTCCACATCATGAAGAACAAATTCAGTATTCAAAACATAACCTGGTTTCTTTATTCGACTAGCCAATCAGTCCAGTTTGTCAAGATGTGTGTTTAGTTATACGATATATCTAATTTTAGGGAAGTCGAAAGTAATCCACGCCACTAAATCAAATAACATTTTTGTTTACCAGACATAGAGATGAAAAAGTCTATCAAGTTAAACTAATTAAACATGGCCAAATATTGAAAGAGACAGAAAACTTCATAGAATTAGTTATTAGTAATTGCACGTTTTTTTTAGAACCCATGCAATATGAGTTCTTTCAAATGTGAACTTCATGGAATTGTTTCATCGAAGACCTTATTTTTTCCCATTTTGATAAAAGTTGTTTCTCGCGTAGAAAGATGGTGTTTACTTTGTAAAATGGATGTTTTCTCTACAATCGAATTCATAATTTGAAATTAGCAGTTCTTAATACAAAGAAACCATATGCCGGTAGTAGCACGTTAAGAAGCAAGATGGCAAGTTATAATTAGCTTTTTGATTGGCATGAACCTAAATCACATAATAAGGGAAGAAAATTCTCAATGCCCGTCCCCTTGCCCGACCGATTTTTGTCCTTGCTCTGTTACCAATTTGTTTGTCCATTCAAAGGAGGATGCAAGAGAGTGAAACTATATAGGAACCACAATAACACAACAGTAGCCTAAGAGCTAGAAGAAGACAAAATGTAATCACTGTCAAGCTCAACTCGCTAAACTCCCGCCCAACATAATACCGTACTGTGGGGAACAAAGCTTTTCCAATCAAACTGTGCATGGTCCTCTAAACATCATTGCTATCTCCAATCGGAAAACTAGCAAAAATTATGGGAGCACTTGATGAAGTCGAGAATGTTTCTAATTCCGTGTCGACTTTGTCGTCTTCAACTGGCTCGTTTGGTGGGTAAATAAGCGGTTTTGGAGGCATTTGAATATTACCAATATCTCCTTCAAGCATTTCTAAGACTTTGTTCATTGGAGGCCGATGGTCAGGGATTAATTGTATACACCAAAGTGCAACTACTATCATCTTTTTTATCACCTTCCTTTCCTCTTCTATAGCTTCTTCCTTTTCAACACTTGCACCTTCACTGACTTGGTCGTATATCCACAACGGAAAATAAATTTGGCTCGAGTGTTCCGCATTTGCATTTGTGTTCTTCCTTCTACCTGCCATTTCCATTAGCAACATCCCGAAGCTATAGACATCCGCCTTATAAGATATGCCACCGATGTTTTTATAGAATAACTCAGGCGCCATATATCCCAAGGTTCCTCTTGCAGCAGTCAGTGAAACTATGCTATGATCCGTGGGATAAAGTTTCGCGAGTCCAAAATCAGAAACTTTCGGAGTGAAATTCTTGTCTAAAAGGATGTTATGAGGCTTGATATCAAAGTGTAGTATCTGCATATCACATCCCCGATGTAAGTATTCAATCCCCCTCGCCACCCCAAGAGCAATCTCATATATTTTCTTGTAATCAAGAAACTTATCTCCTTCCTCTGCAAAAATGTGCTTGTCCAAGGATCCATTTGACATGAGATCATACACGAGAGCTTGTTTCGAGCTTTCAAAGCAAAAACCGATGAGTTGCACAACATTAACATGGTGAATTCTTCCAATAGTAGCCACTTCACTAATAAAATCTTGGCCATGGGCCTTGGACTTCAAAATCTTAATGGCCACTTCATTGCCGCTTCTGAGCATTCCTTTGTACACGGAACCATACCCCCCTTCACCCAGTTTGTGCTTAAAGTTTCTGGTGATCTTTTTAATATTAGAGTAAGAGTACCTTATGGGAAAAAAGTTGTTGTGAGCTTGCAAGAATTCTTCAATGTTCTTGTCCACTGCTAAGTGTCTTCTTTGGTACTTGTAGACCAGAAATATCGCAAAAAATGGCATTCCGATTACGAATTTCGCTACACAGAAAAGCACTGAAGAAAATTTTGATAGGTTAGAATTATCTTCGTAATTATTGTAAGAGCAAATCATTGCGGCTTACCCAATAGTATTATAAAATCTCCAGCAGTCCAAATTGCAATATCATCTTGGACACCTGTGGAAGTAATGAATGGTGTGAAAAGGAATTTAAGGAAAAGAAGTTTGCAAAACAAAACTCACGAGGAAATAGAGTAGTAGCCTGCTACTTTGTATAAGTTGAATTTTGTCCAAAAGAATATGAGTGGTGGCATGCATACATCTACAAATAAATGCAAAGAATAAGCTTCGTACATAGATGGTAGGCGTTACAAGAAACTCCTTTCGCTTTGTTAGTGGTCAACAAATCTAGAGAAATAGTGATTTTCTCATTAAATTATTAATTTTGCTCGTCTGACCGATACATGACTAAAATTTTTAAGGAATGTCAAGAAGTATCTCCTGGATTATTAGTTAAGTGACTAATTAAAGAACTAATTAAGAAATTAAGAAAATGTAAATTCTATGCCAACAAAAATTAGTCGTGTAATTGCTCGCACAAGCATCCTTTTTCTTTTCTTTTTTTCTTTTTTTATAGTGGAAAGGAATTATAATCTAGACACAGTGATTTTCACATTTAATTAATTGATAATTTTGTTCCTCCATCGATACATGAATAAAATTATTTAAGGAATATTAACAAGTGTCTCTTGATTTAATTAATTTTTTTTGCTCCCAAAACCTTTCAAATACACAACGTTGACGTATACTAACATGTATATTTTGTTATAATTATCTTTGATATTAGATATTTCTTCCACTTTCCAGTTTTTGAAGAGAAAGTAGCAAGTGAACTAGTGTAAAGAATCTTCGACCAAAAAAAAAAAAAACAAGTGTACAGAATCATGCAATATTGGGGTAAAATTTCATTGCCAACCAATGCTTACCGCCAGAGTATAACTTGGATCCGCAGACCTGATGTCCGCTGAAGTAGTACTTGTAAAAAAAGTAGTTATGGAAGTGGAAGTAGATATAGAAATCAAGGTAGCAAAAGACAGTTTTCTTCCATGGACTGCTACGAGCATAGAGATCAAATCCTTCGGCCATTCTCTTATGGATTAGCTCGTAGTTGTAGGAGCTAATATTAATCTGCTCATCAGGCTCAAAAACACGTGATACCCACGCCCAACTGCTAATGGTGCAAAAATCCCTCACATCCGAAGCTTTTGGTTTAACCAAAGCATACAAGTTCCAAGTTGATGACGCGTTGGATGAGTATGACCCCTCAATGCATGGACGGGTAGCAATGTAAGATGGAGAACTAACTGCCTTTGAGCAATTTACAATGACAAATATATCGTTGCTGTACACATTGTATTGGCTGCTTGGATCGGAGTAGAAGCTACTGATCGCCAATGAATGATGGGGGAAAGACGAGCAATTATCCTTTTGCAGCCCATCGTCGACCAATCTGATTGTGTGTGTGGAATAATTGATGGACTGCACGTAAAATCGGCCATCAAAGAGGTACAGAATAGTACGATTATCTTCACAAACCAGCTCGAACTTCGGATTACCGCATCCCATCGGGTCACTCTTCAATCGAAACGGGTGACTTATATTGCGAATGTCACCACAAGATGAAGCAATGCATTGTGAATTACTAGAGCTGGCATCTCTAGTCATTGCTTGCAGTAGAACAAGAATGAGTAGCAACACTGGATAGACATTCATGGAGCTAAGAGCATTAAACATGTCTCTGTTTGTCCTTAGGCAAAGAGAAACTGGTAAAGAATTGCTTGGTGCGTGTGGAGGCGGCACCATATAAGAAGATGCAAAGAAGATTGGATGAACCTTGTTTGACTAGAGACTTGGAATGGCCTGAACTTATAGGTGAGTTTAACATACCAAGTAGGATTTGCAGAAAACCACTCACAAATTGACACGTGGCAATCGGGGCCCACATATCAGAGAAAAAACTTGTCTCTCTCCTCTCTCTCACGCACTTTGCTCTCCATCTCTATGCAACCCCACGCTCAACCCCCTCTCTCTCTCTCTCTCTAACACCTTCGCTCATGCCCGATGCACGACTAGCTTTGCGCTTTCTAGTCGTCATCACCTCCGATCCATATCCGGCGACAACTTCCCGAGATATTCAACCTCCGGGGACTCCGTAATCGTGGTCAACGCGTCGGACTTGTCGTACCCAACGTAAAACCCGTCGTCCTCGCCGACGACGGGCGAGTACAAACCAACGATGCCGAATGCCGGGTTAGAGCTCGTCTTCGGCTTGAAGACCGAACGCAGCAGCTTCTGGATTGACCACGAGATTTGGAAGTGCTTCTTCGCCGTTGTTGAGGTCGCCGGTTGCAGCCGCAGAGGAAGATGGCAGAGTCAAGCTTGAAGGACTTTTTTTTTTTTTGCTAGCAAGCTTGAAGGGCTTGAGTTCAAAGGAGAGATGAATTGAAGAAGGCTTGTCAGAACATGAGCGAAGGTGTTAGAGAGAGGGGGTTGAGCATGGGGTTGGAGAGAGATGGAGAGCAGAGCGCGTGAGAGAGAGAAGAGAGAAGTTTTTTTCTTGACATGTGGGCCCTGATTGCCACGTGTCAATTTGTAGGTGGTTTTCTGTAAACCCTGCGTGGAGTGACTGGAGTCTTAATCTCACCTAAGATTTTCTCGGAAAGCTCAAGTCAGTCAATGGAACAAATGCATGCAAGTCAAGAAATTAAAGAGGTGGACCCAAACTGAAGTTCCGTTATTAGTGGAGTCGTGTCCAACCCCAAATGAGACCCCCTTTAATGACCTACAGATACATCGCATCTACGAAATTTACACCCTTTGAATATTCAAAAGTTTCTTCCACGCTCTTCACGTGATTGTTGGTTCCACATCCCGTCAACAAACAAATCCATCTCTCTCCGTCTCCCCGTCGCTCCCTTCTTATGATACGCTATTTTTCCTCTTATTTTCTTCTTCGTTTTTTTCTTCCTCTGTTCTTCTTCTCCATCTTCTTTCTTTGCCCCGAGTCACGATCATAGGAAAATTGATGTATAGTTTTAAGGAACAATATCAAAACTAAAAACTATTTTGGCCCAAAACTACTTTTTCTCCATGTCACAACATAGTACATCAAATTTGCCGCGGTACCATGAATCCATTTTATATTTATCCACTAAACTATTCTTTCAAATGGAACAATAATTTCGTTGCTTGTTAGATAAGTCCAACAATTTGTTCTTATATGCAATGATTTCTTATATATTGTTTACATTCATGATACAAAAATATGCAGATATATAACTATCACATGGTAAATACAATAAGAATTCATATACAATAAGAGTGGAAAATTGGCCAGCATAAGGACTCGCTAAATGGGCATAAAAGGATTCACACCCCAACTGTTATTTGAAAATATCAAGAAAGTTATATGGTTAATTTGGCACTTTTACACATGAGCGAGGCATGATCTTTAGATACTATTTTAATTCTCTGTTTGGGAGAGAGAGGAAAGAGGAAAAAGTAGGTGGGTGAAGAAAATTTTTCCTTTTTCCTCCAATTCAATCTCGTAGAAAATTCAAACTTTTCAAAATTAGTTTTTCTTCATCTCGCTACATAGTACATCAGTTTTGACGCAATACCATGAAACCATGTCCGAATGCATTGGAATAGTTTGTTCTTATTTCTTCTCCACCGACATTTATTTATAGAATGTGGAAATTCAATGTAGGATTACCAAACATAGGATAATACTTAAGAAACGCAGTAGAACGCGGCCACACACTAAGAATATCAATGTTCAAACCTGAATGTGAGGAGTTTGCATAACTCAATGATCGCTGCAACCTCGCAGATATAGGAATTCTTACCTTGCCATGGTTGTATTCCACCATCAAAGCAGTATGGCTAGCTCATCCTATGGTGTCATGCAATTCGTCATTCCTAAGCCTAACCTGTGTCAAGTCACGTAGGAGAAAGAATGAAGTTGCCACGTCTTTGCATATCTCTTGAGGATAATGGATCGATCATCGATTTTGTTGACAATGAATATGTCCTGTGAGGTGATAACCGGCAATGTGCTTCGACAAATGTCCAAAATTATAAACACTTGACAGTCCGATAATATGTAGTGATCTCTAGTGATTTTACAATCTTCAGTGGTAAAACCAATCTGAGGAACAATGCACGCTGGACCATTTAGTTAGTGGAGCCGCTGTAGCTGTCAATTAGACAAGATTTAAGTGATGTCTAAACTGAGATTTAATATTGTTAATTATGTTCACCTTCTCAATGGCTAGATCATCAAGTTGGTCCAGTTGCTTTAACACATGGGATCCTTTGATAAGTCATTCAAAAACAACTTCATGTGTTTACCCAAAATTGGTCATAGATAGGATAGTCTACGTCTATGTCAGCGATTTCTGGCAAAAAATGGCCAGATGGATTACATTGGCAAAATATAAAAAGATTTAGAATTGATTTGGCAAAAATGCAATAGATTAAAACTTTTTGGACAATTTTCCCAAACTTATGTCTCTTAACAGAACGCCTTAAAAAGATTTAAAACAACATCATTTTTAATTAGAACCTTACAAAAAATTGAAAAGTTAGCGCGTTTGCTTTTACCATTCCGTCAAAAGTTAAAGTACTACTCAAATTATTTAAGAAAAATTATGAAATAAGTATATGTGATATTACATTTCATTGTTTGTACATGATGAAAATTTCAGGTATTTAGAGTTAAAAAAATTAAAATTATGCTCTCCGCACAATTAGATTAAGTAAAATGTAAAAAGTGTAATAGTAATCGCCGCCCCACCGTAATTATCTTATGGCCAAACCAAGGAAGCAGTAGTTGGAATAATTGATAGACTGCACATAGAATCATCCATCATGAAAGTATAGAATAGTGTGATTCACTACAAAAAAAACTAGATTTTTGCCACGAAAATTTGCGACGAAAAACTTTTCATCGCAAATTTGCAACAAATTTTCCAACGAAAAGTAAAATTCGTTGGAAATTTCCAATAAATTTTGCGACGAATTAAAAAAAACCCGGTATTGTTCGGCATTTTTTATATTCGTGGGAAAATTCATTAAAAATTTTCAACGAATTTTCCCACAAATTTCAATTTTCCAGGCAATTATTTTAGTGTATACATTTTTCGTTGGAAATTTCCAACGAATTAAAAAAAACCCGGTATTGTTCGGTATTTTTTATATTCGTTGGAAATTTCGTTGGAAATTTCCAACGAATTTCAATTTTCCGGGCAATTACTTCAATGTGTACAATTTTCGTTGGAAAATTCGTTAGAAATTTCCAACGAATTCGAAAAAACCCGGTATCGTTCGGCATTTTTTATATTCGTTGGAAATTTCCAACGAATTCTCCAACGAATTTCAATTTTCCGGGCAATTATTTCAGTGTGTACAATTTTCGTTGAAAATTTCCAACGAATTTTGCAACGAATTCAAAAAAATCCGGTACTGTTTGGCATTTTTTATATTCATGGAAAAATTCGTTGGAAATTTCCCACGAATTTTGCAACGAAAATTCTACTTCTTCCTTATTCAATATTTTCGCGCTCATTATTCCCGCAACTCTCAATTTCCACATTCTCTCTCTCTCTCTCTCTCTCTCTCTCTCTCTCTCTCTCTCTCTCTCTCTCTCTCTCTGTGAACAACCTCCAATTGCAATCCCTCGCCTTCACCTTCTCCCTTCGCCTCGCCCTCTGCCTCCTCCCCCGCCGCCCCCCCCTTCTCCTCTGGCTCCGGCTCCGGTGCCATGGACACCAAGATCGGGGCCCTCAACTTCTGCAAGCCCCCCTCGGGCGTCGTCGGCTCCCTCCCTAAAGGCGCCGCCACGACCATTCAAAGCCAGGCCCCCGCAACGGTCGGCGCTCCTGATGCCACCATGGGCCGCCACCTCGCTCGCCACCTCAATTACCTCATCGCCATCGCCGGTGAGCTCGAGGTCACCCAGATTTGGACGAGCTCGAGCTCGTCGCCGGTGAGGCCCAGCCTTGTCGCCGGCGAGGGCTGAGCTCGTCGGCCATGGCAAGGGCTGACGACGAGGCTAGGCCCCGCCGGCCATGGTGAGGGCCGAGCTCACCATGGCCAGCGAGCTCAAGATCGCCATGGCCGGTGAGCTCGGCCCTCGCCGGCAACGAGCTCGAGCTCGCCCAAATCTGGGCAAGCTCGGCCCTCGCCGGCTCCGGCGAGGGCGATTTTTCGGCCAAAATTTTTTTTTTTTATTTGAAAAAAAATTTCCACAATTTTTTGATCAAAAAGAAATTTGTAGTTTTTCCAACGAATTTAGCCATAAGTTTTCCAACGAAAATTGAAATTTTTCGTTGAAAAAATTTGAGACGACAAATTACCAACGAATTTTTTTCTTTGGAAATTCGTTTCCCAACAAATTTTTCCAAATTTTTCGTTAGAAATTTCGTCGGAAAAATCATGTTTTTTTTTTGTAGTGATTATCTTCACAAATCAACTCTTTCTTGGATCACCACATTTCTTTGGATTACTCTTCAATCGAAACAGGTGATTTATATTGAAAGATGAAGCGATGCACTGCAGATTATAAGACCTGGCATCGTTAGTCATCGCTTGCAGTAGGACAGGAAGTAGCAGCACTTCGTAGACATTCATGGGCTGAAAGCATTAATCATATTTCTGTTTGTCTTTGGGCAAAGAGAAATTGGTAAAAAATTGCCTGGTGTGTGTGGAGGAGAGGCACGATATAAAACGATTAAAAAAAGATGGGATGAACCTCGTTTGACTGGGAGACTTGGGGTCGCCTCGTCTGATAGAAAAGCCCAAGTTTAACAAATGCATGCAAGTCAAGAAATTAAAGAGGTATTGATAACCAAAAAAAGAAAAAAAGAAATTAGAGAGGTGGACCCAAACTGAAGTTTCATTATTAGTGGAATCATATATAGGGCATCCTGGAAATTCACACCCATTTTTTTTATCAGTCCTACTCTATCTCTCACTTACGATATACGCTTAGACCTGCGCTCCACCTCTTGCAGGGCGAGGGCGTCGAAACCCACATCTTAAACTACGCAGCCCCACCCCTATCCCCCTGCAAAGGTGGGGATTCGAACTCTCCACCTCCCCATTCTCAAGTAAGAAGAGTGGTCACTCCCGTAAACCCCCGGGGGTTATTCACACCCATTGAAATGTCAAAATTTTCTTCCACTCTTCCCGTGATTGTTGGTTCCACATCCCGTCAAGTCAACAAACAAATCCATCTCTCTCTTTCTCTCCCCCCTTTCCTCTTATTTTCTTCTTCGTTTTTTTCCTCCTCCCTTCTTCTTCTCCATCTTCTTTCTTCGCCCCACGAGTCACGACCATGGGAAATTTTTTTTGGTAAAGTTTTTTTTTTTTGGTAAAGACGACCATGGGAAATTGATGTATAGTTTCGAGGAACAATATCAAAAAATGAGAAATAGCTTGCCTCAAAACTTCTTCTCCTCATGTCACGGCATAGTATATCAATTTTGACACAGAACAATGAAACCATGTTGTATAAGTCCACTCATCTGCTCTTTCATATAGAAGAATAATTATGTTTTTTTGGTAAAGAAAGAATAATTATGTTTTTTTTTTTGGTAACCCAGGGAACCCCCGCACGGCCGACAGCCGGGGAGTAAACCCTGGGGGCGACACGTGCTAGCCACCACACACGTGCCACCGGTTAAGTCACCCTGCGGCGCCCGGGATTCGAACACTCAACCTTTTGCGAGAGGAAGAGTGCGCGTTCCAGCAGCGCCACCCAGGCGGGTGGTAAGAATAATTATGTTTCTTGTTCGATAAGACCAACAATTTGTTCTTGTCTGTAATGATTTCTTATATTTTTTGGATATTCACGATATAATAATCTGCAGAAATATAACTATCACAGAGTGAAATACCATGAGAATCCATATACATTTAGAGTAGAAAATAGGCTAGCATAAGGACTCACAAAATGGGCATAAAAGTTCGACAAAAACAAAATGGGCATAAAAGGATTCACACCCCCATCAATCTGGAAATATCAAGAAAGTTATCCGGTTCATTTGGGACTTTTACACATGAGCGGGGCATGATCTTTTGGTACTATTTTAATGCTTTGCTTGGGAGAGTGAGGAAAGAGGAAAAATGAGGTGGGTGAAGAAAATTTTTCCTTTTTCCTCCAATCCGCTCTCGTAGAAAATTCAAACTATTCAAAATTATTATTTTTTTTCATGTCACTACATAGCACATCAGTTTTGACGCAGTACCATGAATCCATGTTAGCATGCATCGGAATAGTTTGTTCTTATTTCTTCTCCAATGACATTTATTTACATATTGTGGAAATTCAATGCAAGATTACCAAACATAGGATAATACTTGAGAAACACAGTTGAATGGGGTCACGCACTAAGAGTATCACTGTCTAGACCTGAATATGATGAGTTTGCGTAACTCATCGACCAATCTAATACTTTTGGTGGAATAATTGATAGATTGCTCATAGAATCGACCATCAAGCAAGCAGGCAATAGTGCGATTATTTCACAAGTTAGCTCATGTTTTGAGTCACCGCATCCTTTTGGGTCACTCTTCAATAGAAACGGGCAATGTATATCGCGAATGTCACCACAAGATGAAGCGACGCACCGCGGATTACTGGATCGGGCATAACTAGCCACCACTTGCAACAGACCAAGAATGAGCAGCAACAATGGATAGACATTCACGGAGCTGAGAGCACTAGTCATGCCAATGATTTTTTTTTGGTAAAATAAGTAGTATATAAATTTTTCAACGCGTGATTTACAAAGAGAAGCCGAACACAAAAAATTCGTATCAAAAGTGACACAAAAAGGTATCCCGACGGTCATGCCGATGTTTGTCTCAGGGAAAAGAGAAATTGGTAAAGAATTGCTTAGTGTGTGTCTGCAGAGGAGGCGCAAAATCACAAGATTGAGAAAAGATTAGACGATTTGTTTGATTGTAGACTTGGGGAGGCGCCTGGTCTTATAGCGGGCAGCATGCAAACTGAACTTCCATTATTGGTGGAGTCGTGTCCAACCCTAATTTGTTTTTGTCGGCAAAATTCAAAGATGCATTTTCCCATCTCTCTCTCCCCCGTCACTTCCTTCTGATACGCAATCTTTCTTCGTATTTTCTTCTTCGTTTGTTTCCTCCTCCCCTCTTCTCCACCTTCTTTAAATTCTGTCTGTTCCATCGCGGGCGCTTAATCACTTGATATTTATTTCATATTTGCTAAACTAAGTCACAAACGTTAGACGTAATTCAACTTGTTACACAGTCCTATCATTTCACGAAATAATTAATCACCATTAAAAAATTATCTTATATGATAATGATACATTACACGACATCATCGTCAACCCAGTAATCAATAACCACATATTTTGTCTAGTAAATCTGAAAAAATCCTTATCTAAAGTTAAAATGTATAAATTTGCAATAATTTATGTGTGTAGCAGTCACATAAAATACCCTCTCCTATACTCCACCTAAAAGAAAAATTATATATATCCATTCTATAATTGTATTCATGCAAGGCACGTGCCCAGAATGACTATAGTTGCTTAAGTATAAATTTTAGCCGTGTAGTACAACTTTATGAAGATAGTATAATACATGCAGGGACAATTTGAAGCAATAGTGGTTCTTAATGACTTTCTAAATCATAGTCTTTACATTTTCTATAAAAAAAATTTAATTACCCTAGTGATTGACGGAAGATATCTTTCTTAGCTAGAATCAGAATGGACACATACTTTTAGAAATATTGAAGATAAAAGCAACCACAATCGCCTTTGATGTGGATTGGAGATTAGTGCGTGCAATTGGTGCAATCACTTCCAACAAGTGATGTCTCTTTTGATCTCCACTTCTATTTAACTCTTGTCGATTGATACAGTGAATTAATCTTGTTTCAAAAAGCTATATAGATACGGAAGAAAACTTCGGTTTGGCTATTAAAATAAGCTTTGATTAGCGGCGTGAGGTTGATTAAGTTACTAAAGTAAGGAGATTCATTGTCGGGCGGCTTCTTTATTTCATTGAACTTTGCGCAAAAAAGAGAGTCCAAAAGTAAGAAAACAGGAAGAATCCACGAGATATAATTTATTAATGATCTCCCACCTTCTCTTTTTCTTATGTTTTCTCTCTTTCTCCATTAGATTTTGCTTTGCGACCAAATAAAGGGTCCACTGTGATTGCAACAGTGGAAGAAAGAAAATGAGCTTTTCAGTTCGATTGGATTTAAGGAGATAACTTTGTGGTGAGTGGTGATGAGGATATCGACATCATGTTGATGTGGCTCTCAGTTTTAGCCAAGTGGAGCAGATAATAGTTGCAGACTTTGAATCTATGCGAGTTAAGAATAGAATGCATCTTGACAATTAAGGATTGCTTAAATCCAGTTCAAAGGAAAAACGTGTTAAGAAACCAAAAGAATTATCCACTCTATTTTATTTTTATTGAAGAAACTCCTATAGAAGTTGTTAGAGTAAAATATTTGAATTTTATAGTTTCCTCACTGTCTTTGAAGAGAATCTTATAGCTTGTTCACCGGTTTGGCATAATTAGAAGACTTCGAAGTCAACAATAACAAAAGGTCCCACAGTTCGTTGAGAAAATACAACTTCAATTTTTTTTTACTCAAGAATTGTGAATAAAAGTGGCACCTATATAGAGTGTATATTAGTCATTAATAAGTTCAAGAAAATACAAGTGCAATTCAGAATTTTGTAGATTTTGTTCTTGATTCTTTATAGTAACCTAAATAAGTATTTGGACAAGAGAATACTTGATGCCGGTTTTAATTATGTCAAATCTTAAAATTTATTTTTTTGCTAGAACTATTCCACTATAATTAGGGTTGGCTTCATCCATATTAAATTTTTCTAAAAGATATAACTAAACAGCATATATTTTGCACCTTACCAAAAAAAAACAGTATATATTTTGTATACAAGGCACATATATATTGTTAATTAAAAATCACAAATTCTTACATGAAAGATAATACGAAGAAAGATATAATACAATGTCAGTACATATGAGGATCAATACACGCCTGTGTATTGATTTAATACCGTCAGAAGCACGACTCTGTAGAGGATTCACGTCCGACTTTAATTATTTTGGGGTGCTTTTCTCCGCTCAACTTATGACTCTTAAAGGAACGCTTTAAAGATATAATATAAACATGATTTTCAATTAGAACCTTAAAAAAATTGAGAACGCAGCGCGTTTGTTTTCACCTTCCTTTCAAAAGTTAAAGTACTACTCAAATTATTTAACAAAAATTTTGAAACAAATATATGCAAATTTACGTGTCAATGTTTGTATGTGATGAAAATTTCATGTATTTAGAGTTAAAGAAACTAAAACTTTGGACGTCGTAATATTAAATTAAGTAAAGTGTAAAAAGAGTAATAGTAGTCTCCGCATTGTAATTATCTTATGGCCAAACCAAGGAAGCGCAAACTAGATACTTTCTTGTGTGATACAAGATGTGAGTAGCTGATGAAAACACCATTGGCCATCACGTTATGGATCGGAGCTGCTCGTATTGTGAAAGCATACGATCAAAACATGCCCATGTCGTCATGGGTGATGGTGCAAGATTCCTCAATAACCAATGCGTTTTCATCCATCACAGCCCGTTAATGGCCACTCCTTTTGGATTATTTTAGATGATAAGCCTGAGAAGTATGCTCCACGATATGTAAAGGAGAAAGCAACAGGTCTTGACCACTTCACAAAGACCATTGATCTACCAAAAACATGATAACCTTTGTAACTAAACTTAGAGTTCAGTCGATGAATAACTAGGGAGGAACAAGTAATTATCCTTTTGCAATTCCACGTCAAACACAAGAATATCGCCATAATTGATAAGTGTCATTATTTCTACAGATGGTTTTGACATTGTAGTTTGTAGGATTATTTCACACGCTAGCTAAAGTCTTGATCCACCACAGCCATTCGGATCACTCTTCCATCGAAAAGGATAACTTATCTTGTGAACTTCGCCGCAAGAGAAACGGCACAGGGCCGTTCATTATGGGTGTTACATGTCCCTATCAGCACAACAAGAAAGACCAATGACATGAGGTACACAAGTGTGGAATTGAGAGGAAAAATCGTGTCCGTCTCAGCCTGTTAGAAATGGAAATTTGGGGCTTGATATGTGGTGGAGGATCAACAAGGATCACATGTATATGTAATAATGGCAAACGAGAGAGATCATGAATATGAAGGCTTGAGGTTGTCTATTGAAAAGCCCAAGTCAACCAATAAAATGAAGTCGATCAAGTCAAGTATGTTGCAGGAGTTATGAGTAGGACCCAACATCATCACTATTTCTTCCTCGCAAGAAAATATCACAATTGACACGTCATACATTTAGCTGACCAATAATATTATTTGATATTATTAAGAATTTTTCTTAGATAAGTAAGTTATTTCTAATTCCCAGAGATACTTCGCTGTCAATGAGTTTTCTAATTTCTAAAGTCACAAGAAATCCGCCTAAAGATTCGATTGCAAACTTTGAATTTATGTGAGTTAATAATCAAATGCATCCTGATAATTAAGGATTGCATAAATTCAGTTCAAAGGGAAAAAATGTTAAGTGACCGAAAGAATTATCTCCTTTATTTTTTTATTGAAGAAAATTCTATAGAAGTCGTTAGATTAAGATATTTGAATTTTATAGTTCCCTCACTATCTTTGAAGATAATCTTATAGCGTGTTCAGCGGTTTGGCATAATTAGAAGACTTCAAAGTCAGCAATAACAAAAGGTCCCCCGGTTTCGTTGAGAAAATACAACTTCAATTTTTTTTTACTCAAGAATTGTGAAT